>JARWLC010000009.1:68829407-70029407 GCA_033318265.1 Phyllotis vaccarum
CAACTCAGAGGAGAAAGGACGGGTTTGGACTGAAAGTCCAAGATACTGTTTGTCATGGCAGAAAGGCAAGTCAGCAGTGGCCGGAAGCAGTTGGTCATACCATCTTCCTGCCACTGTTGATACAGTCCATGGTTTGGCCAGGAACTGATGCCAAAGGCAATGGCAGATCTTGCTACTTCAGTTAATGTAAGACAAATATTCCATAGGCCTATTCAGAGGACTGTCTCACCAATTTGACACTTGTTCTAACCATTACATTCCACCTTGGTTATTGCAATGGTCCTGTGGCTAAGGTTTAAATGACACATCTCTGTGTTTGTTGGCATTCAGTAACCTCATCAAGGACACTGTGACAGTAGCATCAGGGATGGTTTAGAGGCCAGCTTTTGTTACCTTTTCTCTCTCTTAACATCAACTACAGCTCCTTTAAAGCACCTCAATACACAAGTTCTCTGTTCCTTGTGAAGGAAGGTTCTACTGTACCCACCAAGCACTCTCTGTGTCTTTTCATGTGCTTGTGTATTTTAATATATCTTGCTGTCCTATTCTCTTGATAAGCTGTCCTTGACAGTGTTTCAGTAGATGGAAAAATCTGTATCACAGAAAAAAAGCTTCAACTTTTCCACAGGCACAAATAATGGGTGTAGGTTGGTGTCTTTACATCTCCTGCCTTTTTCTCAGTATTGTTGTGGGCCCATCAGTGGGAGCTAGTGAGCCCTTACAAAGCTCAGTCAAGGGCTAGGAATGGCTCTCTGATCTTAGAGAATCAGGGACTCTCTCCCTTTTGAATATTTCTTCTTTCATCCCAGTATTCCAAATTGTCTATGATCTACACTTTGCCTTAGCGTTCTCTTTTTAATATATTTGTAGAATGACTTCTGATTTTACAATGTCATACAAGCTCACTGTCTGAATCCCAGGTATAAGGTTTGTCCTGATTTCCCAAATGAATACATCTTAATATTATGGTCCTTGTTCTACAAAATTAACAAACTACAAAGAGACGATTGAAGACTATCTTGCAAATGAAGCAATGATACCAACAGACATGTTGTGTGGAAGGGGTCACACTAGACAAAGAACTACAAATTAAAAAAGAATGCAGAGAGCAGGAGGGACAGTCTTCCCCAGGGAAGTGAATCCCAAACTGTATAGCCAACAAGAGTGTGGAGTCCTGAAGTCATCATATACATGCAAGTAACAGAATGAAGCAGGTAGTATTTCTCTATTTAAGAGTATGTGTGTATGTGTGTCTGATAACAATGAGAGGTAGAGGCCATAAATTTGAGAGAGCAGGAGAGAGTGAGTAAGAAGGTGTATGGGAAGGGTTGGAGAGAGAAAAAGAAAGGAGGAAATGATGAAACTATATTTTAGTTTAAAAATTAAAATATATTTTTACTTGTTTTGGTTTTGATTTTAAAAAGCAATGGTTGTGGAAATAAGTAGAAATAGATCCAGTGAGAACAAGCAAAGGCTACATATTCAGAGCTTGTTATGAAAAGATAAGATTTTCCTGGCCTAATCTAAGATTTGACCTCTTGTGCTGTCACGCTAACTTTCTGCTTGCTAAGAAGATACTTGTTCACTAACCCCCTCCTGAGCAACACAGGATGTACTTCCTCCATTACTTGGCTGGGACCACATTCCACATTCCCAATGTAGCAACCTGGGTGGGGCCACCCAGGAAAGCCCTACCATGAGAACTGTTAACTGAAGCAGGCAAGAACTTTCTGAAGCTTGCACAATGTGCCCTGCTCCAGGAAATGAATGTCTTCAGGTGGTCCTATTGCTTCACAGGAAATAGCTTGCCTGCCTGTCTGTCTGCCTGCATTCCTAAACTCTGTGCTAAGCTGACCTTTGGCGCTGCCCTGTTATCGCGCCGAGCCCACCTGCATCCCCTCTCCTACCCAGAGTGTGGTATAAGAATTCTACTCTGAAAGCATTCGGGGCTCTTGGCTTCCACAGTGCCTTGAGCCCACACATTATATGTGTACTGGGTATTCATATTCATATTCATTAAACTCTCTTTTTCTTTAAAGTTAACTGTGGTCATTAGCTGTGGTCTTGGGGTGTCTTGGGGTGCTCTAGGGGCGCCCGCCCATTACAGTTAGAGTAAAAAGTTAGAGTAAAAAGTGCCAGCCTTGTGTTGGCAGGGACTCAAAGAGAGCTGGAAAGTTTGAGAAAATAGAGATAGGTTTCAGGTGTGATTGGAGGGCTTGCATGGGGCCAATGTGGGTGAACTAAGCAAAAGTCTCCATGTAATTGATTTGTACTGTATGTTTCAGGTATTTTTTTTTCTGGCTATTCCTCACTTAAAATATGGTCAACAATCTGAGAAGCTGTATTTTTAATCGATTCTTGGCAATTTTAGCCAGTTGTTGTGAAAACTGTCTGAATTTTTTGAATTGCTTGAATTTCAGCATGGTCTCTGGGTAGCTGTTGCCTTCTATGTGGTTTTAGAGGCTGGTTAGCTGTAGATTAGTGATGAGTATCCAGGAATGGTTGCTGCTGGTGTTAGGGTTGGAGTGAATGAGTGAGACAAACCAAGGCAGAGTCTTAGGTCTCAGTCTTAGAAAGGAAAAAAATAAACAACTTTATTCCATGCATGTGGGACCCACTGTATCAGAAACAATGGGCCCCAAATTACAAATGAGAGAAGATTTTATAGGGCAGGAAGTGAATCATGGGGGTAGGGGGCCAGGAATGTGGCTACCTGCAGCTGTGTAGGTAACCGTGGTAATCACATAATCTGGCAGACAAGCTTTTCCAGAACAAACAGATATTTAGTTAGATCTTATCACAAGGGGCAGAAACTCTGTCAACATCTTGGGGATTTTACAATGCTCTGTCGATATTGCTCATGTGGTGGGGGCTGTTGTGCACCATCTGGAAAGTCTCTCTTTACACTGATTGTGGATCAGACTTCTCTATCTTTGTACAGGGTCTGGATACTATCCATAGCATATTTATACCCTCAGGTTCATGACTTTGTGTCAACCTTACTTAGCTGCTGACCTTGAAGAATGGTTGGGCTAGGTCAAGGCTGCCAGGCCAGGCAAAGAGGAACTTTACCTTGTGGGTATTTTCAGCATATCCAGTAAGATTGTGAGTTACACAGCACAGTAAAGACAGCGTCTGAAGACTGATTTGGGATAGGGTGATTGCTCAGTCATTAAAGTGATTCAGCATAAACTATGCTCAAGTTTGACTCTGACTACCATAGTGTTTTTTTCACACATGTATATGTACACACATGCAAATGTATGCACATGCTTACCCAGGTGAAAGCTTTGGTATTTCACTGAATGCTAGGAACTCAGAATTACCTGGTAAGATGGGCTTTTCTGGAGGTCCAAACTCATAAAAAACAAAGATCCAGAATGGGGAGAAGAGGAAGATACTAGGTACTAAATGAAATAATTTATTAGATAAATTTTCTCTCATTATTCTTTGAGGGATTTCCATGTTTTCCAGTATACCTTGAGCCATGCTGCACTCCACTAACCTACTTGCTGATTTTGATTCAGGGGAAAAATTGTTTTCACAAATGTCCCAAAGACTCTGTAGCAAGTGCGTTGTGTGGGCTCTGCAGGTGTTCCTGTCTGTCTTTGCTCAACATAACTGCAGCTGAATGGGGCTCAGCAGTACTTTTGGCATGATGTAGTTGTAAATGAAAATACATCTGTGGTGAGCATCAGTGTTCTGTCCCCTGCAATTGATCCAGTCTTATGTATTCTACAGCTGAGAAATCATAGTTTGTTAAAAATACAATCTCTTTTCCACTGAAATATTCATTACTTTTAGAACTGATTTTGTCATATTGGCTCCTGGTTTTCTCATAAATTTACTTACTACTATGGACACAGAATGGGAGACTTAGAACACAGCAGTTATTACACAAACCCACTGGCTGGAAGGAGACACCAACTCAGGTCCTGCTGTTTCTCCATTAATATAGCAAAACTATCAAGTGATCAGGGTAGCTTCTTCTTTTTCCTTTTCTATGTTTGCCTTCTAAAGTGGTCTTCAAAGTCACCTCTACTTTGTAAAAACCAAGCAGCTCTAAATGGGAGCTCTCTTTTCTGGTAAGCAGCTCCACCTCTAGCATCCTTTCACCTCTACCCAACACCTTTTTCAGCTCCTGGCTGTGTGTTTTGTTAAAGCAGTCCTCACAATTCTCCCTTCTTGTGCAGGCAAAGGAAGGTACCTGTCATCTGATACCCTTGAAATAGAAGAAGAGTTTTCAAAAGACACCCAGGAAAGGCTAGGGAAACCCTAGTCTCCAGCTGCTTCTCAGCTAATGAAAAACTGTTTCATTGTCCTTGGTATCCCCAACCAAATGCCCTGGAGTCCTGCATGTGGAGGTGGCTGCTTTGGAGGGATGCATGCAGCCATTCATATGCTCATGGCCTGTGTTATTTACACTGATTCTACCACTGTGCTGGGAGTTGTTCAGTACATGGACCCCACAACGCCCACACCCAGGAGGTATACCATATCTGAAGGTGGCTCTGCAGCCATCACTAGGTGTCGATGGTAAAGTACACTAATGGAGAATTCTGGCTATTTTCTTTTACCATTCCCTCCATTTGGTGTCAGTTTTTGCTGACTTTTTGAAGTTTTTTTAAGATCCACTTTATTGGAAATTCATTCTCACTCTTTCCAAACTCTTCTCTAACAGTTACATAATCTGATACCTTCATCTATAGAAGGAAATGGCAGGGTACCTTGTAGTTTAAGTGGTAGTAAAATGATTTCATTTTGACTCTAACAGCATTTTATTTTTTAAAATTTGGGACAGCCAGGAGAGAGCATTATTTCTGATTAGTGCTTCCACCCTGACCTCTCTGATAATCCCTGCACCTTCAGCTCTTCCTTTGTCCTCTGCCTGGAATAAAAAGGGATATGACAGGATTGACACCCAGGAGGTCAGTCCTGCTTCCAGACAATGGCAGGATCTGAGCTGCCAAATTCCTGATGATTAAAAAGGTCTTGCTGAAGACCAATTTAACCTGGACAGTTCCTAAGCTTCACTGGACTATTTCAAAGTTCATGCAGCCTTAATGCTAATCCTCTTAACATACTGGGCCTATCGGGACTGGCATCACAAAATGGATGCAGCGTAAAGACCTGTCCACCTTTTAGGCTTTTATTTACATTTCTCTACAGGCTGCTGCATAAGTCTCTTCCTCCCCCTCCCCTCTCCAAATGCCTCCCTCACCACCGTCACATCCCACCCCCAGGTGTTTCAAACCAATTGAAGGCCAAACTCCTTAGACTGGCATATTAAAAGCTTTTACATAAAACTGCTTTACCCAAGCCATGGAATGCAGGCTGCAGAGTCTTGGCCTAAGGATTCCTTTCCCCCACTCTCTTTCTGCAGCTGATAACATCTTGGCTGTCACAAGGTAAGCATTTCCAGGATGAATGTTTAATGAGGGTGAAGTCAGTGTGCAGTATGCTGCTTATTTTGCTTTCTAATAAAGCCAGGCTCAGCAATACCCTTCCTACTGCTGTGACTTCCTACAACACCTTTGTAGCATCTGTGGTTCTCAGAGGAAATGGCTTGCAACATCTCCTTATTCTGATAAGTTAATTACATAAAGCATGAAGAATTCAAGGTTGCAAAGAAATCAGGAGCTAAAAATAATTCCTAAGAGCTTTTTTATTCTCCTACTGATGGTGAGTTCCTATTGGAAACTGCAGGAGAAAATGGAAACTTGGAGGCAGATCAGAGTATTTTTCAGGTTCCAAATAGATCTTGGATGTGGAAACACTAGAAAAAAAATCTACCATTGATGACACAGAAATATTTGTGTGAGTGAAAATTAGAAGCCAGGAAAACAGAAGTTTTTGGAATCTGCAAATAGTACACAGTGGGAGGGACAAAGCAGGAATGAGCACAGGATGGGTTATGCTTCCTGTAGAGCTGACAATGTAGCCTAGAAGCATTCCTCAAAGGCTGAAATGGCTTTCCTATAGTAGGGCCAGAGTGCCTAGTGTCAATTATGATTACTCTTTAAGCTAGCTAGCAACAGGACTCTCCTGACTCTTCATTGGGTAGTGATGCCAAATGCATCACATACATTTTATACACTCTTTAAAATTACTCTAAAGGGTAATTTAAAAGTCACTTGAAAATACAAAATGCTGCACTTAAAATCATGGAATATGGTTAGAGGAGGGTGTTGTGTAAGCCTGAAGACCTAAGCTCCACAAAAAGGGAAAAGGAAAGAATCAACTCCACAAGTCCTCTGTTCTCTATAGGTACCTTATGACTTGCATGCTTCCCACTCCCAGCCCAATACAGGGCACGCACGTGCGCACATGCACACACACACACACACACACACACACACACACACACACACACACACACACACACACACACACACACACATTAAATAGAAAAAGAAAAGTCACAAACAAAAAAGCTTAGACAACTGTCTGTCCAAACCTGTGTCATTGTAGCTGGAAGAACCTTGCTTCCAGTCTGTTATGCCTGGCTTGGAAGTTCTTCCCCTCTCCACTAAACTTAATTGTCTCAGGTGACAAAAGCTAATAGGTTTTGATAAGTATGGAAAAGTATTCATGTAAAGATAGAATTTTCCTTGCCTAACCTGAGATTTGACCTCTTAGAATCCTCTACCCTTGACATATAATTAACCTATGTGCTATTTACCGAAGCAGGAACATTCTGAAGCTTGCACATGTGCCCATTGTGACTATTGCTCCAGGAAATGAATGTCCTTAGGTGGTCCCCTGCTTGCCCAAGACTTGCTACTATTTCACAGGAAATACACCTGCCTGCCTGTCACATTCCTAAACTCCATCCTAAGCTGACCTTTGGCCCTGCGCTGTTATAACTTTCCTATCTCACGAGCCTAGATGTACCCCCTCCCCTACCCAGAGTGCTGTATAAAACTTCCACCCTAAAAATATTCGGGGCTCTTGGCTTCCATAGTGCCTTGAGCCTGCACATATGTGTGTACCGGTATTATCATTCATTAAACTCTCTTTTTCTTTAAAGTTAACAGTGGTCATTAGCCATGGTCTTGGAGTGCCTAGAGGCACTAAAGTTAGGGGTGCCCGCCTGTTACACCTCGAGCCCGCACATGTGTGTAATCATAAACCTCCTTTTTAAAAGACAGCTTGACTATTGGGGTCTCCTTTTGCACCCACTGGTTACATACACAGCTGTCTATTTCTCTCTATTTCCCTTCAGGTATTAGGAGGAACACTCACCTTATATGCCAAGTCAGATTAATGCTAGGGAAATAGAGAAATGGAGTATGTGTTTGTTTAGGTTTGATAGGTAGAGCCTGGGAGAGATGGAAGTTGAAGTGTTAGGGCATGTGTGCTATTGTGTTTTAGAACCTACTCAGTTTAGACTAGAGAGAAAATAGAAGCAAGAAATAAATAGAAAGGTTGTCATTTTCAAACAAGTCTAATGCCTTATCAGGAGAAGAAAAGCTCATGCATCTCTGGAAAGATTTTCAGCTTCAAGTGGGTACCACAAAGTTCTGATATTTCAGCTGGGGAAGCAGCTCAGTTAATAAAGTACTTGCTTCTCAAACATGACAACCAGAGTTCAAGAGCAGGATCCACATAAAAAAAGCTCTTACACACTTGTAATTCTAGAACTGGGAAGGTAGAAACAGAAGGATCCTTGGTGATTACTGGTCAACCAATGCAGCTGTGACTGCCAGACCAAAACAAGATTTTGTCTCAAAGAAAATAAATAAACAAAATCAAAAGGCAAAGACTGAAGACAAGGTTCAGCAGTTAACAGTACTTGATGCTCTTGCAAAGGATTGAATTCAGTTCCTGTAACTCACACGGTGGGCTACAACTTTCTTGTAAATCCAATTTAGGGAATCAAATGACTTTTTCTGCCCTCTTTGGGCATCATAAATGTACATGTCAGGAAAATACTCATACACATAAGATAAATGAATAAATCTTAAAAATAAAAAGCAACAAAAGGTAGGTTGCTCCCGAGGATAATACCTAAGGCTTAAATCTGAAGTCCAATTGTACATAGCCATGCATATAGCATATAGATTCATGTGGAAACACACACTTACTCATACACACAGGCACATGGACACATGGACACACACAGACACAGACACACACACAAACACAGAGAAAGAGAGAGAGAGAGAGAGAGAGAGAGAGAGAGAGAGAGAGAGAGAGAGAGAGAGAGAGAGAGAGAGAGAGAGAGAGAGAGAGAGATTTGGTATATATACTGAAAAACAAAAGCAACAAATCAAGATTTAAAATTCATTTTCCTAAATATTGAGAGGTCACACCCAATGTTTCCAGTGGTCATCATTATTCTACAAGGTGGGTAGATAAAGTAATTAGACTTTTCTACATAGGTATATAGAAATGTAAACACTGGAAGATCACTCTACTGTTCTCAGAAAAGATCCAGTGCAAGTTCCTGGACTTGGGGTTGAATGAATCTCTTCACGGCTCCACCAGGCAGATGGTGGTAGTGGTGAGAGACTGATGTGGGAATGTCATTCTGTATGCTATAAATATCAATCTTTAAATAAAAAAATAATAAAAATATATTAAGCCACATGAAAACAAAAAATAAACAGAAAATCTAAATTATAAGTATTATTATATTTCTTTTAATTTTTAACTGTTAATAAAATAACTACAGAGAAACAATTAACTAATAAGTTAAACAAAAATACATATTTTAAAAATTTCTTAACTTTAAAATTTATGTCTAAAAATATATTACTTTTAAAATTTCTGCTTTTGTTTCCACAAAAGATTAAAACTTACAAATTGTTTCCAAGTCCTGATAGTTTCATCAACCAAGACCACCTAAAATTCTCTAATAAAAAAATAGTCACATAAACTCCAAGACTACAAACTAAAATGATCAAGCCTCAAAACCCTCAAAAAATTATCAATGCTCCTTAGTCATCAAAAATAATAACTAAAAACTATGCCCAAGTTCCCAAAGTATTATTTATAAATATTTGTCTTCATTATAAATAGTTAATAGTCATAGTTAATCTCTTTCTTAAAAAAGTGGTATATGAGTAATTTTTTTAAAATTAGATTATTAAATTTACTTTGATCAGAAAATCAACTGTTTATCGCAAAATGTTTTGCATTGGTGTGGACTTTGGTTTGTTGACATAAATTTAAGGTCAATTTTGTTATGCTGTGTTTATTTTTCTACTCTTGTTTAAGGTATGATGTTTATGTAACGTTTTAAAGATTGTAATGTATAATTAAGAAATGTAGATTAATAGTCACCTGTGATAACCAAACTTATAGTCATGTTAGCTAGATTTTAGGTATCAAAAGATATATTTCAATTATATAGGTGATCTTCAAACACTTCTAAGACATATAAAATATGACATTTAAAATATTTTAAAAACTTAGACTTTTCTAGACAGTAAGACAGGTCTGCTCCTGGCGCCACCAATCTAGTTCAAGAGAAAAATAGGCATCAAAGAAACTCCATATGGAGTTTACTTTCTTTGTGGCAATGGTTAGCCACTGGACAAGAACCTGTTCTTGTATTGACTGCTTGACAATATACTGTTTAAGCTAAACATGCCGCTTCCATAAAAAAGTGATCTCTAAACTTAAGCAAAATAGGATGAGATAATCCTTCATGTTCCTGTTTTTCTGGAAAAAAAAAAAACTGTCAAACATTCTTCAAGGCTCAAAAAAAAAATTACTAAAAAACTATGCCAAAATAAACAGAACATTCTCTTTCAGATTTCCTAGTTCACTAAAAAATACTCCAGAGACTCTGAGCCAGTAGGCTAAAGATAATTTCCCCAACTTTATAAAACAAACAAACAAACAAACAAACAAACGAACAAACAAAACTTTAAGTGATTGTACAAGCAGATAAATGTCATCTCTGTCATTTCTAGATCTTAAAAGTTCTATAGTCTTTAATATAGTCAAAAATAAAAACACTATAGATATAATTCTTAGTTATTTTTAAAAATATATTAAATATAAAACTTTAAATTTGCAAAGATAAAATAGATGATACAATATTTACTTTAGTCTTGATAAATACAAATAAACTAAATATAATAACTATAATTCATGCTTGATAGCTGTTTTGTTATATATAATTTTGCTTTATTAAAATTAAATTCTTTCTAGATTAGGCAGAAATGGGGAGGTAATGTGGGATGTCTTTCTGTATGCTATAAATATCAATCTTTAAATAAAAAACTGTTTTAGCCCTTAGTGAGCACCATAAAAAATTAATAAATAATCAAAATAAACAACAACAACAACCAAAAGACAAAGTCAGTCTGAGACAGTTCGAGCCAGACATCCAAAGAAGAAACATGTAAGGAACATAGGTGAGCCACAGGCTACGTGGCAGACAGATTAAAAAAAATGGGTTGAGTTAAGATGAGACAGCTGGCTAACAATGTTCTTGAGCCATAGGTCAAGCAATATAAAATTAATATAAGTGTCTGAGTCATTTTGGGGACGCATAAGCAGTGGAGGGTGGCTAGGAGCTCTGGGACTGAAGGTCTGTTGGTCTGGACCTCTGGCCAGATGGAGCCAAGAAACCTCAATGTAACAAGAGACCATTCATTATCATCAAGTTTTAGTTGTCACATCTGTAAAGTGAGTCAACTAATAGCTACTTAAATGATTAAATGATAGAATGAGAATATGTAACACAGTGGTATGTGTTAAAAACTAAATATAATCTCTATCATATTCTAATGATTTCTCAAATACCTCATTTCCTGTCTAAATCCAGCTGATTATGAGGTCTGTTGGAGAAGAGGAGTTCTTACATTACATTGCATTTGTTAAGGAGATCTTACAAATGTTCAATGGAGTACTGTAATGATATATTGTACATTTAATAAAAAAAAGTCTGAAAAATATTAGAGAGATAGAGAAACAAACCATGTCTACTTCTCACCCAGCCAACTCCTCATGCCTGTCTCCATGAATCCTCTGACTAAACCTCTCCATCCTCAGCTGAGACAGGAAGTGGCAGACCAAGGGAAGAAATCCTGCGTCCTCCAGTCTTATCTTTTCTTTTTCCTCTAATTATCTCACTTTTTGAACTTTCCTAGTTCTAGGATTAAAGGCACGTGTTTCCCAAGTACTGGGAACAGGGACGTTGGATCAGAGTATTGCAATTAAAGATATGTGATGTGTCCTAACAGTGCCTGGTTCTGGCAGTCCTTGAACTCACAAAGATCCAAAAGTATCTCTGCATCCCAAATTATGGGATTAAAGATGTAGATCACCACTCTCTGGCTTGGCTCTGTCCTCTGATGTCTTATACTATTTTTTATTTAAGTATACCACCATAGAGTACAAAGTAGACTGACATTGCTTGTCAGTTTTAAGAATTTTAACAATAGACTCTTAATTTAAACATTTTAAGGGCCTACTAGATGTTAATTTTTTAGGAGACATTTTAAGACTATTAAAATATCATTGGTTTTTAATGTCTATGTGTGGTAAGGAGATACTTGGCATGGAGATATATAAAGCAAGAACATTTGCTATGGAGTTAAATTGCTAGATTCAAATCCATTTTCAATATCTACAATTCCAATAATAAAAGAAACATATGATGTAACATGCAGTGACCAGTGTTTTCCTAATTAAAAAATTAAATTATAATAGCATCAAGTTCATGATTGTTAGCCAATAGTGTTCAAATTTTTTGAAATAGTACATAGGAAATAATAAGCACTCAATAAATTCTGAGCATTACTATTGTTAATATTACATGTAGTTTAAGTATAATAGTTTATTACTAGAATTTTCATAAGTATTTAAATATTGTATGTATTTAACTCATGTTCTAATTTTACCTGTAAAAGGTATTTGCACGTGTGCTTATTGATGTGCAATTAAGGTGCACAGATTATCACTTTGTAAATAATCTCCACTGTACATACTTTATATATCTCCCTCTATTATACTTTCCTTTTATACTTGTCATCATGTCCCGAGATTTATTCTTATATTATTATTATCATTATTATATAAGTAGACTTATTTAATTTCTCTTTGAGTTCTAAATTTCTTCATGATAGACAACTTCTATTTTGTGTTATTCTTTCAAGCTCTACTTCGGTTCATTATATATTTTGCTTCTCTTCCAAAACCCATGTTGAACATCTGTAATAAGGTCCTCTCAGAAGGCTTCTCATAGAAGTACCTTAGAAAGATGATAGTCTTCCTAGAGAACTTATGTGTTCTCAGCATTATTCAAAATGTCAAAATGGGTATTTCATCAGGTATGCTTTTGAAAATCTAGATTAAACTTACCAGAGACATCTTGCTATACAGTATGCCTCTTTCCCCCTTTGGAAACCTGTATCTTTCTGGCTTGCATAATTCCCTGTGTCTTTTGTCAGTTCTGTATGCTGAGAAGCAGTTGATGCTGCCAATATGAACATCCTGTTAAGCCAAGGTTCTGCATGGACTCCTTATTCACTAGCTTTGGAACCCTGCATAAGTTTTTACTCTGTTTCCTCATCCAGCTGTTGAGTTAGTACTGGTGGTCCCAGCCCTGTGGGAACCTGAGAGTAGAAAATGACCCAGTAAGCACACAGGATGGAACCCAGCACTGGGGGGTCCATTCCTATTTCAGAAACTTCAGGAAAAAATCCGCTCAAACTGGCTTACCTTCTCCTTTCTAATCTAAACCTTTACTCTTTTACCTTTAAGACTTTTTCTTGTTTTTCTTTATAACTGATATTAAAGCTTAATGTTTTTTGTTGTGAAGCATTTTGTAATTTGCCTGGCTTATAGAGAAGGCATTTGTTAAAATTTATGGAATGAGAGGAATGGGGTTTAGATCAGGGGTAGAGTTTTGTTTACCATGTGCAAGGGCCTGTTTTTAATCTCTAGCAATACACACACACAAACACACACACACACACACACACACACACACACACACACACACTTAGAAATGTACACATTTTTTTATGTACAGACCCTGTTGATTTTCTGTCACATGACCTTGATTATTACTGTTACCACAGTTTTCTTTGATTTCCTCATAGTACATGTGCCACCTCAAGTGCAGGTTACAATCCATCTTTTGACTGTTTCTGTTATTGGGGGAGGGGGGTAATAAACATAGTGTGGCTTCAGAAACATAGTTCCTTTGTAAGGGTTGAGAAATCTGCCATGAAAAAGAGGACTCCAAGAGATGGTCTCTCATGCAACAAACAAGGGGATTTTATTCACCAAGCATGCGTGGAGCTCACTGAACACACAGGAACACAGATCCCTGAGCTGAAGTTGAACAAAACTTTTATAGGGTGTTTGAACAAGGGAGTTCAAGGGAGTTCAGGTATAGGTCATGGGGTTGCTCCATGCAGGAATGCAGGAGGCAAATAACCGTATATCTTGCGGCCTTTCCGAGAACTGGGTGGACCGCACATTTAAAGCCCCTACTTGGTTTTCAGAAGGAAGGTGATTCATCAGTTCTGCAGAGTTTAACAAATATTTTTCCTAACATTTCCCACTTCCTCTTGTACAAATCTCTAATCTTAGAGATCTTCTTGGCTATTTAAGACCAAATATTGTTGCTTAATAAGCATTAGTTTGACATTTCCAATTTGCTCTTGCAGAAAGCTTATTACTCTATTTAGGACACATGGTCCTATAGTTATTACTAAAAGCAACACAGTTAATGGCCCAGCTAAAGCAGACAGCAGTGTACTGAGCCAAGGAGACCCAGGGAATCAAGATTCAAACCACCACTATTGCACCTCCCATTCTTTCTGTCTCTCACAGAGGTGCTCCCTGAGTTTTGTCATAGATTCTTTAACTACCCATGAATTGTCTGCATAAAAACAACATTCTTCCTTTAAGGCCACACACAGGCCTCCCTCTTTCATGAACAGTAAGTCTAGCCCATGTCTGTTTTGGAGTACCATCTCTGACAAGGATGTTAAAGAGTCCTTCAGAGCTATCACTGAGGTTTATATGGCTTATAAGTCTTGGTCAATGGCCACCTGCAGCAGAGCTACCTGCTGTGATCCCTGTACTATCACCACAACCCCAGTGCCTACTCCAGCTGCAACACCTATTCCCACAAGTATAGCTAAGGTTAACGATAAAGGTTCCCTTCTGGAATCTAGTTTTGACCTCCACCTTATTTTTGAATTCTTCACCTTGATGATATGCCACATGGGGAAACAATTTCACCATAACACAAAAATGGGCCGAGTTATTAAATACCTAGGTGGAAACATAAGGGTTAAGTCCAGTATTGCATGCCCATCAGGTCCCTTGAGGTGGGACCAGGTATCAACTGTCTGATGTAGAATTTACAGGGAGGATTTGTGAACACAGGGCCTGCTTGACTGGATCTGGTGGGGTTCCTAGGCATGTTCCTTACCCAGAAACTTCAGGGAGAGTAAGCTAGTGATTCCCACCCCACTCACAGGAGGAGCTAGTGGTTACATTATAAGTCTCATTAACTGCTATTCCTTCATAATATGGTGGAGAGGCTGTCAGACAAAGCCAGCAAAGATTGGGTTAAAGCACTCTGGGTATGGTTAAGAACTGAATATGCTCCTAAAATAAGGTTGTACAAGTTATCTATAATATGAGTTTGGGTGACCAGGATGGGTGTTGTTGGATTAGGGCCTCCTGTTTGGCTGGAGGAAGTCAGAGTTGCTCCTGTGTTCTGAGGAGGGGACAGGGACTTGGTAGGAGGTTGGGGATTTTCTGGTTTAAGTACAGGGGTTGGCCCTATTACAATGGCTGATTTTTGCAAACTGTGCCTGTAATCTCAGAGAAAACAGTATACCTGGATCACTACCATTTCCATAGGTCCCACCTGTACAATATAATCTTAGGCTCCAGCTCTTACCTAATTCCCATCCAGAGGCTTTCTTACCTAAATCAGTAAAGCATATATAACTTCGTTCTTGTGTTTTGGTGAGTGTAATCAAATCTAAAGGCCCACTAAAGCTGTCTACCGGTTCCCTGTATAGGAGGTCTCATACCCCCATCTGGCACAGAAATAGCTTTCTTACCCCCCCCCCCACACACTTGGCAAGTTGTTTTCCTTCAGGACATATATATGTTACCATAGTTATAGTGGTTCTTATAGAGGCTCCTTGAACAGCTGGTCTATGTCCCTTTAGCTAGTTTGCACAGATCAAAGATTAAGTCAGGAAACCAGGGTATTCTAGGTCCAGTATGAGAGGCCAGAACAATGGTTGTCCCTGTTTCTGGGCCGGAAATTGTGCAGGCATGAGCAAGTGGCATGTGGGGATTACCTTCCCCCAAAAGGAGGAGGGCTCCCAGCCACACAGTGAACCCCTAACTTAAGAGGATTATCAGTCTTTTCTAGCTTCCATTGAGAATCCAGGGGTGAGGTTGCTGGCTTGAGGTGAGAAGCATGGATCCAGGATGTGATGCCATCAACCTTGACTGCAGTGGGGGTGGTTAGGAGCACTTGATACGGTCCTTTCCATTGGGGTTTGAGGGTCTGTACCTGGTGGCGACAGAAGTAGACGAAGTCTCCCACCTGATATCAATGGGGAGTTCCTCCACTCCCTGGCTGATAGGAGGTGGGGAGTTGTCACCACAAAACCCACTGGGCTTTTTCTAGGGCCTGCAGCCTGTCAAGGAAAGGGGTATGAAAGGAATCAATATCATAGGGGGTTAGGTTACATATAAGAGAGGAGGGGTTATTCCTGGCTCTAAATAGAGCATAAGGTAGGAGCATGGTCCAAACTTTTAAGCCAGTTTCTATAGCCAATTTGGTTAGTGTCTTCTTTATTATTCTATTCATTCTCTCTATCTGTCCTGAACTCTGGGATCTGTATGCACGATGTAACATCCAATTGATATCCTGGCCACACCCTGACTTACCTGGGCCTTGAACACCGGTCCATTGTCAGACCCTGTAATCTTTGGTAGACCAAATCAAGGAAAAATTTCTTCCATGATCTTCTTGACAACAACTTGGGCAGTTTCTCTTTTGGTGGGGAAGGCCTCTACCCATCCTGAAAAGGTGTCTACAAAACCTAGCAAATACTTAAGTCCATACCTTGCAGATTTTACTTCAGTAAAGTTGACTTCCCAGTATTGCCCAGGGCGTGTCCCCCTTAGTCTCTTTCCTTCGGTGTTTTGAAGGATAGGCATTCACAATTTGACATGCCTGGCATTCTTTTGTCACACGGTCTACCAGTTCTTTTCTCTTAGAGGCTGACAGCAGATATAGTTCACTCTGGTCCTGTAGGAGCTGCTGTAATTTCTTTGACCTCAGGTGGGTGAACTGGTGAACCAGCTATAAATAGGTTAGGGCTTCTGATTCTCCTAGTGATATAACCTCTGGTGGCATCTTGGGGAGCTTCTGGTTCTCTTTGGCCACCAGGAGCTGTTCTTTTTGGTCCCTTAATGCCGCTGCTTTTGCTTCTTCGTCTGCTCACCTGTTACCCACTGCTACTGGGTCTGGTCTGAGCCTTTTTGATAGCCAGCAAAATGAACAATGGCCAGCTCTTTGGGAAGCATGACTGCAGCTAAAAGTTCAAGAATCTCTTCCTTGTGTTTGATTTCTCTGCCAGCTGATATCAACAGGCCCCTGCACTGATAAATAGCTCCTTGAACATGGGCTGTGGCAAAACATAATGGCTATCGACATAGATAGTTGCCTGTTTGTCCTTTGCTAGTTCCAGGGCCTTAGTGAGGGCTATTAGCTCAGACTTCTGGGCACAGTTCCCTCCTGAAAGTCCAGAAGACCACATAACCTTAGTCCCATTAACTACTGCTGATCCCGCTCATCTCTTATGGCCTTAGAGGAAGCTGCTCCCATCAAAGAACCAGGTTACCTCGGAATTGGGTAGCAGCTGGTCTCTCAAGTCCTGGCAGATTCCGATTTCTTCTGCTAAGATCTCTTGACAAGTGTGTAGCACAGGTCCCATGGCCTCATCTGGTAGCAGAGTAGCAGGGTTTAAGGCTGAAGGGGGCCCAAAGGTCACTCTGTCTTTATCTAGGAGAATACTCTGATAGTGGGTAATTCTGGCATTTGACAGCCACCTGTCTTGAGGCTGGTAGATCACGCTCTCTAATGTGTGTGGAACGATCATAGTTAATTTTTGTCCCAGGGTAAGTTTGTCTGCATCCTTAGCTAGGAGGGTAGCCACCGCGATTGCTTTTAGACCTCGTGGCCATCCGCTAGCAACTGAGTCCAGTCGTTTAGACAGATAAGCCACGGGTCTTTTCTAGGGGCCCAGGGTCTGCATTAGTACTCCTCTGGCACTCCCTTTCTCTCCTCTATATAGAGTGTGAATGGTTTACTCACATCTGGGAGTGCTAGGGCTGGGGCGGACAGAAGTGGCTTTTTAATGTTGCCAAAGGCTTTCTGCTGCTCCTCTCTGCACTGTAAAACAGTATCCCTTTTGAATAGAGGGCAGAGCAGGACAGCAAGGGATGTGAACCCAGGGATCCACACAGCCAACAAAACCCCGCTGTCTCCAAGAACTCCTGTAGCTGCCTTCAGTTTGGGGGTGGAGGCATCTGGATCACAGTTTTCTCTTTGGCCTCAGTGAGCCATAGCTTTCCATCCTTGAGAATATATCCTAGGAAAATCACTTCTTTCTTACAAATATGGGCCTTCTTAGCTGAGGCTCGGTACCCCAGTTTTGCTAGCTCACTTAACAACTCTCAGGTTCCAAACTCACAGTCCTCTTTGGTATTTGCTGCTAACAATATATCATCCACATACTGCAGTAGGGTAACTTCAGGATGTTGAGCCCTAAAGAAGCTCAGGTCTTTATGGAGGGCCTCATCAAAGATACTGGGAGAGTTCTTAAACCCCTGAGGTAAGTGTGTCCAGGTTAGCTGGCCAGAGGTCCCTGTCTCCGAGTCTACCCATTCAAAAGCAAACAAAGGCTGACTGTCTTTATGTAAGGGCAGACAAAAGAAAGTATCCTTTAGATCAAGTATAGTATACCAAGTTCTGTCAGGGTTGAGAGTGCTGAGCAGGTTTTAAGGATTTGGGATGATAGGATGTATATATACTGTACTTCTTGTACTGGTCTATAGTCTCTGGTCCCTGGTTTTTTAACAGGCAGCAAGGGAGTATTCCAGGAAGATTGTAAGGGCTTTAGTACCCCCAAATTGAGAACTTTCTGTATGTGGGGTCTAATTCCTTCTCTAGCTTTCTTGCTCATATAGTAATGTTTAATTTGAATGGGAGAAGCAGAGGGTTTTAGCGTCACTACCACTTGGGGCTGGTTTGCTGCCAATTCTATCCCAGCAATCTCTGCCCAGGAGTCAGGGAACTCTGCAAGTCAGGTCTGAGAAATGCATTCTTGAGGTTGCTTTAATTCTGCATACAACTGATATTCTTTCTAAACTGACATAGTGAGGGCATTTACCACAGGTTGGCTTACTAATGGGTTCAAAAATTCCACTTTTGGTCCTTTTGGATTGAAGGTGATTCTAGCCCTTAACTTGGTTAGTAAATCTCTCCCCATTGGGGGGGCAGGGTACTCAGGAATAACTAGGAAGGAGTGCTGGACTTTCCCCTTCTCCAAGTCCATAGTTCTCTTCATAGTCCAGGCACGGTATCAGCTACCGTTGGCTCCCTGGACTAAGGACCTTTTATTAGAAAGTGGTCCTAACAGAGCCTATATGGCAGAGTAAACTGCTCTGGTATCCACTTCAAAGTCAACTGGTATCCCCTCCACATCAAATGTTACCCTGAGCTCAGGGAGGGGGTCCAAGCCCCGACACATCTAGTCATCATTTTCTAGGGCTAACATGGCATGCCAACGCCCTTGGGCCTCTTTCTTTTTAGGGCAGGCTTTAGCCTAGTGTCCTATTCCTTTGCAGTAGGTACATTAATTTGGGTCTAGAGGAGGATGGTGACACAGACCCAGATTATTCCCTCTACTGCTTCTCTTAAACTTTTCTTTTCCCTCATCTGTGCCTTCAACTACTGTGGCCAGGATTTTTGTTAATTATCTTGTACTTCATTTCTCCCTAACCATCTCTCTCTCTTCCTTTTGTCTCTCCTTCCTCTGCTCTTTTTCTTCCTCTGTTTCCCTTTTATAAAAGACTTTTTCTGCTTCTTTTATCAAATTTCTCAAAAGTCCTGCAACCCATCTAGCCGTTGCAGCTTGAGCCTGATATTCAGGGCTGATTGACCAATGAAGACCATAGCAACCGAAGCCCTTTTTCCCTCAGCTTAGGGATCAAAGGGGGTGAATCTACAGTAGGCTTCGATTAGTCTTTCTAAAAAGACCAAGGGCAATTCATTGGGCCCCTGAATAATCTCTCTTACCTTGGCCAAATTTATGGGGCAGCATGCAGTCGCTTGGAGACCTGCTACCAGAGTCTGGCGCTAGATGGACAGATGCTCCCTACCTTCAGGAGTATTTGGGTCCCAATCAGGATGGCACAGTGGAAAGAAATCATCCGTGACATTTTGGAGTTGAGTGGGTCTCCCACCCTGTCTGGGAACCAGTTTCCTGTCTTCTAGGAGGATCCTATCTCGCTCTTCTGTGGCAAAGAGACTTCCCAATAGTTGCTGGCTGTCATCCCAGGTGGGCTGATGGGAGAACATGAGGGATTATACCAGCCCAGCAACCCTAGAGGGGTCTTCAGAAAAAGGAAGGTTGTTATTTTTCCAGTTATATTGGTCAGAAGAAGAAAAGGGTAAATACTGAAGGGTGGGCATCTCTCCCGCTCATCCATCGTTAATCTAGGGTCCATAGGACTGGAGAGGAAGAGTAACTGCTATGTCTTGAGGGCTCTGGGCCCATCTACTCCACATCCTTTGGGCCGATTCTTCCTCAGAGGGCCCAGACCATGGCTCCTGTGGTTGAGAATCAAGAGAGGGGGAAGGGGTAGGTAAAGGGGGAGGAAGAGGTATGGGCCGCCCTGGGGGATAGGGAGGAGGTGGGATGTCTGAGTTCAGAAGGATTAAGTCAGGCTGGGAATTGGGCAAAACCACAGGTACGTGTAGATAGAGTCTAGGTGCTGAGGGTGCCAAAGATAGTGCCTGCGCCTTGGATGGAAGGATCACCGTAGGTCCGTGTTGTTCTGGAAAGAGAAGAGGCCTTACCACTCAGGAGGGTCTTCACATAGGTCCTCCAGACCATGGTATAGGGTTGTTGGTCAGGATGACCATGACGACCGGGATGAAAAACAATGGCCTTAACCACCCAGATCAAAGGGAGGTGGAAGGATCCCTCAATAGTTCCTACCCCGAAAGAAGACCATAGTGCCTAACCAAATGTCTGCTACTTTCCCTTCTTTACAATCAGGTTGGGATTATAGCTCTCTCCCTGACTTTGGACCAATGTGACCAAAAGTCAGGGAGAGGGGTATTGAAGTTGTCTTTCCCATGCTTGCCAAGTTGAACAAAATGAAAATACCGAACAATAGCACACACAACAAGACAAAAACACAGAATGTCTCCAGGACTTTCAAAAAACAAAGGACACAGTTTCCACTGGCCTAAAACCACCAGATCTCTGGCAATAAATTTACCCAGTAAGAGTCAACCAGATAGGACACATCCAGGCATCCCCAGAGGTCCTTCCCCTCTGAGGCATCCCTCAGAGTTGTGACTTACAACTCCTAGACACATCTGTCAGTTGCAGTCGGGGAAAGCTCACAAGTCTCCCCGACAGCCACAGACAGATTGACACCCTAGGCGATGTTGGAGTCTCCTACATGTGCAGTAATCTTGGTGGGACCTCCAAATGTAATGGTAGAGAAATCTGCCGTGAAAAGGAGGACTCCAAGAGACGTTCTCTCATGCAACAAGCAAGGGGATTTTATTCACCAAGCATGCATGGGGCTCACTGAACACACAGGAACAGAGACCACGAGCTGAAGTTGAACAAAACTTTTATAGAGTGTTTGAATAAAGGAGTTCAGGTATAGGTCATGGGTTGCCCCATTCAGGAATGCAAGAGGCAAATAATGCATATCTCAGGAATGTAGGAGACAGATAGGTTATTTGGACAAGGGAATTCTGTTGCAATAGAGTTTCTTGGTCCATGGGTGGCCAGAGGCCCAGACTCTGCCAAGCCAGACCCCTTAGCCACCCGCCGTTGCTCCTCAGGCCCCCAGAAATGACTCAGATGCTTATACTGAGTTCATGCTGTTTGGCCTATGGCTCAGGCACATTGCTAGCTAGCTCTTACATCTTAAATCAACCCATTTATATTAATCTGTTTGCCACATGGCCCATAGCTCACCTGTGTTCTTTACATGTTTCTTCTTGGGCAGTTTGATCGATCTTCCCCTGACTCCACCCTTCCTTTCCTACCTATTCTGATTCCTCTGCCTACTTTTACTAAGGTGCCTGTCAAGGGCCAAAACAGCTCCTTTATTTAAAGATTGAGATTCACAGCATACAGAAAGGCATATCCACATCACCTCCCCCTTTCTGTCTAATGAAAAAGGAAAGTTTTAATTTTAACATAGCAAAATTATATATAACAAAATAGCTATCAAGCAAGAATTACAGTTACAATATCTAGTCTATTTGTATTTAGCAAAATTAAAGAAAATACTCTGTCATCTATCTTATCCTTATGAATCTAAAGTTTCATATCTAATATACCTTTCAAATGACTAAGAAAAACTATGCCTATAGCTATCTAATCTTCAACTACATTAAAGACCACAGAAGTGTATATTTACCCAAGTAAACCAGAAGTGCAAGCAACTTCCAAAATCTAGATTTGTCCGATATGAAACCTATCTGCCTTATAAAAGTTCCCTTATAAAGTTGGGGCATCCATCTTCAGCCTATAGGCCCAGAGTCTCTTTCATTTCAGTGAAACAGGAAATCTTTTCTGTCCATTCTGGTACAGTTCATCAGTTGCTTCTCCTTGAGTCCTGAAGAATGTCTGACAGTTTTCTCTGTAAAGCAGGAACCTGAAGGACCATCTCGGCTTGTTCTGCCAAAGTTCAGAGTTCACCTTCCTATGGAACCTGCATGTCCAGTTTAAACAGCATACTGTCAAGCAGTCAATATAAGAACACAAATTTTAAAATCAAAATACCTTTAAAATATATATTCTTGTTTAACTTAGTAGCCTTTGCATTTGCAATCCATTGTCTTTCTGCAGTTAGCTCATTAACAGTTAAAAAATTAAAAAAAAATACAATAACAACCAAAATTTAGATTTTGTGTTTATTTTCCATCTTTACGTGTCTTATTATATTTTTATTACTCTATTTCTCTTTATAAAGACTTTTTCTATCCTCTTTCTTTTCTCTCTGAAGACTATGTACCTTTTAAACACATTGTAACCTGTTTACAGGTTTTTTTTTCATCTGAATCTGTTTTATTGTGAATCCTTAATCATCTTTCAACCAGAAGAGCTTTTAAAATACACTCTCTTAAAGAATTTCATAGGTTTTGCAGATAAACCTGAATCGGTAAGTTCTCTTAAAGGGACATCTCTGTGGCCAGCAAATAGAGCAGACTCAAGAAAATGCTGCTACTAAGAAACCATTTGACTATATTTCCTCTTTATTCAAAGTAAACATAAACCCTTAAATCAATCACATGCTACCAAGTCTTCTGTGAGACTTCAGGAACCGGCCTAGTTGCAGCTTACCCTGTCTGCCGCCAGTCTGTTGATGCCATTTTGAATGTGACTTGGACACCTCACTTTCTTTGTACAATGACCCACTTCAAATACACAATTTGGAAGCTATTTTTGCTCAGTTTCTGCTAAAACCCTTTTTAAACTTTCCCCAGTATTAAGTGGATATTCAATTTATGTTGGATGCCATCTGTAGTAGTGCAGTATTCTGGGTTGGTCTAGTGGTTAAGGTTCTGTGCTCTCACCATCGTGGTCTGGGTTCAATTTCTGGTCAGGAAACTAAACTAAACTAAACTAAACTAAACTAAACTAAACTAAACTAAACTAAAATAAAATAAAATAAAATAAAATAAAATAAAGATTAAAAGAGGGAGAAAGAACGGGCCTTTTCAAGATCCAAGAAGCTTTTTATCAATGGGGTTGGCCACTCTCCCTTCAGGGGCCTGGGACCCTGGTTAAGAATCCTCAAATCTTATCAGTTGACACCTGAATCCCACCACAGAGTTCAGGTATAGGTCATGGAGGTTGCTTCATGCAGGAATGCAGGAGGCAAATAATGTATATCTTGTGGTCTTTCTGAGAACTTGGTGGACCGCACATTTAAAGCCCCTACTTGGTTTTCAGAAGGAGTGTGATTCATCAGTTATGCAGAGTTTAACAATTTTTTTCCTAACACCTTATGCATTTTAAACTTCTCTTCAGTAGACTAAAATGTGCTTCATATATTGCAAATGTATGCAAACTTAAAATAAATATTCTTGAATTCATTATAAGGCAGTTATTGAAGTTTAGGTGTCCCAATGGCATATGACAGTGTCGCTTATCTGCTGGTAAAAATTCTCTCTGTAAGGCCCATGGGGAGGAGCTCAGAGCCTGGATGAAGAGCAAAGGATGTAAGGTCAGACCTCCAAGGTCTGACTTAGAGGTCAGTGTTCCTCAGGATTTTGTATTTTAATATATATATTTTAAATACGTATATATGTATTTAAATCTAAGAAGAAGTGACTTTGACTTTGAAGACTCTCTGGACTAATAAGAAAAATATCTTCCCAGCCATGTCATTTTCCTTAATTTAGAATGGGGCTTCTATTTTGGTATTAATCAATAAGAGCTATTTAACAGGACAAAAGATGGCAATATTTATTTATGCAATTTAGAAGCGATGGGAAGCTAGAAGGAAGAATTAAAATGAACAAAAGAGAAATGACATTGAGTGCTAACACTATTAATGATGAATCAGAAACTGTGTGACCTTTAAAAATAACTCACATATTAAATATGAGGGGTAAAACTGAGGTTAATAAGAAGAAAGCAATATAAAGCACCCTGCTACATTTTCTCTGAATAATTCCTAATGGAAAAGATGTATAGTAAGACACATTTGTACTGTTAGGGTGTCAATGGGAATTCATAATCACTTTATTAGGTCTGATATTAGATCAGATCTTGAATATTTTTAAAAGGCCAGAGTTTTAAGGTTTGGTCCTCAGGGTGCAACTGTCAAGAGGAGACAGAAACTTTAAGAACTGGAGTTTGGGACAGAAAGATGCTTAGCTGTTATGAGCACATCCTGCTCTTTCAGAAGGCTCTGACTGCCAGTATCCACAGTCATCTACAACTCCAGTTCCAGGTGGTCTGTTGCCTCTAGCTTCTGCTGACACTTGCATTCACATGCAAAAACATCCCCACTAAACATAGACAATTAAAAAGCAAAACAAGTCTTTAATAACAACCAAAGAAGTGTGGTCTTGGAGGTCTTTAGGACATGTTTACCAAGAAAATCTTGGGAATGCTTCTTCTGTAAAGGGTTGAGAAACTCGCCACATAAAGGAAGACTCCAAGAGACATCTCTCATGCAAAAAGCAAAGGAAATTTAATATTTACCAAGTATACTTGGGGCTCAGATCACTGATCACTTAGAAACAGAGAGAGCCACCAAGCTGAAATTGATCAAAGCTTTTATAGGTCATGGGTGTTGCTATGTGCAGGAATGCAGGTACAGGAATACACATGGCAAGTGACTTTTCTCAGGAATGCAGGAGGCAGATCCTGGAAATTTAAGCACATTCTTTGTTTATCGGGAGGGGGTGGTGAACAGCCATAAAGAGTTAAACAAATTTGCCTTCACACTTCTTACTATTTGCTTTCTGGTGATAGTGTGAGCAATTTTCTTTACCAAATGCCTCCACCATGATATGCTGGGCAGTCTTACCATAGATGCAAAGCATTAGAACCAAATTCTCCTGAACAGGAACTTCCATATCTGTGAGAAATAAAAGGGGGGGTGGTCAAGGAAGAAGGCCTTTTCTTCTCCTAAGTTAATTATATCTTGGATGCTGTTATAATAAAAGCAAACTAACACCATTCTAATCTAAGACTAGTGAGTTTATTCATTTTATCCACTCTACTAAGTAGATTTCCTCAGAGCTAAACCATGGAAAACATGGGCATTATATCTTTATGGTGGCTTTCTTTTTTAGTAACTCTCAACACTGTTATTCCCATCCCCTTCCCTTCCCTCCCCTTCCTCCTTCCTTTCTTTGTTTTTTTTTGGGGGGGGGGTGGTGATTTTTGAAAGAAGTTTGCTTATTGCTCAGATGTCCTAAATTCCAGGGTTCAAATGATTCTCATTTATGTCTCACAAGAAACCAGAGCTATAGGCTCACAACATTATGAATAGTTAATGTCTTTAATCAAGTTACATTAATGAATTTTGCTGAGTCAGAAATGGTGGTAATTACAACTAGCAAATGGAGATTCTTTGCTTGTTTAATCTCCTTTGGTCTCTTTTTCTTCTCACTTATGTTAGCCTAGGTAAATTATATCACTTGATTCTAAGTATTACCGTGGAATAAATAGCAAATTGTGGGTTACATTGACTATTTACTGTAAAGCCTATGTTCCTCCTTCTCTGGAAAGACTGTGTAGATTCAGGGATCCTCTCATTCTTTAAAGTTACATGTCTTTTCTTTCTTAGGTGTTGTAATATAAATTAAGACCACACTGGGAACCTAGACTTCTCTAACCTTTTCTCATCCCATCCATCCATCCATCCATCCATCCATCCATCCATCCATCCATCCATTTGACAAACAGTAATTATATTCTAAGCTTAAAATACTGCCCTTTTCTGGAGAGAAATTGAGAAGTGGATGGTTGAGAGCTGAGTTGAACTTGGGGGGGGGGGATCTAGGAGGAAAGAAGGGAGGGATAGTTGTTATTAAAATGTGAAATAAAATTACAGTTGTAGGTAGAGGTTTTCTGTATCCCAGCAGTTGCTTATAAATAACCACTCTGAGAATTATTTTTAATTATAAATGATCAGCTAATAGTGCCGGCTTGTTACTAGCTAACTCTTAGATTTCAAATAGCCACATTTCTTATATCTGCCATATGGTGGCATTTTCTTTCAACATGATTCATTTTGCTTCTCTTTGTGTCTCTCATGACTTTGTCCTGCTTCTTCCGAGTATCCTCTGTGTCCTGCTGTCCTGCCTATACATCCTGCCTAGCTACCGGCCAGTCAACTCTTTTATTAAACCAATCAGAAGGCAACTTGGCCAAGAAAAATCTTCACAGTGTACAAAAAGATTATTCGTAATAAACAATTTAAAAAGATATACTTACCTGGTGCTGTAAGCACATGGGTAAATAAAATAGAGATTTTTTGTTTATGGGACGCTAAAAGCAAATGACAGACAGTATTTTTACAATATTGTAAATCTGGTATCTGTGGAAGTGTAAAGGAAAAATTTGTTTAACTCTTTATGGCTGTTCACCACCCCCTCTTGATAAACAAAGAATGTACTTAAAGTTCCAGAATCTGCCTCCTGCATTCCTGTACGTAGCAACCCCCATGATCTATAAAAGCTTTGTTCAATTTCAGCTCAGGGCTCTATCTCTCTGTTTCTGTGTGTCCAGTGAGCTCAGGCCCAGGTATACTTGGAAAATTAAACCCCTTGCATGTTGCATGAGAGAACGTCTCTTGGAGTCCTCCTTTTCATGGCGGATTTCTCAACCCTTACATCATGGGCCAAAGTAGTTCCTTATTCACAGCATATATAAAGACATTCCACCTCAGAAGGGAGTGAGCAGTAATAGTGACTGACAACAAACACAGAGAAGAAAGGAGAATCTTGAGTTTTAAGGACAGAAAGCAGTTGACAGCAAAAGTAACATGGGCAGAAAAAGATGGAGGAGTCAGTGATATTTTTAGGTCACAATTTGAGAGTTTGGTATTTTGTCATTCTCAGCAAAACTAAATTTAGGACAAGAGGATGTCTGAGTGGGCTGGGAAGATGAATTCCAATGGGGTATTTTCAGTTCCAAATACAAAAGTTATCTGTTGGTCATGCACTGAAAGGTAGGTACTGTACATCCAATTCTGCATAGCCCAACTTCACAATCTGGCTGTGAGATTAGAGCTTTACAAAAAAGTGATTCTAAATACCACATAGTATAATGCATCCTCTTTTAAAGTTTTCGCTTCCTTATTGTATCTAGGAATTCCCAGATTAGTTATTATTGCCTGCGTTTACATTGTAAGTCTGATCTTACTGTATTCATGTCAGCACAGTTGTAAGTATCTGCTGCATGCACTTCACTGATGCCTAGAAAACACAATGTCACAGAGCTATAATTCTCAGAGTCAACAGCTTACTTTCCAGGAGAACACCTTAGAAGCTAGTGACATACCTGTCAAAAAGCACATCTAAAACTACAAGCTGAAGATCCCATTCACTGCTACTGACTTAGATGAGTTGAGGTTAGTCACAAAAACCAGAAAGTGAACTGGTGACAAAAATTGGCCTCATTTCTTGAAGCAACTCACAAATACAATACAAAGCCCTTGAAGTTATTTAAAGGAAAAAAAGGAGTTCCCTCTAATGACTGTAATGTTGTCTGTGTTGAATAGAAGTCTTCCCCAAAATAAGGTTGTATGTGTGAGGGGGGAGGGTATAACTTGGAATAAAGTAAAAAAAAGATGTTTAATGCTTGGGTTGAGATTTGGGTGTGAAGTGAAATAACTAAGTCATCTATTCACAAATGACTAAGTCCGCTATTCACACATATTCTATTTTGGTTGCCATTAGAGGTGGCAAGACAATGCCCTATAAACTCATTGAGAGATCATGACTCTTGTTCCCAAGTAACTCATAACCTGCCAGAGCCACTGAGAGTCACACTTACATTCTTGATGGTTCAGCATGAGTCTATTTCCTTTTGTCCAGGAATTCTTGGTTGGTACATGTCTGAATTTTTCCTGAAAACTTGGGAGAAAATCAGCCAGTCTGCTATAATTTGGTCTCTGTCTATGATTTCTGGTTTAGATCTCTTATCACATTCATAATTTTGTGAGTGATGAGAGTATCTGACACAGAGTTGTTAAAGACCTTGAAATTTCTTGAGTGGTTAGACCAGTAACACTTTTAATAAGGTAGCATTTGGTGGGTCACTTACAAGTCTCCAGGAGGCTGCTTATTTGGGTTGACAGCCATGACTGAAAGACTGGACCTTTCATTCTCACCCTCATACCTTCAGGGAAGGTCAAGAAACTAAAGATTAAACTGATTATCAGTGATAAGAATAATTGTGTCTGCAGAAGAAATTTAAGAGAACAGGGTTCAGAGGACATCTACATTGCTGATAAATGACAGAGCTTAGAGTGTGGCAAGCCCAGAGTAGACCTAAAGCTCCACACCTGTCCCTTCAAACTTTATTGCATATCTACCATTTTGCTGCATACCTGAGATCAAGAGTTTTGTGGTATGATTTTTGTGACATTTCAAATCCAGTTTAGGATTGTGGACAATTTTGATAAAATGTCATACAGTGGAGTTGACTGAATGTTCATGGACTGAGTGAGGCCAGTCAGCACAGTCAGAGTTTTTTGGAGTCATCCTGTCTTCTCTGCAAATTCCTCCTTACAAGGTCTGGGCTGGGGAGGAGGCTGGGCTGGGAAGAGGGCAGTGAGGCTCTGATGACCAACCAGAGGCAGGAGTAGGAAAGAATTTCCTTATGGCCAGTTTTAAGATCCACAGAGAGGGGAGATTATAGTTGCTAAGACCCATTTTGGGAAAGAGACATTCTGCTAATATCTAAATTCTAGTTATGTATATTTTATGTGCTAATAATAATTCTAGAATTGTATGTATTCATATATATGTATACATATGCATACTCATCTTTCTCTTCTCTTCTTTGGTTTTACTGGTCATGAAAGTTAAGAGTGGTTGAGGATGAAGTAATATTTAAATTTTTGAGACAATGTATCCTGTACTCTAGACTGTCTTTAAATTCCCCATGTAGCTGAGGATAACCTTTAACTTTTGAACTTCCTGATTTTACTTGGTAGTGTAGGGTAGTCCAGAGTGTGTCTGTAATTCCCATATTAGGATGGGGAGTTATTAAAGACTTGACTCATGAGAGCAAACACAGTGGCCACTGGAATCCATATGCTGAAGCAGAGGTACTGTGAGCTTCAACACAGACTGAGTAATATGTAAGTCTTATAACAACAACAACAAATAAAACAACAACAACAACAAAAAAAACAAAAGAAAGGAAGGCAGGAGGGGAAGGATTTAAGCATGACCCTTTGACTAGAGAGAAAAGGAGGAGAGCACATTATATATAATAGGTGGAGAAAATACCAAATTATAGATAATTCACTATCATCATACCTTAGCTGGTTTGATATTCTCTTAAAAAAATGAACAAATTTAATAAATTTACTTAGATTTTCTAAGGCATACACATATTCCATTGAGCACAATTATTCTGAGAAAAGAAAATCAGCCCACCGATATCATTTTTTAATAACAGTTATTTAACATTTGTATTTATGTTGCACATACTAGTAGTTAACTCAGTTAATTTATCCAAGCAGCCACTCATTTAGGAGGGGAACAGGTCTTTTGGATGAATGTTGAGAAGGCTTGTCTCAAGTCCCAGCAGTTTGGCTGGACTTGTAGTAGGGGTTTCTCAGTCCCTGGTGGCCAGAGTCCCAGACCCCGCCAGGCCAGACCCCTCAGCCACCCAGCCACTCAGGTCCCCAGAAATGACTCAGATGCTTATATTAGCTTCATGCTGTTTGGTCTATGGCTCAGGCACATTGCTAGCTAGCTCTTACATCTTAAATCAACACATTTTTATTAATCTGTCTGCCATGTGGCCCATGGCTCACCTGTGTTCCTTACATGTTGTTCCTTTGGGCTTCAGCTCGGTCTGCCTCTGACTCTATTTTGATTCCTCCTCCTACTTCTTCTATGGTGCCTGTCATGGACCAAAACAGCTCCTTTATTTAAAGATTGAGATTCACAGCATACAGAAAGGCATTCCCACATCATGGACTTCCCACTTTTTATTTGTAGGATTGGCTTGAATAGGCATTGCTCTCCAATCCTGGAATGGAATTGGAGAAAATGCTGCTAAAATGTGAACAGTAGCTGAGGTTAATAGCAAAAAAGAGAACACTTTATCAATTGCAGATGTGCTGGCTGTTCCTGAAACATTTGTACATCATTTATTTACTTTTATGAAAATGTAGGAAGAGCAGAGTGTGATTAAGGTTAGGGGTATAAAAATTAGGGTTCTGAAAGTGTCCTGCATGGATCCATTTAGGGAGCACATTATGTACAAAACAATAAACAAAGCTTGTACTTTGCAAAATTCTACTTCTGGACTTCATGCATGGCATCCTGTGATCTCTATGTTACAGAGAGGTAAATCTTTCCATTAGCATGCACCCCATAGTTGGCCAAGGCTGATTTGTTGAAGAGGATAATTATGATGATGATCATCATCATGTAGAATGAACAAATGGTGAGTAGCCTAAGGGAACCAGATGCAAAGAAGTGTTTATGGAATTTTATTGTTAGTATTAGTGGTGTAAATGAAAAATTGTTGAGACATCCAGAGAAAAGAGACGTGGGAAGACAGACCCATCTTGATTTACTTAAGTTGAGATTCTTTTTAAGACATGCAAATAAATAAGAGTGATTTCAAGTCACTTCTTAGCAGCAAGAAAGGCACAATAAAAACAAGAAAGTGATAACCATTTTGACACAAAGCCAGGGGTAAAAATCCAAGGGGGAAATAGTCACTAAAACTGGTCATGTTTGATGACAACTGGCAGATGTGAATGTTCTTTATCCTGTGGTCAAAGGAAGCAAGGTGATGATGTTACCAAACATTCTTTCTCTAACAGTTACATAAAAATAACTAAATAATGCAGGAGGAATGTTTACCCATGGTGAGTGATTAAGTTTGCATTTGATTGAGGGCAGAACAGGCACAACAATTTTATAAAGTTTGATTGAAGACTTCAACAACAAATCTCAGTTACTTCCATACCTCCCACAAAGTGGCACACAGCAGGGTGACTTTAACCAGGGATTTTTTTTTTTTTTTTTTTATTGAACATCATCTTTGTTTTCTATTGTAGTGTAGTTGTCATTTTTTTTTCTCTCTCTTTCTGGTCTATTTTGAAGCTAAAGCCACTCATACTTGAAATTGACTTTCTAATTTAGGGTAACCCTGTGCAGTGGTTGTATGGCTTTGGGTAAGGGAAATACTGGGTCTAACTTTTCTAGTTTAGGGGTTACTGTCCTTTGACAGCTTAAAGTGCTATAGTTTAAAAACATATCCATTTCTCTAGATAGCAAATCGCTCCACAAAATACATTTAAAAATCCAGTAAGTCCAAAGGCAGCTGTGAGATCAGGCACCATTAAATTTTTGCCCTTTATTGCTACTACCATGATTGATTGATTTTTTTTCTAAAAATGTAATTACCTGACTTTAAACATAGTTGACCATGACCCCCTACGTCTCTTTTTTTTTTTTTTTTAATTGCAAACTAATTCCAAACTAAGGGGACTGAGAAGAAAACAGATACAAAACAAAAGCTTAAGTCAAATGATATTGCCAGAAAGACAGGAAGACAAAGACATGGCCATTCAGTCAGTTAGAATCAAACTTGGGGGGACTGAGCATGCTTGATATTATAACAAAATGGATGGATGTGCATCTGACCTGCACTTAGCCAGATCTGAGTTCCCACGGAGCCAAGTGTGAGTTCAAACTGTGCAACCTGTGGAAGTAGTTTTCTATATATGTCTTTGTTTCTTCTATTTAAAGTGCAAAGAAGATGATGTTTTTACAAAAGTGAAAATGAATAGATGAGGATATAGTGTAAAGCCCCTAGAAGATGATGTAGATAATGTAATTACCAGTTTTAGTCCTTATGCTAGTTGATATCAATAATTGTCATTTACATTTCCAGGGAGAAAAATAACCCTATTAACATGGAGAAGAGACAAGACTCCAACCCCCAATCTCTTGATAAATGTAAGAAAAAGGATGATGTTAGAGAGACACAATCATAGGATCTCTAAGGACCCTGACAAGAGGCAGAAAATGACACTCACAGGAAGAATACACCTTCAGGAAGGCTATTGGTGGGAGAGCAGAGTTGCATTTGGTTTTAGAAATAGATAAAGCTTATGAACATTTTACACCTCATAGTCTGTGGATGAGTTACTTTTCTGCTGATTTGATAAAATAACATGAAAAACTTGACATGGAAAAAAGGTTTACTTTGGCTTTTACTTCAAGAGAGATAGAATTTAGGATGACATTTGAAGATTCAAATTCAGGTCTTTACTTTTGTGTGGAAAGTACTTTACTAACTAAGCCATTTTCCATACCCATTCATCTTTTTTTTTAAATAAAGTTGTTTTTGTAAATACTCATGAAGGAAATGAGTTGAAATGCCCTATGTTATTTATACTTTTTTCATTTCTCTTCAAGAAACCTAAGGTTTTGAAAAAGACTGTAAACCATTATTGCAAATAAAATATCCATATCAATTGATTATACTTTAATCATCATAGAAAAATGACTTATTGAATGTAACATTTATCAGTTGGCCATTTCATGAGTATTGTGGTTTGTGCTCAATGGCTAAAAATGTGAATACTGGTCAAAACTCAGAGTTTCTGGTTAATTGACTATTGCTTCTTTCAGCTCCATTCTTCTATTAATATTAAATAAAAATCTTTCACTAACTTAGCTGATCATTCTGAAGTTAGTATACTTTGAATTCATAATGGGGTATAGAGAGCAGAAGCCCCAATTTCTCATGACAGGAGGAACTAGGGCTTAATGAAAGAGTAAAATTTATTGCACCTGCATGTCTAAAAGCAGGCTAAATAATGAAGCATCAGGTGAATGAACTGTGCCTGTAATACTTACAAATCTTTCTATTTGATTCTCTGTTAAGTTTGTTCCTGTTTGTTTCATGGGCTGCACCACATCATTCATTATTGTTTTCTCAGTGACAGCAGAAGGTAGCAGGCTTGAATATTTAAGTAGGCAGGGAAATGATTTGTCAGACTTCTGTCATTAATCTCTACTAGGTTACTGAATCCATTTAAGACTTAAGACATTGCTATTGTATTCCTGTCAGGTCAAAGTTACTCATGAATTGGCTAGACTGCTGTAATAAACATGAAGACTTAACCCATGAACTTAAAAAAAATAGGCAAATTTGAAAAATTCAATGAAAATCATAATTCACAGAAACAAAACAAAAACTGGGTCTCATATCTATTAAAGAAATTGAATCCATTACTTATAACTTTCCCATAATAAAAACCTCCAGGCTCAGAAGACAAATTACTTTGTCTTTCCAATGTTTACAAAATAGCCACAAATTCATATAAATCTTGAAAAAAAAGCACACACACACAAAATTCTTATTTCTCATTCTGTGATGTTAGCATGACTTAGATAACAAAAAATTGATATTTTTCTTTTTGATATATATACAATATACTATAAAATTATTTAACACTTAAATGTCTAAAATTGTTAATCATAACAAAATTGGGTGTGGTGGTTTGAAAGAAAATGGTCCCCAAAGGAAGTTGGCACTATTAGGAGGTATAGCCTTGTTGGAGGAAGTGTTTCAGTGTGACAGCAGGTTTTCAGGTTTCATATGTTCAGGATACCACCCAATGAGTCAGTTGGCTTCCTGTTGCCTCTAAGTCAAGATGTAGGGTTCTCAGCTCTAGCACCAGACCTACATTTATTCCACCATGCTCCTTAGCATGATGATAATAGACTGAAGGAAACTCTGAAACTGTAAGTGAGCCCCACCCACCCAGTTAAATGTTTCTTCATCAGTCATCCTAGTCTTGGTGTCTGTTTACAGCAATAAAACCCCCTAACTAAGACACTGAGCTAACTCCAGGAGCATAAATTTGGCTACGTATTTGAAAATTAATTACTGTAATTCATCATTCAAAGAAGAAAAATAACATGATTAGTTAAATACAGAAAAGCACTTTCATAGAATGCCATAGCTAAAGATGTAGCTTATGGTAGAGTGTTTGCCAGTTATATAAGAGTCCCACTTGTGTTTGTCAAAAGTGGTGACAACCACCAGGAGCCTGAGGAATTATTGTCTTCTTAGGGACCTTCACTCAGGTATAATCTGATCCTTGATTATGATAAATAATTTTAAGATGAACCAGAGTGATATAAAGGTAGTGAATTTATTAAAATAAAATAGAGTGCACAGTTTAGATTGAAACATGGGTTGAGGACAGAGGAAAATGGAGAGAGTAAGGGGAAGAAGGGAAGGAGAGAGGGAGGGAGGGAGAGAGGGAGGGAGGGAGGGGGGAGGGAGGGAGGGAGGGAGGGAGGGAGGGAGGGAGGGAGGGAGGGAGAACATAACCATAATGCAGGACATTCAAGTCATGTGTCTGAAGTTCTCAGGAGGAGTAAGAGTTCTCCACTGTCTGCTTGTTTCTACATATTGTTACTCAAAGAATATAATTTATAAGAAAAACATAAGTTTTTCTTTAAGTTTAAATGTTAAGTTTAAAAAATATGTAAAAACATATGAGCTGGCTTTTTAATTTTAAAGAATTTATTTTTACAAATTATATCCTGTAGTGGATATTTGAGATGTATAATTTAGATGTATGTAGGATGGGCTAATAGCAGTAAAACAAGGTTACAAACATTCTGGTACTAAGTAAGCAGAGTTTATTTGTTTTTTCTACCTTCTGCACTTGAGAAATCTTTAGAAAACTGTTCCTTATATCTGTATGTGGTGTCATTAGTTTTGTTGATGTTTTTTAGCCATGAGTCAGAAGAATAGCAAGCTGGGGTCCAGATGAGGGGCTCAATCTATTCGACTCATTTTCATTATCCACTCCCTCACTATCAACTGTAACAAATGGTCATCTTGTTTTTTTTTAAATTAATATTAAGAATAAAATAATCAGAAAAGAATACCTACAAAAGTTGCATAACCATCATCAAATAATAATAAAATGTTGAAAAGTTTCCTTGAGTTCAAGAACATTCCACACTTTCACTCTAATCACTACCTCATTGTGTGGGCTCCATCAGTACAATAAAAAATTAATAAATAAAATGAACAAAAAATAAATCACACTGAAGGCAAAAGCAGAGATCCATAGCTAAGCACTTTGTCAAGAGCCCAGTCCAGCTGAAGAGAGGGAGGAATGAATATATGAACAAAGGGATCAGGATCAGGAAGAGGAGATCTGAGCTATTGAGAGCTCACTGACTATGAAATATCTGCTAAGGAATCGTCATGGAAAGGAACTAAAGCCTCCTAATATAGATGACAGTCAGATGGTGGGCAGTTTGTGAAGCCTTTTGCAGTCCAAACAAAATTTATTCCTGGTTCATGAACTGTTTTCTGGGAGTCCATTCCCTACAGAGGAATACCTTACTCAGCCTTGATACTTGATAGGGACTCTCTCCTACCTCAATTGTATATGCCAGACTGACCTGACTCACTTTGGGATTCCTTGCCCTCGCTGGGAAATGGATGAGGGGGATGGAATAAGGGGGAGGTTGAGGAAGGACTGGAAAGAGGGAAGGGAGGGGGCAGTGAAAGGTATGGGAAAAAACTTTTTAAATTAAAAAATTACTAAAAAATATATCACACAAAGTAAAAGAGACTTAAAATTCAGTTATTAATGCATAAAATTTCCAACATTTATAAGATGATTTATAGAATTAATAAGTGAACTTAGAAATGTCGTCAACTATAAGACCTATAGTGTATCCACTCAAAGAAGCTAACAGCTAAAACTCAAACAGAAAAACATTCTGTGTACTACAATATCCAATATGTTAATACTGAGAAATAAATTGAAACCATGTATTTTTGTATGTTTCTATTCCAAAACTATAAAACAGTACCTAGAGAAGTTAAGAATAATCTTAATAATAATATAGAAAGACTTTGCATTGAAAATATGTTTCTTCTAATTTGTTATAAAATGTAATCAGCTGAAATTACTGAATGCACATTTTCTTCGAAATTTAATAGCTAATTTGTATTATAATTAGACAAATCTCAAATAGTAAAGACACTCATAGAAGAGAATCAAATTAGAATGCTTACTTTCTATACTTCTATACGACCTAAAAAGTTACCATAGTGTGTTTAGAAATATATACATATATATTATATACATATATATATAAAATATAAATAGATTCAAAGGCAAATAGGTAGACTAGTAGGGAAACATTGAATTCACAAATTAAACACACATATAGAAAACTAAATTACAAGAAAGATGACACTATAAAGTCATGGGAGAAAGATGGTTATTAAATAAGTTAACAGTTCCAGACCAATATTGGATGTGACTGGTAGAATGTATGAAAGTCTAACTCATACTATGTACCAAAGCAAGTTCTTAATGAATTATAGTCATAGATATAAAATAAAATGTAAAGTTACAAACACATTAGTCATCAAAGAAAAGAAACTCAAGCCAATACCATTGAGGCTGCTCTAAACGTTGGGAGAAATTAGTTCTCCAGTGTTATTGGTGTACATTTCTGCATCCGACAGAAAACTGTTTAGAATTCATTAAACTTATTTTCTATATATTTTATGGTATTGCTCTCTGCATTAGACCTCCTTTTTCCTGGAAAACTGGAAAACTTGATTGTGTTGACACTGCCTCCTGCCATTATGTTTTTCTCAGTTGTGTATTTAAGTATAAACTGTGAACAATGAGGGGACATGGATGTGGCTCAGTGGTCAAGCACTTGGTAGCAGGGATAAGACCCAGGTTCATATTTAATATTACTACCAACAACAAACCTCACTTATTAACATTTTATCTCTTCCTTTTAGATAGAGTTTTTTCTTTTTTCCCATTTATTTTCTTTCATTATTGCTTTAGCAAGGATTGCAACTTATAGTAATATTAATGATTATCATTCTGCCTGAAATTTTAAATAATAATATATTTATAATGTTATTAAAAATGATGTTTTTCAAAGTTTCTGGTAACTACTTTTCATAAAATTAAATAATTTCTACTCTTAGTTTTAAGAGCATATTAAAAATGGATGTTGTTTTATAAAATGCTTTTAAGTCTGTTATTTTTATATGTATATAATATAAATATCTTTAGACCATTAATATTAAAATACTTCAGCCTTAATTCATTGAATACATTTCAGAATTTTTGTTGATTACTTTATAAAATATACATTTTTAAAAACTTGCATAAGAACAGCAGGAATGCATATGGAGTCCTTGCCTTCCTTTTTCTTGGTTTATAAACTGTCGAGGATCTCACTGTACTCTTTGAGCTCCGTGTCCTTTTTCTTTTCTGACTTACTTGACAGTGACTTCCCCCCTTTTCTCCAACACTTTAACATACTTAAAGAATAGATGAATGACCACAGTATAGCTGTTAAGATCACACACCTAACTATCATAATCATTTTATTTGGGGTACATATCCAAATTATGCTCAACCTCCCCTCCCAAACGGTTCCCTTCCATCTGTTTTTCCCACTGTGGTACTGTCCAGAATGACACATTTCCGTTTTTGTCACATTATTTCCATTTGTGTCTATCAAGCTATCCACTTTGTGTTTTGCTTGGTCTCATGTTGTTTTATTTAGTAAAATATCCTGCAGTTGGGTTTCTCCTATTATATTAATCTGGATTTTTATCAGGTTATCATCAGAGGCAGGAATACCCATGAAACGATACTGGGATCTCTTTAGTTCTCGTATGGAGCCTGGCACCTAATCCATTATACATTTCTAATTCTTTTCTTTTCTGTTTGAGATTAGGTATCTATGTAGATCAACATGATTGAAAAAACACTCTATAGTTTAGGCAACCTCAATTTTTCTGCTTCAGCCTCCTGAGTACTGTGAAATTAAAGACATGTGTCACCACATTAAGTTTTATCACTATGCTTTATCTGGAAACATTGAAAATATGCACATGTATGTGTGTATAGCAGATCTCTCTTTCATCTGTGTCTGTAACATCCTATTTATCTTATTTATTTTTTATTCTAGTGTAAGTGTGCAGCACAGTCATTGTGTCATGTATCTGTGTTTATGAAATCTTTCTTTGCCATATTTATTTATTGTGTGTTTGTGTGTGCACGCTCAGACACATGCACACAGGGAGGATAACACTCAAGAGTAGATCTCTCCCTTCCACCTGGTGTTCTTGGGATTTGACAATCCTCCAGCTTTAACATCAAGCACCTCCACATGCTGTGCCATTTCACTAGCTCCGTTGTTTTCATTTATGATCAAGATAATGCTATTTAAAATCAACTAGGAAGCATCTACTGTTTGGCTATCCTATATCAGAAGGATCTTAACAGTTTGAAGAGTTTGCCCATGAAGCAGTTAGATTAACTATGAGAAACTTTGCAGTTCCTTCTCTATAATCTTAAACAAATCACCCTTTTTTATTGTTCTTTAAAGATATTCTACAAATAAGTTTTGAAAATGTACTCATTCAAAGAAAAAATATGGTACTTTCAAGATTTTAAAATATAATAAAGGGACTGGATAGATGATTGAGTAGTTAGCAATTTTGATACTCATCCAGAGAACCATAGTTCAGACCCTAGCAGTCACAGTAAGTGGTTTAAACTCAGTTTATAATTACAGCTTCTGATTTATGCTCATATTTACGTACATATGCACACACAGGCACATACATACACAATCTAAGTAACTAAAAATATATTGATACATATATATGTTTTTCCTATTTTAACAGTTCAGATCTCTTCTTTATATGAAAATATTGGTGCTTGAATAACCTTTGATAAAATAGACTCTTATTGAGCAATAATACTAAAGTTCAACTTTCTGTTTTTTCAAAGACTCCAAGTTTGTTTTTAATAACCCACTTTATGTTCTTGTTTTCTATCATACAACACACACATATAGTCAACCATAGTTGTACTTTATTCTGCCTGGTTCTAGTATATATTCAAAAGGAGATGCTTTCTTGTCAATATACCTCCAATTAGAATAATTTCAATGAACCTGTAACTAGCATGAGATCTATTATTTTGTTAAATTTACCTTGAAACAGAGTTGACTTTAAAGAAATGCAAAGCTAAAATTCAGCAATGCTTAAAGCCATCTTTTCCATCCTGCCCAAACATTCTATCTTTACCTAGACATGCCCCGTAACACCAAGCCAGAATTTTTACTGATGGAGGTCACTGCTATTTGCTGCTTCTGTCTACTGTTCAATAATTAAGCAGAGGGAAGCTTGCACACAACCAGTACTCTGCTGTGCCCTGGGATTTTCTAACCTTAGCTAGAATTTCAATTGTTTTACTTCCATGTATTGGTTGGCAGTCCAAAGATGTTCTGATATTTGCAGATATTGGTGTATACTTCAATAGACCTAGGCCTTCAAACATTTTAACCTCTCCACGGCCATCGAGTCATTATTTTATAAGCAATTTGTATGTTATTTTGACCTTCTCACCGAATTTGAAGTGTTGTACAAATAAACTCTAAAATATAAAATATTCAACTTGCGAGAAAAAAAACTTACACTTTCTGCACACTCAGCTGTCTCTAGAAGTAAAAAGCATGAAGACTGAAATAGTTTCTCAACAGCAATCTTTCAAAAGATTCTCATAGACATAAACACACTACATGTTTATCCTCCTGGTGGCTTAAAAAATGCCACAAGCTACTAAAGAACAACAAGAAAAATCCTTCTTGACTGGCTGACATTTTACTTTCTTTAGGAAACAAAGGAGATGTCCCTAAAACTGTCAAGAGCACTGCTTAAATTGAGCAGCAGGCAGACAACTACTTCTGCAAGCCATGGAATCTCTGGTTCCTGAACACTTTTCAAATCTCAGACAAACAGGGGTCTAACGCTTTCAGTCATTCTATTGGGTTTCTCGAGACTTGTAGCTTCCAGGGTCAGAAGACTGTCCTACAACAAAGAGAGCCCGTTAAAAGGGGAAAGCCATGGTGTTCTGCTGATTGGGCTTACAGAGAGCATGCTCAGTGGAAAACGTCACTGTACATAGAATGTTGTGCTTTCTCTTCTATTTTGATCTTTACATTATACTCAAACCAATTTTAACGAACCCAGTCCAATTTTGAAGAAATAGGTTAGGCAAATGGTAATGTCCTTTTCACCTGCTCTGAGAAGATACATTGATGTTATACTGTAAAAGGGCAGAGGTGATTTTTTTATTTCCTGGTTCTTTACAGCTATTCAGGATTCCTGAAACTGAATTACCTTCAGTAACGTGGGGAGAGTGCTGGCTGGGTTTATGTCTTGACACAGCTAGAGTCATCAGAGGAAGGTGTCTCAACTGAGAGAATGTCTTTATCAGTTTGGGCTGTAGGCATGCCTGTGGTTATTTTCTTAATTAGTAATTGATGTGGGAAGGCCTAGCCCACTGTGTGTGGTATCACCCTGGGCTTGGCCAGTGGTCCTAGATTCTATAATAAAATAGGCAAGTCATGAGAACAAACCAGCAAGTGGCAGTCTGTCTTCCATGGCCTTTGCATCAATTCCCACCTCCAGGTTTCTGCCCTATATGAGTTCCTGTCCACACTTCCTTCAACGATTGTGGTGGTTTGAAAGAAAATGGTCCCCAAAGGGAGTGGCACTTTAAGGGGGTGTGGCCTTATTGGAGGAAGTCCGTCATTGTGGAGGCAGACTTTGATATCTCTTATATGTTCAAAGTCACACACATGCTGTCTCCATTCACTTCTGGCCTTCTTATCAAGATGTAGAATTTTCAGCTCCTTTTCCAGCCACATGGCTTCCTGCATGCTGCCACGTACCAATATGATGATAATGGGCTAAGCTTCTGAAACTGTAAGCCACACAATCAAATGTTTTCCTTTATAAGAGTTGCCAATTATCTCTTCACAGCTTTAGAAACCCAAACTAAGACAGTGATGAACAACGATATGGAAGCATAAGCCAAACTACCTCCCTCTAACTGCTTTGATTAAGTGTTTCAGCACAATAATAGTAACTCTAAGACAGCAAGGAAAAGCCAACACCTTCCGTGCTTTGAAAATTGCCATGCATTTCAGGACAGTAACTGCCTGTTGGCTGGAGAGCCAGCTGCTTGTCATGTTAAAGCATATGACTCTTGCTGCCAAGTCCAGGTGTACAGCTGAGGTCATTGCCCTAAGGACTAAGCACGGGATGCTGTGATCACTGGTGGTGACAGACTCAATGCTAGGAAGCCTCTAGACATTCAGGATGAAATGTCATCACCTCAGCACAGCTATCATGGAAGATAAAACAAAACATCTAAAGATCTTTAATAGCTTTAGAGTCCAGGAAATAAGTGAAGCAGCTGAGGTGCCAGTCTCTACTCTGTGGAGCTGATATCAGTTCTGTGAGCAAGTGATCCCTTATCTATCACTTTATCCCCAACACTCAGAGATAAAAAGATAATTTAGAATAATAAGTTTTCCTATGATTAAGCTGCCAACAATTTTGATCTTAAAACTCACTGTCAGCCAGTATTCAATAAATAATTACATAGTTTCTATGATATATAAGTTCCCCTACTTAAAAGTATACTTGGATAGATTCTAATGGTTACATTCTCTATTTTCATGGAGTAAAATGTACAAACCATTAAATTATTTCAAGTCCTGCTGAACACAGACTTGGTATTGCTTGTGCTAGACACCTAAGGAAATAATCTAAGAAAGGATGGGTTTATGGAGCTACAGTCTCAGGTTCTGTAGCCTAAGGTGACTTGCTCTTGTTGCTTATAGGCTTTCATGTGGTGAGTTAAAATATCATGGCAGGGAGTGCATGGTGAGAAAATTGGACGAGGACATAATGGACAAGAAGAAGTTACCAGGAACAAAATTCAAAAGCATGGTCCCAGTGATCTACCTTCAGCTACACAGCACCTTGTAAAGTTCCCTCCCCCAATCCCTACAGTATCAAATCTGAACATCACATTTTCATTTAAACAAATGAGACATTATGGAGCAGTTCACATTCTAACAACCCACTGTTTCTTCCTGGTTATTTAAATTGAGCTTTCATCTTTCATTGGCACAAATCCTATGGTATAGAGGTGATCTATGGCATTGGGGCACATTTCTTTATTGATTTTTGGAACTAGCCATGTAGGTTTACCTGGAAATGCCTATATCTTGGTTAATGTTGCCCTTTTTGTTGACTTGGAAATGCCAGAGATATTTCTAATAGTCTGTTCAAGACATCATCATCCAGAATTTGCTTACTCTCTAAGGTCATGTCATTGGGGAAGGTTCTGAGCATCCTATTGATTGATTGAACGACTACCTTGGGTATATCTGTCTAGATTGCTGATGAAAGTCCTACTGTCTCTATATTTCTGGGCAGATCATTTTGTCTGCATCCCAAAATAAATATGTCATTGCTTCTGATTTAGACATTTTACATACACTTTGAGTCTTTCCCTTCAAAGCACGCAGGTTTATGAAATAAAAGAATAAATAGAAATTCAAAGGCCATTCAGTCTTTTAGCTAGAGAGTGGTTTTTCTGGAGTCTGCTTAAGAGTAAATGTAGTGATGAACAAGAGAGGGAAAACAAAGAAAAATGATAAAAGGACAGAAACCGATTTCATTAGGGCCTGGAACGAGCAAACCTCTCAAATATAAAATTGGTCTCAGTGTATATTAATGTAACCACTTAAAGCAGTATTTGGCTCAGTTGCTCAAGTTGATCATACACATGTTCTATAACTGGCAATCCCACAGCAACATTCCAATGTTGCTACAGCAAAGACATGCACTAGCATACTTTCACATGGATACCTCAGACTGAAAACTGGCATATACCTTTATGTCATAAGATAATGCTAGATTTTGTGCTTGAATGCTCTACCTCCGCTCCACATTCATGTTTTGAAGGCTTAGTCTCAACACTATGGTGCTACTTTGCTGTGGAAGTATGTTCTGGTACATTGTAAATATTTGTCACTCTTACAGGTTTAATAAAAAGTTAATTGTCATGCATGTTTTCTCACTATGAATAACAGAGCCCCAGATGAATAAATGTACTGCTTTTGATGACATATAGAAGTATTGTTGACTATCCCCAACACAAAGTATGCTGAGTAAAGAAGACAACAAAAGAGAGGACAGTCTGGGTGTTGTAAACTATCAAGTTCGGGAGCAACTCAACCCTCACCTCAGTCCTTGATAGTCAGGAGAGCTGTTACCTTTAGGGCTTTGGTAGCTAGAAGAAGATAACTGTAGCTAATAAAGACTAGCGATAATTCTACACCTTGGTTGTACTTTGATTGAAAAAGCAATCTGTTTGCTTTACATATATGCTATTTTAGAGAATTGCTCTTGCCTAGGGTTATCCTGAGAAATTTAAGGCCACTGCAATGGTTAATTTTATCAGTAAAGTGTATCTTTAAGTAAAGAGCTGGAATAACCTATTTCTTTTATCCAGGTTCCATCTAGTTCTATTCTCTTTCAATAATGATATCTTGCAATCAATTTACCAATGGACTAATAAGAGCAGTAGAAGTCCAGAGTCCTTAGCACTAATACTGTCTCAATAGCCTCCTCTGCAGCAACATGTCTTCTAGTCAGCAAGCATTAGAGAGATTTTTCTCATTTAAATTCTAAAAGATACCTAGTATTGTTTATGTGTTGTTGATTTAGTATGAATTGAATTGCCCTGTATGGTTCTCCAACTGGTGGTACTGTTTAGTTTGGAAGGAAGTGAAAACCTTAGAAAGTGGAGCTTTGCTGGAGGAAGTGACCCACTTCCTCTCTGCCCCTGCTGCTAACACCACATGGATACATGTTCTATACTAATTCTGCCTTGGGCATGTTCTTCCATGGTGATGTATCTATTCCCAAATTGTGAGGCAAAATAAAACAAACAACAACAAAACCAAACCCTTCTCCCCTCAAGTTGCTTTTTCTCATGTTGTTTCATTTTAGGAAAAATAAGAGTCACTAACAAACACTGACCTTATTTGGAAAGTTGATCCTTAAAGATCTAGTCTACTTAACAGCAAGTGACACTGAATTTTGGCGGGCACTAATTCAACAATCTGTGAATTTATAAGAGAACATAAAGATGTATATAAATAAATACACATAAGGGAGGAAGGTCATGGGAATAAACAAACAACATAATTAAATAACTGAAACAGGATTGTCAATACCCATAGAAGCTAAAAGAAAGTTCTACAGTGGTGTTATCTCTTGTTCCTAGAACCACCTGATCTTACTATCATTTAGTTTCAGGATCCAGAGTTATCCTTGCCATTTTAAACCATCCAATTTGTGGTCATTTGTAAGCATGTTCTTTGAAAATGAATAAACCCTATACATAGTTCTTAGTTTATGTTATACAAGAAAAGTTTTGCTCAGTGGATTGAAGTCCAACTATTGTATGATTTAGAAAGGACTGTGTTTAATACATGGCACTTGGTCCTTACTTTTGTCTTTAAAACTCTATTAAAGTATTTTAATTTTTGGTCAAGTGATAAGAGCTATGATCTTGTGTTATCATTTTTACCAATAGTGTCAGGTGGGAAAGTCTCCAAGCAAATGGGATGTTTTGTTTCTGCTCAGCTCATTTGTTAGAACCAGCAACTTAGATCCTAGATCCTCTGAGACTGAAGAACAAGCTTTTTACACCATCTTTTGTTTGCTCCCTTTGTTGTTGGTGAGGATGAAGCAGTAGAAAATGACATTATTCTGGCTGTGAAGACTGCTGAATTTTTAGTGTCCAGTATTTTGTAGGCACTATATAATGTATGATCATGAGCAATGAATATGTTTGCAAAACATGCCAGGACCAATATACCAAAATAAATGTGCTATCTATCAAAACAGTTACTCTGGCACCCTACACCTCACCAGTGTGGCCATTATTCAAAGTGTTACTGGAACTCTTCTTGCAGAATTTTCTTCAAATCTGGTTAATGAAACACACACACACACACACACACACACACACACACACACACACACACACACACACACACACACACACCAGCCTCATAAATTTACAGTCACACATAATTTTGACTGTTAAGAATGTCATCTTGCTTGATGGCTCTTACCCAGTGCATCCATCAATGTTGACTTTGCATAACTTTTGACCATTTCCCCAAATAAAATCTACCATCCATAGAGGGATATCTGCCTCAAATGAGCACATTCAAAAGAATAATATCTTTAAAAATGCCTTTCAAAAGAATGCTTAGTATTATGCCTTGCAGGTGGTTGACACAGAATAAATATTTGTTAAATTGCTAAAGTGTACTATATGAATTGTGCTAACAGAATTGTCTGAGAAGTTCTTAAAATTTAAATGATAAAAATATTATATAGCTATATGGGCTCATAAGATAAATAGTAGAAAGGGAATAATAGCCAATCATCTGTTTAACTTGTAATCCATGTTGAAAATCGGTAGTTTTAATTTGATGACACAATAATACCAACACACTTTCTTCATCTTTAAAAGATACATTTCATATATGAATCATAAACAGAGGATTATATTGTGCATCTGCTTACTTGACTGATGGATAGCATAGTGCAATGTGATTTCACATAAATGTTTCACTCCATTTTGTTGGTTGTTGTCACATGTTCTTTTTGGGCTAAACTCTAACTGAGACTTTAGGTTACATCAGTGAAAACAGTGAGATAGCAGATATGCAGACAGATAAAGAGACAAGGTCACTAGCAACATAGTAAATAAGCAGACTGATATGAGACTGAGGTCACTAACATTAGGCAACTGATTCTCAGAACTGGTGTCGTGTAGACTCATGTATTTGAATACTTGACCCATAAGAAGTGGCACTATTAGGAGGTGTGGCCTTATTGGAATAGGTGTGATTTTCCCAGGGGAATTGTGTCACTAGGGGTGGATTTTGAAGTATTGGATACTCAAGCAAGGTCCAGTATGTCAGTCTCTTCCTGCTGCCTATAGATCTAGATGTAGAACTCTCAGTTCCTTCTCCAGCATCACGTCTGTCTCCATGCTGCCATACTTTCTGCCATGACAATAAAGGTCTAATTTCTAAAACTGTAAACCAGCATCAATTAAATGTTTTCCTTTACAAGAGTTGCCATGGTCATGGTGCTTCTGCATAGCGATAGAAACTCGGACTAAGAAACAGGGTATTGGTTTCTCATGCTGGGCACAACATGGAATGAAGTGATGAGAGGAAAGAATGGATTTTAACTGAAGGTTGCAATAATAAGTATGACTAAATTTTTGAAAAGAAAATGACAAGCTGTTTAGCACATAAGGCATGTGTGATTTCATGTGTGATAATATTTTGCTTGTGAATTTCTGTCATTTCCTCTGGCTTCCCAAGCACTCTAATAGAAACAGAATGACAGGTTAATATAGAGCCACTAATTTTTAAAAGAGTGATTTATAAATAAAAGATATCAGATCTTAAAAATGGCTCAAATGATAAGGGTCTAAAATGGTGCAGCCACAGTGAAAAACAGTCTAGCAGCGTAGCAGTTTCTTCAAAGGCTAAGCACAGACTTTCAGTATGACCAACAACTCCACTCCTAGGCATACACTGGAAAGAGTTAAAAACTTGTGTTCACAAAGTATGTACACAGATGTTTACTGCAACAGTACCTAAAAGCTGGAGGAAATAAGTGTTACTGAATGGGTAATTTGAATGGCCCATTTAACTTGACAACAAAAATATGAATGAGACGGACATACTACAATGTTAATGAATGTACAAAGTTGTGAGGGTCTCTGAAAATACTAGAGCTAGCAGAGTGACAATCCATGTGAGGCAAGAAGGAAATCCAGTTCGGCACAACTCAGTAGCTGGTATGTTTTCAAATGTCTAGAGTCTGACACTGGACAGATTATTGTAAGTATATTTAAGTACAGTATAATTTGGAATAAAGTTTCTTGTTACCACACATATACAAGGAGGCATAAATACATTGAAACTCAACTCAAGGTGCATGTCATTTCTTCTGAGAAGATAGGTTCTAGAGATAGGTTATATGTATTATCTTAAGGGCACAGGGTATGATCTGGTGTGGTCTCAGTCACACAGGTAGTGCAGAGGTCATTTGGGCCTTTAGCCACTGCTAGCACCCAGACATACATATAATACAAAGGTTACCTATAATATTAAGTATCTCTGGCTCTGGTTGTAGAATCTTGGGAGAGCCCCTTGCCATAGAGATTATAAATCTCACCTAAACAATTAGCCACCTCTGGTACTGCTTGTGGGAGCTCAGAATGCCCTGGCCCTGTAGATAGAATAAGGTTACTTAAGCTATTATCCATCTCAATTCCCATCCTTCTGGGCAGAAAACAGGTCATATATCTTTCAGCTTGAAAACAGAACCTGTGTGTTCTGGTTTCTGGTTTCTGTGTTCACATTTCTGGTTTCTCTATTGTTCTTTGTAAGTGCAAAGAACTTTGTGCTCTGAACAGAAATTAACATGCAAGAAATGTGGTTGTACATGCCTGTAGTTCTAGCACTAGATAGCCAAAGGCAAGAGAATCAAAAGTTTGAGGACAGTCTGGCATACATTGTGAAAATTTGTCCCAGAAAGAGGAAGGGAGGGAGGCAGTCAGCAAGGGAAAGACATCAGTTACAATGAAATCACATATTTTGTGATTTTGTTTATATGAAAATGTTCACAGTGGTCAAATCTTTAGGGACAGGAAAAAAAAAAGATTGATAGTTTAGGGGCTAGAGGAAGCTGTGGACTGTGGGGCATTCAATGACAGGGACTGAGTTTCAATTCATAAAATGCTCTGAAATTGATAGTGAAGTTGTTAGGATTCCTGGCACAATGGATGAATGCAATATTCAACATGGCACCCAGACACACTGTGGAGCATGCCCCTTTCATCCATATGCAATAGCAAGCATGACCATGTAAACTCTGCAGGCGATATGCCCTTATAAGCCAAAACTTCTCCTTGCTCTCTCTTTTCCCTCACATTTTCCAAAGGCATCCGAATCACAATCTTTCCTGTTTAATAAACTCTAGCATGGGTTACTGGTATTTGTATTCCATTCTTGAGAAGGTTAACAACAGATGTTGTTTCACATAAATCTGGGAATACATAAAAATAAACAAACTATGTATGTTTAGAGGGCAAAATGAATTATTTTGAATTGTACCCTAATAAACAACTCAGAAGTGACTCAACTCTATTGAAAAGTTTAAGTCTCTGTGGAAGGGACACTTTAGTGGGTGATATTAATACTTCTGCAGGCAAAACAGGAACAAGGTCGTCACATCTTTCACAGCACAGAAATCCTCAGTTTCTGCAGCAACTTAGAGAAAAGTGAGTCAAGTAGATTAGAGGTAGACTGATTTTAACTGCTGTACATTGTCCCTGTTTCTTTTCTTTCAGTGTATCATGTTTATCATGGTGGTATGCAACCAAACTGAGTTTTACAGCAGCAGGATAAGTCAGACTCTTGGGTTTCACAATGTCTCAAAAGTTGAAGCTGTCAAATATTTCAGAGATACTGAGTCTTTTTCCTACCTATAAATTCTGGTGTAGCTACATATGTTTTGTGAAATCTATTATGCTATTACTATGTCATGTGTGTGTGTGTGTGTGTGTGTGTGTGTGTGTGTGTGTGTGTGTGTGTGTGTGTGTGTGTGGTACATGTATTGGTTTATACATGCATGTGTACATGTGTGTACATGAATGATCATGTAGAGGCTTGGAGGTTAGAAATCTATGTCATGTGTCCTCACAAATTGCTCTGTCTTCCTAGAGCAGAGATTAGAGATTACAGCCATAATTCACATGTCAGGTAGTATTACGTGGGTGGTAAGGATCTCACCTTGTTCCTTATACTTGTGTGACAGACATGTCACTGACTGAGCCATCTCCCCAGACTAGGGCCGGTGTTCCTACTGAATTAAATCTAACATGAGGCTGCAACAAAGCATTTTTCTAGCTATAAAATGGGATGATGCTAAATGAAATATTTCTTTGGAGAAGAAAATATATTTTAAATCTTTTTATTCAGAAATAAATGCTTTTGTCTATTTTTACTGAGCATAATCAAATTCTCCATGGTTCAGAAGCATTCAGGATCTTTCAGGGTGTGCAGTCATAATTATTTATAACAATTTTTATTGTAAGCCATTGTGAAGGCATTCTGAGTATTGAAGTTTACTCCAAATGGGCTTAATCCCTGATGGTCAATGCGAGTCCCTTCTTAGCTGGTATTTCATCAAGACTTTGAGCACACACTGAACTGCCTTGACCTTCAATTTTCCCATTGACTTCTATTGACACTTCTATCAGTTCCTACCGAGAAGTTTCTCTTTTACTCTTCAGTGGTTCATTTACATAAAGACTGTTGTAGCATTTCATCTCCACACTCATTTTTTCTCCATTACACAGTTATTCTTAATCCATCTACTACTATTTTAATCTGCTGAATATCCAAGGAAATAGTGAAGTGAATTGTGGATGTGATACACTGAAGTATACACACACTTCTGGGTCATTCAGAAGATAAATTAAATATTGTCACTCAAGCTGTTTGCACATATGTTAACACACTGAATTTAAAGAAAATCAGGTAAATATTATCAGTTTATCAATAATAATCTATAAATAAAACATATGCTACTGTCTAACAAAATCATATACATTTTGAGACCACAGTGGCTCTAGAGGCAAGTAAGGTAAGAGTTTTATTATGTTAATCAATGATTTTCTCTTCTGCCTGTATATATTTGCAGTCACGTGGGTAACTGTTTATGTATATGCACTTGGGTGTGAATGCATGTGTGCATGTGCATATGGAAGCTGGAAGAGTCCTCTAGCTGTCTTTTCTCAGAAGTTAACCTTGCTTTTGGACCTCTCATTGACCTCAAGCTTGCTCCAGCAGGATACCCTGACTAACTAGAAAACTCCAAGAATCAGTCTGTCCCTGCCTCCCAGCTCAAGTACACAGTTACATGTAGATTCTTTTAAATGTGGGTACTAGGCATCAGACTCAGGCTCTCAAACTAGCATGACAAGAACTTTATTTACCCAGTCATCTTCCCAATACAATTGTGCTATTTAAAGGATGCTGTAAACTTTTTCTTTCCCAGACATTTTCTCTACAAGTTTTCCAAAATGCCAGATGTCCTGATCATTAGCCACTTGCTTTGTTAACACACTGCACTCAGAGTGGCACTATTTTATGTAATTCTGTTCTTTAAGGAATGGAGCACATTTACCTGAAACCAAACAGATGCATTATGTGTTAGGATATTTATATGACCTCTAGCTAATAGTAGACATTAGGTTTTGGAGAAAGGCAAAGAAGACATGTGAGTTATTTTGAGGAGAATGGAGAGACAGAAAAGCCAGGGAATGTGTGAATTATGAAATACAGCATAAGGACAGGTGATCATGGTCATTTTTTTCCCAATCTATTGGTTAGTTGGAGTTTTATATAAGAAATAGACAGAAAGCCTTGGGTAATATAATAATGGCCTCACGCAGAGATTTATGAAGAACAAAGGGAAGAGATGGATAAGCAGATAAAGACTGACCACAAGGCATGACTTAGAAGGCAGGTTAACACAAATAGTTGAGAAGAGGCTTGTTGAACTATGAAGAGACTATACAATCTGTAAGGCCTTGTGCGATTCATGCTACCCATGCACAGAATAATTTATGACTCATTGGTGACACTTTCCTAAGTCAGGCTTGGGAATGCTTGAGTAGTTACATGACTCCTATGCCTCAACTGGCAGATTTGGAAAGACTGTCAAAGGCACTAGTCTCTGCTAATTACTCATGGAGGGTCTAACTTTACATCAGACTGTATCCTAGAAATGACATGTTGCTAGGTCAGTACTACCCTCAATCTTCGCTGGAGAACTTTCTCTTTGCAATGCTCAACAGTTAGTACAGAGACTCATATCTCGCCAAAATGTTGAGAATAAGATACTGTTGACTGCTCAGCTCAAAATGGGCATCTCTACATTCAGCCTTTGAGACTGTATCAGAGATCAGGGAATACTGTGGCAGGACATGGTAGAAAGAGTATACAATCTGGATAATGGGGAGGAGTGGCATGGGATGGGGACAGGGGCACATTTCCCTACTTAGAATTAATATTTATAAATATTCCCAGAATTGAAGACAATCCTAACTAAAAATGAATTTGAAAATATTTTTTGGGAAAGCCTGAAGGAAAGTCTTCTCTCTATTTTTGTTTGTTCCTAAGCACATAGTAAGACTGTCCCCATGTCTCCTGCCTCCACTGTTGTGTGTGAATGCCTCTCAGAAGTATGGGTGCTGTGAGCCATTTCCCTACCCAGCTGTCTTCCACAGGAGAGGCTCTAAGCTTCTCCTCTCTCTAATTGTCTGGAGAAGGAATGTCCGAAGCAGCCTTGGGAGCTTCCCCTTGAATCCAGAGAGGTGCAGTTTGGGAGACACTTTGCAGATTATCACTTAGAAGTGAGGTGCTGATTGACTGCAAATGTCATTTGAAGTTTTTATAAGCAAAACATGACCCTGTTGTTAAACTATTATATGCTTAAGAATTTATTATAGCAACTTATCATAGAGTTTTTAGAAGTGCCATAACTAATGTAAATAGTTCTTGAAGACTTTTATATGGAAAGTTACTCAGAAGCTTTGTGGAATATTTGTGTAACTGTGTAAAGATGTGTTGCATTGATTTAATTATGCAAAGATGTGTTTGTGTTCCACCTTGGCTGCTGAAGGCAACTACGATCTAATAAAAAGAGGAACAGCCAAAAGGAAAAGAGGAGGTATAGGTGGAATTTCCAGGTGGGGAGAATAAGTAGGAGAAGGAATTTAGGCTCAAGGAGGGAAACAAAAGGAGAGGGTAGTGTGATGCCTGATGCCAGGGCTGGCCAGCCGGACGTGGAAGCAGGACAGTAGGACATACAGAGTAAAAGGTAAAATTTAGATTAAAAGAAATAGGTTAAATTAAGTTGTAAGAGCCAGTGGGGCAAGCTTATGCTAAGGTCTAGCATTCAAGCTGGTTGGTGGTTCAAAGAAAATTCCAACAACGATCAGTGCCCAATATGGGACCATAATTCCATAGAGTCTGAGAAAGCTGAAAACAAGCAAACAAAACTACAACAACAACAACAAAATGGATATAGCTCCTTTAAGAGGCTATAAAAATAACCTTTTATACCTTTTACTTGTTCAAAACTAAAGCACAAATTCATCTTTGGCTGGCTTATTACAATATACAGTTCATAAATGTGTTAATGCATACACACACACACACACACACACACACACACACACACACACACACACATTCACTGAAAGTTTGTGTGTTTTTAGAGAAATGGGACCAGGCAGCAATTAGCTTGGTGGCCCAGTTAATGTAGCTTTCAGAGTGCCTCTGTTATAGTTTCCTCAGCGTCTGTGTTCAGAACAGCTTCAAGGCTCCTAGCTGAGATGGTCCAGCATCACAGATTATCCTTGTCCATTTTCTCTATTTTCTCAGGTCCCCTAGGGATGCTGTCACTCCCAGACAAGAGGAAGCAATCTAGAGAATACAACACTCACATTCCCAAGAGGTGTGTGTGTGTGGGGGGGGGGAGTGTGATCATTAAATGGATTATGAATGTTTGTCATTGTTTATTGGAAATATAGGATAAAAACATAACTATTAATCTCAAATCTTTTACATTGGCATGAATTTTTGTATTTTGATACATATTTAAGGTTTTTTGGTTATAATATATATATATATATATATTATATGTTTCTATTCATGTTAAGGTACTCTATCTATGCAAGTCATTGTAAAATGTAATATAAAGTCCTAGTCCATGAACATGATTCTTAAAACTGTTCAGGATATTTTTAAATAATGTAGGTTAGTAGTTAATAATCTATAACAATCAAACTAGTGGTCATGTTTGTTATGTTTCAAGGTTAAACAGATACATTATATATATATAGGTGGTCTTCAAATGCTAAAGTGATATACAGAATATGGAATTTAGGAAGTTTAATAACCTAAGAATTTTATGATAGTGAGACACGTCTGCTCCTGGCAATGCTGCTCAACTTTATAAAAGGATGATGGGTATTGAAGAACCTCCATATGGAGTTAACTTAATTTGGGCAAAGCTATTCATTTAGGCAAGAAACTTTCCTTGTCTACACTGATAACTATATACTGTACAAACTGGACAATCAGGACACAAAGGAAAAAGACGGACAAATGTTGCCAAGGCAAGGTAGGACAGTCCTTCAAAACTCCCACTTTAAAGAAAGTCTGTCAGGTAGTCTAGACCTGCAGGCCACAGATGGATGCCCCAACTGTGCAGAGGAAGCCAGATGTGTCTGTTGTTTCTCTTATTTTGGAAGATGTTTGCTGTGTCTTCCTATTTGCTTAGATAATATTATACTCTTCTGATAATATTATGCCATCTCTGATGGAGTTTTTCTTGTTATCAAATTCAGAAAGGAAATTTATATGAAATATAAAGTTTATAAGGTTGAAAAAATAAAAACTCAATTTTTTTTTATTTAAGAAAATATTTTGAGGCCTAAAAAGATAATTTTTGGTTGATAAAACAAGTTAGGATAGAAAGTTAATTAGGCACACAACTTTTGACTCACCAAGATAGGATAGATAATCGAGTATTTTCTCTGAATTTGCCAAATGCAAATGGACTGGATATTGTAAATGTAATTCTTACTTGGCAATTGTTCTTATCATTTATAACCTTACTATGTTAAAGCTAAAACCTTTCTATTTTATTTAGACAAAAGGGGGAAGTGTTGCAGAGCATTTGTTTAACCATGCAAATTGTGTTGCTTTTGTTTAGCTATGCAAAGCTATGCATTGTTTCATTTGTTTATCTTGCAGAATATTTGTGTAACTATGTAAAGATGTGTTGCTGTTTTACCTTGCCTTGCCTAAGGCATCTGATTGGTCAAATAAAAAGCTGAAGGGCCAGTAGTAAGGAAGGAGGTATAGGTTGAACTTCTAGGCAGGGAGAGTAAGTAGGAACAAGAATTTAGGCTCAAGAAAGAAAAAGAACAGGTGTGGGGATATGTTTCAAATATAATAAAAACAGCCGGAAATGGAGATGCCAGGGGCCATACACAGAGGAAGCAGGAGAACAGGACCTACCAGAGTGAAAGGTAAAAAAGCCCAAAGCAAAATGCAGAAGAATAGAGACAGGTTAAGCTAAAAGAGCTAATGAGACAAGCCTAAGCTAAGGCTGAGCATTCATAATTAAAAATAGGTTTCTGTGACTTTGGTTTGGGAAGCTCGCTGTTATTCCAAAGAAAAATTCAAATACACATAGCCTGGCAGTGAGGATAAAAGTCAGCTATTGAGTTTTGAGTTCTTTTCCATTTCTTCCTCTTTCTCCCCCCCCCCCCCCCGCCCCCAAGGGTCTAAGGAAGCTCAGGCTTGATTCAAACTCTCTGTGCCACATGGCTATGGTCCATTTGTTAAGGGGTGGAAATTCTAGGCAGGAAAACTACAGTACCCAAAGACTATTCCATCTTTCTCTTTAGTGTGGCTTCCTAGTGGTTTCTTGACCAAGTGTATATCACTTTTGTTAAACTCAGAAGTATGCTACTTCTGCCCACTGAGTCTCTTTAGGTTTTTTATTATTGAAAGGGTCACAACCTAGTATAGTCCCTCAATCTGTTTTATGAACATCTTAGACTTGTGGTCACACTCTGAAATTGTGACCACACACTAGGTTGTGGGAATACACGCTTGTAAGTTCTCATAAATTTGCAAATAGTAGAAGAAATCTTAGGGATTCTAAATTCTGCTATGTTGCACAACACCACATCACCTCTCAGTTCAGGTTCTAAGGGGACTCAGTGGCCACATGTCCTTGAGGCCAGGGAAAACAGTACCCTATCTCTCACAATTGTGGAGACTGTTGCTGCCTCTGCTTGGGAACCATGAATTTCCTCTGGCCAAGTTTGTTCCAAGTAAACTGCTCACTTCAATCCACATGATCCCTAGGCTTCCTTTAGTTGGAGAAAGAGAAAGAGAAAGAAAGAGAAAGAGAAAGAAAGAGAAAGAGGAAGAGGAAGAGGAAGAGGAAGAGGAAGAGGAAGAGGAAGTTCTGTCACAGTTTTACTATACAGACTCCAAAGGAGTCCAAGACTCTGCTCAGAAATTTCAGGTCTCCCTCCCTCAGGAGACACAGCCAGAGGAAGTCTTTTTCATCACGAAGGAGGAGAAGAAGGTTATATATCATTAGGTGTTCATTTTCAGATGTACTTTTTGTCTCCATATGTTCTTCCCCCCAGATCATCCAAAGAAATGTCAGTCCATTCTCTGACCTTGGTATTTTCAATACAAGAATTTGCCACTGAAAAGGGCAGATGGAGAACAGGTGTCCAATTTCTGTAGTCACAAATCTCTTACCATGTTGCCTTTATTTAGAGAATCAGCTGAGCGTAGTTATGCTGTAAATATTTGTCGCTTGTATTGGTTTAATAAAACACTGATTGTCTAATAGCCAGACAGGAAATATATGCAAGGTGCCCAGACTAGAAGAATTCTGGGAAGCTAAAAGTCAGATGCTAGCCAGATACAGAGGAAAGCAAGATGAGAATGCCTTACTGAGTAAAAGTACCAAGCCACATGGCTAAACATAGATAAGATATATGGGTTAATTTAAAAATAAGATGTACTTAGTAATAAGTCTGAACTATTGGCTGACCGTTTATAAGTAATATTAAGCCTCTGAGTTCATTATTTGGAAAGCAGTTGTCAGGTATTTAGGAACTAAAGGGCAGGAGAGAAACATTTGACTACATAGTTATTTTTAATTTTTTAAAATGATTTTTTATTTAATTTCATTTTATGTATATGAGTGGTTTGCCTACAAGTAGGTCTGTGTACTAGTTGCATTCCTGGTACCTGTGAAAGCCAGATACCCTGGGCCTGGAGTTATGGACAATTATAAACTGCCATGTGGTACTGGGACTCAAACTCAGGTTTTCTGGAAGAGCAGCCAATGCTTTCAATGGCTAAGCCATCTCTCCAGACTTGCAGGTAGTTTTTTAAGTCAAACAGAAAAGTTTCTTACCTTAAATGTACAGGAGGAGAGAAAATAATGGTTCTGCATGGTTTTCTAACTATGAAAAGTTCATCAGTGTTAGACTTAAAATTCCCTTTTCTGTGTTTTTTTTTTCCCCTGACAAAAAGAATGATTATTAGAAGGGAGTGAACCTGTTCTAAGGTCACACACTTAGACACGCACATACAAATTTACACTCTACAGAACCTTCTTGCTTATGTCACACAGGGATGAAGCCTTCTCATCCTGATCATAATATTACCCCAGAATGTCATTTGGTAATATGAGAAGTTCATAAACCATTAGGATAATGATTCCTAACATTACTTGTCAGTAAAATATGGAAATCATGTCTTGTTACCAAATCATACTAATTTTAATCTTACATTTATTTCATCAGCAGCAAAATCTTCCAGGGGTAATTGTTTCCCATGGATTAATTTGGTTCTAACACATCACTTAATGGTACACACCAACACTTTCCCAATACATTATTTTTACAGAAATAAAGGTTAAAAAAAAAAAAAAACCAACTTCATCTATGTCATTTGAGAGGTCTCATAAATGAGAGCCCAGATGGTTTTTGTTCTGAAATGCTCAGGGGCTCTGGTTGCCAGACTCAGTTAAGTTGGGGCCCTTCCCAATACAGTGGCCATGTGCCTTTCTTGGAGGACATCCTGTACAAGAGCTTTACTTCACACTCTGGACTGAGTGGGAATTAAGTACTGAATTTTAGTATCTGAAGACATTTAGATTATAGTACATTCATAATCCTTTCTGCTGAGTACCTAGCTCTACTTATACGACCAGAGAATGTCCTTTTCCCAGAAATTTTCAAAATTAGAATTATATCATTTGAGTTAATAGCAGTTTTATAGAGAAGTTTCCCATGTCAAAAAGTGCTAAGACTTTAGTTAGCATCAATAAAGCAAATCTATGCATCACGGTTTGAATCAGCAATGTCTCACACAAGCTACTGTTTTGAAAACTTGTTCGCTAATAGGTGGCAATATTTTAGCAGATCCTGAAATCTTTAAATGATGGGGCCTAGCTAGAAGAAATAGATCAATAGAATTTAGGCTTTGAGGAATATAGGCTAGCCTCTGCTTCTGTCATACTCTGTGTGATTCATGAATACTGTGATGTGAAGAGCCCTGTTCCCTTTCTGATAGTCATGACCTCCCTCATGCCTTCTCTATGATGGACTGAAACTCTTTGAAGCCATGAGCCAAAATACAGTTTTCTTCCCTAGGTTGGTTATGCCCTGTATTGTGGTCACAGTAACACTAAAGAAACTAATTTGTAAACAGCTCTGGGTGGTAGACAATGGATTTGTGTGTAGGAGGTGGGGATGGTGTCAGAAAATGGGAGGACAAATACATCTTATAGTCTCAGTATGAACATGTATATGAATGTATCCAAGGAGACTAGAAAAAGGTATCACATTTCTTGGTACAGGATTTATGGATGGTTGTGTGTCACTCAGTGTGGGTGCCAGGCCGGGAACTGAATCTGAAGTCTCTGTATGAACAGTGTATGGCTGGTCTTGGTTGTCAACTTGACTACATCTGAGTCAACTGCAGCATAAGTAGCTGGACAGCCTTTGAGAGATTTTCTTGATTGCATCACCTGAGGTAGGAAGACCCACACTAAATCTGGTAACACTTATTGGTGGCAGCCCACGTAAAAGGACATGGAAGAGAGAAATTTTTCTTTTGTCTGATTGCCTTTCTCTACTGGAAAACAGCCATTGTTGGGGTAACTTAAACACAGCATCTAAGCCACTCTAGCAAATCATATATACATATATTTGTCCTTGCCAGTTCTGTCCCTTTAGAGAACCCTGAATGACAGAAGCAATACATGCTGTTAGCCACTAACACTTTCTCCAGCCCAGAAAGTTTTTTAAAATCTGTTTCTTGTACACACATACTGTTTAGAGACAAAAATATTGTACTTTCTTTTCTTCATGCTGTGTGTGCTTTGTCTTTGATATCAATGTTGATAACTGCAGTGTCTTCTAACTTCCTAGAGTTATGTAGGCTGCATGGCAGAAGAACTGAAGAACCAGGGATTAGTCCCTCTGTTGATACTTGAAAACTTCTTGAGATCAGAGACTCTGAGTAAGAACCTCAACCCAATTCACTCAGTCATCCAGATAGAGAAATTTTATTTTTATCTTGACACAGAAAAAAGTTACTGCACTATGGGAACATTTTACCAAATTTACAAAACTTAACACTTTTAACTGTACCCTGACCTCTACAGACCATGCAATGAAGGCAGTTGCCTCTTTTCCAAGAGAAAAAAAGGTGGCTTTAAAAGTAGAAAGGATGATCCTCAATGGGAAAAATGTGTGTCATTTTCACCTTCTCTCAGGGTCCTTTTCAAACACACAGTATTAATGCTTGCTCAAGGGATAGGAGAAGGAATTTAAACTTTCATAAGGAATAATCTAGAATTCTCAGAAGAGATTCCCTTCCTCCCTCTCTTCAAGGGAAGGAACACTAGTCAGAGATAATTTTTCTCATGCTAAGCAAGAGTGGCACCTTTAAGATAGAAGTGTTGCACAAAAGAATGAGACTCAGGGATAGATCTCTGACGAAGTTGGAGATACTAGAGGGAATAAACACCACAGTCAAATCTTACCCATCTGTCTTCTGGCTTCCTCAGCATTGATTCCCTTGGAATGGCTTTCTCTGTGTTTGAATCCCATCTTAAGTATTCTTTCAGTAGTTAAAGCATGGCCCCACCACACTACTTGGGAGTTTAGAATTCCTTCTATAATCTGAAGTGACCTTGACTCAGTTAGGATTAAGGGTGTAGGTTTCCACTCCCAGGATACTCCCTGTGCTGGGATTAAAAGTTTGAATCACCACTCTTATTTTCCTAGGCTGACTGTGGTTAGAGCTCTGGGACTTCTGGAGCTTTTACTAACCCCCCACATGGACTGTGGGTAGATTCCCTCTGATATCTCCAAAACTTCTGAAACTTTATTAAATCTCCACATATAAGAATTGTATAGGATTATGCAAAAGATCACAGGCCCAAAGAGGAGCAGTTATCCCTATGAGGTAATCCTAAACAGATACTTTTAGGATCAAGATGAGACTTGCTTCTTCAGGAGAGAAAAAGCCCCAGTATTTGCCCTACTTTGACAGATCCTATGTAGGAATTCACTTCTTGACAGTTGTCACATACATAAAACTTAAGGTTTCATTCCTAACGGACAGACAAGGTCATCGGGTTGGAAACTAAACTCCCAATAGGTGGGTAATGAAATATACGACAGGGTTTTTCCTTATTCTAGTGAAGCTATTAGCTAGTGTTTACTTATTTTCTTAAAACTTGACTGGAGTGGGCATTCTTAATATACAATTGTAACACTATGCTGTTAGGTAAATATGAGAAACATTTTTCAGTTGCAATTGTACTGGAACACAAAGGTCATCCCAGATGGCATAGGAAATCCTATTAAGTTAAACATCCAAAGATCATTCTCCCTCCAAAGCCACTCACATATTGCAGTATAATTCCAAGGAGCTTTATCAGTTAATTGGAAGAGAATGCTGATAATTTCTTTATACATGACACTTAGAATTTAACATGTAAAAACAACCTAACAAGAAAACGTATCTGAGAATTGAATTCACAGCCTATGATAATTATTATTCACATTTGAAGGATAAATGGGGGAAATGGCATGTTAAGGAAGTGGAATGACTGACCCCCTTCCTGAGGCTTCTAGGTAAATGTCTGTTATATTCTGAGATGACTGTCCCTATGTAAGAAAATGATCCTGACCAACAAGTGCTCAGTATGCCTATTAAATCTCCTGTAGTGCTCAGATATTTATTTTGCATTAAAACATTGATAGATTGGATAAAATAAAGAGCATACCCAAAGACAGGGACACAGCTTGTGTTACTTCTATATAGAGAATCACTTTATTAGGGAAGTGAGTTGAGAGAACTAATTACATAGTCATATCTCTCCCAGGCCTTTGGAGCTGCACAAACAAGGAACTTACTGTAATTGGAAAGAGCAGAAAGAAATGAATTCTGAGGCTAAAGTCAACAAACAAAAAACTTCATTTGGTGCTCATATCCAGAACAGAGATAATAAGAACAACAATAATTTTCTCCATAGCTGTGGTTCACATGGTATAAGCCCAAAAAGTAAGAAGAAGCAGAACCAAGACTCACTGATGGTTTCCAATAGCACACCATTGCAAGCTGGGAAGTTTGGGAGCTAACATGTCTGGCCAATATCCCCTCACAACTGCTATCACCCCAAGAAGTAAGTGACAGCTGGAAGTTGTACAAAAATACCTGAGGTTTGGAGACTTTTAGGAAGTACAATCTACTTATGGAAGAAAGACTCTCTCTCTCTCTCTCTCTCTCTCTCTCTCTCTCTCTCTCTCTCTCTCTCTCTCTCTCTCTCTGTGTGTGTGTGTGTGTGTGTGTGTGTGTGTGTGTGTGTATTTCCCCCTATAGATCATTAGACATATTGTGAACTGGGTGTTGAGAAGAAACTGCATGGTGTTGGTGAACAAGATAATTTCCAAACAGAGATCCTGAACTGGATTCAAGGTATATCTGCTCTAAGTAGAATTTCCTGAATGGATGAGCTGGGAGACAGTGTGTGCAGCCCTGGGATGGGAATAAACACATGTAGGCAGGGCACTGGTAGAAAGATCAGGAAGGTTTCTTATGGCCTTGGCACCAGGAAGTTCTGGCACTGTTCTACTTAAGTGCTATATACTTTTCAGCAACTCACTGAAATATTCTTAGCCTTAATTTTTAGAACTCATAAAAATGATAAACAACTTTATCCTTCGGAATGTTTATGAGAATGTTAAGAGTGTTTTATTATTCATTGTAGGTGCTGTGCAATCAGTAAATACTGTAGATAGTGATTGTCCGTGGTGTTGTTGCAGTAGGCTCAGCAAATACTTTTTTCTGATGGTCACCTTCCCTTTCTCCTGGCTATGACAACTTACGTATCCATTGTCTCTTAAAACATAGAACATCTTGTACTTGATATTTGTCTAATTGTCACAGAATCTGGCTCGTGGTCTGCCATGTGATTCAAGCTGTAAAAGCAAAACAAAAAAGCAAACAAAAACACTCCTCAGGATTGTTCGTTAGCTCTTAGTCATATAATAAGTGTCTTTAAGTGTCAGTAATGAAGGGAGGGTAATGGCAAAGAAGACATCACAAATTCAAACATAAAATTTGAGCATTAGAGGCTTCAGATGAAAAATGGTGCCTTATAGAAGTTACACGCCTTAAAAGACAACTAACTGTATGCTTACCAAAGGCAAAGGTTTCTTCCTTCTTCCTCTTCCAGAATATATCAAAACTGTTGACATATTATGCAGCCACTCTCTCTAAGAGATGATGGATAGCAAATTTCTTCAGAGTTGACAAAGGGTACCACAGAACACTGACGGAAAGAATCCAAGCTTGTTTTGTGTTTACCAGGAGATCCTGAGGAAAAGAGACTGCTGAAAACGGTCCTCGCATCTTTGTCCTTCCATTTGTCTTCTTTCATCTTCATTTTTTTTTGTTGGGTTCATAATAGGTTCACCCTCTAATTACTACTTCTTTAGATAATCAAAAAGGCTCCCTTGGCGGTCTCTGATGTGGGATTCATTTGTGCCAGGCACTAAGGACTCTTTGTTTTGTGAGATTCCTATGTCCATTAGGGTTCAATGGAGCTTTTGCTGGCAGACAATAGTCTTGATCTGCAGCCTTTCTGCTTGGCTAACCACTCCATCAATGTAAACACCAAGAAGCATGGGAGAAGATTCATATTACCCAAAGCAAGAAAGAGAATTAACAACAAAAGATTCAATGGAAAGGTTTGCACGGTCCAGTCCGGGGAGACAGAGCCTACTGATGAGCATCCTTTCTGTAATCTTTCTACAGATAGAGCAAACAGCACTGTTTAAGCACTGTGCTGCCACTGATGCTATTGTGAACCAAAAGATGATCCCGATGCCATCTGCCTAAGAGAGATGGTTTTAGAGCCTGCTTTCTCTTGACTTACTTTAATGAGTTCTTTAACAGAACAGCTTTCATTACACTCCTTTTGTTCTGCCACTGAGAAATGAGTTTAAACAACAGTTATTCAAGAGCCATGGCACTTATCGATTGGGTAAACATGAGCCTGAGATTTACTCATGCTCCCCTTAAATCTGCCAGCTCCCATTTTTGCTTATCAGTCACCCTGGTTCACCTTTCCCCATCCCCTCTGGCTGCATGGAAATGCTGTCCTTTGATCTGGGAGGGCTTTATGAACGCTACAAGGAGTGGGGCCTATGCCAACTCAGATGGCCCGATCCTAAAAATATTCTCAGATTCTCATAGGCTTCATTAATGTATAAATAAGAAAGTATGAAATTAGAATGTTTCTACTTGGCAGAGAATGTGAACTAGTCCAGACAAATATTGAACTGACTCAATAAATATGCAGGGAAGTTTTTGGTTGAATGTCCCAGGAACCAAAATATTCTGTAGTTTGAATATAACAGTTCTAGCATTTAATGAGATTAACAATAAGCTTACATACATGTGAGTTTGGAAGGAATTACTCATTTTGGATAAAAGATCACAAATGTTTTCACCAGCTATACCTAAAAATACGAGCTAAAATTTTTGCTGAATTAGAATTATCTGAAAATTTAGAAAATTTCAAATTGAATAAACTTTCAGCTCCACGACTTGAAATCCTGATCGGTTTTTGGGTAGAGCCTGAGTGTGGAATTTTTTTTTTTTCAAAACGCATTAGATTGTTATATTGTAGTCAGAGTGGAGAACCATATGACATAGGCTGTATATTAAGATTAACAGAACTTCTAACTAAGCTGCTGTCTGAGTCTAGGACAAAAAGGAAAAGACGATGTGGCTATAAACACTCTGAAAAATGGCATCTGCCATTTGCGAAAACAGCAATCATAGTAATATCTCTCTGACTTTCACTCATCCCTTTCCTCTGAAGCAGGTGAATAAGAAAACCTTCCTATTAACAGTTCATAAGATCTCCATGTGGGGAGGGTCACTGTATATCTGGACAAAAGGATGTTCTTATTGCTGAAGATATAGGAATGACAGGATATGACTTCCTTTTCCCTACAAAGACTAAGGAATGAAAGTGATCACATGATTTTTTTAAAGAACTTACTATTCGACATTTTAATATATTTATATGTATAAGTCAAATTTTAGTCATTTTCATAAAACCCCACCCTTCTCCCTCATCCCTTCTCTTTGTCCCAGTAAGAACCCCTCCTACCTCTTTGTCTTCTTTATATATGGACCTTTGAGTTTTCTAAGGGTTGCTTTCTTAGGCATGGAGAGAAGGTTATTTAGTGAGGCAAGAGTGATGTATTCATAGCTATACTGCTAAGGAAAATGACTCCCCTTGCCTAAAACCATTTATTGCCTGTAGTTGCTCTGGGAGGAATGGGACCTCACGGGAATATCCATTTTGCATGATACAGTGTGTCTTTCAAAACTCCCAAGGAGGTTATGGTACCCAGTGAGAATGGAGGACTGCAGACCTAAGGTGTAATTCAATGAGAAGCTTGAATCCAATGTTAAGAACAATGTTCTCATAGCTGAGAACTGACTGAAAAGGTGATTTTGATTTATGAGATTCTGAACTTCTTCCCAATGGACTTGACATTGATGAAGCTGAACAAACACTGGCTAGAAGTTTTTGTATTGCATAAGAAATAGTTTAAAATAGCTCTCAAATCTAGGGCCTTAGGGCTACCATGTGGATGCCTGAAATATAAAAAATAAATATTTTTCTGGGTCTCTCCCTGTGTTAACTGTTTTATATTTTAAAATTTTTTAATAAAGAACATGTAATATATCAATTTATAATGCTTGGAAGGTATTAAATAATTAGTAAAAAAACAACAGAATATGTATTTCTTCTTATTTGAGAGACGTAAGCTGAATACTAAGGCACTAAACCTTTGTCTTCTGTCCAACCCCTAGCTAATTTCACATCTCTCACTACAAGAAAAAGGTGGTAATACTGTTAATATGTTTCATAATAACATAGTTTATTAAAACTAATCATATTAAAGTGATAATTTGTAATGCCACATATTTAATGTTGACCATATTGTTGCCCACAAGCTACACCATCATCTTAATAAATCCTAGTGTTGTGTGTAAGACTATCAAACCAATCTGCTTGTTACTATTTTATTAAGATGATTAAAATTAGCTACCCAGAACATCCCAAATGGGCTTCCATCTGGGCCCAGATCCAGAACTTTGGGTAGGTCAACACTAACCCCTACTCCACCTATGAGCCACTGGACTGTGTAGAGGAACAGGTACTCCAGAACCAGATTTGTAAACACATCATCACTATATAAGACGAAGACCTGAAGCATAACTGTGACCAAGGAAGTATTGATAATAGTCTGGTGTGTTTCAAAGACTAGAGACTTTGAGCCAGACTCATGACAATAAGTATAATCTATACTACCACCTGAAGCCATGTTGATGTCTGGTGGCCCTACTGCTAACTGAGACAGGGTTGAGTATTGTGTCCATGGTCTATATTGCCACTGGAGACCATGCTAAGATACATGAAACCCACTGATCAGAAGACCAAGTGGATGTCTATAATCCACAGTTATACAGGACAAGAATGTTTCTTCTGCAGTGTGGTTGCACACTCACAGCTGAGAATAAGACATAGAAGGCTTCTGTGGCAACCCCTCCTCCCAAATAAAATAACAAGCCAGCAAAAAGAACTCTTAAAAATTGTGACGAGGCTACTGAAGTGTCGTTCTTCACAAATAGTGGTTTCTGGTGGGAGAAGGGGTGGAGAAGGACTCACCTTTCTTTAAGGGGATGGTCACCAGGAGTTTGACCAAGTTCCATTGACTATATGGACAAAACTTTTTCAAAATCTTTTATTTGGGGGGGGCATAAGGGCAGAGGAGCAGACCTGTGCAGTAAGGGTGATTGGGATGCATTAAGTGAAATTCCCAAATAATCAATAGAAATACTATATTTAAAAGATAAAAAAAATGACCCACTCTATGCAGTAAATCTGAACAGTAGTTTGCATTTATGACCATGTCAAATTCAATAATAAACATTTTATAGAGCAAACATAGGATATACATTTCCTAGCCATGCCTGCTTCTAACCACTACACTCTGGAATATGGACTGATCTTTATGCACCACCTTCAAAAAGAATCACAGCCTAGGGAGAACTCAGGCAAAGTAAGAGCTATCTCTGTGTGCAAGGGATGCCCTCCCTCTTTCAGGACAACTAGCAGAACCTGTGTGAAGCTGCTTTTTGCATCCCAGGCAGCTTAGACCTCAGATTAGGACATCTAAAGCTGTGGTTTCAGATAAGCTCTGACACTTCCAGGAAGCCCTGAACAGTAATGGGGAGCTGGTGGCTGTGCTAAGCACCAGATGCTTGAAGCACACTTGGTACCTGGCAGTCCATCACACCCCAACTGCAAAGTGGTCAGAACATGAAAGTGCCAGAAGTGCACATGGGCTCAGCGTGTGGATTATCCACAGTCAAGGGCCGTGACTTGGCCTGCATCTCACTTGATTAAAATTGTCCCCAAATTATTATGTTCATACTGTTCTGGCAATCTATTTCTTGTGATCTTGCAAAAGAAACAATGCCAGAAAGCCATAATAACTTATCTACTTGCCTACTACTGTCCTGGCACACATATTTGACACAAAGGTAAGCCTAAACATATGTGTCTATGAATTTGTCAAGACATCTGATTAATCTAGTGTGGTAGGCAGAGTGTTGTTGAGAATCCACAGAAGTACCAGAAGCTGATACTGTGAAGGCAATGCCTCCAGGTTTGGGGCATTCCACACAGATAACAATGTTGGCTCTGCCTAGCCCTAAGCACCAAAGAGAATATTATGTGTGAGCCCATGACAGAACCTCAGTTGTGTGGATCTAAGATTATTGCTGCAGGCTCATTGTAGAATTCTCTAGCTCAAGGATTGCTCATGGGTAATAGTAGGAGTGAATCAGAGAATAGAGTAGGTATCTTTTGTTATTAGTCTTCAGTTCTACAAAAAAAATATTACTTAAAGTATCACTATCATTTCTATGAATGCCAACTATGTTTCCACTTCAGGAACAAAACTATATAAAGGTCTTGAAGTGATACATAGTATTTTCACAAATTCCCAACCAGAGGGTTTGAATAGCTATCTTATATTAATGTGGTATAAGAAATATAAATCATATTTTCTAGTTTTGACAGCAAAGTGAAAAGCAGATCTCATATTGAAACTCTGAGGCCCTCAGAAGCTTACAAAAAGGGCTCATTAGAACTTGGGGTATGAAGAGTCAAGAAAAACAATCTAACATAGCCATTTTAATGAATTTAAAAATTTCACGTCTTCCTTGCTAACAAAACACATTGTGAGATCTCTTAACTGCTTGCCTTCTCAGATATATTGATCTTCTAAATCACATGCTTTCATATTTAAAAATTAGAAAGAGCTAAATCAGATTCCCAGAAGTAATAATTTCATAGCCAATCTGGATCCTCCTATAGTTCATCTAATCATTATTTGATCAGATCTAACTCCCACAGAGTTATTGTCTCATAGGAGTGAAAACATTAATGATTTCTTCTCAAAGTGAGCTCTCTTATTAATGAATATAGCTTGCATGTAAGAAGCATTTCTCAGTGGCATTCGTGATGTTTCCCTCGTACTTTTTGCTGAAGTCATTTATAAATAATGTGTAATCCTGTTTCACAAAAGAGGGATGCTTAAAACAAAGAGATGACTTAGAACTCAGTGTGCAATTACTAAAACAAAACAGATAATAGATATTGGGAAAGCAATTTTACATTTTACAACTAAATCCATGCTTGATAATAAAAGAGGAACACGCTAATCAGAGGAAGGTGTGTGTGTGTGAATTGTCAAAAGACTTAATAGGTGGTATTAGGCATTTCACATGCATTATCTAAATTATTTGCTTTAGTTTCAACCCAAGTGCAATTCACTTTAAAGAACAAACAACTTAAATCAATAAATATTTATTAGTGCCCATGATGCTTGGACAAGGCAGTAAGCTGAGTTAGACAATATCAAAATGAGTCAGTCATACCCAATTTATTTAACAAAATTGATCAAATAGTTTACTTAATCACTGAAGTATCTGTCTAGACTGCAGACTATTAGCTTTTAGGAACAACTTAAGAAGGCATTCAATATTTGGATCAGTATTATTAGACAAAAGTATCTGCCATTTTTATTAGTATTTTCTTAAGAAATGAAAAAGTTAACATGAAAAATTAGAAATTGTCTGTCATTCAAGAAAATATATGTGATTTTCAAAAAGTCGGATGGAAATTATATATGTATATGCATACACAAACACACACACATATATATATATATATATATATATGCAGACCAAAGTCACTTAGGTTTCTTATTGCCTTGAAAAGAAAAAATATACATTTAGATATATGAAAATGTCATTTAGTCATCAAATGTCACTGTATTACTTTTATTCCTCTGAAAATATAATAACTGAATAAGATTGCCTTTGAAGAGCAAATAGAATCATATTATGAAGTGTCACAGGAAAATGTTGAATAAATATGCCAGCACCTCTGGGAAGCCAGAGAAACATGTGATTCAGTGTAGGGCACTAGATGATTAACCAGCTCAGTTTTGTTGTCTTTTAAATTATTGTCATCCATGTTTATAAGTTCTAAAATGGAATACAGTTTAAATCAGGTGACATTTTAAGACCCAACAGGGGCAGAATAACCATATTTTTGCAGGATTTCTTTTCATTACATTCTTAGCACATCATTTAAATAAAAAAGGAACAAAGGATTTTGCTTCTGGAGAACCATGTAGCTCCTTTACGAAATTATCAGTAGTTACACCTGTTGTTCACCAAACCAGGCACTTGCAAGTGTGTGAATAGCATTATAGAATGTTGGCTAGAATTCTATACAAAATATCATTCACCTTTTACCAAGTAAGGAGCTTCAACCCAAGCCATTCAGCGATTTAGCCTTAAATCCTAAGGCTAAGTCATAAAATAAGTTTGATTATTAATTATAATTGGCCTGTTGTCATGCTTTCTAAATTCTCTTGAAAATATTTGGATAAAATACAAAGGTTTTACTTTGTCTAGAGTTTGTGGAGATACAGCCTATTAAGATAGGGAAGACATGGAAGCTGGTGACTCTATCATAGGTGGAGAGTGTATAGGAGTTTCTGTTACAGGTGCTGACCATATAGTAGAATTGTTTGTTCAGAACCCGGGACAGATTATAGCCCATAGGCTCTGCCTCTGTGAATGCTCTAAAACTTCTCAATAGAGCACCAACAGCTTGGAGCCAAGAGCTCAAACATATGAGTCTGTGGGAGACATTTCAATATAAAGCCCTAATGTTTGAATGGTTTGTTATAGTTGTTCAGTATTCAAACCCTAATGTTTGAATGATCCTCAAGTGGTTGAATACAGAAGTGTCTTTCTTCATGAGACTAAAATTAGTATGTCAAAAAAAAAAAAAAACTAAATAAGAACGTGAACGTGTATCTTGATTATCTGTCACAGGTATGTGTGGAAAAACTGACTCGCTGTATATCTATTTACTTTTGAAGAAGGCGTGAAGAGATCATCTATAAATAACTTCTAGATGGTTCCAAAGAAGAAGAAAATGCTCTATGCTACTTTAAATCTAGTCCAGCTTCCTAGGGCCTCTGTGACCAGACTAGAAACCCATAGTTTACTAACACCTGAAACTGAACTGATTTTTACAAGCATGGAAGTATTCTGTTTATTGTTAGAAGTTCTGGTTTGAGAAGTCTCAGAGACATCAGTGGAACTTTGTAAGATAAGTAAGCCACATGTTTCAAATTACAAAATCACAGAAGATGTCTGGTAGATAATATATGACATCATATACCTAGAAATGAGCCACTTTCCAGGAAGAAACTTCCTCCTTTGAAATTCCTTGTGGATTTATTCCCTGATACACTGTCATTAGTTCAGGACTGTCACATACTGGTATGTGACTGTAACCTTTCCCATTCTAAATAGTTTCTGTGGTGTTTATAACAAGATCATAGTTATACTGCAGCCCCAAATTTTGATCATTTTTGATATCATAAATAAATGTATAATATTTATATTATATATATTATTGTGTTAAAATTGAATCATTGCTAAAATGATGCATTCAAAGCAACAGCACCATATGTATATTGAATAGGTAAAATCTGGCCTATTAGGAGTTTGAATTAGGGATCCCAGAGGACTTCCTTAGAAAAGCTCTAGGTAAGATTTAAATGCTTCTGGACAAAAAAAGGAGGTTTTAACAGGATATATTCACATAAGTAAAAGTCAATCTTCCAAGGTAGTTAAAGCTATGGGAGGCAGAATTGTAGAATGGGCCACAGTATAGCTATATTATTGTAGACAACACAGAAACTCCTTAGAGTTCGTAAGGGTCAAATCACATACAAGTATGTGACAGTTGTAAATTAATGACAGTACATAATGTAATAATTCCTCAAAATTTTTCAAAGTAGAAAATATCTTCCTGCAGTGGTTTATTTCCAGATATATTATATAGCATATTATCTACCAGTCCTGTTCTGTGATTTTGAAATTTGAGATATATGGTTTTCTTATGTCTCTGAGACTTCTAAAGTTAAAATTCCTAAAAAAAAAAAATACTTCCATGTTTATAAAAACAGTGTCATTTTTTTCAAAGATCTCACACAAACAAACACTTTACTATCTTTAAAAAAAACGGAAAATTTTTTCCAAAGAAATTTATCATTTTTTTTAAAATGAAACTAAATATCATAGTGATTTTCTTCTTTTGAATATTCTTTTCCAAATACATAATAACCACTTAAGAATAGAAGATGGTGTTACTTATGCTTCCTGTTTGTTGGTTATTTGAAATAGGGTTTCACTGCACACATCTGGTTTTCCTGGAACTCATCATGTAGACCATACTACTGCTCCTGAACTCACTGAGATCCTCTTGTCTCTGCCTCCTGAATACTGGGATTAAAAGTACGTGAAATCACACAAGACTTTTTTTTTTGCCATCTTTACATTTCTCTCCACTGTATACTTGTGGATCCTTGCATTCAGGACTTGAGTTTCCCAGACATGGAAGGGAGTATATTATTTATACTGCTTAGACATGTCTCAGAATTCCTATGCATGCTTAGGTGAAAGAGAAGAAAACCTTTGTGGTTACTCAGGGCTTTCACATAAAGTTTCTGACTACCATAATCACTATGTTTTCTTCAAACATGCTCATGGAGTAATAGTATGAGTATTTAATGGAGATTCACCTTAATGCATTGAGTACAGTAGAAACTGGCTCAACATGTGCCGTCATCTCTAGAGAATATGGAAGTCAGGCTGGCAGCTGGTGCTTTTGGGCAACTATGGTTCACTTGAAAGACCACAGGTTAACACTACTTCGGAGTTGGCAGACATAAGAAATCATTAATTATTTGCTTCACTGTTGTTTTCCTTTGACAGTCCACCTCAAACTAAAGAAGGAAGACAGGCTGGATATTCAGCCAAAGAAGAAGAACAAAGGAGAAGGTAGAACATGTGCAGTTTTCAATACACTAAGGGACTTTGTAGTACTCTTAAATTCCAAAGCATTTAAAAGGACAGAGGTTAAAATAGAATAGCAATTGCCCCAAGGGCAAGGATAGCAACCAGAATAGTCAGGCTCTTCTATACTTGGCTCTGGGAAGTAGAACCAAGTCTATTCATATACCTGTGAGGGATTTGTTTATTAAGTGATATCACTCCAGGAATCTAAACAAAATTATGAAGAGGGAAAAATCACCCTTACTCCAGTCATGTTTAAATTAGAGCTTTTAACCATGGTATCAGCTTCTATGCAATTCCATGAAGATATGGAAAAGATGGGCATGGCTTTTGATTAATAATAATTATTTTGCTGATTTATTGATAGACTTATGAAGTGATCACTGACACTGTGTGGAAGATGCCAGTCCATGACTATAGGAACATAAAAAGAAACTAAAAATTGCCTGTCCTCCAGGATATTAGCAACTTGACATTGAAAATATTTGGGAATATAAACATTCTGTATAAACCAAATATTTGTTTTAACATCTGGTACTTGAAACTGATATCTGTATCTAGGTGTGAAGGATAAACAGCACCTCATCACAGCTCCTGGAGGTAGTGCCTATCAATCAAGAGGTCAACAAGGTTTGTTTCCTCCAGTTGCATTATGGAGGACACAAAATTCTCAAAATTTTTGGTTTTTACCACTCTATATTTGCAAAAGGGGGGGATTATAAATGTGATATTTATCTTTGTTGACATATCATCAATAAAAGCATTATATCTAGTTTGGAATGCTTTCAGTAAAAATGAACAAAGCAGTATATAGTGCAGTACTCAGGACAGTAGTGAGATGCAGCTCATGACAGTCTTACAATAAATACTTGGCAGATAATCTCTTTGTTTTTATTTTTGTGGATTATAACTTATCAGTGATGTTCTTTTGAATTCTACAGAGATTACCATACTTTTATCTACAAAGATAGATTAAGGAATGATTTCTATATAAGGCAAAGGTGATGGATACAAACAATATAAGATCTTTTGGAGTTATATAGAAATGGAGGTCTAAACTTAATACAAAGGAAAGAATGACTGTTGGTATTACGGTCAGGTCGGTGTATTTGAGAACATTCATAGGCTTTAAGGAAAATGCTATTCATGTAGAATAATTGACAGCCAGAGAAAACACTGTGCTCTATATTAAACTCTGTCTATAAGGAGTCTAATAATTTAAACCATCAATACCACACCAAAAAACTAACAGTTCTAGAAATCTACCAGTCCTTAATTGACAAGATTTTTGTATTTGTTCTAAAGAGATTTATTTAATTAATAGACTACTTCTAGTTGTCTATTTGTATTTTGCTTGTATTTCTTAATGATTTTAAAACCAAGACAACACTGGGAAAAAAGAAATAATAGATATAATGAAAGAAAACTATTCCTAATTAACAAAGACCCAGAATGGACACATTATACAAACATACCCTAAATGCTCACCTTATAGCAAGTAAGAAAAGAGTTTTAAAAATTCATACTTAGACATTTTCCTTAGAAGACAAAAATAACTTGTAGAAAAACAGCCAGACACAATTTCTATAAAGGAACAACTTCATTTTTTTTTTTTTAAAGAGAAAATAGAACTATTTTGTTTAAGCACCAGGGGAGAAGAGTTGTACCACAGCAACTTGTATTCAACAACTTTAGGTATAAAGCCAAAAGGTTATTTTTGGTTGCTTTCCCTTAGAACTTACTTTAAGAAAAAAAGAATTCAATGCAAAATTTTTTATAGACAAATATTAAATTATTTTGTCATTGGAATAATTTAAAAATAAACTTTAAAAAATAAAATAACAAACATTCTGGATATCAGTAATAAAAACAGATCTGGAAATATAGTTTAGCATTAGTGTGCTTGCCAGGAATATGCAAGCCCTGTGTTAAAAAATGACTGTGCAAAACAAACAGAACTAAATGAAAACTGTACACAAGAGCAATGTCGAAAAAATTCCAAGAAAAATTAAAATATCTAAAGTACTTAGATTTACATTTGCTTACTAAAAATTTGTTTTGTTTTGAAGTGAGAAAATATATAATTTTAAATAATGAATCAAATACTCTTTAAACCAGACTAATACACATATTTTAAAACAACCTTATATTATAATGCAGTCTCCATAAACAAGCAAAAACCTGCACTCCGTATAACAAAATCATGATATTAATAAAACAAACAAGCAAAAAACTCCCCCAAAAATAGGTGTAGAGAAAATAAGGTGCAAACAAAAATTTCATAACTAAACTTATATGTGTTAAATCTTCGGTTTCCAATCATTAGAACTGCTGTACCAAACATCATTAGTCTTTGGATTTCAAAGAAACTAAACCTATAAACTGTATAGAGGAGTATAACTATAGAGATTGACTCATCATGTAGGATGAACAGAGATGGAGAGGAATTTATAGACTGGCCGTGTATAATATATAAAGAAGGACTGGTTCAGGATGATGGAGGCTGGAAATCAGTACATCTGGTGTTGTGATTTTGGATAAAGACTAAAGGACTGAGATTCAGAAAAAACAATATCTGACTCAATCCAAACCCGAAGGCAGAAGACTCTTTAGTACCAGTTTCCAGAGGCAAAGTAAGGGATGTTCCAGCTCCAAGAGTAAATTCACCCTTGCTTTGATTTTCTGCTTTATTCAAAACTTTCAGGGATTGGATAATGTGCATATAGATGGGCAATGGTTCATCCTTCCTAGGTCTATCAAATCAAGGTGAGCTCTTCTAGAAACACTTCCACAAATGTTCTGGAATATTATTTCACCAGCTCTTTTGGCATTTACTGCCCCTCTTTGAGTGACACATAAACTCCAAGTAAGTTTTTGGATATGTGGTTGTTCATAAGAAAAAAAGCTAAACAATATAAAAGTTTAATAACAATATAAAAGTTTAAAACTTGCAAAAATTTATTATTAAATAAAGAAAAATTAATCAGTTGGGCTTAAGAAACTAAAAACCTGTCTCTATTTGGGACATCTGATTATGGCACATAGGGAGGCAAAAAATAAAAGCACCATTTTTTTTAATAATAATTCTTGACTTCAGTGATATAGCCTCTAGTTACCTCCCTTGCCCCAGGAGAAAGCACCAGGTTCATGCCAATGAGAATGGCTTGGTTAAACCCCCTAGGTCACAAAGCAAAACAAAAACATATGAAGATGGTGTGGGAACTTTGTGTGAAAAAGTGTGGGAGTTGATAGAAAAGGGGAGAGGGTGAGTGGGTAGGTGAATGAATATGACCAGAATATAATATATAAACTTATAAAGTTGGCAAATAATAAATTAATAAAATAAAAAGAATGCTTCAGATAATATTTACTTCTCAACTTAACATTTACATCCAATTAATTTTAAATGTAGTACACTAAGTGTAAAGCGACCTAAAGCCACTGAAAACAGTAAAAATATCAGTTCACTGACATACAAAAACCCACAATGCACAGAGTATGCCATGCGGGCATGGGGGGCTTACCCATAGTGAATTTCCTAGCATCTCGTTGCTTCCCGTTTTTTCTCTTTAGAAACTACTTCTCTCAATTTAAACAGTCAAAAGACACTTTGACAGCTTTGCAAGCAATTTCTCTATAGAGACACAAATGGCATGCATTTTCTTCTTCCTGCTGCTTTTTAATAAGAACAAACGATTAAAAGCAAAGCTGTCATCAGCACAGATATTGTACACTCAGAGACAAGAAGAAGTGTTCATTGTCTTTTTATAATACACAGGAAAAATACGTATTTAAAACTGGAATTGTTGCTATCATTATCTAGAGAAAAGAAGGGACAGTATTGCTAAGTGAATTTTAATTCTCAGTAAATCATGTAGATCTGATGGACAGGTGCAATTGACCATAAATTTCATCTTTGTAGAGTAAACAAGGAGTCAGAGAAGAAATACAGCATAAACAATAATATTGTGAAATTTTAGCCCCTGGGACAGCAAAGCCCCAGGCCCACGTCCCAGAACATAATTTCCCAGAGTATAGGATGTTGGGAATGAAAACTTTGTTGTTTAAGAAAGCCCTTCTGAGGAGGAGGCAGAGCTCTGGTTTGTAAATGAAGCCATGTGGCTGGTCTTTGAGAATCCTGCCTTTAGAGGTCTGCATTCAGAGTGTACTGCTGAATTTTGATTGTTTAAAGACTGTAGTTGGATTAAATCACCACCCTCTGATATTATTTTTCTCACTAACCATGAGAATGATTTAGTGTATTGAATATATAAACTCTGTATGCTACCTGCTCTCACCCAGATGCATACTGAACTGCTTATAATGTGTATCTCCATTAGTTTTTTTTGCACAAGTTGTTTCCAGTGTTATTGTTTGAATTTTAAAAACACTTTCTAATACAAACTCTATATTTTTTTTCTCACTCACTTAAAAACATCTCCTGGAAATTTCCCAAAGACAAATTGCAATAGTCCAGATTCATTCTTTATATTAGCTGCCTATTATTCCCTCTGGATACACCCGGATTATTTCATGTTCTCCTCTGAGTTACTTTATTTTCACTTGGGATTTTCTTTCTGTGAGATTCATTAGAAAGAAGGAAACTGAAGGCTCAAAAGGACCCCAACTACTAATGTAATGAAGTGCTTCTAGACTGATTTCTAGAAAGGATTCTCATATTTCCATACAAGGCAATCTACCACAATGCCCTACCCTTGGCTCTTTTTCATACTTCTTGCTTAAAGATGGAGCAAGCACTTCTCCAAACTGACAAATGTTTTTGTGAGTCTTAGAGAGACCTCTTGACAATAAACTGCAGTGAATGTGGAGACCCGTGGATGCTCAAGGTGCTGGGAATTAGTAAAGATTGTGTGCTGAGCACTAAACAGGATCTCAAATCTACCATCTCTAAGTGATCATTGTAGAAGATGGAATGTAATAGCCAAGAAGGTCAGTGTGGTGCTGTTTTCCAGAAGGGCGCAGACAATGAAGTCATGACCTACCAACTGCTGTGGCAGCTTGCAAGGGAGCTAACGACACATGACCTAGCAACAGTCAGTCATGAATCAAGGAGGGTCTCATCAGGTTCTACCCATCAATGGAGAACTTTTGGTTACTGGTTCATTGTTGGAGAGGGACAGTGATCATTTTGAATTGTGTATGTGATGAGGAGCCCACTGCTCTCCAATAGCACCAAACCCATGGTCAGAGATGATCCTAATCAAACTATGTATGTCTCAAAATACAAACAAACTAACTAAAACCCCAAATACACAAATATGGAAAAGGACTTGCAAAAAGAAAGTAGGTAATGGAGGTGGGAAGTTAAATTACAGAAAGTGATGTTACAGTGATTGGAATACACATTGTACATGTTAGAGAAGGTGTTCTAAATGCTCTGTGGGGTGTTGAGGTCTCATCTGTCATGTATACTCAATACGTTGAGTAATCATGAATCTGAATTCACTACAGTTTATTGCAATGGGTGGTAGAGCTATGTTAATCGAAATGCACTTTGTATGTGTATGATATTTTCAAAGAACAAATTTTTATTCAACAAATAAAAATTACAGAAAAAGAAGGAAATATGGTTGTGTGTCCCTCTAAGTATTCCAGGCTGGCCTTGAAGTCACTCTGAAACACAGATAGACCTTCACTTTGGGATCCTTCTGCCTCAGGCTTTCAAATAGCTAGAAATGCATGCAGTACTGTGCTATGAGACCCTATGTAACACATTATGTTTAAAGGAAAACTAAACCAGGACAGCACAGACGTTTGGATGAGAGAACCACAGTATATATGCTAGTGAAAATACCAGGAGATTGGGTAGCATTTATTTATAACTTAGCTTCTCTTTGGAAGTGATGAATCAGTGCATGTTTATGACATTAGTACAAAACCTGCCAAAGATCAATGTTTGCAACATGGAAGAATTATGAGTCATTTGATATTGTATTTGGAATCAAACGGGGACATTATTTTCTATATGGGTGTCTGACCTAATTGATCTCTGCTGTGACTATAGCTAGTGAAACATGAGCAATGTCTACAGTGAGAGACTACACAAGTATCTTAGAGATGAGGTGCTTTTTCTGTTTGCCGAACTACTTTAAAAACCTTGCAGTAATGTGTAACACAGAAATTATTGTGTTCATTATCTGTTTGCACAAGTTCAGGTAGAGTTCATTTCAATTTTATTTAGTTTTCTTTATCTCTTGATAGGAAGTTGTCTTGAGAAATTTGGGGCAATGATTAAAAATAGAAAATTCTAAAGATTTTTAAAACAGACCTTACTAGTTTCTTTGTGTGTGTGTATGTGTTTTTGTTTTTTTCCCCCACAATCTCATCTTTCCCACTTTAGTTAATTACTGAAGTTTCTAGTGGATTGTTCTGATAACAATGCCCACTCCTGGCATACTTAGCCCTGACAGACCACTGGCCTCTGAATTCCCTTCTCATACTTGAAAATTAGAAACTTTTTAGCTACTGGATATTTTTGTTTACCTTTTTATTCAGCAGTCAGCTCAGAATGAACTGCTTGTGTGTTTATAGCAAAGTAGGAAACAAGCCCGTGTTCCAATCAGGAGGGTATTGTATTTCAATTGGCACCTTATATCCACTTTTGTGGAGAACTTATGGTCACATCAGCACGAAGATTTTGTTGATAGTCATTTTTCTTCAGAATTGTAAGAAATTTTGCATTGTGTTTTTAAAAAGTTATCTATATTCTTCATATTTGTTTTCTTTGAAACTTGATTCTTAAGGAAAGAGTCTCTCTTGGCTGTTGTTTTCTATGCAAACTGCATTGATTTCATTGCAAATGGTGCTAGATTATGATGCAAGAAGATATTTATGTGTAGTGCCAAAGATTTCTTTTGAGTATTTACCTGGATTGCAGTGGTGGGGACCCACTGTGCTATTAAAACACTGATGCACTTCTCAGCTGACTATTCAACATCTTTCCATGAGTCTCTCAGACTCCATCCCTTCTATCCAGACTTTTCCTGGGATACAGGTACAAGTCTTGGTCTGTCTTGTACTGTTGTTCATCACTGTTGTGATGTTTAAATGTTGACTAAAACACTTCAACTCTTAACCCCATGTATTTCTCTTTTGTTTTTTAATTCTTTAATAAGTTCATTTTAAAAATAATAAAAAACATGGATTACTTACAACTTCCAGAAACAGTATGCAGAAATAAAAGTGATTTTAAGTTTAAAATTACAATTATAATAGGGAATGCAATTTCCAAGACTGAAAAAAACACATTTTTATAAATATAGTGTATATAATACAGGTTATACCTATATGTATTATATATAATATACATATATGTATATATGTATATATTAGGAGGCACTAAGAAAAATTGTCACAGGCAAATTATTATTATTTCAGAGTTACAGGGAACACTGGAAAGGACATAGGAAAGTAATGAGAGAACAGAAGTCCCCTAGAGTACACAGTGACAGAGTAAGAATGAAGAGTGATCCTACAAAGAAGCTCTGGAAATTGTTATGTTTCAAATTCACTCAACTCGAGGGAGTGGGAGGCATCTATCCACCCTGCTGCCCATTGGTGGCTTGCTGGCTCTGGATACTCTTCTTCCCTTGACAGCTCTGGTCTAACATTCACAAAATGGTAGCCTTCAGGAGCAGAGATAACACTGCCATGTAGGATCCTTGCTTTCTGCAGAGACCCAGTGGAGGGCACACCATGAGCTGTGACAGCAGGTGACTTTTCATCTACACCATTAGGCTCCGTGCTGCATGGCTCTGAAGCTGCTCTTTTCATCTCCCTCACTGCAGATTCATTTTGCTATGAGAAAGAACTATGTATTTTAGACTTTTAGAGAACGACAGAATTGGAAAAGCTCTTTTCTGAAAGGTCATGTTCCTTAAAATAAAAGGGCTTAGGAAGTTTAAAATGGTTGAGAATTAAAGTTGCCTTCTAATTTCAAGCTTGCCTTCTATGCTCAGGCAAGGCAATATTATTTCTATATGCGAAGCGACCCATGTGGTCAATTGATAACAGTTTATCAGTATTATCCAAAACATTTAAATATTTGCTAATGTGGACTTTTCTCTTTTGTATAATCAAAATATAGACATTGATATGCAGGTGAGAAGTCATAATGATAAGTCATTTAAGGGTTCAAATCAGGGTCTCTGAGTTCAAGCAAGCAGACTGTATACAGTCACCATAAAAATCTGATCCAGTTTATTTGATAATAATGCTCAGGATAAATGTGTTCAGTGGTAAACACACAGCATCAGAATCATTTCACTGGCCAGTGACAGCTATTATCATTATTCATCATGTTTACTACCATCCTGTTCAATGCCGTCCTCTATCACTAAAATAATACACGCAAACACTTTTCAGTTCTGTAAACATCAGTGTGAATCACAATCTTGTATACTTTGCTGAAACATGAATTTCTGAGTCACAGATTCAGACCACAGACCTTCTAATTGGGTAGGTCTGGAATAGAATCTAGGAATTCCAAACTTAGTGACTCTAACAGGCTCCCTTGTGATATTTGGTGGAGTTAAAAAGGTAGGTTGAGGATCACATTTGCAGAAAAATATATATTCTTAAATGTTATTTTTTAAATTTAAATTCTTACCTTCATTTTTGGTAGTGGAACTTCCTGCTAGAGCACCTGAAGAGAGCACTAGAAAAGCTTTTCCCCACATTTCTACCAGTCTCCTCCCACCTGCCAGAAGGCTAATGTTCTTCCTCTTGATAGATGTGTAAGACATATGTGTGTTTAACTTGTGAAAATTCACACACATATATGATGTAGATGTGCAGTATATATCCATAACTCTCTAAAAAAAGAAACGGAAAATTGATTATAATGACCTTAGAACTTGGAACTGATAGTCACGCATCACAATTTACTTAAGCATGCCCATACATTAATTTGTTCTCAGTTTTTCTAGAAATGATTTAATCACAATGAAAGGTTGAAATAAAATGAAAGAGATTTGTGTATTTAGCCCTGTTACTGTCATGACTTTGTCCACATAATAGGAATTCCCATTTAAAGAGAAGTTGTAGTTGAGATTGATGCTGAAAGTGTGACTCTTGTTTGAAGAAGTGTATATGATAATATTTCTTTCTGGTCTTGATACATTTAAATACATGAGATATAATTAGCAGGAGCAATTTGCTAAACAGTTCTCTTGTACTTTGCTTTTAAAATTTATGTCACAAAATTCTTAAAAAATATTACTCCTTTGAATATTATACAGATTTTTACCTATATAATAAAAATATATTTTCATTAAATAAAATAAATTTTGTTCTTGAGTTCAGCTATTATCAAACTACAATTTTTTAAAAACATTCTACAAAAAAGCAGGCATGAAGGACAATCTTATTTTGTGTTTATCTCTAACTGTATATTCAACATACAATGTATATCATATTGAATGGTTCCATTCAGTAACATAGGTCCACACATTGGTCTAGGTTTGCATCTGAGTTTGTGTGCGTGTGTTCCTATGTGTGTTTGCATAACTTTCCTGTGGTTCTTAAACCTAAATGATAGTATAAACTTATTTAAAACATGTTTTAAATATGTTCTGTGATATTTAGAAGTATGCTAGTTAAACATTATAATCATGTATTGCAGCTGTTAAAAGCTTCTTATAAATATGAAAGATGGTTATTTGCTATTTAATAGTTGGAGTGTTTCTTGGTGTTCATATGCTTGGCATGAATTTGGGAAGGTGGAAAAGTAGCTTCCTGGAAGGAGGGATATTCTACAGAGACATGTGGGATCTAGTTTTGGCCAGCAGATTATTGAGGCAATAGACCCAAAGAATGGGGATTTCCCCAGGAATCTCCTGCAAATGGAAGGGAAAGGCATAGCCTAGGGCTTAGCTGAGAGGAACTTGTTCTCAGAATAGAAATTTCACACAGTTGTGACAACATGTGGACCAGGGAGAAGATGCTGGAGTGCCACCATGATGGAGGGTGAAACTAAGCCTGGAAGAGAACTGCTTAGTTTTCATACCTCTTGCTCTCAGTTTAAGTCTGAAAGGCATGACAGTCACTAGAAGACAAACTTGCTGAACACACCAGACATGCTGGACCTCATCTTTTCTGGGACTCTACTGTGTCCTATCCCATCCCACTGTAGAAACACTAGGACAACAGATTCACAGTACTATGTCCAGCTTCACGTGGCTTCTGGGAATTTGAACTCAGGGCCTCATGAAGATGCTTATTATAAATTTTACCATCTCCAAGTCTTTTTGTTGGGGAGGGGCTGGAATTAGTTTTATCTATTATTTTATGAGTGTGAATATTTTGCCTGCATGTGTGTCTGTTCTCCACTTGTATATCTTAAGTTTGCAGAGGCCAGAAGAGAGAACTGGATGCCCTAAAGTGAAGTTATGGACGACTGTAAGTAAATACATGAGTACTGGTGAAAAATATGGATCATCTGCAAAAATACTAAGTTTTCTTAGCTGTTGACCCATCTCTCAAGCTTTTCAGAAATATTTAAGAAAGAAAAAGATGGTCACTTTCAATGGTTAATTTATACATATACTACAATGCCAGGTTAGAAGTAGCAATATAGTTTAATGATAACATTTAAAAAATATGTGATATATAATGCTTAAACAATATATATTATGTAATATATATTATGTATATATACCACAGTTGATTTAAAAGCATCACTGAGCACTTCACAGCCAATTAGTGATTTTAAATGTCAGTGAGAGGATGTGTAAAATTTTAAGCAAAACCAAAGTGACTTTCTCATTTGAGCAGCCAATGGAATTTTCCATCTAAGGGACTTTTGTCCCATAAATGCCAAAATGGATGCATGTGCATATGTTCTCTTGATGTATCAAGAAGTTGAAAATTGCAGATGACTTTAGGACACTTCAAGAAATTGATTTTACAGGCTTCCTTAAAAAAATAATCTCAGTGTGATTATTTTAAAAGATTTTATTTTTACTATATAATTCTGATGAATAACTAATGAGAATTGATTTCTATTTTTCTTGTCTGTTATCTAAATATGGTTAATTTAATATTGGTTTTGGAGCACTCTAAAATAGCATAGAATCTGATGAATATGCCCAAACCAAGAAATGTAAACATAGTTAAAATTTGATATTCAAGCTAAAGAAATATGTTTTAAAGCAAAAAATATTTAATCTGGCTGAGCATGGTGGCACATGCCTTTAATCCTGGCACTTAGGAGGCAGAAGCATGCATATCTCTATTGGTTCAAAGCTAGCCTGGTTAAATAGTGAGTTCAAAGACAGTTAGGACTACACAGAGAGAGCACTGCCAAAAAAAAGAAAGAAAGAGAAACGGAAATAAAGAAAGGAAGAAATAAAAGGAAAATAAAAGCCAAAAATACAAAACTCTAATCTTGTGATGCCAATTGAAACTTTCTCATTAAAAATATTACAGAATTAAAATCGTGTATATTCTTTTTTACTTTTCAATTGATTAGGCAGTATTTGAAAGCAATAACAATTGCAGGCTTCCATCACTGTGGGACATATTTGCCAATAGGTTAACCCATTTTATTATGTGCATAGAACAACAAAACTTCTGTACATTCTAGGCAACCACAAAATTCACTACTTACTTTACATAGCTTTTTTTGCAGAGAGCCAACTTTTATAGTAACAATGATTATGTACAAATTATAATATATAACATCATATTAGATTAATTTGGTATAGTCCAAGATATATGTGAATTAAATTTTTATTGTAGAGTACATAATAAAAACAAATGGCATGTTAATAAACATAATATAATTTTGCAGAATTGTTTAATAGTTCAGTGCTTGGAAGCCAGATTTTAAGGCATAATATTTTCCTGCTCATTGTCCTGGACTGCTCCACATAACGCCAAGCAGGAATTATGGTTACATAATCTCTGAAATCCAAAATATGCTTACATTCTGGATTAAACAGGGACAACCATGGCTTAAGAAAAAAGAAAATAATCTGAGATAAGTCATTGAGAGACAGAAGAAAGAAAGCAGATCTTCTCCTTCATGTTTTGACAGTACAAGAAGTGAGCACTACAATTTGGAAAGAGATGTTTCATAGTAAATGTCTCTGATCTCCCTTAGGAAGGAAAAGATGCCTAAAGAGCTTTCTCTGCATTTAGCTTTACACAATGGGAAAGGATATTCATGTATTTAGAGATTTTATTTTTATAGGAGGTGATAAACTTACATTTAAAAATCTATTTACTTGTTCTTTTTCTCTGTCTTTGTCCCTCCCTATCGTGCGCACGCGCACGTGTGTGTGTGTGTGTGGGGGGGGGGGGGCAGTGATCATGTGTTGGTCAAAGGACAACTTTGTGAAATCAGTTCTCTTCTTCCACCTTTACATTGATTCTGTGGATCAATGCAGGTATCTAGGCCAGTACAGTAAGAGTCTTTGCCTTCAGAACCATCTTGCTGTTTTCATGTTTGCCATTTTTGTTGTGGCATAGTAAAAACTATTTTTTTCAGGGTCATTTAACTTAAAGTGAACATTTTCTTAGTTAATAAAAATTTAACTTTTATAATCTTATTTTTAAAATATAGGTAGTGTTCAGTATCCTAACACTAGATGTACTGTAGGTCCTTGGAATGATGGCAGACAATGAATGTCCATTTTTTATGGCTGCTATGCACTAATTATAACTGAATCCCCCCAAAGATGATGAGAAATAGTTATGGAGACCTTTCCCTAAGTGATACAAACCATACCTTATAGTAATAACAAATATTTACACTCAGAATCAAAACTAATGGATGAATAAATCAAAAGATAAGAACTAATGGATTTTGAAAGAGGCATTCTCCAAAGTGTGGCATTATTGGAATACTAGATGTCTGGTAGAAATGTTGCTATCTTTATACCAAAGATAATTTACTTAGATCAAAAAGCCCACACATTTGTGGAAACAATTATAGTGACTTATGATGTTACATTATAAATAATTGTCCCACTTATGAGTTTAATAAAAAGCTCTGGTTGGCCAAAGGCAGGCAGGAAGTGTGGGCAAGGCTACCAGACTAAGAATACTCTGGGAACAGGAAGAACAGAGCAGAATGCCAGAGAGAATCCAGAAGAAACAGAGGACAACTATGCTGCTCTGAGAAAAGGTACTGAGCCGCCTAGCTGAACAGGGTAAGAGTCATGTGTAGGGGTATTGTGTTGTTTCATGGTAAATAATTGTCCCACCCACTGGTTTAATAAAAAGAGCTGATTGGCCAAAGGCAGGCAGGAAGTGTAGGCAGGGCTACCAGAGTAAGAAAATCTCTGAGAGCAGAATGCCAGGGAGAGCACCAGAGAGAAGCCAGAGAAAGCCGAGGACAACTATGCTGCTCTAAAGAAGGTACCGAGCCGCATGGCTGAACAAGAGACATGGGTTAGATGAAGGGTAGGGAGCTAGCAAGCTATATGCCTGGGTCTGAGGCTGATCAGCCTAAAACTATTGAAAGCATCTGTGTGTCTCTGTGGGACTGTGGGACTGCTGGTCTGAGGGTCTGCGGACCTAAACTTTGAGGTTAGGCCTGAAAATCTGGGCCAGAAAACTCGTACTACAATCATGGCTTAATTTAAGGGTAAAGAGTTAGCAAGTTATATGCCTGGGCCTTAGGCTGATAAGCCTAAAATTAATGTAAGCATCTGTGTGTCTCTGTGGGACTGTGGGTCCATGGGTTTGTGGGTCTAAACCTTGAGGCTGGCTCTGAAAGTTCTGGCCAGAAACCTCATACTACAAACAAATTGCACAGCAAATATGAAAACTCTTTTAATAGTAACTATTATATTTACATTAAGACCATCTGGCTGTCTATATTAGTCATTCATAAAGTATTGCATTGAAAAGGAGTTCTGAACTGATGCCTCCAGAGATGGTGAGTTTAGCCTCATCTGGGGATCAGGTGCTTGCTTAGACAGCAAGACGTTGTATTAAGGAACCCAACTGTTATGTTTGTGTGATAAAAAATAATACACTCCCTGTTTATCCCTGTCTCTCTACCTCTCTGTGTTGTATGTGCATATATATGTCTGGTACACATGTATATGTCTGCTTGTGCTTGACCAGGCTGAGCAGGTTCATGTATGTGGAGACCAAAGATCAATGTAAGGTATAATAATCCTCTATCAATTTCTACTTTTTTGAGATGTAGTCTTTCAGTGAACATGGAGCTCTGTGATTGGCTAGACAAAATGATCAGGGAGCCAAAAGGACTCTTCTGCTTCTACCTCTCCAGCAGTGAGATAATGGAGGAGGTATACATGACCTTTTAAACTTCTTCAAGTCATCTGAACTCAGTCTTCATGCTATAATGATAAGTATCAAATGCTCATTGAGTAAGCTGTATCTATATCCTGCTTCCCAGTTCTCCATTTTGTTACGTCTTTCTTTTCTGTTGGGATTGGTGTCCAAATGTTTTTTATTTGTTTGTTTTGTTTTCCACTTCTCTTGTTAATTGAGAACTATATCAATGTGCTGATGAATCATGACATTTAGTAATGATACTGGTTTGTGTGTCTTTGAAAGAAGGTGGGCAGCTTTAATAGGAGAAAGTAAAGAGCAGATTGGTGATGCATTCAGCAGGTCTCTGGTACTTGGTTCAAAACATTGTAATTGAGAGTTCATGTAATTGAAAGTTCTTAGGTGAAACAAATGGTCACATCATGAAGTCACAGACTCTTTTTTCAATATTCTTCTTTGAGGCATTGTGGTACTATTGCAAAAAGTATTTCCAGTGAAACATGGGTCTCTGGGGTAGCTTAACCTTTGTTTAACCATGGGGTCAAGGATTATCTTTCTTGTCTGTTATTATCTTCAAGTACTTGATTAAGACATGAAATGACATTTTTTTCATAATGCCTTTTATAAAGGCATTAGGTCAAAGCAGCACCTGGCTGCCATAGGCTACTACAGGATCAGACATCCTGTTTATCTCCAGAAAGTCCCCTTAAGGTACCATGACTTCAGATTTTCTTCCTTGTATTAGAACACTGAGGGTGGAGATGTGAACTCTGGCTTTCCTTCAGACTCTTGTGTGAGCATGATTGCTGGCGTCACAACCATCCAGAAACAATAAGTACACATGCTATGTATTTCTTCATGGTTCTCTGCCACCAGACTTTCTATTCCAGGATGGCTTACCTGTTTCAGCTGTTTAACTTTTATATTTTTTATTTTTACTTTTGTGTATTTCATAAAACATGATGCAGTTTTTGATAACTGAACTAAATCCTTTGTAGGAAATAGACTGCACAGCTTCTCATGTATGCTGTTCTGACCAGCTGTTCAGATTTGCAAAAAGAGTAAGTCTTCAAGGTAGATACTCACATGGTCAACATTTTAAACTTACAATTCAAATACTTTAAACTATACAGAAACACATAAAATCAAGGGCTTTGTATTCAAAATCCCTTCATTTGAATGCATGCTGCTTGTGTCTCATCTACTATCAACCATGGTTCATCAGTTCACAAGACCCTTGACCCCTTGGATCACAGCAGCATGTGATGTCTCTATGGCAACAAGTATAAGAGAATGGATGCTGCTGGCTCTATTCATCTATAATTCTAGCCCCTCTGAGTTTTTACTGTTCACATATAGCAGTTTTTGTAGGCATCTTAACTCCTTTAGTGACATCTTAGAGATTATAAAAAATAAAGCAACCTGGAATGTGAAAAGTCTTTTTAAACAGTAATGAGTGATTCATAAGACACTCACACTAACTGCTCATGGGTATGTGAAACTGCTTTTCTTTTGTGTTTATGTATTGTCTTACTTCTATTATTCATGCTTAAATCCTAATGAAGCCTCTTCTTAGTAGACTTCAAATTTGCTTTATAAAAATATAATGATGAGTAATAACATGCATTATGGGTGTTTATTGACAAGTGCTTTAATATTTTCAATTACTGAGTAATGTCTTCTTTCCTTTCCTTTCAAATAGTATGTTTTATTCCATTATTTTTACTACTTCTTTTTGTCTAGTGTGTGCAGACATACACCATGAGGATCAGAGGACAACTGTCAGGAGTCAGACCTTCCACTATATGAATTGTGTGGATTTAACTTAGATAGTAAAGCTTGACTGCTGAACCATCTAATAAGCCCTTATGCCATTTGTGGGGTGTGTGCTTGTGGTCATTTGAAAGAAAATGGCTACTAAAGAGAGTAGTCTATTAGGAGGTTGGAATTATTGGAGGCAATATGGTCCTGTTGGAGGAAGTGTGTCACAGTAGAGGTAGGCTTTGAGGTCTCAAATATGTCATATGTAGTGAGACAAACCACTTACTATTGCCTGGACATCAAAATATAGGAATCTCAGCTCTTTCTCCCACACCATGTCTGCCTGAATGCTACCATGTCACACTATGGTGGCAATGGTCTAAATCTCTGAATATGTAAGTCAACTGTTTTTCTTTTAAAAGAGTTGCCATGGTTATAGCAATAGAAACCCTAAATAAGATGGTGGCAGAGTGTTTCAGACAGGGTTTCTCTATGTAGCTCTAGTTGTCCTGGAACTCACTCTGTAGACCAGGCTGACCTCAAACTCAGAGATCCCCCTGCCTCTGCATTCCAAGTGCTGGGATCAAAGGCATGCACCACCACTGCCTCAGTATTTTTAAATACATTAAAACCAACTCAGGTGTAGTTATCATTGGAATATGGATGCCATATCCCTATGGGGGAAAATAATTGTCTATAACTATGAATACTATCTTGCTAAATTATTTAGAGCAATGACATCACCAGCACTAGTTTTGAATGTTTAAGGATTCAGATGGAAATAAGTGAATAAAATTCTCAAATACTTGAACTTTGGATATAGTTCAGTAGTAGAACATTTGATTAACAAGGATAAAGGCACCTATGGCTGTTGTCCAGGACCACAAAAATAAACTAGAGTGCAAAATAAACAGCTATAAATTGTCACTAAATAAACTACCTGGCCCATATAGATGAGCTTCAAGTTAGGTACCTTTAGATCTGTGAACTATTGCAAAATAAAATATGAATTTTCATATTATTGTACTTTGTAATATTTAAACAGGCTAAAATTTATAAAAGTGTTAATATCAAAACCAGGAAGGCTATCTAAACACTACTCAGTAGCCATTTGCCATTTCCCTCTCTCAGTGAGCAGTTCTGCTTGTGTACAAAAGCCTTTTGTGGGAAACAGTGAAATGTAAGTTTGTGAGTACATATTACGTGACTATTCACATACCAAGAACCATTCTTACATTTTGCCAGAATAATAGACCCATATTTATAAATTAGGTGCATGGCTTACTGAGGTAAGGTAATTCACCAGCTTTTCATTACAGCTTGTTGTGGCCCATGTGATATAAATAAAAGTAAAATAATAAATTCAGAGAAGAAATAATTTTAAAATAGTTGATTATTTTCTGTCTCTCACACAAAGGACAGTTCAAAATAATAACAAACACCTGCCAACTAAAGTTGATGAAAGGTTTGCATAGTCATTTCTCTAAGGATGACCTACACATGGGCAATAAGCCTATGAAAACATACTTAAAAATATTCATCTTTATGGAAAAACAAATTAAGACTACAAGGAAATTAAACTTTAGCACAGCAAAAAACAGTATTTAGCATCAGTGAGGACACTAGAGGGTCAACATGTACCTGATGAGAACATAAAGTAATATGACGTTATAGTATATATTCCATGATTTCTCAATCAATCAGAAAATGCAATTTTCATATGATCTAGTGATTCCATTTTCAGATATATACATAGAAGAATGGGAATAAGAGCTTTGAACAGGAATTTGTATTATTCATGTCCATGAGGGCCATTATGAAAAGTAACTAAAAGATAGAAACAACCCACATGCCGAAGCACAGATAAGTGAAGAAAGAAAAAGGGACATTGCATAGAAACAAAATATTAAGTCTTAAAGAAGGAAACACTGTAACTTGGATGGATCTTGAGAACATTACACTAATGAAATTAAGCGATAACTAAAGGAATGATATTGTTCTTATTTACCTACAGAAAGGACCCCAAATAGTCAAATCTAGGCTCAGCATATAAAGGTGATTGCTGAAAGCTGGACCACCAGAGTTTGGTCCTCCATGCCAACGTGGTAGGAGGAGAGAACTGACACCCACAAATTGTCCTGTGATTTTTATTCATTAGGTGTGGTATGCACACGTGTTCTCTCTTTGTGCACATGTTCATACAATTAATGTTTAAATAATATAATCCAAAGAGACAGAGTAGATGAGAATCATAAGGGCTCACAGAGAGAGGAAGGAATGAGATTGTCCTAGAGATATTATGTATTTTTCAATTATTATTTTTCCTTTGAAATTTTTATATTTGTATGTCTTAATGTTAAAATGTTTTCACATTTTTTCAAGGCTGTTATCCACGACTACAGACTGAATGCTTTAGCCTACTGAATGTTAAACATCAAAGTGGAAGACAGATTTGCTCCTTCTCCCAGGAACATACCACCATGTTTCCTCTGGAATTGTAGCCATCCCTCACAGCTATACTCTTAGGCACTTTCCTCTGCTTCTGTGTTCTCCTGAGATCGAGTTTGTGTGATTGCCTGTGAGGGTGTGGGCTGTGTCAGCATGGATGTGTTTTTATAGCTGCCTGAAGAAATGAAAGCAATCCTTGACTAAGCAATTACACCTGAGAGTGTCTTCCCCAAGCTTCGGGACTCTGGTCTAGTATGTTTCCTGTTAGTGCAAAAAACCCCAAAGTTATACAGGAGACCTCATTACACTGCAGGCGAATTAGCTCTCAAATGCTTGTGCCTTGGTACTGAATATGTGAAAATGAGCAAGGTAAATCTCCTTCTGTGGGATGATCTGTATATCAATAGGTAGGGCAGGTATGTTTCTTGTTTCTCTTTCTAAATGAAGAAAGTGCTAGGAAAGAATATCTCCACAGCGAGCAAGCATCTGTGATCCATGTGGAATGGAAGGCAGAGATGAAGTGAGACAGTACCTGGAAGTTCACAAGGAAGCTAGCCTACCCTACACAACTGTAAACAGAAAAACCCTGTCTCAAAGGAGAGGAAAACAACTGGACCTCAGGTTGTTTTGGTCTGAAAGTGAGCACTATGCCATTCATGTGCCTGCATTTATACATATGAACATGTACACACACATATATGCATCATACACACACACACACACACACACACACACACACACACACACACACACATCTCAGGTGCATGAGATTTTAAAAAGATAAAGCAGGACTTTTTCATTTTTAAAATTTTCATTAAAAAATGTCATTTCCATCAATATATCCCCCTGCAGCCCCTCTCTTTCCCCTCCAAATCCCTCCCAGTATCCCCTCCCCATCCACTCATCTCCTCTCCTCAAAGTGAAAGAAATCCCAAGGTGGGCCAGCCCAGTGCTGCACATCCACTCCAGGCATATTCGATTCACTCATCCTGAAGTCAATGCTGGGTTGGGTGTTCCTCTATAGGGAATAGACTCCAAGGTGCCATCCCATGAACAGGAACACAGTCTGATCCCATCACTCATGGCTCCACAATCTGCTCATGCCATTTGAAAGCTGCCCACTCCCGGAGAGCCCAGCTACCCCTCCTAATGGATCTCCAGTGGCAATTCCCAAGTCAGTCAGCTCCCCAGAGCTCCAGTCAGCCATCACCCAGAGAACCTTCCTCATAATCCCTATCCCCCTGCTCATACAGACTTCCCTCCCCTGCTCTCAGCTGGACCAGGGGCTCTGCCCAGTGCTCAGATCTCTGCCTCCACCTCCATTCCCTGTTGGATGTAGGTTCTGCTATGAGACCTAGGGTGTTTACTCATTTGATTATAGGGAAAGTCCCATTAGGCACCCCCTCCACCATTGTTTGGAGACTAGGCTAGGGACATCCTGTAGTTCCTGGACATTTCCCTTGCATCAGTCTCTTTCCAACCCCACTTTGCCTTCCTCTATTGAGATATCCATCTCCCTTCTCTCACTCAATCATCTTGTTCTTTCAAGATTTGTTCCCAACTATTTTTTGTTGCAACCCATTATGACTCCAATTTGCTAAGGTGATCTTCTCTATATTCTCTTCTTAGGGGAATCTCTGGATGTTTCTCTTAAGTTCCATCTAGTCCCAAGCTGTTCAGGGGTTGCAGTTTGCAGTTTCAGTATTCTTTGCTTTTTGTCTAAAATCCACTTATGAGTGAGTATATCCCATGTTTATTTTTTCTGGGCTTGTGGTACCTCATTCAGGAGGATATTCTCCAAGTCCATCCACTTGCACAAAAGTTTTAGGATGACTTTTTTTTTTTCTGCTGAGCAGTACTCCAGTGTGTAGATCTACCACAGTTGGTTAATCCATTCTTCAGTTGAGGGGAATCTAGGTTGTTTCAAGGTTTTGGTATTACAAATAATGCTGATATGAATATAGTTGAGACAACTGGGGTACAAATGTGCATCCTTTGGGTATATGCCCAATAGTGTGGTATTGCTGGATCTTTAGGGAGATTGATTCCCAGTTTTCTGAGGAATAGTCATACTATATTCTAAAGTGTCTTTACAAGTTTACTTTGGCAATTTTACTCCCACCAACAATTGGGGAGTGTTCCCCTTGTTCTGCATCCTCTACAGCATAGGTTGTCATATATGTTTTTAAACTTAGCCATTCTGACAGGTGTAAGGTGGTATCTCAAAGTTGTTTTGATTTGCATTTCTCTGATGGCTAAAGATTTTGAGCAAATTTTTAAGTGCCTTTCAGCCATTTGTAATTCTTCTGTTGAGAATTCCCTTTTGTCTCTGAACCCCCTTTTTTAATTGGATTATTCAGGTTTTTGGACTCTAGATTCTTGAGTTCTCTATATAGTTTAGAGACCAGTCCTATGTCTGATATAGGTGTGGTTAAGATCTTTTCCCATCTGTAGGCTGTCATTTTGTCTTATTGACTGTGTCCTTTGCTTTACAGAAACTTCCCAGTTTCAGGAGGTTCCACTTATTGATTCTTGTTCTTAGTGTCTGTGCTACTGGTGTTATTATTGGGAAGTGGTCACCTGTGCCAATGCATTGGAAAGTATTTCCCAATTTCTTTCTATCAAGTTCATTGTAGCTGGTTTATGTTGAGATCTTCGATCCACTTGGATTTGAGTTTTGTGCAGGGTGATAGGTTTGGATCTATTTGCATTCTTGTGCATACTACTGTCTATTATGCCAACACCATTTGTTGAAGATACTTTTTTTCCATTGAAAATCTTGGCCTCACGACAAAAATCAAGTGTTCATAGGTGTGTGGGTTAGTGTTGGGGTCTTCAATTGATTCCATTGATCCATAAGTCTGATTTTGTGCCAGTACCAGGCTGTTTTTATTAGTATGACTCTATAGTATAGCTTTAAGTCAGGGATAGTGATTCCTCCTGTAGTTCTTTTATTGAGCAGGATTGTTTTGGCAGTGCTTGGTTTCCTGTTATTCCATATGTAGCTGAGTATTGTTCTTTCAAGGTCTGTAAAAAATTGTGTTATGATTTTGATGGGGATTGCATTCAATCTGTGGATTGCTTTTGGTTGAAATTGCCATTTTTACTATGTTGATCCTACCTATCAAGGAGCATAGGAGATCTTTCCATTTTCTGATACCTCTTCAATTTCTTTCTTCAGTGACTTAAAGTTTTTTGTCAAACAGGTCTGCTACTTCTTTGTTAGAGTTATCCCAAGATGTTTAATGCTATTTTCAGCTATTATAAAGTGTGATGTTTCTCTTATTTCTTTTTCAGCCCTTTTATCCCTAGCATATAGGAGGGCTATTGATATTTTTGAGTTAATCTTGTACCCTACTAACTTACCGAAGGTGTTTATCAGCTGTAGGAGTTCCCTGGTAGAATTTTTGTGGTCACTTAACCATTCAATCATATCATCTGCAAATAGAGATAGTTTGACTTCTTTCTTTCCAAGTTGTATCCCCTTAATCTCTTTTTGTTCTCTTATTGTTTTAGCTAAAACTTTGAGAACTATATTGAATAGATAATGGGAGAGAGGACAGCCTTGTCTTCTTCCTGATTTTCGTGGGATTGCTTTGAGTATTTCTCTGTTCAGATTGATGTTGGCTGCCAGCTTGCTATATATTGCCTTTATTATATTTATGTATTTTCTCTGTATTCCTGATCTCTCTAGGACTTTTATCATGAACAAGTACTGGATTTTGTCAAAGTTTTTTTTTCAGCATTTAATGAGATGATCATTTTTTTGTTGTTGTTGTTCAGTTTTCCATATGTTAAGCTGTCAGGAATCTGTTCAGTAGCCAATAGTCAACTAAAGAATTCCCTTCTTCATCATTCTTCAGATTGAACAGCATTCTTTCGATCAAGGCAGTCCTTGGAAAAGCCACAAGGGAAACCACTGAACCATTGACTCATAATGGCCTAAAACACTAACCCTGGCTCATGATTACTCACTAATCACTGCTCATAATTGCATAACACACTAACCTTGGCTGACAGTCTTGCCCCCTCACTAAGCCCCCTCACTAGTCCTCCCTTCTCCCTGTACCTGCAAAAACATATATAAGCAGTCTGGAAATAATAAAGACAAACTACTTGATCATATATACTTGTGGTCCTTCTTCTGCACCTTCCTTTATCATTCTCTCCCTACAGGTGACAGGGACCCTGTTGAAGTCCCATGGGTCAGGGCATTAAGTCATCCCTGCATCTCTGGGATGAAGCCTACTTGATCTTGGTGGATGATTTTTTTTTTTTTGATATGTTTTTGGATTCTGTCTGACAGAATTTTATTGAATAATTTTCATTAATGTTCATGAGGAAGACTGGTCTGTAATTCTCTTTCTTTGATGCATCTTTGAGTGACTTGGGAATCAAAGTCATTGTGGCCTCATAAAAAGTTTGGCAATCTTCCTTCAGTTTCTACTTTATGGAACAGTTTTAAGGAGTATTGGTATTAGTTCTTCTTTGAATGTTTGGTAGAATTCTGCACTAAATCTGTCTGGTCCTGGGCTTTCTTTTACATGGAAGACTTAATAATAGCTTCAACTTTCTTTAGGATTATTGGTCCGTTTGGGTCTTTGATCTGATCTTGATTTAATTTTAGTTAGTGATACCTGTCCAGAAAGCTGCCCATTTTTTTTAGGTTTTCCATTTTAGTGGAATATAGTTTTTAAAGTATGACCTGATAATTCTCTGAATTTCCTGAGTGTCTGTTGTTATGTCCTCCTTTTCATTTCTGATTCTGTTAATTTGGATATTGTCTCTCTGCTTATTGGTTAGTTTGGATGATAGTTTATAGATAGATAACCTTGCTGAATTTCTCAAAGAATCAACTCTTTGATCCATTGATTCTTTGTAGTATTCTCTTTGTTTCTATTGTATTGATTTCTGCCCTAAGTTTGATTATTTCCTGCCATCTACTCCTTCTAGGTGAGTTTGCTTCTAATTGTTCTAAATCCTTCAGCTATGCTGTTAGGTCTCCTGTGTGAGAGTTCTCTAGGTTTTTCATATAGTTATCTTGTGCTATGAGTTTTCCTCTTAGCACTGCTTTCATTGTGTCCCATACATTTGGATATGTTGTAGATACATTTCATTAAATTCTAGGAAGTCTTTGATTTCTGTCTTAATTTCTTCTTTGACCCAGAGATGGTTCAATTGAGAAATGTTCAGTTTCCATGAGTTTGTAGGCTTTCTGTGATTTTTTGTTGTTGTTGCTGAATTCTAGCTTTAAACCAGTGGTCTGATATGATACAGAGAGTTATTTCCATTCTTTTGTATCTATTGATATTTGCTTTATGTCTGAGTGTGTGGTCAGTTTTAGAGAAACTGACCATGGGGTGTTAAGAAATATGTATATTCCTTTGTTTCTGGGTGGAAGGTTCTTTAGATAGCTATTAAGTCCATTTGGTTCATAGTATCTTATTATAGATCCCTTATTTCCCTGTTGAGTTTCTGTCTGGTGGACCTATCCAAGGGTGAAAGTAGGGTATTGAAGTCTCCCACTATTAGTGGGATTTGGTGAGAGGTTTAAGCTTTATTAGTGTTTCTTTTATGAATGTAGGTGGCATAAATATTCAGGATTGAGACTTCATCTTGATGGATTTGTCCTGAGATAAATAAGGAGTTTCTGTCCTGGACTCTTTTGATTGATTTTAGTTTGAAGTCTATTTTGTTAGATATTAGGATGGCTACACCAGCTTCTTTTTTAGGACCATTTGATTTGAATGTCTTTTCCCAACCCTGTACTCTGAGCCTGTGTCTGTCTTTGAAGTTGACGTGTGTTTCTTGTATGCAGCAGAGGATGGCTTTTGTTTTTGTATCCATCATGTTTGGGTTTGTCTTTTTATAGGTGGATTAAGCCCATTAATATTAAAGGATATTAATGACCAATGATTGTTATTTACTGTTATTGTTGGTGATAGTATGTGTGTTTTCTTTTGGTTTTTCTTCTATAGGATTATTGATTGCTCATGGTTTCATGGGTGTATCTGGTTTCCTCACGTTGGAGTTTTCCCTCTAGAACTTTCCATAGTGCCTAATTTGTGAATAGTTATTGTTTAAATCTGGATTTGTCATGAAATATCTTGTTTACTACACTTATATTGATTGACAGATATGCTAGGTATAGTAGTCTGAGTTGGCAGCCATGTTCGCTTAGTGTCTGATTAACATCTGACCAGGACCTTCTTGTTTTTATTGTTTCCACTGAATAGTCTGGTGTCTGATTGGTATGCCTTTATAGGTAATTTGGCCTTTTTCCTTTGCTGCTCTTATTATTTTTTCTTTGTTTTGTCGGTTTAGTGGCTTGATAAATATATGGCTAGCAAATTTTTGAGGGGGGAGCCTAGTAGATTTGGTGTTCTGTAAGTTTCTTGTATCTTTATAGGCATTTCCTTCTTTAGGTTGGGAAAGTTTTCTTCTATGATTTTGTTAAATATATATTTCTGTGCCTTTGAGTTGGTGTTCTTCTCCTTCTTTGATTCCAATTATTCTCAGGTTTGATCTTTTCATGATATCCCAGATTTCCTGGACATTTTGTGTTATGACTTTTTTGGTTTTAGTGTTTTCTTTAACTGATCTATTTCCACTACTGAATCTTCCACTCCAGAGATTCTCTCTTCCATCTCTTTCATTCTGTTGGTCATGCTTGCATCTGTGGTTCCATTCATTTCTTTAGGTTTCCTATTTCCAGCTTTGCCTTGGTTTGTGCCTTCTTCAATTGCTTCTATTTCAATTTTTAATTTCTGGAATGTTTCATTCACTTGTTTGTTTTCTTTTTCTTGGTTTTCTTTATTTTCTTTCAGGGATTTGTTCATCTCTTCCATTTTTTTTTGTTTGTATGTCTTCTATTTCTTTAAGGGAATTTTTTATAACTTCTTTTAAAGCTTCTATTATTTTCATAAAGTTGTGTTAATGTCCTTACCTTTGATTTCCTCTTCATTGTTATATTCATGTTTTATATATATATATATATATATATATATATATATATATATGTATGTATGTATGTATGTATGTATGTATGTTGTAGAGCCACCAGCTTATTCTGGGGTGTCATGTTGTTCTTTATATTCTTATATGTATTCTTGCACTGGTGTTGGCCCATTGCTTCCTCAGTTCAGTCTTTGTTGGCTCTTAGTCAGTTGTGAGCCTGGGGGCTCTTAGTTAGGTCTATGTTAGCACTTAGTTAATTTTTAGTTAGCTGCAGACCAGGAGGGGGTTTCTGTTTATTCAGTTGTCAGTGGGTGATGATGTAGATTGTGGTATGGGCATGCTTTGGCCTGTGGGATGCCCGTAGGCCTGTGTTTTCCTGGAGATTGGGCTGGGTGGGGGATTTCTCAGGTTTTTTTTGGTTTATGACAGGGTTGGGTATGGATGGGGTGCTGGGGGCAGTGTCCCAAGGCTGGGATTCAGAGACCACAGTCTCAGCTTGGCCTGAGGGTCAGGGTGCCACTCACCTCTTAGTTAGCTGTGGACCAAGAGGGGGCTTCTGTTTATAAAATAGGTTTTTAAAAAGAGAAATCCCCCAACATTGAAACTGATTAGATTTAGGTAGTGGGATGAATTTTGTGGAACTGGTAGAAACCAAGCTCAGCTTCAAGTGATCATGTCACATTTGGGTATAACACTTGCATTACAAGGGAGATACTAGTCCAATCCTGATGATACACATCTGAGCTCCCAAAATGAAAGTACATCTTTGAAATGCTTCGAAAAGGATGGAAAAGTTTACAGTAATATTTAAATTATATTAGAAAGGAAAAGGAGAATCCACAAAAGGAAAAGAGGGAAATAATAGTCAGGAATTTTAGAAAGAGTAATTTGAGAGCAAGAAGTTGGAATGAGAGATCTTAAAAATAAGGTGTTGTCTGCAGTGAGGTGTCATAAAGAAATCATAGCAAGACATACAGAGATCACTGGCATAACCACTAAATAGGACACAAGCTTCAGAAATCCAGAGGATGAACATAGTGTCTGCTTAGGATCATGTTTGTGAGTGGAAGAGAAGGCAGAAGTGCTTCTCAAAATGTACCCTTTCTATTAGAAGATGTGAAAGTGACAGAGACCTCAGTGGAATGGAAGAGATCACAGTTACACACACTGTAAAGAGAAGAGAAATGATGGAGCTGGTCTGCAGAGGAAGGTGTTCACAATGGTCTCTTTATGTCAGAGGTGGTTGAGGGAGCTGTTAAATGTAAAGGTCTCAGAGGGGCTATTAAGAATCTTCCAGTCATTTTAAAATGGCGTATTGGCAAAGAAAGTGAAACAGATGATGAATTAACTTTTTAGTCACAATAGTAACTAAGAAAACTGCTCCAAAATAACACTAAAGTAGAGCCAAAGTTCACTCCTTTAAACAAAGCAAATCTCTTTAGAAGGCTCTTGTAGGCAGAGTTTACCCACAAGGACACCAATATCAGATAGATATTTATTAAAATATAAACCAACACTCACGGTACAGGTAACAGATTACAGTAGCACCTGAACAGGAACCGGAGTCTGCAGACGGACGGATGATGGGATCCTCCCTCCAGCAGCCAGGAACCAGGAAGAGAGCCTCCCAGCGTCCCAGCAGCCCCTTATCAATGGGCTTGGCCACACCCCCTCCAGGAGCCCGGGACCCTGGATAAGCTTCCCTGGACCCCATCAGCTGACACCTGAATCCCACAACATCTCCCCCCTTTTTCTAACTAAGAAGGTTCTAAACTAAGACTATGTACAGTAGGAATTATTATGAGGTAGTATCTAGGAGAGGTTAAAGTACAATTGCTAATCAAAGCCTAACTTATATAAGGTACATCTAATAGTTCTAGAATATTGGTAGATAGTAGGGTGTATAGATTATTTTAAAGGGTTAATCTGGGAAAGTGAGAATCTAACACCCGAGTGTTCTTATCTAAGGGATACTAGGGTAAAAACCTTAAACATCTATTCTTCAACCTCTTCAAGACCTGAGAAGGAAGGTGAATTTGTCTGAAAGACAGAAGTACATGGAAGCAATACTTCCAAAATTTGGGAGAGGACAGCAACACAGCTACCTGGACAATCACCTCTGGATTTGTGTACCGTTAGAGCATCTATCAGATTGGCTATAGGCCTATGGCATCTGACAGATCTTTTCACAAGCAGAACAATTTTGAAGGGACTGTCTTATCCTGTCTAGGCAGGTTTCGTCAGTCTCCATCTATCAACTTGTTCATCCAGCTTGACATCATGTGTGTACTGTCAGCAATCAAGGTAAGGACAGTTCCTTACTCAGCCGGCCATTTTTTGCCAAAAGGACTAACTCCAAAGGAGTATCTTCGATGCTCAACACCATCTCGAGAAGGGAGCAGTGACACCAGGAGTCGTCGTGTCTCTCGTGGCCGAATTTTAAATGTTAAATGCCATATTCTCTGGGTCTATGAAACGGTTGAAGATTCTTGTCCATCTATGATATTCTAACCTGTATCTGACATGACTGGGATATGATACCTTAAATAGTGTTGACTGCAGATCTTATCGTCTTAAGGAATAAACCCTGTACTAAAAATTATAATACCTATATAAGGGGTGTACAATCTCTGAACAATGACCCTTAGTAGAACTATCGAACATTAGCCAGGGGTATTTTACCAGGTAAAGTGTCCACAGCATTTTAGACATGTAAATACATATATATCATCCAAACAGAGGTATATAAAACATCTTGTGCGTATATCATAACTAGTGCAATCATACATTATATCTAGTATAGTTAAATGAAGGTAGTAATTGCATAGTATACATGACAATGATGTGCAAATATTTTAAACAAAGGTAGAAGCATACATAAAATATAGCAATTTCAGATTCAGCTTTACATAATAGTTACAGATTCAGATTTATATCGAAGTACAAGTTGCTTTGATTACATAAAACAATCTCAGATTAAACTTTGTACCAATGTACAAATTATCACAATTAAACATATAAAATGATTTTGCATTAGTATCAATATACAGATATCTATGACAGTGCAAATTGTCTTTAGCTTAGCCCATACATTCAGCTAAAATGAAGTATAGGTAGGTAGAACAGTCTACCTTTATCTATCCTATCTATTCCCACTCTCTTCTTCAAAAAAAGATCTCTGATGGTATATTATAGTTTTGTCTTTTACCCAGTTTTACCCACAAACTTTGGAGCATAAAACTTATTGGGAAAGGGGGCATAGTCGTTTATAAGGTTGCTTCCTGCTGACTTAAGGGCGATGGCATCTCTTTGGGATCCTGTAAAAGCTAAAACAATGGTTAGTTCTTAATGGACTGACCACATACATCTATAACCATTTTTAGGATAGTGGTTAACTCCATCTGGAAACTTAATTAGCAGTGTGATCTGAAGGATAATCATAAGGAGCTATCTTGCAGCTGTTTTTGAATAATCTATTTCTTGAAAGCAATTATTGATTGGTGCGCACCAGGTTCTTGATATTTCTATTTTTGTCTCTGCTGTCTGTCTATCTGTCTCTTATTCTCTCTCTCTCATACTCTTTCTTTTATTTTTGTTTTACTAGCAGGAGTTGTTCCGGTGGAGGCCCCATCTCGGTTCCAGATTCTTTGTAGATAGGTGATAGGAGGAAATGTTATTTACAGTGGAAAACTTAAGCATTGTCGATATTCAAAAGATATTTATATCTTTCATGACTTTAGGAGACTGGAAGCAGACAGAATGAGATGTTTGAGAGGTACAGAAACAGGGAGGAACAAGGTTTAAGATGAAGTCACAGTAATATTGGTCCCTAAATATTTTGCCTTCTGTCTCACACCAGGTGGCTTTTATGATGTGAGACAGAATTTTTCATATTCCTTTACCAATATGCTTGGGTTTAGAGAGGGAGAAAGCCACAAGTTCCCAATCCAAATCCAGCCTTATTAATAGTCAAATCAGGACCTTTTTTTTTTTTTTTTCATCAGATAGATATTTATTAAAATATAAACCAACACTCATGGTACAGGTAACAGATTACAGTAGCACCTGAACAGGAACCGGAGTCTGCAGACGGACGGACGATGGGATCCTCCCTCCAGCAGCCAGGAACCAGGAAGAGAGCCTCCCAGCGTCCCAGCAGCCCCTTATCAATGGGATTGGCCACACCCCCTCCAGGAGCCCGGGACCCTGGATAAGCTTCCCTGGACCCCATCAGCTGACACCTGAATCCCACAACAGGCTCTGTCTTGCCAAAATCAGTTAACTGACACATTGAGAATGTTTGAGATGCTGCACTTCACTGGTCACCCAAGATGAACCTCAGTTTCATCCAAAGAGGAGTCAGGATTGCCTTTGCAGTTCCTAAGTCAGACTGAAGATAGGTACAAGACACCAGTATTTATTGTCTCCAAATTTCTTAGATTGTTTGTGCCTATGAAGAGTCCATAATTTATTTCTGAACAAAAGCCATGACAATTTTAATGACCATAAATAATTTTCTTCTCCTTGTTTAAAATAAAATCTGTAATGGTTTTCCTGGCTAGCTATCACCAGGGCACAATGTTTAGCCAAAGCCTGACTTAATCTAGAGAATTACTGACTATCTGTAGATGATGTGGACATACTTTTCTCTCAGTTGAGTGGCATGCCATACTCTTATGCATATGTGATATTACAGAGAGAACTGGTCACTACATTCCTGCACCTATAGAGAATACATTTTCTCTTACTCTCAGGCATTTGTGTGTTGAAGGGTCTTGTGACAGTGGGGTGCATGCTTGAGTTTCTGGAACTTACCTCATGCTGTTACTGGTCAGAAACACAATAGTGCATTGTCCCTGTAAACTTCTGTCTTTTTCTAGGACTTTCTTTCTGAAATGCCCTACAGTGAGTAAGGTGTTCCTCCAAATTCGCATCTCATCTGCCAGACAGACTGTGCAATGAGACTGCCACATAATTTACTAGCGAAGGCCACCTGAAAGCCCTGTTATGCATGATATCTCATTGACCTAGTCCATTCTCCAGATTTACACAGCCCCTCCCATTAGTGAAAGGTACTAAAGGTCTGCAGTTGTCACTCAGCTGGTAAAGTGATCGTTTAGAGCATACAGGAAGCCTTAGTTTCAATCCCCCAATTGGCATAAAACCAGATAAAATGGTATGTAACCCTGGTATTTGGGAGGCAGATTTATCAGAAGTTTAAGTTTATCTGTCATTACTCATTGAGGTTATGGTCAGTCTAGTCCACATGAGAACTTGTCACGAAATAACAAAGTTCTTTTTTTCTTTTGTGATATAAATCAGTGGATGTGATCAGCTAACTTACTCTGGTGAGGTGTTTCCTGACAGCTTGATAGTCCCAACTCTCTTTGGCCCAGTTAACATTGTCTTATGTCTCTAGGAAACTCCATATTCTCAGAACACTTAGGAGAGAAGTTTATAACTTTTTTGGAGAAATAACTTTCTGTCTATCCTTCTCCCATATTTTTTTGCCGTTCACCACATTGATGTGGAATGTATGGTGTTATTATTTTTAATCTTACTGTATTACTGACTGTTAATCTATTTATAATATGGAACTGCATTTAGGGAGTTTAGAAGGCAGACATAATGTGAACCTCCACATAGATATGTTTTCCTACATTCACATGCTCCCAGATCTCTGACAAGGCTGGTGGCAGCTCAGTCCTGCTGTTTAGTAAAGAATGGTAATGGCTGAGCTAATGTATATTCCATTTGTGAAGCAATCACTTGTGAAGTAGACCAGTGGAGCAGGGATGGAAACAACCAAATTGGAAGAACCTGTAGGGAAAAAAATCCTGTGTTAGAAACAGAAATGTCTTCTTGGAGGGAAATAAATGCTACTACCCCTTAAATAATAGAAACTCACTCACAGATGAAGTTTTGCATGTGCCAGGCATGCATAAGACATGGGGATGTGAACTTAAATAAATTCTTAAGAAATTTGCACTATTATGACAAAATCCACTCATTACAACTAAATAGATAATAATACCCTCATACATAAGGGTAAAAATGAGCACATTTGTACCTAAACAAATGAAAAAAGGATAAGATATATATTTAAAGTCAGTGCCTGATACTGAAATTTTGCAGAATGTTCTATATGAGAATTTATTTTATAACAACAAAATGAACAATTGAACTTTTGTAAAATTTAAGATGGAAATCATAATGCAATATTTACATATACATATATTTATACATGTATAGAACACACATGTACATTTAATATAATTCCAAGGATTGAACTCAGGACTTCATGCCTGTCAGGCAAGCTCTCTACTGTTGATTGATACTCCAAATCCTATTATCTTGTAATTTAATAAAAAGGGTCAATCAGTCTATGAAATTTTCAGCATTATAAGATAGATGAAGCAAAATAAAATAATCATTTTTGTATATAGGAGGACTCTGAAGTTAAAGATAACAGCAGCTGATGTTCATTGTGATTAATAAATTAAGATGTTTTAGGAAATTGTAGCTTAGACACTGTTCCCTGTCAAAGACCAATTTTTGAAAACCTTAAGGTATTTAGGAGATATATAACATATATTATGTATCATATATACATATATATTACATATGTACATATACATTCATACAAACACACACGGATATTATAAAACCATATTTTGTGAATTTCTCTTGGTGAAATAAATGAATATCTACTCAACCTCAGGTGGGGTATAAATGATAGATTGAAGAAATGATTTCCTCAGAGTCCAGCTTAGTGAATTGGTTAATGAGCTATTTGTCTTACAGAACACGTGCAAGGGACTACTTACAATTTATGTAACTCCCAGGCAGTTGCATCACTGTAAGGACTCACCTTACCCTGGGTGATGACTTCCCATAGATGAGTTCATGGAATCCATTTGATTCAGTTAACCTAACTTTGTACACTGTATTACCTCCCAAGACCACAAGACCACCAGTAGATTGGGCAAAATCATATCCAGCTGACTGGGAGGCATAGGAAAGGAATGGTACAAGGTCCATCTCTATACCCTCCTTCCATGAAGAAGGGTCAAAGCCCAATCTTGTGGTACTCTTGAGTAGTCACAGTTGTGAAGTTGTGCTTAGAATAGTGGGCTACAACAATCTAATTGTTAAGTGTTGTATAGAAAACCACCAGTTGAGATGAATGGTTATAGGAGACCTGGGTTTTACTCAAAAATACAAAAGAAGTATTAATTGTAAACCTTAGTTTAGTTAGTTATTTGTGAACATAGTCAGTGATAAAACCCCAAACAATGTGCCTTATAGGTATCAATCTTGGAAGTTTTATAAAAAGTAACATTTTCATCTTTTTATTTGACATTTCAAAAAAAAATATGAAGTTAGAAAAAAATTAATAGTTGTCAAACCTAAGTTTAAAGAATTAACAGAGATATTTTTAAAATATGAATTCTTGAGTTTTAGGCATATTAAATTCAGAAGTGATGTGGCTTTTACTTAAGCTAATAGCTGTGTCAAAACAACAAGGTATCAGAATTCTACTATTCTAATACATTCTGACTGTTAACCTCACTTTCCTATGTACCTCCTTGCCAAGCTACTGTCAAGGCAAAGTTGGGTATGTGAGTGAAAATTTCAGGTCCAGAGGGGTTTTGATACAATCATGTTATAAAGAAACACAGAATCCAAATGAATGTACCAGGTTATGTGTACGCATATACTTTCCTAAATTGATACCCAACTCTTCATCTGCTTTAGGATTCTAAGTTGTCAAAATTAGTCTCTTCAGAAATGTCTTGGAAATATGTTAGACAAATCCAAGTGCTAGGATAGCAGGCATTTGGTCTTGTTTTTAAATAACATATTAATGTTGAGTTACCATTTGCCTACTAAACTTCATTCTGAGAATATACATATTTTTAATTGGATTGTTTAGTTTCTTAAAGTTGTTCATCTACCAGCACTGTATAATTCTGCTGCATCTCCATCTAGTGCAGTTTCAGTCACTATAAGCCCACTAACAGTCAAACCTCATTCCTGGAAAAGCTAATCTGTGTTCTTTTTGTGATATCCTTTTGGCTTTCTTCATACAGTCAAGTTTTCAAAGTCCATCCATATTGTAGCACATGTTTAAGACTTATTATTTCTGAGAAAATCTTTATACATTGTAAAAAAGACCCCTTAATATCACTAGTTGGTTTCAACTAAAGGGTGAATTCATGGTAGTATTTACTCTTGTTAATATAGTAGCAGTTGCTCTCAACCTTCCTAAAATACTGTGCCTCTTTAATACAGTTCCTCACATTGTGGTAACCCCTAACCATACAATTATTTTTGTTGCTACTTCATAGCTGTAATTTTTATAGTGTTATGAATAGTAATTTAAATATGCAGATAGAGGATTACCCTTTGGGTTGTGACCCACAAGCTGAGAACCACTGGCAGTATGTGTTATTCTTAGTATCTGACAAAATTTGTGATTACCAAACTTAGTAGAGTCATGTCATATCAAATCAAGCAGATTTAAGCCATTTGGTAAAAGGAATTGGGTAGTAAAAAGAAATAAAATCTCTTTCTACTGCCTATGTTTTCTTTTTGTTCTGGACTTGTTCTATTTTATTGACTCTTCACATCGACTGTTGACAAGCTGATCAGTTCTTTCCAATTAACAGCAGTGGCAGAATCCAAAACAATGCTAAACCCAAATGTTGAACTTGTTTTTGTTTTGAAATGTAACTGACTTGACGTGACCATGTAGCCCTTTAAAAGTAAACCTCGATGTAGACAGAAAAGGCCAGGGAGAACAGATCCATGTGAGTGATGAGCAAAGTCTCTGTGTGAACCTAGAAAATTCTGTCTTCATGTCAATACAAGTCTCCAAGTTTGAAGGTCAACTATAAAAAATTGCTAAAGAATTTGCAGAGCTGAGTTAATACTATGTCAATTTTAATTTATATTAAATAGAACTTAGGCATTTTATGTGTCTTAGATTGCCTACTATGGAGAACTGTGAAGGGAGGCATGGATAGCAAAACAAGAACCATAAGAACATATGTAAATTAAAGTAATTATTATATTGAACATGATATATGCAATATAAGGTATGTGTATATGTGGAAGTAATGCATGCATGTGTTGGTACATTTGTGAAGATCAGAAATAGCTTTGTAAACTTGGTTCTCTCCTTACATCCTTTGATGGGTGCTGGAGAGTGAATTTAGGTCACAAGGCTTGCATTGTCAGAGTCAGTGCATGTGCCTTTAAATGCTGAGTCATAGTGCTATCTTAGAAACGCACATATTTAAATTTGTATAGATAATACAATTTCTTTTAATGAAGACAGAAAGAGACTATAAAAACTCCTTATTCTTCTTGACTCCAAAATGTGAGTAGTTGAAACTCATTTCTTAACCAAAAAAAAAAAGAGAGAATATTACAAGGAATATAATATTTAGCATTAGCAGGTAAGCAAAAGGGGATTTATTTCTTAAGAAATGCTGCTTTTTTCACATGGGAAATAAGAACAGATTACTGTTATTACTATTGATCTGGCATGATTTAACTAATCAGTTTCTAGGAAAAAATATATCTGGCATTTTCTAAGGACTTCTGAAGAGGGACTTGTTTATTATAGTGATTATGCTATCAGCATAAATTTAAAGAAAACTCAAGGGCCAATTTGATGGAAATGGGCTTTCAGCAAATTTTTTTGGACCCAGTGATTTAATTTCCCCCCTTCAAAGGGGAAATCTACAAAAATATGAGGCTGAAACACCCCATTTTAACACCCATCAGAATTCATGTTGAGTAGTGAGCATTGGCAGAGTCTGCAATGAGGAACAGTTGGATAATATATATTGAAGAAACAGCCCAGAAAGATGCAAAAGCTTGAATTAATCATCAGAGTAGGACAATCCGTGACCTTTTCTAATAAGGACCAGAGCATCAAAGTGGACATCGAATTGCACAGCAATCTTACTTGCTGTGTTTCTGTTACATTCATCACAACTGCAATTCTCATGTCTGGAGACTTCTGGATTCTGACAATCATACTTCCCCAAGAGGGAAGAGCCCAATGAGCACCAAAAGCTTGTTCCTTCCCCCAGTTCTGGTGATCTTGGGGCCATTAAGATGTCATTTCTTTTTCATTATGAAACAAGAGCAGCTGTTGAGCAAGCAAGGTTAACAAACCTTGGAAAAACACTAAAGTTAATTTGTTTTTAGGGCTTTTCTAAGCCCAGAAGTTAGAAGATTATTTTATATAGGCCCATTAGTCTTTCAGTACTCAAATCTACAGAGTTCCATACAAGATTTACTCCTTGGGTTTTTAGCAGATATTATCAGGGGTGGGCATCTGTTTAACTGGCATTCAGAAACATTGGTGTTGCTGGGTTGTTTAGCAGTCCTTTGAACTAATGACCCTTACAGATATTTGGCAGTCCTCAGATCTCTGTTCACTTCCTAACAGTTAAAAAGCCTTAGCTTTAACTGGTAAATAGGCCACATCTATCCAGAATAAAAACAACTACACCAACAGAGAAAAAGTTTCAAAGGTTATTTAGGTGAACATAAACTTTTAAGTTAAAATCATAAATTTGCTGAACCCAATTTTAGCAAATGAATTGGAAGTATAGTGGGAATGGGATTTGAATCCACTTTAATAACTAAAAGCCTTGTGACATTTTTTGAAATGTAATGTAATACATCGTGTCTTGAGTATGAAGTTAAAAATAAATTTGAAGACAAAATAAAATAGGTAACAAGAATAAATATAATAATGTTCTAAAGTCTTAAATTTACATCAGCCTTATGTAATCAGTGATAGATAGGGATGTATAGATGGTTAAAGAAATACCAGAAATCATATAGACAAAAAAGATTGAAGACTTTGAAGATTTTAATGACTCAACTGAATGTGGAAACCCACACTCATAATCCCAGCACTGTATGGTGAGGCAGGAGGATTACCACAGGCCATCTGGAGTAGTGTAATGAGCTCTAGGCCATCTTGAGCTACGTGTAGATCTGTTTCCACAATCGTGTGTGTGTGTGTGTGTATCAATATGTATTTATGAGACAACATAAATTTAAAATGTAAAAAGAAATATATGTTGCTTCATTGTAAATAATTGTTCCACCCATTGGTTTAATAAAAAGTGCTGATTGGCCAAAGGCAGATAGGAAGTGTGGGTGGGGCTACCAGACTAAGAAAAACTCTGAGAACAGGAAGCACAGGGCAGAACGCCAGAGGGAAGACAGAAGAAGCAGAGGACAACTATGCTGCTCTAAGGAAAGGTACTGAGCCGCATGGCTGAACAGGATAAGAGTAATGGGCTAGATTAAGGGTAGGGAGCTAGCAAGCTATATGCCTGAGCCATAGGCTGATCAACCTAAAACTATTGGAAACATTTGTGTGTCTCTGTGGGTCTGTGAGTCTGAGAGCCTAAACCTTGAGGTTAGGCCTGAAAGTCCGGGACAGAAACTTCCTACTACAAATGGAAGACTAATAGACATTTTTTTTTTTTTTTTTTTTGCATTGTGACAGATAGGTGACAAAGACCTGCCTAGTACTGTTCAAAGTTTGAATACTCTAGTGTGAGATTTAGTCTAAAGGCTCTTGGTTGTGAATCACTAAACTTTTTAAGCATTTGGGAGGAAGCCTACACAATGGCATAAATATCTCCGAGAGCATGTCAGAACTCAGTGTGTCTAGTACTCAAGGGAACCCTAAACTCCAGTGTCTCAAGTGTCTATAAAGGCATTCCAGGAACCCTGTGGCTGATGAGCCATATCCAGGAAAATGTTGATAAAGATGAGCACTGAAGTTCAGTTCAGATATTTTTTATAATCTAGATCTAAGAATGCTGAGATTTGGGGCAATGTTGCTGAAATATTAATGTCAAAAATCTATGATGAAAGGACTATATCAGAACTCATGAGATGTGAGGGAAACTGGGTGCATCCTGAAATTGTCATCAGTATACTGTGGCTGCTTATAGCTAGTTTTCCTGTCTACCCTCCAGCCTCTTCAATACTCACACTTGTCTGCATCTGGTAGAGTGCTGTTTCCAGTCTGTGAGATTTCTACTACATTCCTAAGCTCTGGATAACGTATGTGTTGGCATCATGAGTACAAAGACTTAGCAAGATATCTGCCATATTTTACATATTCAGATAAGCAGGAATAGTTTGACTAGGGAGACTTTAGGATTTCTGTATGGTGCCCAAGCATCCCATATCATCATAAAGGAGTCATAACTGAGTGGTCAGTGCACAGAGTCCTAAGGAACATTTTAGTAGCAGGATTTGAAGTAGTTCACTTTCAAATATACAATAGGATGACAACTGTAATTGAAAGTTTATTTTGGTATTTGTACTAGTCTCAAAGAATTCAAAGAAGGAGCAGTATTTTGGTTTTAATTAAATAAAATAAGAGTCATTTTGGTTTTGTGGGATTTCTAACAGTAGAATTGACTATATCTCTGACTCTTTTGCCTGATCATGAGATTCTTTCCCACTTATTGGGTTGCCTTGTCCAGCCTCGTTATGAGGGCATTCACCTGGTCATATTGTATCTTTTGTCCTTTCTGGCTGACATCTCTTGGAGACCACCTCTTTTCTGAAGTGGAAATGGAGGGGAAGTGAATCATGTGGAGGAAGAGGGAAGAGGAACTAGAAGGAATTGGAGAAAGTGAAATGTGGTGGGAATGTGTTGTATGAGAGAAGATATTGTCACTTAAGAAGAGATATCAAAAAGCAAGACAAAAGAAAAACAGAGACAGAAAGAGAGACACAAAGAAAGAGAAAGAGGAGAGAAGAAGAAGAATGAGAGAGAGAGAGAGAAAGAGAGAGAGAGAGAGAGATAGCAATAGTAGAGATCATCTACCTTTCCTGGCCCATTTGGTTGTTTCATATAATGTTTTGACTTTTTTTGGTGGCTTTTACACATGAGTGCTCTCACATGATACTTATGGGACTGATACAATAAATTTCCACTAAACATAAACTACTGGTCCAAAACCTCAGAGCATTCATAGAAGGACTAGGCTTCACATCCAGACCTCTGGGGTCCAGATATTCAATCCTATGTCAAGCTACCTCTCCCTGTATGCCCCCTCCATTCTTACTGCTACTTAGATCCACTAGCAAAGGCTCTGTGCTGTTTGTTTGCTGAGAAGTCTCCGGCAAACATCATACCACCTTTCTTAACTAGTAGTGACTATGACTAATATGCACAGATACAATCTGTCTCAAACTTTCTGCAATCAATTTATACGAATAAGCCATGACCATAGTATCTTTAAAAGGAGCTCACTCATTCACTTCAAGTCCTTGTTGATACCTACTACCTGCAGGCATTAAGGTGGATATGGGACCGGACATTTAAGTTAAGCTAGTTAGAGAGCTTTCTCTGATGAAACTTCTAGTACAAAGCAGAAGAAGCCAGTTTTGATAACTTAATGTTGAATTATGGGCTGTCAAATGTACTCTGGAGATAAACTGTAGGATTTAGATAAATGTTAACATCAGGAGACTGACAGCTTCAGACAGGAACCAGCTGAAGTCAAATGAAGTAGAAATATATGTTCATTTATGCAGTCCTAGTATACATATATTATGCATATATATAGATTATAGATGTGTATATATAACTATAGTCAGTTTGGATATAAGATACCCATAATGCAGACACATTCTAATGAAGAGAACATTGATCAAATTATAGGGGATGAGAATTATTGAATTAACTTTTTTTGATATTTGTTTCTTAGAAACAGTACTTTTGGGAGAATAAGAGAGTGCTAAAGGGGAATAAAAGACTTTGCACAAAACAGTCAGCAGCAAAAGCAAAAACATGAGAAGTTGAGTCAAAGGTGTCCAGGACATTTCTCTTTGTAGCCTCTGAAAGCATAGTATCTGACAGCTGACTGGCTGAACAGTGAAGGCTACACTTCTATTATATAGCAATTTTATGTCAAAAGGGATTAATTGTCCAGTCTCTTTTTCTCTTGATAGCTGTGGTCAATGAATTGATCTGACACTGAAAATTAATGCCTGCCATATATTTTGTGTGAAATGATGATGCTATTCCCACCAACATGTCAAAGCATTCTCTTACCTTCATTGAGAAACCCATCTTAAGATTATATTTTACAAAAAAGTGAAAAATCTAGGTCTTTTATCAATCAACCATACTTTTGGTAGAGAAGTTCTGCATACCAAGCCAGTGAAACACTTACCTTACACTTGACTCACAGTAAACACAGATGGTAGTATTTATGTATGATACCAAAAGGGCAGCTGGCTTAGGACAAGCAAAGGAAATGTGGTAGCCAAAGTTGGGACACACACACTAATCCCTCTAGGTACTTAGCTGATATGAGATTTAAATATAGCTCATAGTGTCAATAAAGTAGACAAGTAATAGTTGCATAGCAGGATAAACTCAAGTTCAACGTTTCTTTACTTTCCTATTTTGTTCTAATCTTCAAACTGTTGATAGACCCATCCATGAACAAAGCAGGAAATCAGTGAGGTGATAAATATATACAAAAGGAAATTGATTGTTCCAGGAAAAAAAAATCTCACTTACCTAACCAGTACATGCTCTATGTGTCAATTTTCACTTTTCTTATTGTTAATTAAGAGAATTAATGCTAACAAAGAAGGAGGAGGAGGAAGAGGAAGAAGAAGAAAAAGGAAGAAGGAAGAAGAAGAAGAAGAAGAAGAAGAAGAAGAAGAAGAAGAAGAAGAAGAAGAAGAAGAAGAAGAAGAATGTTTGAATCTTGTTGGGAAAGAAGTCCAATTCAATGTGTCTCACAAGCAAACAAGTAGTATATTTAACAGTTTGAAATATGTTGATTATTCTTTATTTTGGCTTTCTGTTTTCATTGGCAAATAAAGTCAGCAGAAAGTTAGCTTTATTAACCATGATAAGCATGATTACTATTTAATACATGCTTACTAATCAATACTTCTAAGATAAATACAAAGCTTCAGATGTTTACATACAGCTACTCATAGCAGCTTAAGGCCATATAGATGTGGTGCATATTGTTAGATATACATACATATTTACACACATATGTATATACATATATCAAGTATTCTAGCTTCAAAAATACATTTCTAAAAAAATGTTGATGTTTATTACTGCTTGAGAGACACGCTTTTTCTCTTGTTTGCATTATGCACCTTAAAAAAGCTTTTTCAAGTTGCTGCTTCACTAATTACAGATTGGGAACCAATTGAGAACTAATAAAAGCATTGGATGTTCCTTGTTTAAAATATGTAATGAAAACAAGAGGGCAAAGTTCCAATGTCAGTTGGAAAACAGTCTTCTTTGCTAGATATTTGTTCTTAACAATGAGTTAGACAAGGAAGACAAACACAGGTCTCTGCCAAGGAAGTAATTTTTTCCCCATGATGGCAATTTGAAGTCTGTGATTCGTCTTAGCTCTCAGCTGGAAGTATAATGGCTAAGCATGGCTTAACATGTCATTTATTCAAGTAACACGGTCTCAGTTCTGTAAGTGACAAAAATTCTCAGTATCTGTTTTGTCCTTGGCCACCATTTTAGCCAGTAAGAAAGAAGACCAAAGTCAGATAGCCCAGAGTCACCTTGCTGTGTCCCTGGCACATGATCATTGCATGGTCCAGTAAGGGCAGCATCCCACCATCAATGGAAAGGCCAGTTTCCTCTCTGTGTATAAAAAGTTAAGTTTGGAATGCTCTGAAGATCTTCCTCAAATTGCATTTCTTTATTGGTTTGTATTGTGTAGATGTGTTGCCATGCCACACACATGACAGTTAGAGGTCAAATTTGAGTAAGCAGCCTTCCCCATCAACCATGGAGATTCTGGGAATCAAACAGAGTTTATCAAGCTTGGGAAGTCACTTTAACTGCCAGCCTAAGGTTTATTATTATTATTATCATTATTATTATTATTAAGTATATGATGACACATTTCCAGAGAAAATATTCAAATAATGTATACAATGTACTCAACACATAAAATATATGTATTTGTATGAAAAGCTCTTATGTAACAGATTACCTTGTAAAATGATGAAATACAGTGAAAATTAAAAAAAAAAAAACACTACCAAAGATAAATGAATAGTAAATGAATATATAAGATCTAAGATGTTTTCAAAGCCAAGCTCAAGGTGTAATCCCTGCTGCACAGAAAACAGTAGTGTGAGAGACCTGAGCATGTCATCCTGGAGTATGCTTATTTGTGTAGAGATACTCTGAGAGAAGATAGTGAGAAGCAGAAGTGCCAGAGCACTACCTGCCCTTCATTTGCCTAAAAGCAGGGCATAATTTACAAAGATTAAAGATGTTTTGACTTTCTTCTCCATTAGGAAGAAAAAAGAAATGTTACCCAATGCAGACTTTAGACATTTGGCCTGGGAATACACCAGGAGACTGCCCATTTAGAAGCTCTGTTCACTGACCTTTATTTTGGCTTCCATCACTTTGGCTTGTCCTGCTACACTCTGCCCCTGCCTTCATGAAAAGTACATCTCTCTCTCTCTTTTTTTAAACACCTGTCCTCCTAATACTTGTCTCTTGAAAATCATTCTATATCTTCCAGAGATTTCCAAAAGCAATTTTTAATATTGTAATTTGAAAATGTAAACAGCATATAACATCTACCAGGTATTATATTCTAGGTTTCCATAAAATTAAAATGTTACATCTTTTCAGTGTGCTTCTAAAAATTTTTGAGGAGGTAGCTCAGTTTGAAAGTGGCTCACTGCACAAGCCTGAAGACCTAAGTTCAGCTCCTTTGCATCTGTGCCAAAAGCCAGGAATGGTAGTGCATGACTTCAGTCCTAGCAGTGAGGGAGATGGAGACAGAGGAGTCCTTGTAGCTTGCTAAATCTTTAAACACTAGCTCCAGCAAGAGACCATCTCTACAAACATGGTGAAGAATGATAAAGACATTTTGCTGTCAACCTCTGATCTCTACACATGTGTGTACACAACACACACACACACACACACACACACACACACACACACACACACACACACACACACACACCCCTACACCTATAGAATTCCAGATATTTCCTACAGGACAATGAAACAGCCTTGCTTCTTGGCATATAAATGTAAAGACATTTTAATTAATTGTTCTATTAGTGTTTCTCTATAATCCCCAACTATTTAATAACAGAAAAATCATTTCTCCAGGATTTATAAGCTTATCACTATTTCCCCACCTGGGCATGTTGTAAATGGCCATAGAACTCCTAACACCATTTAATGCTTATTTTCAGGCATATCACAAACATAGTGCTTAAAGCATGTAAGAATTCTGACTGCTCCTATTACATCACCTCACACAGGATTTTAGAGGGACTTACTGTCTTATATTATTTTAAATGTGCCTTCTGCCTTTATTGATGTCGTTTATTCTGTTTATTCTAGTTTAAATATTATGAAATAAAAGCTTTTTATTTTGCTTAAACCTTAAATGTGAAGCCATACAAATGGTTCTCCTCGGTTTTGATATGCATAATTACATGGGGACCAACCCAACTAATAAACAAATTAGAGAAGTTTTTATAGGCTCAAGCATTGTTTATTGGACAAATAGGTTGATATATGGCAGAAGGTCCCAGAGATCAAATTCCTGAATCTGATTAAATCCTGACACAGCCTGAACCTACTCTAGATGATGAAGGTACTATTTCATTTTATACCCCATTTTCCACATCATTATAATGGTCAAAATAGTATCAGCAATTCCATGAGATAGTGGAGGTTAAAAACCATAGAACAGTGTGACACACACATATCGTTGCTTTTACATGTACAAAAATCATGTCAAATAAGGAACCAAATGCAGTGGATCTAAACAATCATACCCACAGTGGCTTCTTCCTAACTGTACAGAGCTTTAACAAAGGGTGATTTAGACATTACTTCCTGTGTGTCTTCCCCTCTTTTCATGCTTTGTCCAGAACCCAGTTCAAGCTTTGCATTCTCAGCCTGCTTTTCTGTTACAGTTTCAAGAGGACATTTAGGTAGTGGCTATTTCATGGTCTTGCATTTTAGAACATAGTCTCTTTCACAAAAAAACAGGGTCTTATAACCGAGTATATCACTAGGCTTTATTCTACAACCTCATATTCCAGTTTCTTATTTGGCCACAAGTATACCATCTACCATGGCATATAACCTAGGTTTGAAGGAGATAGCTGTTTGGAGTGTAAAATCTCTCCAATCTCATCCATTTTATTATCTTCCTCAGGGCGATGTTTCCTAATCATTGCTCTGTATCTTGGGGTACATAATATTTGTGACCAATCTTTATTATTTTTATATACTTGTTGCTCCTCTGACATGTGCTGTGTCCTCTGAAGCTGAACTCAACAAAGTCAGTTAGTGTTAGCGGAGGGGCTTTATCTTGGAACTTGCCACTTCCCTATTCTCTCAGTTTCACTCTGCTGACCTTTCCATTGCTAACATTCTCCCTCCATTGTCTCACTGCAGAAATAGTCACCTGGAGTCCCATCATCACACAAAGCTTTCACTGCCTCTGCAATGAAAACTTCTAGTGTGTCTCCTGAGCAGTGTCCTTATTTATTTCCACTGTCCAGTCCACACAAACAGATCAAACGTCAGGCCTGAATTCAAACCCAATTAACTTTTCTCCTAAAAGGAAGAGGAAAAAATTCTGTTTCTTTGGAATTATAATGTTTGTTATTTGTGCCACTTCCTGCCTTTCCCCCAGGGGAATTTCTGAAACTGTCCCTCCTTTATATTTTTCCACACTGTGTAGCAAAACATTCCACAAGCCTTGTGAAGTGCACACTTAGAGAAAACCAACCAACCAACAAATATTGTACCATTCATGTTTTCTCCCATAATGGCCCATGAGCTAGAGCAGTGGTTCTCATGTGGGGGGCATGATGCCCTTCACAGCAGTTTTATAACAGTACCAGCATTACAGTTATGAAGTAACAATGAAATGATTTAGTGGCTGTGGGTCCCCATAATATGAGGAACTGTATTAAAGTGTTGCAGACTAGGAAGGTTGAGAACCATTGATCTAGAGTGAGTCCCAGGACCTCTCACTATAACATGGCACACTTTACCCATGTACTTTCTCTACCCACTCTCAGAGCACTACATAAAACTTACATCTGAAACAAAATGTAAATATGTAATTCTTTTTCTCTCTAAAACACACCACCCCAAAATATCCCCGACTTTTCCAAGCAAAGCAATTCCTATTTATCTGAAAGAAAAGACTATAACAGCTAGCAAGTAACTCTTGGACTCTTCAACCAGAATCCAGACTCTAGGACTCCATTCACTGACTGACACATTCGGCATTTGACTGGATTTTCCACTTAGTCTTTACGGCTTTGTCTGTGTGGCTGTCCCATTAGCTTTTTGTCAAGACAACTTGTTTGCTCTTCTGTGTTCTCTCTGAATTTTGAACATGTTCCAGTAATGGCCCTGGCAACAAGCAATACTATATTAAATTATGCTTATTAACAGAACAGGACAGAGAACTGAGGTAAGTACAGAGATACTCAGCAAGGGTGGTCACTAAAGATGGCCAAATAAAGGGAAGGGTTTTGTTGTTGTTGTTTTGTTTATTTTTTGGTCCATCTCTTTCACCACACTGAGTTCCACTACAATTTGGCTTAATATGACTTAATGCCTGTCATTTTCCCAGGCTGTTCACAGAATCTAGGGCATTTTAGAAACTCAATAATGCTCATTTTTTAAAAATTGATGAATATATGTGTGAAAATATGAACACACTAGTACAGTTGTTTATGAAAGTGCGTTGATTTCATGGCTTGTGTCCTTATAAAGTCTGTTTTCCATGCAGCTGCATAACAGATGAAGCTAAGTGTCACATAAAGAAAAGATGTTTGGTTACTTAACTCACAACTTTGGTGCCTAAGACTCTAAACAGTATTGTGTCAGGGTGTATTATATTATGACAGATAAGATCATGGCAGGTTTATATATAAGAGTGAGTACCCCCATGGCTGTGAACTGGAGAGGCATTCTATCCAAACCTCTTAAGATCTAACTGGCATTCCACAGGAACTACATTCTACATCTACTGCTTGTGAAATCAACATCACCAGTAACTTAATTATGTCTTACTAGGTGCCATTCATTCAATACCCCATTGGCTCTTATGTTACAATTTAAGGAGACAAGCTTCTGAAACAACCATTCAGGCTCTTCCAAACTACAACATATCGTAAGTAATTTGCATTGAGAACAAATCTCTACTTTTTCCTGTTTTCTGAATTTAATGATTGTCTTTTGGGATAAGCAAACTTCACTCTGGTGTTCAAAAAGCATGCCAAAACAAAAAATAGCTTTAGAGAGAGCTGTTACTTACCAGTGGTCTTGTCTGTACAAGTTGTTTCTATCATCAAAATTTAGAAGACGTGTCAACGGCTCTAATATTATTATTATTGTTATTTTTGTAAGTTGTACTTCAAATGGTAGAAAATGGACATCTAATATCACCTTTCTGCTTTGTTTGGCCTTTAGTCTTTGCTTTTATTTCTGTGAGAAATGAAGTTAAATGTTGCCCAATTTTCCATCATATCTACCAACCTCTTTGCATTATGCCCATAGTTCATCTTTCCTATTGAATTATACTTAGCTTTAGTCCTTTGATGAGGGCCTAGCCTTCCAGATACAGCCCCTCTATCACCTCTGCCATACACTAGCGTTTTTCTGTGAGATTATTCCCTGCTATTATAGATATGCTACAGTAGTTCAAGAAAAAAGAAACTCCTTCATAATTTATCTTTGAGGATTAACAGTCTTCATTAATTCCTTTTCAGCAGATATCAAATTGTTGGTATCCAATGTGTCTACTTTCTTTGTTCCAATTCTGTATAATTTCACTATAATTCATCCTTTCTTCTTCAACAACTCCCTAAAACCTATCCTCTCAAGGTGAACTAGAGCTGCCATGCTGCCGTTTCTGAGCCATTTAAGTCATCATTTTATGCTGTTAGAAGCATTTGGTAAAGGTAATCTTTTGAGCTTTGATGCACTTTCTTTAGCTGGATTCTGATTCTTTTTTTTTCTTTCCCAAGTTCTTTTTGTGATACATCATATTTTACAGAATCCAAATATTGGAAGAGCTAGTGGCTCAATGTCCATTTTATCTTAATTTCATTTGTACTTGATTCCACCCTTTCACCTTGTCATAAATCTGACTTCAAAAATGTGATATTTTCACTTGTGCCTGATTCCTTCACTCTGACAAATTTGTGTGATTATCTACTGGACATATCGACCAGTGTCTAGTAGTCAGACTTCTCTATGATCTCAGTACAGGACGTATTACCCAGTGTCTATCATTCATTCCTCTCTGTGTTCTCAGTTGTGCTGTCTCCCCCACCTCCACACATAACCTGCTCCCATCATGGTGCCTGCCCCCTCCACATCATTATCCATCACATCCTTTTATTGTAGAGATTCTAAACAACAAGGTAAGCTTCTTATTTTACTTTTTCTTTGCTCACAATAATGAGATGAGTTTTCACTTCCTCCACTGAAGAACTTTTTTAACCTAAGCCAAGGTATTTTCATATTTTCCATTGCAATGGCCTCACAACTTAACTCTTACATCTTTTCTTCCTTGAATCTTTTATTTAATCATTTTAGGAAGTAGAATAATAACTTAAGATCTAAGTTAAAATGTATTGTACCCCTGTTCAACACCCTCCTGTATTTTGTTGTATAATGGATACAATATTTACCTCTCATAGTCTTGCTTCTCTGTGCCTCACACACTATGTAATCTTTTCTGGCACACCTTTGACCAGAATGGCTTCTCTGCCACTTCTAGGAACAGTCATCTCATAGTCTCAGGCCCTTTGAACTTTTCCTTTCTAAAAAGAAACACTCGCCTATATCCTTAGTGTTCTTTTCTTTCTCTACTTAATTATCAACTTATCAAAAGAGTCTTCATGACATTTCATGGAAGCCACTGCCTTCATCCTAGGCTATGCCTGTATATCCTCAGTTATCTACCACATCTGGGACATTGCATGTTTGAGCCCAACTTGTAGTATTTGGGTGTAGGAACCAGTGAGAGTTATTAATTTATCACCTTTACTTATTAGCTTCTCTATAACTAGATGACTGCTGGGTAAGGGCTAAGAAAAATATTTACTGATTAAGCATCATGTACATAGACCTGTATAAATGAGGCTGAAAAACTAAGTAAGGCATAGGAAGTTCATAATGATTTCTGACAAATCCACTAAAAATGATGGATGGTGGCCTGTTATTTCAACAGACCAAAGAAAGCAGCCTATTTCATTTTACCCCACAATTTGTTCAGATACAAACATTCATGGTAATTTCCCTTTAGCCGGGGCAGTGATCACATGAGGACTATCATGTTTCTGAGAAAGAGAAAGGGATAAAAATCAGGCATACTGGAAAACCAGAAAGAACTCAAAAACTAAATCAACATCATTAATTTGATTTGGCCTCTGGTCAATCAGTACCTGCCAGGTGGCCTCACAGAGTTCCCCAGAGCCATATTACCTTTCACTCTCACCCCCATGAATGCTGGCCAAGTATTGGTTCCTATTATGGTTAAAGTAGACTAAGCATGGTTGATTCACTGCATAAGTAGTTTTTTTTTTTTTTTTTAACCATTTTTCTCCTTAGCATGACACCTGCCAGATATTCACATGAACTACAAATATCACTGCTTTAGTTTCTGTCTGAAATGTCCTTCACATATTTGAGCAATTGTTTCCAGAAGTTGTCACAGTTCTTGGAAGTTGTAGAACCTTTGTGACTCACTGGTTAGAAATAAGTCATCAGAGCTTGGTCTGTATAGATTAGTCCATTTCAGTTCCAGCATTAGATGCTTACATTCTGTCTGATAGGGTGCAAAGTGCCTCCACTCTCCATTCCTGCTACTTGGCGTTACTGTACCTGCACCATGGTAATAGTCTGAAATCCCTATGAAATCAAAATCCAAACTTTCCTCTTTTCAACTGCTTCTGCCAGGCATTGTGCCACAGCCATGTAAAGAGTAATTGTGATGTTTAGTATAAATCAGTAATTTGACAAAATCCCAAATCACCTGAGTTTGGATGACAAGCAATATCATTTGTGGGTTCTGTGGGTTTCTTATCACTTCTTGTATTCACCTCCTCAGAATCATGTTATCATATCAATCCACATCTCACAATATGAGGACAGATACTGTTTTCTTGATAAATTCTATCTTCTGTTTTTCTTGAATAATAGAGTAAGTGGCTCACCCAAAGTTTCAGAGGAAACAAACAGAAGTATAGCAATCAAAGATCTTTTCTTGTCTTGAGAATTTATTTCTCTTATTTTAAGGAACAAAATGTACAGAATAAGTATTGACAAAGCATATGTAAAAACAGAGTTTTGATCTGTAACAAAACAACCAGCCCAGGCAGCCACTCTATTATGGAGCATCCAGTCCATGAAGACAAAGCACTCTGCTTACTCTGTTAATGAGACTAGGAAAGCAAATAAGAACTCATGTGACAGATAATACCTAACTGAGAGCTAATATTTTCTTTAATTTAAAAAGCTTCTAAATACCAACCGGAAAAGGCTACATGTTTACTTTAATCCAGTCACATAGGATGCCATGCTTCAACCCAACATAACTATGTGCCTCCCTGATGATCTCCCTAAGTGTCTTCCACTTAGAATTCTCTTAAAGTTATCTATAAGCCATTGGAGATTATCTCACAGTATGTTGTTCTGACCGGTTGGTTTGATACTCGTTTGGAGAAACATTGCTATGAGTTACCAGTAACCAAATGAGGGTCTCATTCCATTCTACTGTTTATTCCAAATGACTGCCTTTATTTCAGAGTTTGCAGACACTGCAAAATGAGCTTCAGATAAGCAAGAAATGACTCACGTATTTGACATTTATTAAGTTTAAATTAAGTAACATCAAATGAACTATATAGATTAGTGTGTAGTTTTTACTTATCTATAAATACAAAATTTAAGATTGAAAATGGGGCAAAAAAAGAGGAATCTGTACACTGATTGCCAGATAAGTGTTAGCCTACCATAGACAGTCATGACCTTAGATTAGATGCTGGGGCAAAGGAAAAAGGGGAACAAGAAAGTTACTCAGTCATTCCAACTTTGGTTATAGTGGGGAGCCAATAATCACCCCTTCAAATTAGACTATAAGTAATTATAAAAGAAAAAATAAATTTAAAACTGAATTGTAAAACTTAACAAATTGAAAAATACCTAATAAAAAGAAAAGAAAATAAACATCTTTGAAAGCAATAACAAAGATAGTGGTTTGAAGAAAAATGCAAATATGTGAAATTTAGCTTTTAATTTCTTCAATATTAAAAAACTCACAAATTCTAAATTTGTACTGTCCACACGGCTATACATAAAACAAAGAACCAGAGAGCACCTTAAAAAAAGCAAAGATAAGAGAAAATTAAAAAAAAGAAGACACAGGATCAAAGGAAATGGCACAATAATTGATGCTTAGAAGATTTAACCCCTAAATCTTACTATATTTGTATTTATTTATCTTGTGTACAAATGCTAGAGCAGATTTAAATACTATGGCACTTACATGTAGGACAGAGAGACAACTTTAAAGCTTCAGTTCTCTCCTTCTCTCATGTGGCCCCAGGTAGAAAGTACCTTTATCTGCTAAGCCATCTTGCTTACTTCAGCCCTTCTAAAATGGCTTAAAGGAGAAATGAAGCCTAGTACTAAAGATTGAAATTCAAGACATGAGTTATAGTATTGACATGCCTGAATGCTCAGAGATGTACTTTATAAATCATAGATCTATAAGATGTAGGGAAAAGAGATAAAACCACCTCAGTTCATAACACACTATCATATCACAAGCTAAAATCAGATCAGATTCACAAATAGAATAGAGAAGAACTAAGAAAAACATCAACAGGTCAGACTATACATCTCTTTGTACCATGCAGTACAGCAGTAACACACACACACACACACACACACACACACACACACACACACACACAAACAAACATACCGTTGTTACCGGAGAGCATAAAATATTCTGAATACTTTGACTGTATAGTAGGCACTAAAGAAAGAGTCCAAATTCTGAAATGCAGAAGTAGCAAAAATAAGCTTCAGATTACTGTGGTAGGACTATGCTTTTGTACACTGTAAATATTTGTCACTTGTATTAGTTTTAATAAAACACTGATTGGCCAGAAGGCAGGCAGGAGTATAGGTGGGGCTGCTAGACTAAGAGAAGAGGAAGAGTGGAAGAGATGTCAGTGAGACACAGAGGAAGTAAGATGAGAATGCTGGACTAAGAAAAACATACCAAGCCACATGGCTAAACATGGATAAGAATCACTGGTTAGTTTAGGAGTAAGAGTTAACAAGTAATAAGTCTGATTCATAGGCCAAGCAGTTTATAATTAATATAAGCCTTTGTGTGATTACTTGGGACTAAATGGCTGTAGGACTAGCTAGGAAGGACAGAGAAATTTCTGACAATGAATGGTACTATTAAACATTCCCTATGGGAGAATGTTCCATTGATATCTCTTTACAGGCTAAGAATTATAAGTGGGCTTTATAAAGGCAAATTTTTTTCCTTGTCATGTTCTTATAGAAGTGCAGTGAAGAAACAGTCATTTAAGTCAATGACTATTATGATAGGCCATTCTCAGGTAACAGAGAAGGCAAAGGAATTCCAGATAGCAGAGAGCCCATTGGTTGAATCACCTTGTTAAGTGCTCTTAGATTCATTACTATTCTCTATTTCTAGATTTCTTTTTGATAACAAATACAGGAGCATTCCAAGAGCTGGTTATTTTTTCAATATACTGAGCATTTAACTGCTCCTGTACCAAGTATTCTAAGGCCTACAATTTGTCTTTTGTGAAAGGCCAGTGCTGAACCCATATAGGCTTACCTATTAATCATTTTAAAGATAGAGCTGCAGGTGCCTTTGAAAGATCAACAGCTTTTGTGCCTTGTTTTTGTATAACCTGAATGGTCAATGACTGTTTCTCATAATACCTTCTAATATTTATCTCAGTAACATTTGTTAGTTTTTGGTTCATTTCTGAGATAGGAGGAATGTGGGAATGCATTTGTGAGTGCTGTATCTTTAAATAAAGGAGCTGGTTTGGGCCATGGCAGGTACTGTAAAATAGGTGGGAGGAGAATCAGAGTTTAGGTAGAGAAGCAGGGTGGAGTCAGGCAGACCGCGCGGAAGCCGCCCAAGAGACGACATGTAAGGAACACCGGTGAGCTACGGGCCGGGGCCACGTGGCCCGCGGATTAATAGAAATGGGTTGATTTAAAATGTAAGAGCTAGCTAGCAATGTGCCTGAGCCATAGGCCAAACAGCCTAAAATAAATAAAGCGTCTGAGTTGTTTCTAGAGACCCGGGCGGCGGGCGCAGATAAGCGGTCCCGGCGGCAGCTGTGGGTCCCAGATCTCTGGCTGCCACGGACCCGCGAACACTCTACAACAGAGGAATGTTAATATGAGTGTTCCATTGTTGTAATAAATCTCATCACCATAAATTCATGGCAGTGTTAGTCACATAGGGTCTTATCTTTCCTCTCTTTCCTCCTCTGTCAGAAGTTTTCTTCCTTCATTGTTTCTGTTTCACCTCATTGGTCCTACAGCCATTTAGTTCCAAATAATCACACAAATGCTAGTATTAATTATAAGCTGTTTGACTTATGGGTCAGGCTTATTACTGGCTAAGTCTTACTCTTAAACTAACACATAGATCTTACCCACGTTTAGCCACATGGGCAACATTCTCATCCTGCTTCCTCTGTGTTTCACTGGCATCTCTTTTGCTCTTCCTCTTCCCAGAATTTTCTTAGTCTGGTAGCCCTGCCTATACTTCCTGTCTGCCTTCTGGCCAATCAGCATTTTATTAAACCAATATAAGTGACAAATATTTACAGTGTACAAAAGCATAGTCCCATAGCAGGTCACATTGAAAGAAAGAAAATCATAAATGAAAAGACCATTAGATCTCAAATACTGATAACAACCTGCATTCAAGAGGAGAGTTGGAGATTTGTAACAAAACAGAAATTAAAAAATCATTTAAAATTTTTTGCACCCAAAGTAAATGTTCAGGCTCATAACAGAGGTAGAGCTCAAAGGCAAACAAGGTTTCTCATTAAATAGATATCAATTACTTTGCTAGAAGATTTAACAGACATAACTCATAAAGCTACAAAAATAAAATCATCAAGTGAGGAAGGTTCTTCTCACTAAGCCTGAGAATTTGAAGTTGAGATCACTAAACTTTCATGATGAGGGAAGAACTGACACCCTCTAGTTATACTTTGACCTCTATATGTACCATGGCACAAGCATGTGTAAACACACACACACACACACACAAATAATTAAATGTAATTGTTATTTTTAATAAAAAAGTAAAATCTAAAGAGCATTATTTGCATTCACCATATATATATATATATATATATATATTGTATTTTAATTATCTCTAGATTACTGATAATACAGAGTACAATACAAATGCTATCAGTAGTTGGGATAGTGTAGTGCTTAGGGGATTGCTATGAAGAAACATTCTGACCACAGCAACTGTTATAAAGGAAAACATTTAATTGGGCTGCCTTACAGTTTCAGGTGTTAAATTTATTAGTGTTATGGCAAGAATCATGAAGGCAAAAAGGAAAACATGGTGCTGATGGAGGAGCAGAGAGGTCTCCATCTGCATTGGCAGGCAGCTGGAAGAGAGACACTAGGCCTAGTTTGAGCATGTGATACCTCAAAGCCCATCTCCATGACACCTCCAACAAGGCCAAACTTCCTAAAAGTGCCACTCCCTATGAGCCTCTTAGGGCCATTTACATTCAAACCACCATGCAGAAAATAGCAGAGAAAACAAGTTTTTACCTGTTTACTACAAAATGGCTTTTTCCTTTTGTTTCTTTCTCTCTTTCTTTCTTTCCTTCTGTCTGTCTTTCTCTCTCTTTTTAATTTCCATTCAAATACTTCCACTTCAAATTTACTTGATTCTTCAGAAGAAGGTGTGTATGAGGTCCAAGCATATTTAATTTACATCTAATATTAGTGCATTAAAGACTGTAAGAAAATATTGTCTTTTGAAATGAAAGACATCCCAGGACGCACAATGTGAAAGGACATGGGGGCCACGTGCAAGATGAGGACTGAGATTTCTCATTCTTATAACGTCTCAAGATGTCACCATTTTGGACTTTCTCATCCTAATAAAAGATCTATGACAGTCTCCAGTCTTCATTTTACAATGGAGAGATAGCCCAAACAAGTTGTTGATGAAGTTTTATAAAATGCAGTAATAAATAATTTTATTTCTGATAACTTTGTGTATTATGTGCATGTGTGTACACATGGAGTCCAGAGGATGACCATAGTGTCATTCTGCATCAGCCACTCAGCTTTTGTTATTGACACAGTCTCTCACAAGTCTCGAACCCTGTCCCCTGAGCCCAGAGACCCACGTGTCTCTGCCTCCAAAGTGCTAGATGCTAAGAGTTGTACTCGTGTTGAAAGACCTCCAAAGACCACCAGGGAGCTGTGTTCAATGTAAACACACAAAGGTCTGTTTATTTCATTGGACAGGTTCAAACAAATCCTTGTAGAAACCATTTGTTCTGGCACAGCAAATGGTTTTCCGTCAGAGCCTAGTGGTGAGGTGAGGGGGTTTTTAAAGAAAACATACATAAGTGGGGTGCTACACATCTTGACATAATCCAGATTAGGCAAAGGGGTATGGGGTCCAGCAGCTATTGGCTACACATTGCGCAGGAACCCAAGCTCTGAATCTGCTGACTGAACTTTTGGGCAAACTAAACTTTTGAATTTATTGACTGAGATTCCTTCCAGACTCAGACCTGTGCCTGTCCTGTCCTCAGGCATTAGATACTGTTTTCCTGAAATAGTTTTGTACTGATAAATCCATGCCTTCACCTTCTTGGGCTTTCTGAATTTGGATTCTGGTAATCAACTCATGTCATCTTGCTTCCAAGGCAAGCACTTTACTTTTTACTTACAGAACTCTTTCACCAGCCAGCCCTCTTCACAGTTTAACTGAAGACAACCCCTCCCCCCACCCAGAGTTTCTAAAGAAGGCTGCTTCACTTTTGGATTTTTTTTTTTTTTTTTCCTACCTTAAGCTAGATCTATCCTGTTTTGTCTTGTCAGCTCTTCCCTGGTGCTGAGGCATTACCAGGCACCATTTCTGTTTCTTGTTGCCCTGCTTTTCACACTGCTATGTGGTGGTATAGTTTACATTGAATAAAATCAGCCTGGTCTATAAAGCAAGTTCCAGGACAGCCAGAAAACCCTGTCTTGGAAACAAAACAAAACAAACATACAAACAAATAGACTGGAAGAGATGGCTCTGTCCTCTGATATTCCAGGTTGATTTTATTAAATATAAAATAAATCACCACAATAGAACAACATCCTTCCATTGTTAAACTTTACTCTGGTCTTTTCCTCCGGTGTGGTGACATCTAGAGTTGGGACCTTAAGAAATGGACAGGTTATAAGGAGAGAGATTCTGTGAGGGAGAGTACAACTTTAAGAAAGGCGGCAGAAGATTCTCTCTCTGCCCCTACAGCCAGTCTAGGAACCAACATAGCAATCAGTGCCTTGTGCTAAAACCTGTCTGGAGAGCTAGCAGGAAGTCCACTTCTGTCCCTTACAGTCCGCTGGTCGGTAATACTGTTACAGCCTCTGGAAGCAAGTTGGACCTCTTCAAAAAATCCCCTCAGCTGAATGCAGCAGATACCTTAACCCAAACACAAAAGATCTATGAAGACTCCTCTTCTTTCCCATCCTGAGAGCCCTGCTGAGCTTCACAAAACCCCAGCCATTCTGACTTAATCCTCTTTAATCCTCCAGCAGGCAACTAACAGAAGGCCCAAAGGGCTTGCACCACCAGGCCAGGCTCTTTCTTGTTACCCAACCTCTTCCAGGCAACTGTTTCTGGGCCCATTCCAAACTCCTGGCAGACAAATGGGGCTCACTTGACAAGATTTGTTCAGGGTATGCACTTTTGGTTTCTGCCATGACACCTTCCAAGACCAATGTTGGCTCACATACGAAGAAACATGAAAGCCAGTGCTTCTGTTTTGAATAGAGAAGCAAATATCCATTATCGGCGTTTTAATGGAAAGAACACCGAGAACTGAAAAGGTTGAGCAAGTTGCTGGTATGGCACTGCCAAGAACCCGGTCTGGCTGTTTCCCTGCCTCACAGCCTGCATTCCCCGTCACCACTCAGCCCTTCATGTCATGAGGCTACTCAGTTTAAAATCGATTGTAAAAGTCGATGAAATGATGATAACAGAAAAATGGGTTAAAGATGTTTAAAGAGATTTAGGACTGTGTTGAAAAGGATAAAAATAAAAAATAAAAACAAACAAACAAACAAAAGCCTGGGATCCGTGTTGCCAAGTTCCCGCTGCGCCCACGCAGTTGGTTTAAAGAAGTGTGTGCTGCCCTCTACCGGCTCAGACAAAACGCTACATCATGTTTTGTGGTGGTTCTGAAAATCAAGAAAGGAATTTTGAATTCTTCGGTATATCTGATTTACAATGGTTTGGCTTCTTCCTCTCATATTTTCTCCAAAAATAAAATTTTGAGCTATTGTTGTCTTTTCTGATCATCTACCTCTGTCATCACTATTAACTTGCGGTTTAGAAAAAGTGTCTACAGCTTCATTTACGTGATTCTGGAACTGCAGGAATCTGCATACACTAGGGATCAAAGGGCTTGTCGGCCCGTTTGCTTTTAATACTGGAACAGGTTTATAGAAGAGTACAGGAAAAACTAAGTTCATTATTCTTTTCCTATGTATATGAAATAGACCATTGATTTTCAATAAGCCAACTCCAGCATTCAGCCACTGATTTAATCATCTGTTCATTAAACAAAAATCACTAAAATCTTTGAGTTTCTGTGTTGGTACTGAGGTAAACCCAAGCAGGAATCGGGTGTCTTAGTTTATTGGTGGTGAGACAGGATAAATGTATGTACAGTAAGCTTTGGAGGTCCAGTGAGCTACAGGTGAGATGTGGGCAAGGCCAGGTTTATCAGGAGATTGTGTTCACAAGATAGATAAGAGTAACTGAGAAAAGACTGGGAAACCCGAAGGCTTTTCAAGGAGAAAGAATCTTCTGTACAAAGTTATATGCAATGTATGAAGCACACCCTGGCTTCCACATGCAATTCCCACTGTACTCAGGGAACAGTGACTATAAAATGAGGCATGACAGAGAGAAAGGGTTAGGACTGCATGTGGTATCAGGATTATAAACCACAGATATGACACACAGGGAGTGGAAAGCCGTGGTGTTTCAAATCCCTCCATTGCTTGTTCTAATCCCATCTTATTCATTGTAAAATGACCCCATTACATAATAGAATTAGACTACTCTAAGAGGAAATTGATACAAATTTTATTCTATAAAATATATTTCCAATGATATATTCCCTGAGGTATTTTGATTGATGACCCTATTAAAGGGACAAGTATCAAATTCCCCCGTCATGTTCTATTACATAACTATATAATGCTTCTTTTCTGTAAAGTGAATGTGAAGGAATTTTTGAAAAACCTTCTATATATATATATATATATATATATATCATTTAATCCCCTTCAAAATATAAATTTCCTGCTATATTTTATTAATATAAAATAAATTTCTCATTACTGTTTATCTACTACTCAACAGTCTCATTAAAAATCGCCTTTGCTCTTGTATTAAATAAGATTTGTATGAAGTTTTAAAACCTTTGCCTCCCACCCATCCCCTAATGAGTCCCATTTTTTTTTTTTTTTTTGCTGTCTGAGTGCGTGCTTGGAGAGAATGAAACACTGCAGTTAATGGTTTTCCAGCTTATATATTTTAAAGAGAGACAGAATTATTTCATCATTGTGAATCCATATCCTGTCTCATCATTATGAATTCATACCCGGTTCTAAACTCATCTGTGAATTTAGAATTCAGATGAACCTTCCATAGCTGAAATAATTTATTCTAATGAACAAATAGTTAATAGAAGTTTGAGACAATCCCAGCTTTCACAGTCAGGTAAATTTTATTAGCAATAGATTATTGCTTAAGTCTTCTGTCTCTAGGATCTTTCCCTGCTTTCTACATCTCATATAATTTTGGCATTATTCAATTATGTGATGTACTTAAAGTCTATGAGTATATTATTAAGACTGATATTACTTCTAAATTCACTGTGGGATAATTGCAACCCACTCTCTTACTCTGAACATAGTGAAGAATGGTGTGGCTTAATTCCTTTGAATTTCTGTCCTCACTTATTAGCCCTTGCAGAGGCAGCTAGCCCACATTTTTAGGGATACCTCTCCCAGTTCTGTGCTCTCCTGAGCAGCTGGAAATGCTAACATAATAGTCAAATGCCTTATCTTTTGTAAATTTGCCCAATAAATGACTGTTTCCTAAAATAACATTCCCACAGTGGGAGCATACCCCTGTTTCTATAGCTCCTAACTCATTTATAAATTGACACTAAGCTGTAAATTCAAATGTGATAGACTGCCAGGTATCACCTGTGTTGGGGAAAGGGAGTTTGTTTATTTTTTCTTTAAAGCACATTCTCCTCATCACATCACATGGGTAGGATGGTGCAGGCCAATGAATCTGATCTGGTTAATCCAGCACTGATGCTCTCTGCATTCAAGTTACCCACAAGTAAGCCAAGCTACACTGCTCTGCAGATGATTCACAATAGCCTTTGTGGTTCTCTAAGCCTTATTGTAGATCCTTTAGTTAATGTTTATTTTTGATAGAATAAGGAGAAAATCTGAAAATCCAGCCTGGTGAGATGACTCAGCAGTTAAAGGCACTCAGCACTCAATGCCAAGTCTGATGACCTAAGCTCCATGATCAGCATGTACATGGTGGATGGAGAGAACTGTCTCCTGTAGGTCATCCCTGACCTGCATACACTACTTAGGATAAATAAGAGGAAAAAATCGAGATAAAAAGACCATTTTCTTATTTGCTTTCTTAGCCATTACTACTCTGAATGAGATTTGGAAGAGTCAAAATCTACATTCCTTTCAGAGCTGTTATTTGTTATTTGTTTCCAAATCCTCTTTTGTCTGCTCTTTGCTCTCTGCACTCCTTGGCTGATGTCTGTGAACCACATCTATTAGACCCTTTGTTGTATGTCCTTCTGTCAGATAGGCTTATGGAAGGCTAATAGAGTGGCCAGAGAGTTAGAAGCAACAAACGCCATTTACCACATTGTACTTCTGCCAGGCCAGGGGGTTGGTTGTGGTGGTTGTGTCTCTACAGACTATGGATCTCACTTTGGTGGCCCTTGGCTATGTCTGAGCATTTCACCCAGTACTGAGACCTGCTTGGCTGCTTTCCCTTCAGGGTTAAGAATAGCCATGGAATTCCACAGCCTAGTGTTCTGGGCCTCTTGGCTTCTCTCAATGCTGCTGACCCTTTCTTAATATCTTGTGGGAGACAGACCCTTGGGAAAACAGCCAGTGAATAAAGTCATGTGAAAGAATTTCTTTCTAGCTAGCACATGCAGGACTAATGAATGTCCTTTAAGTACAAGCAAAGATAAGACATTGAAGGTCACCCCTTTATTAGATTAAGTTATATCAGACTATGACAACCTTGAAAACTCAGTCTCACTCTGAACTACTCATGATCAAGATTATAAAACATACATTTGTATTACATACTAGAATTATGAAGGCCAGCCAGTTCCCAGATATGCAAGCAAAAGCCTGAGGCCCAGAGAGACACTGGTGTTCTTCCAGTTTGTGTTTACAGGCCCGAGGACCAAGACAGATGACTATATAGATTCAGTAAAACATCAGGAAGGTGTGAAAACTAAGAAGCGAGTGTGCTGTGTGCTGTGATGGTAAATCTTTATTGTCAATATGATTTGATTTAGAATCACCTAGGAGACACTCCTCAGGGATGTTGATGAGGGAGCTTCCAGAGATAGTTTACTGAATATGATTTGTGCCATCCTATGAGTTGAGGTCTCAGACTGACTGGAAAGGATACAGGTGATAGAGCATTAATCTCTCTCTGCCTCCTGACTATGGAGCAGTGTGATCGGACATATTGGACTCGGGCCACTATGCTTTCTATAACAGGATGAACTCTACTCTCTCACACTGTAAAGCAAAATAAATCCTCCTCTTCCTGATGTGGGGATGCCTTTCTGTATGCTGTGAATATCAATCTTTAAATAAAGGAGCTATTTTGGGCCATGACAGGCACCATAGAAGAAGTAGGAGGAGAAATCAGAGCATAGGTAGGAGAAGCAGGGCAGAGTCAGGCAGACTGAGCTGAAGCCCAAAGGAGCAACATGTAAGGAACACAGGTGAGCCATGGGCCACGTGGCAGACAGATTAATAGAAATGGGTTGGTTTAAGAAGTAAGAGCTAGCTAGCACTGTGCCTGAGCCATAGGCCAAACAGCATGAGGTTAATATAAGCATCTGAGACATTTCTGGGGGCCTGAGCAGCAGCGGCGGGCTGCTAAGGGGTTTGGCGTGGCAGGTCTGTGGGTCTGGACCTCTGGTTGCCTGAGACCAAGAAACCTCATTGCAGCATCTTTCCTATATTTTCTTTCTTTGTTTTTTTTTTTTTTTTTTGACATTTCATCATAGCAATGAGCGAAGAACCAATAATTCTAATTTGAATATTTGGACAATAAAACCAAAATATTAATCCAGCTCAAAGGGTGGTTTGTTTGTTTTATTCAAGTTTCCAACTGACTGAATGGTTTCTTCCTCTCATTCATTCAGTTGTTCACCTTCCACAGAAACATTCCCAGGACCATACCTAGTGTACATTTGACTGAATGCATGGCTACCCTGTTACCAAATCCTGGGAAGCAAGAAAATGGGGACCCATAGTTCTATTGCAGTGACTCTTCACTGAATAGTATGAATAGTAGCTCATAGTGTTTTCATTTGGGCCAGTCATAAAGAGACACTAGCATTCCTTTCATTCACATGAGCAAGGCAGACTCTCAATTTTACTCTGCAAAACTTTGGCTCTGGGAAAGAGATGAGAACAGCAAAGACTCAACAAGGCTGGATGCAGGCTCAGAAACATATATCAGACTCATAGAGAAAGAATTCTCAAAAGATCCATAGCAAGTATTGCTGATGACTTTATTGTGTTACTCATGCTCCTGTCTCCATCTCTCAAAAAGAGATTTTCTGCCTCTCCATGAACATGGTTTTCTTGTCAGCAAGACACAGAATTCTCCTATAGCCTCCACTTCAAATTCTTCAAATCCACAATTCTATTACACAGTCAGTGTGTTCTGATGTACCTGCCATGATTAGGTATCTACACATATATAATTCTGCGGAATATGGGCATGAATCTTTAGTGTCATTAAAATTATCATTTCGAACCCTTTGAAAGATAGTTTTTTGTAGTAGTGGGGTTCTTGGACCCTGGGCGGCTGAGACCCACAGACCTGCTGCCCAAGCACGCTTAGCCGCCCAGCCGCCCAGGTCCCCAAAATGACTTAGACGCTTATATTAAGTCCATGCTGTTTGGTCTATGGCTCAGGCACATTGCTAGCTAGCTCTTATATCTTAAATCAACCCATTTCTATTAATCTGTTAGCCACGTGGCCTGTGGCTCACCCGTGCTCCTTACATGTTTCTTCTTGGGCGGCTTCAGCTCGATCTGCCTCTGACTCCACCCTGCTTCTATCTATTCTGATTTCTCCTCCTACTTTTTCTATGGTGCCTGCCATGGCCCAAAACAGCTCCTTTATTTAAAGATTGAGATTCACAGCATACAGAAAGGCATTCCCAGATCACTTCCCCCTTTCTGTCTAATCAAAAAAGAAGGTTTCAATTTTAACATAGCAAAATTACATATAACAAAATAGCCATCAAGCAAGAATTACAGTTACATTATCTAGTCTATTTGTATTTAGCAAAATTAAAGAAAATACTCTATCATCTATCTTATCTTTATGAATCTAAAGTTTCATATCCAATATACCTTTCAAATGACTAAGAAAAACTGTACTTATAACTATCTAATCTTCAACTACGTCAAAGACCACAGAAGGATATATTTACCCAAGTAAACCAGAAGTGCAAGCGACTTCTAAAATCTGGAAAGGACAGAGATGACACCTATCTGCCTGGACAGTCACCCAAAGTTCCTTTATAAAGTTGGGGCATCCATCTTCAGCCTATAGGTCCAGAGTCTCTTTTCATTTCAGTTTAGCAGGAAATCTGCTCTGCCCATTCTGGCACAGTTCATCAGTTGCTTCTCCTCGAGTCCTGAAGAATGTCTGACAGTTTTCTCTGCAAAGCAGGAACCTGAAGGACCATCTCGGCTTGTTCTGCCAAAATTCAGAGATCATCTTCCTATGGAACGTGCATGTCCAGTTTAAACAGCATATTGTCAAGCAGTCAATATAAGAACAGTATCTTCTCCAGTGGCTTACCATTGCCACAAAGAGAGTAGACTCCATTTGGAGTTTCTTTGATGCCCATTTTTATCTTGAAGAAGATTGGTGCAGCGAGGAGCAAATCTGTCTCACTGTCCAGAAAAGTCTAAGCTCTTAAAACATTTTAAATGCCATATTCTGTAGGTCTTAGAAGTATTTGAAGATTACCTACCTAATTGAAATATATCTTTGTATACCTAAAAATCCTAACTAACCTAACTATAAGTTTGATTATCAAAGGTGACTATTAACCTTCATTTTTTAATTATACACTACAATTTTAAAAGTTACATGAACATCATACCTTAAACAAGAATAGAAAAACACATACAGCATAACAAAATTGACCTTAAATTTGTATCATTAAACTAACATCTATACCAATGTAAAGCATTTTGAGATTAACAGCTGATTTCCTGATCTAAGTAAATTCAATAATCTAATATTTTAAAAAATCATTTATATACCATATCCCTTTTTCTTCTTTAGAAAGAGATTAACTATAACCATTAACCATTTATAATGAAAACAAACATTTAGAAACAATATTTGGGGGATTTGGGTGTAGTTATCCATTACTACTTCCTGCTGATTAAGGGGCGTTGAAAATCTCACGGATTGTTGAGACTGAATCATAATCTGCAGCCATGAAGCTGATCTGGCCATCTCTTCCCATCAGAGGTTTTCTTCAGGGGGTCTTGGTTGATGAAACCATATTTGCCTGGAAGCAATCCACAGGTTCTCATCTTCTGTAGAAACAAAAGCAGAAGTCTTCCAATGCAATAAATCCTTAGACACAAATTTTGAAATCAAAATACCTTTAAAATATATATTCTTGTTTAACTTAGTAGCCTTTGCATTTGCAATCCATTGTCTTTCTGCAGTTAGCTCATTAACAGTTAAAAAATTAAAAGAAAACACAATAATAATGAAAATCCAGATTTTGTGTCTATTTTCCATCTTTACGTGGCTTATTATATTTTTATTATTCTATTTCTCTTTTTAAAGATTTTTTCTAACCTCTTTCTTTTGTCTCTGAAGCCTATGTACCTTTTATATGCATTGTAACCCATTTACAGGTTTTTCTTTTCATCTGAATCTGTTTTATTGTGAATCCTTAATCATCTTCTAACTAGAAGAGCTTTTTAAAATACTCTCACTCTCTTGCAACATAGTTTTTGTGGATACCACTGAGTCAGTAAGTTCTCTTAAAGGGACCGCGTCTGTTTGTGGCCAGCAAACAGAGCAGACCCCGGAAAATGCTGCTACTAAGAAACCGTCTTTGTTTCTTTTTTGTTCAAAATAAGCAGAAATCTAAAATTAATCACATGCTACTGAGTCTTCTGTCAGATTTCAGGAACCCGCCTGATTGCAGCTGCAGCTTACACTGCCTGCCGCCAGCCTGCTGCTGGTGCCATTTTGAATGTGACCCAGATGCCACGCTTTCTTTGTACAAAGACCTGCTTCGGATACACAATTTGGAAGCTACCTTTGCTCAGTTTCTGCTAAAACCCTTTTTAAACTTTCTCAGGCATTAAGTGGATAATCGACCCACGTTGGATGCGCCATCTGTAGCAGTAGGGTTCTTGGGTCCCGGGCAGCCGAGACCCACAGACCTGCTGCCCAAGCACTCTTAGCCGCCCAGCCGCCCAGACCCCCCAAAATGACTCAGAGGCTTCTATTAACTTTATGCTGTTTGGCCTATGGCTCACGCACATTACTAGCTAGCTCTTATATCTTAAATCAACCCATTTCTATTAATCTGTTGGCCACGTGGCCCGTGGCTCACCCGTGCTCTTACATGTTGCTCCTTCGGCAGCTTCAGCTTGATCTGTCTCTGACTCCATCCTGCTTCTCCTATCTATTCTGATTTCTCCTCCTACTTTTTCTATGGTGCCTGCCATGGCCCAAAACAGCTCCTTTATTTAAAAATTGAGATTCACAGCATACATAAACACATTCCCACATCAGTTTTTTGTCACCAAAAGCTTTCTTATGCCAGAGAAATGACTGTGCTTGTTTGATCAATTCAGTTGGAATAAAGCAATGGGTTTCTTTTCTTTTTTCTTTTCTTTTCTTTCTTTTTTTTTTTTGACTTGTCTCTGATTTGTAAAACAGAATGAACAAGGTGGTCTGTGGTTCTTCCTGATGAAGGCAGAGCCACTGACAATAACATCCTTAGAAGGTTTGCAATCAATAGAAAAGGGGAGTGGTGAGAGACACATAACTACTTTTGCACGTGGGTTATTGCAGCACAAATCTATTTTTAGTCAACTTCATCAATATGGATGATTGCCTTGAGCTACTGTATTGTCCTTAGTATTCATCAATTTAAAACCTTCAAGGTATTCAAATGACAAGCATATTAAAAAGCCATGCCTGAAACCTAGGCTGTTCAAATATGAGTTAGTGGGGAGAGACAAAGTTTTCCTAAATAATTAATTACACGTGTCATTGCTAATGACTACTCTCTACCCAGCCTCTTCTCCTCTGCCTTACTTTTCTTTGTATCTCTAGAATCTTGTCCCAGCCTCTTTATCTCCTCTAAGAATGATTGTCTTTCTCATACACAAAGGCCTCAAGTTGAGGCAGTGCCTGTCCAGGGACACCAGGTGGCAGCAACGGGTTTTAACCAATGACTGCTCTTTACCAATGGGCAGAAGTGGCCATGATTAAGAACAAGCCACTTGGCAGAGCATTAACTACATTTTCCTTACAGGGAAGAACTTTTAAAATTTTGCGGGGCACTTTTAATGAGTAAAATTTCTTATAAGAAGAAAACCGTTCTTTCAGAGAATCAGTGAATGCACTGAAAACCTGAATTTAAAACATCAGTAGTTACAACCCTCCACTTGCTCTCCTGTCTGAAATGTGCAAGGGGAGGAAGGAACTCCTCAAGGTGTGATTGATAAATGAAAGGTACCTGAACTTTTGTTGATTTATTTTTTGTAATGTTGATCAATGTTTTTAAGACTGTGGTAGAAATACTTTTTAGCACAAGGGAGATCTATCAGACTTCATGGAAATAACTAAATTGTGGTTCAATTTCTTGATGTGAGAAAAAAATAAACAAGATTAACAATGCACCCTTAGCTTGGAATGCTGAACCAAGAAAAAAAGATCCCACATTTTTCAAGATCGTAACAAGGTTTGACTCAGCATTTATTACCAGCAAGACAAAGCAAGTGTATAGTAATGTCTCCAGGGACTGATGATTGCATGGCAAAAGCATGGACTATGTCTAAAATTCTATCTAGGCTGCCTCTTTTAGTTTATTTTGTGTCCCTGAGTGAATAATATAATAAAACCAAGAACCTTCAGAGATGGCTCATGGAAAGAGGCAACTATTGCTGTGCCTGGAGCCTGAGCATGATTCCTAGGACCTACATGGCAGAGAGTAGAACAAACATAGCAAATAATCCTCTGAGTCTATCTATGATGCATGGCATGTACATGCAATACAGCACATACACACCCATACATACATGCACACAAAATAAATAAATTTAAAGACTCCCAAAATATGTAGTATTCAAATACATAAAGTGCATACATTGGCTTATATGACTTTCTTTTAAAGGATATTATTATTTATTTATTGACGTTTTTGAAACAGGCTTTCTTTGTGTAGCCTTGATTGTTCTAGAACTAGCTGTGTAGACCAGGCTCCTGGAGCTCACAGAGATCCGCCTGCCTCTGCCTCTCAAGTACTAGGATTAAAAGCCTCCACCACCCAGCAATTTATATTGCATTTCCATTTTATACAAGTTTGTAACAAGCAGATTCTGACTTTCTTGGTCAATGATTAGTGGGCACATAAATTTAGAAAACACGAAGAATATGTAGGGTGTGTATATGTGTGTGTGTGTGGTTTATATACACCTGTATTCATACAAAGGGCTTGTTTGCTACTGATTTCACACTCAGCCTAAACTCATAGGTACCCATGCTGCTTCTTGTTCCCAGCTACAAGGTATTCATTCACTTTCTCACAGACTGCTCTTAAGAAATTCTGCAAGTCGCTGGATAATACTGGAATCAAGAGAAGGAAATAATTTCAAGTGATTCTGTTACACAGCTGACAATTTTTCTGCCTTTCCACTACTTGCCCCAATTCACATTTTCAGAAAGCCAACTGAACAACTCTGCATGGAACTTGACACAAAAAGCAACATCATGCCCAAAGAACTGTGAAATGAGGAACGAATGTCCTGGGAGTCAAGACATACAAGGCAGATGAGAGTCAATCTATTCAGTGTTTTTCATGTACATCGGACACTTTGCATTCTCAGACATTATGGTTTAGATGTAGAACGTTTCAGGCCACTCTTTATTTAAATCTATGTTAGAACAGGATGATACTCAGCAAAACGGGCAGGGTGAGAGTGGCCAAGTTTCATGGCCAACAGCAACTGCTGTTTCTGAACCCTGACATTGTTCCCTATTGCATGCGTTCTTAGTGCTTTCTTAGTTACTCCTCATCTTACTATGACAGAATGAAATTTATATGGTAGGCTGTATATAAGGGAATGAGGAAGACAAAATTTAAGAAACCTGTCTACTGGGACAAGAGGCAGAATTAGGATTTAAACCCTGAAATACTTAATTGAAAGTCTGGTTACTTCAGGAACTTGGTCCCAACTGCTGAGTCTTCTGCTGTTTCAGTATTGAGGTGTAGAAATGATGAAACTTCCCCGAAGAATTAATTAGATGAACATGTAGCTATTCTTGGGTCCAGCAGCTTCAGCATTTCTCTGTTTCTTTAAGAAAGAATTGGGGGTGGGGTGGGGGTGGAGAGATGACTCAGCTGTTAAAGGCTAGGTCACAATACTCTTTCCTGCTTCTTAATGGAAAGACTTTTTCTTTTTTCTTTTTCTTTTATTTTTTTTTAAAATTTTATGGGCTTAAAAACAAATAACAGACTTGACAGCTTTGAAGGACTTTTTTGCTATTCTAGAATGAGCCATATAAAAAGATGTCCCACTGGTTTCCTCAGAAAAGGATTCTACTCCATCTTTCTTTATTGGCCCATGTCTCTTTTTTTCTCATTTCCTAAGTGTCCAACAATCAATCCATTTTTATTATTTTTCCACTTTTATTATTGTTACAACAGGAAAGAGCACAGGTAGTTATCAGTGGTGTAAACTGTCAGCATTAGTGATTACTTTGATGCAATTGCAGTACTATCTTGCTAAACACGCAATAAGAAAATAAAAAGATAGATGGGAGAATTAAAATACTTATCTTCTAACAGAGTCCATATTACATAGCTGTGATTTGCTTACATTATTTAGAATTTTCAATATATTAAAAGATCACATAAGGAAAAATGAAATATCACAGTGGAGAGAACAAGCCTATGGGAATCACTTTGTTGGACTAATAAAATCTTTGGGAGCAAAACATTCTCTTTGGTACTTTCATGTATTTCAGAAACTACATTTCTTTTCTGTTTTGTCCAAGAGCTGAGGCATGTCAGAGATGATCTTTTCATTTCCCTTTTATTAAAACACTTACTGCAAAGCCATGTTATCATTGAGGGTGAAGCAAGTGGCTGCTGTAAGAAGCTCTTTCTCAGAACACAGCAATGAGAGAATCACCACATTAATCTGTATAGAAAGGCCCTTTAGAGATTTCTATGCTTCCCATGGTTTTATTCTTCCAAGGATATGTGGGTAAAAGGAGCTTCAAACAAATTGTTCACAAATTCACATTCCTGGGGATGGCTTCCATGGTGACACATGTGCTTTTAAAGTGAGTGCCTCATGATGCCAACCAGCTGAAACAATGAACCAGCGCTGGCCCAACTGGCTCTTGGCCAACAAACACAACTAAGAAAAATTGAGGCTCTTCTGTTCAATAAATGCATATATTCCAAATAGCTAACCTGTGACCTATTTTTAAACTGAACCTAATCAGATGCTGACAAATGAAAAAAATTCTGGGCAACATTTTGATAATACTATTTATTCACGATGACCACCCAATATGGAATACCATCAGGCCAAAAGAGACTAGCAAGTCTCTTTTGGAAGCTTCAAAAAGGTGAAAAGGTCAGAGATGAAATCAAAGCTCTTAAGCATGGCACAATGGCTAACCTTGGTTGTCAACTTGACTCCACTTGGAATCAAATAAAACTCAGGTAAATGGCACCCCTGTAGAGGATTTTCTTGGTTATATTGTCTGCTATGGGACGACCTATTCTGAATCTGGGCTACACCTTCTAGTAAAAAGAGAAGAAGTGAGGAAGAAAGCTTTGGCTTTCTCCCTGCCTGCCCTCACTTTTTCTGGCAACTTTATCTATTCTGGTGTTGTGGTTTGTATTAAATTTAACTTCTTTAGGATTCCTACACAGACTGAAAGCCAGAGGTTCTCCAGAAATTCTCTCAGACACTAGCATCAGATTGGGACTGTGGAAACAACCAGTCTCATGAACTGAACATCTACTAGACTGTCTTTCTGTTGTGAAAGCTACTCAGACTACATAATACAATCTAGTATAATAAACCACACATATATTTATTCTATCAATTCTATTTCTTTTGAGAACCCTGACTAATACTGACCTTAGTACCAGGAGTGAGGTCTTGCTTGCTACTTTTCCCTTTATTCTAATCAGATTTTGCACTAATGACATTAGTCTTCTCAACAACTGAGCCTTTCTTCCAGCTCAGGTCCTTATCTCTTATATCAAGCTTGCTAGTGTTCTTGTCTTTTCCCAACTGTTCCTTTTGTATTTTCTTCTGTTCTGTTTTCTCATTTTTATTATAGTCTTGCATGAGAGTGATTGCTAAAATAGAATTAGAATTAGGCTCTGTCTTAAAATCTCCCCCACCAAAGAAATCTGTCAATTATTTTTTTAAACTTAAGCAGTTACTCAAGGACAAAATCAGAAAACAAACACATTCTTTGCCAACACAATAGAAAAATGGTCTCTACATTGGTTGCTAAAATTGTTTTTCTCTGAAACTATGAAACTACTTGAGCTGGGCCTTAGCAGTCCACACAGATTCAAGCTATAATAGGATGAGCCATTAAGATCTATTTACACTCTTCAACTACTCTTCTAGTCCAAAGTGCCACCATCTTTCATATCCTTCCAAAACACCATTGTCAGGTCTGTCACAGCAATAGTCTAGTGCTTAGTACCAACTTCTGTCTTAAGTTATAATTATAAAACACCTTAACCTATGGAAAGAAGGGTCAATTTGGAGTTTACAGTTTCAGAGCATAAATGGACAATCACTGACATGATGAGGAAGCACAGAAGCAGATGATAAACCATGCAGCTAGAGCAAGAATTGAAGGTTCCCATCTCAAACTGTAAATAGGAAAAGGGGCAAAAACCTGAAATGGCTCAAATTAAACTCTCCAATCTGGCCCCAGTAGTATCCTTCCTCTAGAAATGCCATATCTCCTACACCACTCCATACAGGACCTTCTCCATACAAGACTTGGTGACCAAGTCTTCAAATATCTGAATCTCTGGGGGACATTTCCATTCAAATCCCTACATATGCTTTTGACCTCAGGAGTCTTGCTCTAATTGTTTAGGTACCACAATCACCTGAGAAGATGATGAAGAAGCGAGTGGTAATACAGTTGTGCCTACTGGGTAAAGAGATGGATCCATGTGGAGTATCATTTTTATTCTATAACCCTAGCAAATATTTCCAGCAGACTAAGAGCTCTGAACAAGATTCCTGTAACCAAAGGAGCAGTTGGGTAGTTCATATAAGACAGATAATACGTTCCTTAAGAGTCTTACGTAAGAGGGAATTAAAAAAAAAACTAAATAGGAGAGAGGAGGAAGGGGACATGATTGAGAGAAAAGGGGACAGGAAGGAGGAAGTGGTGGGAAGGAAGAAGGGGGGTGTCAAGATAGGAAAGACTTGGAGGAGAGTTGATACAGATACATTGAGTAATACTTTGAAGATTTAAGGATCTAGTTGGTACTCAGGGAGATATAAATACTTTTATAATAAGCTAGAATGTTGACTGCTTAATAACAAGTAGATTTTATATTGGCCAAAGCCAAATGCAATCTATAGCCTAGGCCAGTTACCAAATGGTACTTGTTATTATTAAAATGATCACCAGGGAGCCCAAGGACTTGGGAGTTATTTAAAATGGCCATGGAAAACAAGTTGAAAGGACTGCCTCGAAACATTTTCCCTGGTGCATGTTTTTTTGTCCCTGTGCTGTAATATACAGCCCATGAGGAAATGTATCTTGTGTATTTATAGTGTCCAGAAAATGCCAAAGTGCTTAAGGCTCTGACATTGTTTTCATTAGAGATTAATACTTCAAGAAATTCAAATGCCAACCTTTCACATTTGCTATAGGTAGAAAATCTAAATGATGCCAGTTTTTAAAAAATATTTTGTGTTGTGTGAAGCTGCAGAGCAGCTATATGTGAACAGAATAGAGAAAGATACTTGTCTAAAATGGGATGGGATGCTAGATAAGATCCAGTAATTTGGCTATTCAGTTTACCCTACTTTTACTCAGTTTCACCAGTAGTAGTTGGCAAATCAGAGTAAGACAATATAGATCACAACATTAAAAGCCTTTCAAATTGCATTCCAACTCACTTCTATCAATTCCTGTCTCTCAGTCATTTTGCATGTACCAAAAAAAGACATTTCTTTACTGGCATTCTTTTGGGGTTCTTAGCATCCAAAGGGCTGTATCATTCTGTTGAAAAGTACTAAGCCACCATCTACCTTATATTTTTTGGTCACTTTTCACTTGATCCCAACACATCTAATCATAAATAGATCAGGGAAGAGTTCTGTTGCTGAACTCTCCAGTTCCTCTTGCAAACAAAAATTAAGATAATCCAAGTTAGTGATTTTCAAATCATCCCTGATTACCTGGAGAATAATCTTCTGAAGTTTTATACGTGTTGAAAAGTCCAGAGTCATTCAGGGTTAGTTGAAAATCCAATGACTAGGCAACTGTGCTTAGGCTCATTTTCTTATACAGTAATAGCTAAATACTTTTATGAAATTTTTCTTTAAGAAGGATTTGGGGTGAGGGTTGGTATCCTTTTCTCAGGATGGGGAAAGTAGGCTGATTTTAATAGATCTTTTCATTAACAGTGTCACAGGAATATGATACTTCTGCTGCCTCAAGCAAGCCTACATTTGTATGTCATCATACACCAGCTATTATTCTAGGTAAGAACGAGGTAGAATAAGAAGTTAAGAAGGCTAATGCTATTGTCAACCTGACAAATTTAGAGTCACCTTTAAGGTAGGTCTCTGACAGTGCCTGTGAGGGGTTATATTGATTTTTTTTTTATTGGTGTGGGAATATCCATCTTAATTCAGGCAAGACCATTCCTTTGGCATAAGATTCTGGCCTATTCACAGTGGAGAAAACTAGCTGAGCATCACCACATGTGAATAGACTGTCTTCTTCTGGCTGGGGTGCCATGTGTTCATCATCTTCCAGTCTCTGTGGCTTTGATGTCTCCACAATGATAGAATGTGACTTGACCTGTAAGATAAATGCTTTCTCCTTCAGATTGCTTTGGTCAAGATATTTTATCATGGCAATGGGGAAAGGAACTAAAAGAGATATATTCTCTGCTGACCAGAAACTTATTGTTTCAAGTAAGGAAACAGGTCAATAAACACATAAGATATAGCAGAAGGATGCCAACTACATGATGACAGCCATGTAAGAAGCACCAGCAAACCAGAGATTGGATCTCCTGCCTCAGAACAGGATGGGAAAGTATCTGGTCTGGGTATTCTGTAGTGAACAAACTTAACCAAGAAGGGATTGGAACTGGGAGGTCCTGAGTAAAGACGGGAAAGAGGGATATATAAATAAATGGAAGGAGTAAGGTTCAACACGGAGAACACAAGAAAGATATTTATTCAGAAGACCTGGAGACCTCAAGTAATGGTGTATGGCTAACTGAAGAGTCCATTTCAGACTCTGGCAGGAAAATCCTAGGTGGGAAGTCGCAGAGGACTGCTTCCAGGGTTCTCCTTATTTCTTCATGAATGAAGTTTCACATTTTCCTTAAGGTTAATAGGAGCCAATGAGAGATATGACATGGAAGATTAATATGCTCTTGTTTGCAGCAAAACACTGGCTTATCCTTGAAATGTACTTTGGCCAAAGTGGAATTGTTTTGGAGGTAATGATGGAGATAGTGTTGGAAATCTTAGAAAACATTTAAACATAAAGATCCCTTCAACTCCTTCTTTTTATGTATGATTTAATTCAAAATATTTATGTTTATATGTTCTTATTTTAAGAAAACTATATATGCACCATCATTAACAACTTTGGTAATATAATTATTTCCCCAGAGAGTAAAAGGCTTTAGGTCACTGACTGGAATGAATATTTGAATTAAGTCAATAAAACAGTAGCTGGTGGTTGGAATTTTTCAACCTGACAAATTTGCACTCTTCTCAGAAGAGGGAACTTTAACTAAAAATATGCCAGCACTAGGTTGCCTATAGGTATGTCTGTTTTTTGATTAGTGATTGATGTGTAAGGGACAACTCTCTGAGTTAGATGATACTCTATGCAGGTGATTCTGGTTGTATTAGAAAACAGGCTAAGGTAATGAGAAGCAAGCCAGTAATTAGTGTTCCTCTGTAGTTTCTGTCTTAATTTCTGGTTCTTTCCTTGACTTCTCTCAGTGATGCACTGTGATAGGAACATGCAACCAAACAAAGCTTTTGATCCCCAAGTTGCTTTCAATTATAGTGTTTGCCTTAGCAATAAAGAAACAAAACAATACCATATATTTGCCCTGGGTTATTCATTTTCTTTTCTACTGGTTGATAATTGAACTGAGCATCTCATGTATGCTAAACATGTTCGCCATTGCTAAACTAGATATTGTGTCATATTATACTTTATAATTTACTGCATTTAAGATGAATGTAACAAGATTTTTCTTTTAGGTAGGATATAATGCTATTTTGCCTTGGCTAGCTCCATACTTGGGATCATTCTACCTCAGCCTCACAACGCTGAGGTTGTAGGTTGATTCTACCATATCTAACAGAAAAATAAATTTCAGAAAGAAATTTGACTCTTATCAGCAGCATATTGAACTGATTTCTGAATATAGCTAAGATGATGTTAACATGAACATTTTTTTTTGTTGTTTTTTGACTTATGAAAGTGCTTTCTAGGTTTGTGTTGCTATGGGCATACATTTTGTCACTTTCCAACCTTGTCCTTTGCTGTTGTTTTTGATATATCCTATAGACCATCAGACATTCTTCTGCATTTTAGGCCTTATTCAAATCTGTATCAGTATGTCTTTATCTTTAGTGGAAAAATAAACTCTTCAAAACTTTGTGAACACAGAAAGCCTTTAAACTTCATCAAGTCAGGTGAATAACATTCCCAAATACATCTATTTCTTCACTATGTTTAACTTGAGTCTTTAGAGAGGTCTCTTCTCCAAAAAGAAATCTTATAGTCATTTTTCATACATGATAATAGCTATGTTCTTGTTCTCTACAAGACAACAAGAGACATTAAGTAAAATTACAAAATAGAAATATTTAATTAGAAATATTGTAAATAGACTATTGATGATCCATTTCCTTCATAAAATAATGACAGCACAAATGTCATAGCAAGTACTCTGAGGTGTTGAAGCACTCAGTTGTGGCATAGGTGGACTTTTATTAGAAGACAAATATTATCATGAGCCTTTGTACTCACACAGTATGTCAATACCTACTAAAACCCTACAAAAGCTTAAAATGAATCAAATTTTATTTAGAAGTTTTATGTTTTAAAATTTTTCTTAAGCCTTCAATATCTTTTGTAGTGAATTTCTAATATGATTTTGAGCTACATGCTTCATAAAAAGTAAAAGTTAATTTTGTGCTTGCATATAAGTATGTTTACTAATATTACATGCATTTATACATTCAAGCACATGTGCAAATGTGCTCATGCATGTATAAAAACATGTGAAATGGACACTATGAAAATGAATGATTCATATTGAAGAGCAACAAATCACCCAGAGCACACATTGTAACTGCCATTATCCACTATGAGGTAGAATAATTTAAGGAAAGGAAACAAAGCCATGTATATCTTTTCACATCAGCTTTTAATAAAATGGAAAAGTATTTTGTATATTTATACGTATGCATATGCACATTTGTGTGTGTGCATCTAGAGTTCAGAGGACAATCTTAACTGTCATTTTTCAGGTGCTGTCCTTACTACTACTTCTTTTTTTATACAAGTCTCTCACTGGTTTGAAACTTGTCAAGTAGGCTAGGCTGACTGATTGTACTGCCCTGGGGATGCTCCTGTCTCTTCTGAAGTGTGATGTTTACCAGCAGATGCTGCTATGCCTGACATTTTCTTTATGGACCCTGGGAATTGAAATCAGGTCTTTGTTCTTGCAGGACAAGGACTTGCTCAGCCATTTCCCCAGTCCTGATAATGAGTTTTTTTAGCCCTTTATCAAATATACCCGGCTCTAGTTACCACAGACTCATCTGGTGAGAAATAACAGGTAGTTTTTTTGGACAGAACATTCTAGTTGCAATTGAAGCTGGAGATGAAGCTTGACCACAGGTTCCTAGTCTGTAAGATATAATCAGGACTAGCTTCTCCTTTAGGGCTACTAGGCAATGATTTTAATTCTGGATTATGATTTTAAAAAGCCTGGAAGTACTTCTTAGCTTACATGTTTAGAGACATAGATGCAGAGATAAAAAACAGGGCTGTCTCCTAGAAGAGCCAGTGGACATTGTTGTGATGGCTCTGATTAGCCCATTCATATTCCTGCTGAGGCTCCATAGACTAGGGTTGGATCCCTCACTGTCTTTCTAGTGGTACTTTTCTCTATTTTACTACAGGTTAGAAGTACAGGATGGTCCTCTAAAAGTAGTGGAAGAATAAATTGTATGTTGAACCAAAAGGATAAAATAAACTCAATGTACCATTATGTGACCTTTTTGTTCAGGGGTGGTGGTGGGAGTTTCCAAAGCTCTGTCCTCAACATATATTTTTTTTGATATTTTATGTTATTTGAATAATTCATTAATTTTAATTTCTGTAGTGTGGATTTAAGAAAGCCCACCCTCAAATTGGAGTCTGCAAACTGAAGTACATAAATTATGAGGGCAGAGAAAGACATTGCACAGGGTATTTCTGCGTACAGAGTTTTACGGGCATAGATTCTCAGACTCTCAGTTTTCTGCATATATACTTTTTCTACAGTGGGATGGTCTGAAAACAAGCATGCATTCATAATATTCTTGGCATTACTTTTAAAAAAAAAGTATACCAGAAACAGCAAAATGCCTTGGTGGTTAGAGAGGCTTGCCACCTCAGTTTAATCTCTGAGTCCATATGGTAGCAAAGTAGAAGCTACTGATCTTCACAACACACAAACACACATGTCTCTCTCTCCCCTATCTCTGTCTCTCTATCTTTTTCTTTCTACCACTCTCTCACATACCAACATACTTTAAAAATATTAGAAATAGCAACAGCAAGCATTGTTACAATGTGTCACATGAGTATCAATATTAAAAGAGGCATATTTTAAAATATCAGTTTTAACAATTGCTCATTTATTGATTGATTACAGTACATTTAATCTACACATTTATCTTGTTCAATTAATTTTATATTTTAAGGGTAAATTTTCCTACTTTACAGAGTTCTGAATTCAGCAGAACCTATGCATTACAGACAAATATTCATCAATAAAATCTTTATATAGCATTGTCTCAAATTCTATGATTATTGAGGTCATTAAAAGTCTTTTACTGTTTTATCTTTGTTATTCTTTGTTTGGAATTAAATCCAGTACCTCAAACATGCCTGGTTTTCTACCCCGAGCAACATCTCCAACAAATGCTCAGTTTTAATCAAATTATAATATACTACTTATCAAGTTATAAGACCTCATCTTACAAAACATAGAATATTTTTTACTCTAGAACAAATTCTTAGTGTATTTTATTGCACATAATTTGTGTTTTCTTTCTCAAAATTATAATAAAAATTAATTTGTTTAAGTTCATGTTGGAAATTTTCAGAGGCAATTCTAGCACATTATCTTTCCAGCACTGTTAGGACTTACATGATTTATTATATTAGGAAGTTCTGCCCCAAAATGTAGGAAAGAAGAGTCTAGGGAGTATTGGTACCTGTTACAGGAAAACAAGCACATGTGAGCCACACTAAAAAGGGAGCATCACTCCAGACCCCTGTTTCTTCCATAGGACTTCTGCAGAATGTTACATGAACATCCCCAGAGTTTCTTGACTTTCTTAGACATTTCTTATAAGAAGAACCAGCATGTTCTCAAATTCCAACTGGTTCCTGCCTTCTGTTAAAGTAAGAAACCAACACCTCATAATGTGCCAGCTATATATGACAATATCATTGACTTCTGAGAAGCTAACCCCTCATGATGTGGAGGCTGTATATGAAACTATCATCTACTTCTGACAACAGTAAGTTTAGACATTGAAATGAAAAAAAATTTTTTCTGAAACTGATGATATAACTTGAAGAAATCCCAGTGAATGCATTAATGCCAGAAGTGAAGGATTTGGGAATTACACTCTAGAGTATCTTCCAAGTTATTTTTTTGATGTGAGAATAAAGCTCAGCCTAAGAAACAGCACATGTGAATGACTATCTCACATGAATTATCAAATTCTTATCATGTATTACTGAAAAACTATGATGAACAAATATGTAAATCATAACACAGTTATGAACAAAGTATAGCCTTCACAAAGGTCATGAGATATGCTCTCAGTTGTTTTAAAATAGATGGAGTTGATGGATTAAAAAAGATTAGTCTTCTTATCTTCTTTAAAAAAGTTTTAAAAAATAGAATCATAATCTTGTCAATATAGATAAGAATATTCCAATAGAATCCCATAGAGTCACTTGGGATGCCTACAGGGAATACTCTTCATTTTGGTCATAGCACATCTATAGAGGAAACTTTCTAAATCATTGTGTAACTGATCTTTCTTCATTGTCTTCATTCCAACCATTTTATCAGAAAGATGCCACTAGAGATGCAGGATTTTTAAAACTATGTTTGAATGTTTGGAATTTGTTTGTTATGGAATCAGAATAGTCAGCTGAACTTTAATTTTTTTTCTAGATATCAAGGTAGCATATGGGCATAGTTGTCAGAAGGGTGGGTGACAGTATATCCCAGAGTAGGCACATATTAAAGTCACCTTTAATCTTCCATCCATAGGTTGGCATAGTAGAAAGCATTTCCAGCCATTTCTCACATGATGTGAGAGAAGAATAGCAGTTAAATTTAGATGGGGTAGGATGTCAAGTTTTATTTTCCCTACTCATAAACTACACCAAAAAGATAAAATTTTCTTTCAGATTTAAATGATGCAAAGTGTTCTCTAAAGTGTTGTTTTGATAGTTTCAGCCAGCACAGGCCCATGACATCAGGTCTAGGTGTCAGTCAGATGGGGAAGGTAGACCAGTACACTCTTTCCAGGTTCTGTGTTCCACATAAGCCAGAAAGAAGTCGAATAATGGTGCTGTGCACACTCTTGGGGTCTTCCAGAAAATGTGAGAATTGGTGAGAGCCAAGAATATTTGGAATAAAGTAAATCTAGATGCCGAAGTTTCATCACAATCAACATAAATTCCACATGGACCTGACATTTAAATATTAAATGTGAAAGTGAAAAACGACTTTCTGAAAGGAAATGTAAATGCTTATCTTCTCGATTTTGGGTGGGAAGTTGAGAAGCTGACATAAAAAGAAGGAACTCTAATAAATAGAATGATAGGCATGCCATGAAAACATGCAGCTGTGCACATGCACACATAACTGTTCCTGAGTATTATAGAGGAATTCTTTAAAAGCTAAAGAAAAGCTTGAAAAAGTTTACAATCATAAACAGACAATCCGTCTGTATTTTTAGGCTGTTACCATTAATACCTTTGGCAGAGTGATGGAATTAAGACCAGCAAATATCCAATACATAAGAAGAAATTCAACAACTAATAGAAAGAAAACAATAAAATACTGCCAATAATTTAAGCCTACATTGAAGATGCATGAATTTTGCTACATTAAACTGACTGAGTTTTTGTATAAAACACATAAACACTACAAGAAAAGACTGCCAATATTGTTGAAGTATTTCAAAACAGTACTGAACAACTCAGAGACAGTCTCCAACAACCTGATACAGCCCCTCTATAACTTTTGAAGTTGTCATAAGAAAATATTCATGAGAATGTGTCAATATAGTCATATAAATTAAAAACACCTTTACTGCCCTGTAAAATTAGAAGCAAACTGAACAAAGCTAAGTTCTGGCACAGAGTTGGAAGAACTTGGAGCAGCTGAACAAAAAATAAAAAGTGTTTTCATAGACTGCCTAAAGGCCTTGGTTGGATATGCAACACTGCCCCCAAAACAGGTGAATGAAGAGGGAGAAAGACTAAGAGGAGGAAAGTGAAATGAATGAGGAGGCAACAGAGGATATGGAAAGAGAAGAGAGAGAGAAAGAGAAGGAAATCAGGGATGGGGGAAGAGAGACAGAGAGAAGAAAGAAGGAGAAGATGGAAGGAACTGGAAAGGGAATTTCTGAAGCAATGCTAATAGGAAAATAAAATACTGCAGCCACATTGGAAATAACTATGGAGGTTTCTACAAAAACTTGATCGAACTATGTGATCCAGTCATACCACTCCCACCATATTCCAGAAGGAATTTTATTGTAGCACAGAGATACCGGCATATTTAGGTTCATTGTACGTAATTTACAGTAGCTAGAGAATAGAATACATCTTGATAACTAGCAATTGATGAATGAATAATGAAAGCATAGTATGTCTACATAATAAAAAATTGATCTATAAAGAAAAATAAGATTATAAAATTTGTAGCCGGATGAATGAAACTACACAAATTCTACTGAGTGATATAATGCATGCTCAGAAAGACGAAGGCCACATTTTCTCTTTCATATGGGGATCCTAACTTCGACTCTTTAATTTTTTGTATGTTTAATCTAGAGTATTTCTGGAAGCAAGAGAGATAACAGTGTAACAGGGAGGTTGCTTTAGTTAAAATGGATACAGAGTAAGTAAATATTGAGAGTATGTATTCAAATAGTGAGAGAGGTTGAGGTAGGGTGATATGAGGAACAGAGAAAAGAGGAAAAGCAACATTACTGAGGTATGAAAAGCCACATAAAACCTAATATCTGGTAATTCAACTAAAATCTACAAGAGAATTTGACTGTCATATACCCTGCAAGGCTAGAAGATTCTGGTCCTAGAAGTGATGTCACTAAACAACCACAGCCATGTGTGAGGTACACAATAGGAACTATTGCTCATGAAGCCTCCCAAGAAATATAGGAATCTTCCTTTACCTCTTAGTTGAACCCCCAGTAAGTTAAGAACCTACTGATGAAGACACCACACTGTCTAAATGCAAGATACAGAGAAATCAATGTTTAGCTGGACTAGAAGCTGTAAACTAAATCCCTGTAAGATAAATCCATAGTTCTGCATGATGCATTACAAGTTGCTTGGATGCAGGTAAAGTATCAATAGTCTTGCCCATTGTGACTTCTGTGAACTACAATACCACCGTATACTATGCCCACAGTTGCATTAGTGGCACAGCTGTTGTGAGGGTAACCTATGGCTCCATGGTTATATTAGATGTCTGCTCTCCAAGTCACAACCCATGTCTGATACTATAAACGCAGACAAAAACTTATGATAAAGGAGGTCTGCTGCTGCTGAACTAAACTAACAAAGCATCAAGCTGATTTTTAAATGTCTATGTTTTTGTCCATCAGACAAAGAAGATTAAAAGAATATAAGAGCCAGAAGATAGAGATAAGGGCTGCAAAATGCCATCTTCTCAATATGAAACTGCATGGCACTTATGAACTCATGGCACTGTTCCCACTGTTAATGGGCCTGAACAAGTCAGGCCCACCCAGTTGTTAACTATGGGTGGAGAACAGGCTCATGGGGCCCTGCCACTTATGGTTGAACTATTGGATTATGTTGAACTAACAGCTTATCAAAAAAGAAAGAAGAGGAGGCATACCATTCAGCTGTGTGAAACAGTCAAGCTCCAGTGGGTAGTTTTAAACACATAGTCACACAGACAGCCCTAGTTAAACTTGTGAAATATGAATGAAAGCAAAATGTCACGCAAACAGGAAATAAATTATGAAAAAAGATGCAGAGGTAAGCCAACAGGAGCTGGAGGAAGTAAGAGAGTTCAGAAATATGGGGAGAGAAACCATGCAATGTATCATGTAAGAACACCACTGTCCTCTGTGAGCCTTTGCTGCAGCCGTGCTTAATCCCATCATGTTCTGCTGCATCATAGCTGATAAAGAGGCCTTGGGCCACATCTCTTTCCAGATCTTTGCAAAATAAATTCCAAAGACAGCAGGAAACTTCCATACTCCGATCAATGGAGAGAAATGATTTGGAAATAAATAGTCTCCCTTTCACTGAATTATTCATATGACAGAGTGGCAACTTTAAATGCCCCAATGGAACATTTATCTATGAGGAGATATTTGAATATGAAAAGCTCAACCTGAAGCATATGGGTTCTGGTATCTTGTCTGTGGCAAATGCTGGACCAAACACAAATGGTTACCAGTTTCTCACCTGCACTGCCAAGAATGAGTTGCTAGATGGCAAACATGTGGACAAAAGGTAAAAGACAGATGAGCATCGTGGAATCCATGGAGCATTTGGGGTCCAAGACCAACAAGACCAGCATGAAGATCAACCTTACTGATCGAAGTCAATTCTAATTCTTCTGAGTTGCTGGCATATGGCCCACCAGACCATTCCCTATGTTACTCAGGACATCATCTCCACACTCTCATTATTCCCTTCCAAGTCCAGTTGGATTGCAAAGTTAAGCTTATGATTATGGGAAAAAATTGAATAAGAAATACTACTAATAATTAATTAAAATACTACTAATAAAATAATAAGAGGGTAATATTTTGAGTTATCATAAAATTTTCCTATTTTTATTTCCATTAATGGACAGTCAGAATAAACTTACTTTTAAAATTGATTCAAAATGACCTTTGATATAAATTCATGACAGTATATCATATATTTTAACGTAGTAGGCTACATAATGCTACTTACATTTTTTTCATGATTAATTAGAATGTCTAAACTGTATGCTTATACTTTTAAGCAGCAATTTTAAAAGTACCTTATTAGTAATTTTTTTCTGATAGTCTTATTTGGTAATTTATGTTAGAATAGCAATGTCTGATTTTATAAATCTAAGAATGTACGTAAGTAGTAAATGACATTGATATATACTTATGAACTATTAAATATTTAGATTTGTAGGTCTTTATTTTTTAAATATGAGTTTTCTGTTAATGTTAAATAACAGTAAGTCAATATTAGACAAGATAACTGATATCTGTGTCATTTTCTTTGCATACTGAGTTCCCTCATAACTAACTTGAGTATCATGTCAAATATCAAAAACTCAGAAAGGTCTTTCTAAGATTGCTCTGTTCAAAATATAATACTCCAGAAACTAACATCAGCCCCTTTCAGCAAATCACAACACTCAGTCTTAACATGGTCAATCTGTACTTACCATTATTTTTTATTTAGGGCATTTATCATGCAACTTCTCTCAAAGAAATAAAATCCCCCAAATGGAAAGAATTTTACTGTGTCTTAATAGATAAAGATATCCTACATGCATATAGTAAGTGATTAATATTTATTAAATGACATTGGTAATAACTGAATTAAGGATATATTTACTCCAGTTTCATACCTGTGAAATTATACCTGACAACTGTATAAGTTGCTAGAGTTTAAAGGTTGTCAGTATACATGTTGAGCTGATAATTGACCATTTTAATACATAATTTGGTTATTTTGTTTGTTTGCTTGTGTTCTGGGATTAAACCCAAACTTGCTCCATATTGCTCTATATCTAGATAGATAGGCTATCTATCACCGAGTTATTACCCCAGAGTATAAAGCTATTTAAGCACTTGGTATTACTTATTTAAGATAGAGATTCATCTTCTGATGACTGGACCATAGGCATGAATATTCTGCTGTGATTATCAATCCATTTCGGTGAGAAGATTGTACCTATTTACATTTCTTCCAGTGATTCATTCTCACCCTGCTGCTTGACTTTCAAACTTCTGCTCCCTGGTTCTGTCTGCAGCAGTACCTGCATTTCCATCTTGCTTCCTACCAAACGATAGCATAGCACTAGTTCCCACTCACTCACTCTGCCCTGGCTGTAATGACTGTTGTTACAGGAAAGGCTTTAAGAAAGCCCTTGCATCATCATTGTGATTTTCTTACGACCTATTCTTAAAATTTGCCATAGTAAACGATCTCACAGACTGAAACCAAAATTTACTGCAAACCCATCAATCTCTTGCAATACACTCTTGCAGCCTTTGTTTTGAGCAAGCAGAAGTAGATTCTGCTTATAGGATGGACTATGTAGTGCCCATTGACATCTAGTTTATATGCTGGGAAATAGTTTTAGAGTGATTTATATAATGCCCAATGTTTTCAGTTTTTCCAATAAACATTAAATATAGTCGTTTTACAGCTTTATTATCAAGGTACTTTGCTGCGAAATAAAGGGACAAGTTTGGCCTATGGAAGGTATCTTAGAAGTAGGCAGGGAAATTGGAGCATAGATATGGGAAGAAGGGCAGAGTCAGACAGAGACACCATCCAGTCACCAAAAAATTAACATATAAAAATAACACAAATAAGCAACAGGCCACATGACCAAACAAATGAATAAAAATAAGTTAAATTAAGATAAAGAGCTAACTAACAATATGCCTGAGCCATAGGCCAATCAACATACAATTAATATAAACATCTATGAGCTTCTTTGAGACTTTGAGACTGCTAGTCGAGATAAACAACAGAGGTCAAGTCCAAACTATAAGGCTAGCCCAGGACCAAATCCTCATACTACAGCACTTACCAACTCCTCATATGACACAGGGTTCCTCCCCATTTTTCTCCTTGCTAAAGTACATGATTTTTTATTATCATTTTTTTTTTGTTTCTGGCTAATTAATATGGAGTGCTGAGCACACATTTGAAAGGTAACACCTTTAGCTCTGTAGGCTTTTTATCCCAGACATCTGATAATAATTACCACATAAATAAATTCATAACACAAGGCAGTTAGAAGAAGTCTAATTGTACCAATTAATTTGTAGACTCACCTAATTAAATTTTCCTAGCTAGAATATGTTGTCTGCATACATCAAAGTTTACAAAAGAGAAGTAACAGAGCAGAATAAAAATAATACCATCCCTAATAGAGTCCCTTGAGGAACTTCTAAGGTTAAAATAAAAATCTACCAATGCCGAACAAGAAAATGTGAAGTTCAGCAGCAATGATGGATGGCTCAGCTAACCTTCATGCAAAACAAATCTGACACATATTATTATTGAGATAGAAATGAGCATATCTCTGTCTACCTTATTGCTTTTTTATAAAGTGTATGGAATGGTCAGCATGTCTGAAAACCCTTCTTTCTATTGTACTGGGAAACATTAGGATGATCCTAATCTCTTCTTGCTCCCAAGGTTTCCATAGCTTCTTGCTTATCTGTTTCCTGCCTTCATGTACGAACTGAGTAATTGCACAAATACATGCCAAAGAGAGGAACTGCACAGCATGCACCTTCCCTAGCACAAAGACACTTGCTCTGATGTTGGGAAACTAGGGAAAGTCCCATTTTTCCATCCTTGAAAAATTCTATGTGCAGCATATACATGTGACTAGTAAAGTATATCTTGTTTTCCTGTTTCTTGTGTGTATGTGTATGTGCCGGCGTGTGTGTGTGTTTAGGTTGGAGTTTCACACTGAAAGTCTTCATTAATTTCTCTTGAACTTATTCATTATAGCAGGGTCTCTTAGAGCACATCAGTCTGGCTAAGTTAGTCTGTTATCCAGCCTGCTCAGGGTGACTCTTGTTGGAATTGCAGTCGGTGGTCATGGCCACCTGGTATTTTTGTGCGTTCTGGAGATCAACTCAGGTCCCCCCACACATGTGCAGCAAGAGCTTTAAATACTGAATCATTTCTTTATTCTTAAAAATCTGTTTTTTTTAAAAATAATTAAAACAGTGGCTAAAAGGAAAAAGTGTAGGTCAGTTAACTGGAAAATATTACTACCAACATTTTTTAAACTTCCTTTTTTATTTATTCTTTATACTTTTCACATCGTGCATCTCCATCCCATTTATAGCCTGGTCCCTAGGTATCCACCCCCTGAAATCCCTCTCAAAAAATAAAATTTGAGAGAGAGAGAGAGAGAGAGAGAGAGAGAGAGAGAGAGAGAGAGAGAGAGAGAGAGAGAGAGAGAGAGAGAGAGAGAGAGAGAGACGCAAAATTTCATCCTGGGTCTCTGGTTTCTGCAACACTTTCGATGCGGGGCTCTTACTGGGCATTCTCTTGGATATCCTGTTGCTGCCTTGTGTCATGGAGGTCTTGCAGCTTTGGGTCTGCAGGATCAATCCCTTCTCTTGCTTCTGCAGATTATGGGTGGGGTGGTTATCAGGGAGGACCAACTCATAATACTGGTTCTGGACCTGGGTAGTTGTAGGGTTGGTCAGTCTGTCAGCTTTCCCCTGTCCTCACCATCTCCCCTGTTCTGCATTGCCCTGCTACTTCACTCCTTGCAATGATGAGCAAGGGGCAGGGCCAGTTCTCCTGCTTTCACACCCTCAGTGTCAGCTCTACCACACCTACACTATCAGAATCAGCTCTGCTCTGTTGCCCAGAAGAGGTGCAGTCATTTTTCTGAGCACTATAGGTGACAAGGGCCAGGGGTGAGGACAGGGCATCTCTCCACTTCGCATGCCTCCATATGGCAGATGAGGGATTGGCAGATCTTCCATGCTCTCCTCTGTCTATAGTATTAGCTCTACTGTGCTGCCCAGGCAAGGTATAGAGTCCAATTTTCTGAGTTGGTAACAGCGTGGGTCAGCTTCCTAGTCTGTTGCAGACATCAAGGGGCAAGGAGTAAAGTGTAATCTCTCCCCTGTCCATGCCACCACATGGGCAGCGAGGGCGGCATGACTTGCTCTCCCATTCTTACTCGCCTGGGGCCAGCTCGGCAAAGCCTCTGTGAACAGTTAGCTATATTTTCCTGTCTAGGTGAGGGATAGGACTCTCTCTCCCTAGTGTTTGAGCTGATGAGGGTCAGGGCCAGTTCTCCCTAGTGTTGCAGCCAGCAAGGGGCAAGTCTAAGCCCTATCCTCTCTGCCTGGCAGTATCAGGAACCACAGACATCAACGGACTGTGGCTGCATCAGAACCATGAACCCTGACTTGGGCCCCAGCATCAACTCAGGCCCAGATATCATCATGGCCTTGGGTGACAATCATGCTACATATCTCAGCCCACTCCTCATCTATTTTACCTTTTCAGAAATGCCCCTGTCCACAGAATATTAAACATTGTCTCTCTCTCTTCCACACCAGACCATACATTTGCTCACCATAGTAGTGCTGGTCTGCCTGGTGACCTACAGTGGGGGTGGGCCCACTTCTTCCTAGAAGCCCTGGGAAGTTCACCCCAGGCCTGCATATAGTCTACTTGTCCCCCTTTGTCTGTCATGGCCCTGGGCAGGACTATTCTTCCTCATCATGAAGAGATTACAATAACGCCCAATTTCCTGGCACCAGAGGCCCCTAGTTGGTGTGAAGATGTTGCTGAGGTCCTTTCGTGGACCCGGGACATAAAGCCCAGGATCCATTTAGGTGAATTCTCTCCACCCCAGCTGCATAGCATGGGGAAGATGTCCCCTTGCCTACTACCAAAATTCTTAAGTGGCTTTTCATTAAGCTATATTTTTAAGTCTTTGCCCATACTTCTCTTTTTATTATACAAGTTGACTAATCTCCTTCATATTTATCACATGTTTGTGTTATCAAACTTGAGATGGAATTCTTTTCTTTGGCTAGAAGTTTTTGTGTTTAGTGTGACTGGCCTGGATGCCTGTCTTCATCTCCCTCTTCCTCCCCATCTCATTCCTTCTACCTTGACCACAGAAAGTCATCTTCCTCATGCTTCCTTGCCCTGAAGGAGCCCCAGAAGTCCCCCGAGGAGGACCATGTAAGTATAAGAGTTCTTAGTTCTCCTTTGTTTATTGCCCTTAAAAGGCTGGGCAGCAAAACACTCCCAGGTAATCAATCCAGTTTTACAGTTTCAGCACACCAGCCCACACTGCCCACCTATAAACATCTCCCTCCTACTTGTGAGCAAGTGGGATAGACTTTCTCATTAGAGAATGTCAATGAGGATATTACTACTAAAGGAAATGTTGTAGAATCCTTGAGCATGGGACAATGCCTCACTTTCATCCTAGACAAGTAAGTCTACCTTGAAATGTGAGTGGGAGTTAAAGCCCATGAAACAGGGTACATTTATGAAGGACATCCTGTAAGTGTAGAAACTAACACTATTCTTTTTCAAGTAGTAGAACTGATAACACACAGAGGACATTTAGAAGCCAAATCAGAGGCAAGTGATAGAATATTTTTGCTGCTTATAAAGCTGCCTTTTATGTTTCATATAGAAAACACAAATTTTTAACTTTGGAGTAGAAATGTTTTACAAAAGAAAATAAAAATTGTTGGCTTCATGTTCTAATGTGGTATTAATGTCATCACTTTTTTATGCTCCCTTTATGCATTTTTAAACCAATATGACTTTCCACCACCCTGCTTTGTTGCCTTCTTTGAAATGTTCTTTTTATATAGCCACAGTTGTCTTGAACTCTCGATCTTACTGTACCAGCCTCCTTTGTGCTAGAAATCCAGATGTGCATCACTACACTCAGTGCTAGGATACCAGATGTGTACTACCACACTCAGTCTGGAATACAGATGTGCACAACCACACCAGCTTATGAGGAAAATGTTATGTGAAAAGTAAAACCCTGACCCTATCTTGGGATTCTTTCCATGCTGTCAAGGAGGGAAGGGTATTTTTGTTTCTATTGGGCTCAATTTATGTCTCATGACATCCATTAAATGAAGACGGTAAGTGAGGGTGGTAAATACATATAAAAGACAACAAACAGATCCCAGAAAACTTCCTAAGTTTCCTCAGAATTTTAGGTCAGTTCCAAGCATATTAGTTGCACAGAAATTCACTTGCAAATGTAATGGCATATTATATAAAATATACAATGATCTTTGAGCCTATTAACAATGCATTCTTACTACCCTTTGCTAGAGTATAAAAATAGGAGCCTTCAATCCTTACACATAGAACCTATTATTTAATTTGTATATTTGAGTCTAATAAATTTAACTTTGAATGTTTTTACCAAAGGAAAGGTCTTACTATGGAATTGAAGTCAAAATACAATAAAAAGAAAATCCTATTTTTTAATGTCAATTACATTAGAAAGTCTCAGTGAAATAAGAGGAAATAAAGATAATGAAGTTTTGGCAGTGGTATCAACATCCCCTTTCTGACCTGTCTCTCCATGTGGCTTCTGTGACTCTACGTCCATTCCCATGCTAACTCTGGATCTCTTTAGGGCTCCACCCTTTTTGTTCTAGACCAGTGAATTACATACTGAGTTACCAGAATCAATAGTATCAACCTGTTGGTAATTTAAATTTTAACTCAACCTCCAAACTCTCAACTCCTCTCAGTAGACTAGAGTCCATGGAGATGACACCTAATAATGACTCATATTTTAGCAAACTTTTCAGTGATTCTGAATGTTAAAGAGTCTTAACTCTCTTCTGAATCTTTCTGAATCTAGGCTACTGATTTTAAGACCTCCAGATACTCATCCTGAGTTTGATGCCTAGAGCCCAGTTCTGTTGGAAGAATAGAATTAAAATCCAGAGAGCTACCTGTGGGAGATTGTGTTGTTACATTGTAAATAATTGTCTCACCCACTGGCTTAATAAAAAACGCTGATTGGCCAAAGGCAGGCAGGAAGTGTGAGTGGGGCTACCAGACTAAGAAAACTCTGAGAACAGGAAGCACAGAGCAGAATGCCAGACAGAAGCTGGAGGAAGCAGAGGACAACCATGCTGCTGTGAGAAAAGGTACTGAGCCACATGGCTGAACAGGTTAAGAGTCATGGGTTAGATTAAGGGTAAAGAGCTAGCAAGTGATATGCCTGGGCCTGAGGCCGATCAGCCTAAAACTTTTGAAAGCATCTGCATGTCTCTGAGTGGGTCTGTGTGTCTGTGGTCCTAAACCTTGAGGTTAGGCCCGAAACTCAGGACCAGAAACCTCTACTACAAATGGCACCCAACATGGGGCATACACAATATATACCCACATAAAGCCACAGAAAGCTTAAAAAAATGGTCTAGAGCCCAAAGCAGCCTCTGAATTGTGTCTCCCATATGAGCCATGATACAGAGACACCCTGGTAAGGCACGTGGGCTTGAGTTACAATAGTGGGCTTTTGGAGTGCAGCTTAAGGTGTAAAATGGCTGGTTCCTGAAGTCTCACAGGAGCCTAGATGTAAGCAAGATATTGTAAATGATGCAGTTAAGGTTTCTGCTCATGAGGACAAAAAGGGAACAGAATCAAAGATGGCTTTCTAGTGGCAGTGTTTTCTTGGATCAGCTCTGTTTGCCGGAGGCAAACTGAGGCTTCGCGTCTTTAAGAGAAGCTTCCTGATTCAGCCTTAGAGCCAAAACACTTGTGAGTTCTTTAAGAGGCCCTGATGCCTAACACTAAATGAAATTAATGAGCAGCATATGGCAAAGCTTTACTTGGTGATTATATGGACCGTAAAGTTCCCCAGAGTACCTGGGTTAAAAAGATAAATTCTATGAAATTAGACTAGGAGCTGGGTGGAGCCATCTATCCATCCTACCAACCTTGAACCTTGGCAGATTAAAGGTGTGTTCAGAAACAGAAAGAAATAGAAGAATCTGGGTAGAGTCAATTACCCTAGCCAAGCAAAGGTGTGGTCAGAGACAGAAAAAGTTAAGAAATAAATATACAGTAAAGACAGCTTTTAAAAAAGTCTAAGTGGTTTAGAGTGTGTTGAAAAAATGTATACATAGGCTTAGAGAAAAAAAAAGAAAAGGTAAAGAAAGCCCTTAAAAAATAGAATAAAATGCATAAATAAATAAAAAATAAGCCATGTAAAGACGAAAAATAAAAAGAATGTCTGAATACTGTATATTATTGTCTTATCTTTAAACTTCTTGACTAAAAATGAAGTAGTGAAAGCTGCTAAAAGACAGTTGATTATAAATGCTGTTGTATTAAATCAACATATATTTTGTAAATGTGTTTACCTTAAAATTGAAATGCAAAGATATGCTATTTTAGAGAGGAGGTTTTTCTTTTATTTTCACAGAAAATGAGAAACTGTGGATTTATTTCTGGATAAAGAACGTAAAGTTTGATAGAGGAAGACTTCCTAAAAAATTTCCAATGGAAATAGATGAACCAGATGATTCGACATTTCAGAGCACCTCTGTTGAAGTTTCCGGAACTTTGTATCCAGAACAATTTCAAAGAGACTGGCTGAGACGACCCAGCCTTACAGAGTACTCCACTAAAGACTTGTACATAATCCTAAATTTTTCTTTGGATTCCCTTGAGATTGCCAACACCCCTGTGGCTAAACAGGTTAATAGTCATGGGTTAGATTAAGGGTAAAGAGCTAACAAGTGATATTCCTGGGCCTGAGGCCAATCAGCCTAAAACTATTGAAAGAATCTGCATGTCTTTGAGTAGGTCTGAGTCTGTGGACCTAAACCTTGAGGTTAGGCCCAAAAGTCAGGGACAAAAACCTCCTACTACAGCTACCCTCAGACCTCCATATATACACCCCTATCATGCACATGCACACAGAATAATAATGAGAAAAATTGAAAAAATATATTGTGCATCAATGTATGAAGAACATTTAAAAATCTACAAAAATGTTTAACATTATGGAAGTTCATCATTTATCAAAATTAACATTAATAGAGAAATAAATTCTCTCTAGACAAATTTTAATAAGTTAAAAAATTGGAAAACATGTAGCCTACCAAATAAATATCAGAGAACCAGATGTGTTTATGGCATAGTACTTCACAATCTCACAATCTGATGTGTCTTCAAACCTATTTATTTAATCTTGATCATCAGAAAATGTAAAAAAAATATGTATTTATGAGAGAAATTTACATGAATACTAAATCTGACAAATATTACACCATTCATACTGTAATGAAATCTCACTTATGAATACCAGTAAAAAAAAACAAAACTTAGCAATAGACTTTAATAACCTCATAAAAAGAGAATATCACATGGTGACCAAGTGGAGTTCACAATTTAAAAAAAAGCTTAGATAAAGAAAAAAATTATGTGGTTATCACTATAGATCATAAAATTTGTATGTCAAGGCTTGCTACAATTTGGATAAAAGCCCAAGGGTTCATATGCTAAAGGATGGTTCCAGAGTGATGTTGTTGGAAAATACTGGCTTATGGGAAATTCTTAGATAATATTGGGCATGGTCTTTAGGGGATTAGTGGTGTCCTGACATCTTTCTTATTTCCTTTTCACTGTCTGACCATGGGGTAAGAAGTTCTGTTCTTCTGCATGCTTCTTCAGTGATATGCCAACTGGGCACATCCCAGAGACATGAGACAAATCTGCCATAGATTTAAACTTACAAAAATCCTAGGCAAAATAATTCTTTCCTCCTAATTATTTAATTATTGTAGATATGTCATTATGTATATGTTATTATGACAATTAACATCTAGTTAATATTAACAATCTTTTATGATAAAAAGAAACACATTGTATCTGTGTTCATGTTATGCGTATAGCATACATCTCGTCCTACGAAAACTGTTCTGTGGGGTATCTCCAACTTTAAAATGTTTATGTGAATCTTCTATATTGCTCTATGGACAGAAAAGTTGTGTATTCATAGAATTTTTAGGTTGAATCTTTAGCTCTAATGTGATGGTGTAGGTGTGGTCTTTAGGTGGTGACTAGGCCATGAAAGTAGACTCCTAATGACTGGAATTAGTACCTCATAAGCAGAAACAGAACACTTGCTAATTCTCCCTGATTATGTTTTTTAGGTTCCAAGCAGAAAACTAATATGTAGTGAGATTCAGGCATTATAGAGGCTTTGGAGTTTCAGGACCCTGAATGGGGCATGGCCAGCCCCTATTGAGAACCTGTTGCACACTGACTTTCCTTCCTATTTTGCTCCTGTGTTCTGGGGAAGGGGTCTAGCATCATTGCTGCATGGGACAGTTCCACTCTCCAAAAATTGCCTTAAGGTTCAATTTGTATCAGTGAGTGTATACATAGCCCCTTAATAAATATTAATTCCTTTATATAATCAATTGCAAGTGAATAATTCTGTAATACAAATGTCTGCACAAGACATCTCATCATAACATAATCTACTAGAACATTGACTTTTAGACTTTCCAGCCTCCAGGCCTGTAAGCCATAAAAGTTTCTTCTGTAAGCCATATAATTTCTGGCAATTTTTTATGGAAAACTGTGATAAGATATATGACCTTGATACCCGTGAATAATCTAGAGTTGATTCTCTCTCTCTCTCTAGATGTCACTTGTCATTTACCTCCTCCATTGCTGAACAGCAGATAGGACTTTAGTTTCTTATATCTATCATAGCCTTTTGAACTTGAAGGCTTTTAAATTCATCTTTATTTTAAACCTCTAGTCTTAATTCTTGCTTACTAATGTATTTGTATTCTTTAGATGTTCTTTCCTTTTCCAGTGTCTCAGGGAGGCTTCATCTGACCTCCATGGTATGATCAGACATCAGCTTATTCCTCTTCAACTGTCTCTTGTTCTATTCACATGCACAATCTCCTTTGTGGTATGTTAGGCAAGATTTCATTTACTTTTTCACTGTGTTCCAGCAAAGCAAAAGAAGCACACACTTATTACTCCCTATAACTCAGTGCTGATGCAATCAATGCCTAGCACACAGAAAGCACTCTGAAATAACTATAGAATCGACGAGTGAATGAAAAGCCCAGGACACTGAGTCATAGTTTCTATGTTTAAAACATATAGACTGAAAGAGCAGATATTTGGGTCCTCTTTCTGTCATATTCTAACAATAGCTCTTGATTATCATGAACTTATTTTTTATAAGTCAGAAAAGACATGTCAAAATAGTCTTGAATGATGATAAAAAATATGTATTTAAGATTTAGCACGTTTGTATGTAATTCGTACATGTTAGCAGAAATCCCTAGTCTGGACTTGTTTTAACATTGTAAAACTGAGAAGCAGAATGAGGTGTGTGTGCGTGTGTGTGTGTGTGTGTGTGTGTGTGTGTGTGTGTGTGTGTGTGTGTGTGTGTGTGAACTAATCTCCATTGTGAAAAAAGGTAAGGTTATTGAATCTCTACTCTGCCAGACACATGTAGGAATTAGTGTGTATGAGTTTTTTTCTTTTGGGCCAACAACCAGCTCTCAGATCATGACATGGAGACTTTTATTATTTATGAATTCTCAGCTTTATCTTAACTCTTATGTTAATCTATTTCTCTTCATCAGTGTTTTTGCTTCAGGGCGTTTTACCTTTATATCTGTATATCCTATTCTGTGTACTGGCTGGCCCAGGGCATCTCTCTCTCCTTCTTCCTCGTTTTCTCCACTCCTCTGCCTTTTTCTCCTCCTACTTAGTCTCTCCCTGACAGCCCTGTCTATAACTGTCTAGCTATTGGCCATTCAGCTTTTTATTAAACCAATAAGAAGCCTTAGGTAGGCAAGGTGAAATAGCAACACATTTTTTTGCATAATTAAACAAATACAGCACAAACAAATTAGCACATCTTTGCACAGTTAAGGTAATGTTAATGTTCCATAATATTTGCTTAATATTTGTTACATTTGTTTAAATGTAACACATCCTTACATAGTTAAATTTTCCACAATAATCTAAAAATAGAATATCCTAGTTATATATTTTTATAGTTTTTCCTCATACATATTATCATGTAATGTGTAGCATCTGCTATTAAAATAGACTCTTCTAATATTTCAGACTTTCTCATCACTGGTGTATCTACCTACCCTTTTAGGTATTGGTACATTTCTTCCACCAAAGGAGGAAATACTGAAATCAGAGCAAGAGAGGTTGCCAAGGGATTTAGGGTCACAAACTTGGGAGATAAGAGGTAATAGCTATACTTGCAGCCCAGTCATGGTGAGTTGGTACTTATTACCAGACAAAAGTACAAATGGGAGACTTCATTGGGATAAACAGCAGATTTCAGTACTTTTTCTTACATGGATCAGGTAGTGGTGGTGCACACCTTTAATCCCAGCACTGGAGAGGCAGAAGCAGGCAGATCTCTGAACTGGTCTACAGAGAAAGCTCCATGATAGCCCAGTCTACACAGAGAAACCCTGTCCCAGGGAAAAAATAGGCTACATAGTAGCTCATTGTTTTACCTGATACTGGCAGTCTTTGTCTGTGAAGTACATGCCTCCTACGTGGGTTGAGTGTCTTACCTTGGGACTGTTTATAGTAACAACTGTCCTTGATAACAATGTAATATGGCTCCTTCCTTTCATTTAAGTTATTGTCACTGTGATGTTTGCTTGTGTGTGTCTGTACATGTGATACCTGTGTGTAAGAGAGAGGAAAGAGACAGATGTTATTAATTGCATTTCAGAAATTATATTTCATAATTTGCAAACTTAAATAAGACAAGTTTTATTCTACTCAAAGACTTAAATATAAACACATATGTGAAAAATATGTATGTGTATATATAAATATATATATATATATATGTAAGTATTTGACATATATATGAAGTTGTTTCTAAACTATTATGGCAACTGTGTCTAGGGACTAAGTCTATCGTTACTGATTAAGCTTGTATTACTTAAGATATTAAAAGTAGAGAAGTATTTAAAAAAGGTGGGGGGGGGCTGGAGAGGCTCAGCCATTAAAGACTAGGCTCACAACCAAAAATATAAGCAGTTTCTTAGTGCTGTTCATTACTAACATTGTTTCCTAGATTTATGGTTACAGGTGGAGTTGATAGCATTTGATGATACAATTTGACATACAAGTTCATAATTCTCAAGACACCATAGGATAAGGTAGTGGAAACACTATGGGCCATTGTTTGAACTTCTGCTCTCCTGCTCAGTAGCTCAGGACTCCATATGGTACTTTGGGTCTCATGTTCATCTACAGAAAATGGGGGTGAGCAGGAGAAAGGGAATGGGGTGGGGGGGGACTGTGGTTGGTATTTAAAATTAAAAACTTTATTATTATTATTATTTAATAAAGAGCTACGTTAGAGAAGAATGAAAAGAATGGCTTTTGTCCTCTCTCTGGGATGGAGTACTCTATGTCCGTATATATGAGTTGATACATATGTTTTAAAATTGAGGAATATTTATTGCCTTTCTACCATGGCTGCCAGAACATCTGTCAGAAACAACTTAAAAAGAAAAATCTATATTTTGGATCTTGATATTAGAAGATTTGGTCCATGGTTCTCCAATCCACTGATTTGAGCCACACATTTCTATTACAGTAATGTCCTCTGTAGGCATATTGTGTGTGCTTGGTATTATTTTAGGTAATGTAGAAACTTTAGAATATAATTCTCAACTGGAGAACATGAATCACTCAGGGATAAGGTATGTTCTTGGAGGCTTTACATGCTCAGAATCTTCCCTCTAGACATTTACAGCCTGTCTTACATGAAGTAAATGGCCTCTGCCTAAGACTTATGTTATCATGATGTATAACCACACTTGCTAATTCTATTTCTTGTACAGAAAGAAAAACTATTAATTATATGGTTGTTGATGTGGGTCATATCAAGCCCATAAAATGAGGCATGGCTAAGATTCTTTAAAAATAGTAACATAACATTATAACTTGAATTATCAATGAAGATAATCTCAGACATGAAAATAACATGCACTTTTTAATCTAAAGTAAGTATACATATGGGTTTAATCAACTCAAGTTTGAAAATTTTCATATGCACAGAACACCAAAAATATGTTTTATTATAATTCCTTAAATAAGAAATGTCCAGTGTTTTGATATTGTTTCCTAACATTGTCATCTACAAAATTCATGCTCAATAGTCATGTAATGAGTTTCAAAAGTAATCCACAAAAACTCTTACAATGTTTTAAGTAAATTTATCAATCTGTGTTGGACCTTGGCTATCATTGGCCGTAGGCTGCTTAGGGGTCTAAATGATGTGAGTTAATGACTATATCTTTCTTTTTTCTTTTATTTTCTTCTTTTTTAAAAATTTACATTGTGTAGTGGTCTGAATAGGTATGACCCCATAGACTCATGAGTTTTAACACTTGGCCCATATAGGGAGTGGCACTATTAGGAGGTGTGACCTTGTTGGACTATGTGTGGCCTTTTTAGATAAAATGTCTCATTGTATGGGTAGGCTTTGAGGTCTCATATGCTCAATATATGCCCCTTCTGCTGGATAAAGATGTAAAACTCTAAGCTCCTTCTCTAACAACATGTCTGCATGTATGCCCCCATATCAGATCCTGATGATAATGTACCAAACCACTGAAACTGTAAGCCAATCCCAATTAAATGTTTTCTATTATAAGAGGTTTTATGATCATGGTGTCTTTTCACAGTAGTAGAAACTAACTAATTTATATTGTATGAAAAGTAATGTAGAGTTGTTTTAAGGTATACAGGAAGATATGCCTGGGTCACTTGAAATTTTAATCCCTATTTTATATAATAAACTTGAGTGTCAGAGGATTTGTGTATGGGTGGTATGGACCTAATACCCCACTGATTGGAGGAAGGACAACTACACAATGAAATATACTTGATCACTTTTGATTCTAGTGATTTCTTTCTCTAAAAAGTCTTAAACTATATCTTATGCCCTCATCTGTCCCAGCCTAATTCCACACAAATGTTTCTTAAGGAATATTGTCATTAAACTCAGATTATTATCACCAATGGAGATTGGGCTGCTGAGACAACTCATTAATGCTGACTGACATTTTTCTTTCTAGAGTTGAGAAGTGAAGGGATGTTTTGCCAGTTCACCCTACAGGCCACAAGGAAGGAAAAGTGACAGTGCATAGGTAAACAAGACTGGCCATATGAACATTTCTCTCCTTAAACATTGGTAAACAGGACAATGTGATTTAGGAGAGGATTACTCTTAGAGAAAGTATAGGGTGTGTAGTATGCATGATGTTAGAGTCAAAACGTCAGAACAAAATTTAAAACAGTTCTAGGATATGAGAGATGAGAAGATGGCTCAGTTGTTAAAATGCTTACTGGACAAGCATAAGGATTTAATCCATACTCGTATCACTCATGTCAAAACTGAGCATAGTGATTTACCGACTGTAATTTCAATTTTAGAAAAGCAGAGACATGTAGATCTCTGGAGTTCATTGGCTAACCAGTCTAGCCAAATGGTGCAAGACTCTTACACTAAAATAAGATAAAGAGAATAAGTGTGTGGGGGGAGATATTATCATAAACCCTTAACCTCCACACACATATACATATGTATATATACATATACACTTACATGAACACATATAATACAGAAGGAAATAGGAAGAAAGAAAGACAGGAAAAGAGAGAAAGAGAAATAAAGAAAGAGAGAGTGAAAGGGGAGAAAGGAAGAAGAAGAAGGAGGAGGAGGAGGAAGAGAGAGAGAGAGAGAGAGAGAGAGAGAGAGAGAGAGAGAGAGAGAGAGAGAGGGAGAGAGAGAGAGGAGAGTTTATTTTTCTGGTTGAGCACTAGGGCATCTTACTAGCAGTAAACCTCTGGCATGTGTTTATTTTCTTCAATCTTGCCATCAGTTTCTTCCTACATTATCAGTTCTAGCATAAGGATCTGTGTAGCAAGCCTGGCGATAACCCATGGAAGCAACACTTTTTGTGCATGATGAGAGAGGTCTATGCACCAAAGGAACACGTCTTAGAGTGCTATATATCATATATTACCTGTGATAAAAGGACTATTGAGAAAGATTCTCTAAACACATTCCCAGAAAATGATGGATATAAATATAGGGTGGATGAAAGCAGAAATTTCAGAGCCTGTGTACACTGATTGGAAGAATGGTTAATTTAATACTCTTGATAGATAGTTAGTGACTCTGCTCCTCAGTGGGCTTTTTTTTTTTTTAAGGGAAAGCTCAGCTAATTATAGCTACATTGGTCAGGCTACATCTACTTGTTAAGGTGTCTTTTATGTAAAATCTCTTAGATGTTGTCTAACCAGTGGCATCTTACCTTTCTATGGTGAGATTTTAACTTTTAACTGCAAGATTTCACAACATTTATTAATTCATCTACCCTGTTCAGATGTATTTGTAGCTAGTGTATCCATTCCCTTTCCTTTTAAGTGAAAAGAAACTAAAATTGAAAAGAAAGCTTTCATCTTGTTGCCTTGAATGAGTGAGCCGGACTTGAACTAGCTTCTCTGCCACTCACGAGTTCTTGTGTAGTGGTTGAATAGGGTTTCTTACAAAGCAAGCTGATGTACTTTGCTTTTTGAGAATAAAGAAAGATTTTTCCAAATATCATTCGTCATCAGGTATATTTCCATTAGCACAGTGATCAGTTTCATTAAACAGCATGAATACCTCTATTGTGTCCAGAAGCACTCATCTTGCTTTCAAAACTCCATTGAAAATAATTTGATGTCAATTTCCATGGTGACAGAGAGGAAGAATATCTCTTAGAACTGCAGCAAGTATGTATATTTCTGAGCTATTGTGAAACACTGAATTGGTCCCATTGTGTCAAGAGTTCTTTGGGTTTTGCTGTTATTATTGCTTCATTACCAGAGAAGAAAAACTGCTCTTAGCAAAAGATGTGGGACAATTATTGAATTCCATCCTCTTTCATATCTGGCTAGCCAATCAATTCTTTTTATGAGATAATGCTCCAAAAGAAGGATCTTAATTTAGTGCTTGTGAAAATTTTGGTAATGAAACTTCATCTTAGTGGATAAGGATATGTGTAAGATGTCAGTGCCCAAGACATCCTTGCTTCAGTAGCTACTCTGTGTCTTTCCTGCAGTTTATGAGATAGGCTACCAATTGGGCAAGGACTGCACAAAAGTCTTACCCTTTTATTTCTTAAGACACATTACCTTATGCATGAATGTACTAATTGTTTATTACCAGTGCAGGGACTGGTAGGGCAAAGCCTAGTTTGTTTTCTCTAAGTTTTAAAGCTTTTTGTCAGAGAGGGACATGCCGGTCTAGATAAAATCAAAATGTCAATAAAGGCATAGATATCACTGAGAATGCTTAAACTCCTACTGAACACCACGAAGTCACAGCACACCCACAGTGTTCGAAGTAATCCCTTAAATAGTTTCATGGACAACTAAACCCTGTAGCCACTAGTTTCTATGGTCCTCGCCTCCACTCAATAACTGTTCAGATTTCCTGCTTTCATTGTTCTGTTCCTATACTTAGTTGTCTGCATCCTATTCATGTCGTCATTAAAGCAGCCTCATGTACATGCTAGGTCATTTTGAGGTCATTTTGTGATCCTGACACCACATTCCTACAAGGTTCTCTTGGGTAGCGTATGTGCCTAGGGAATTTTAAACATTGGGATATAATGTTTTTTGTTTGTTTGTATTCGTTTTTCTTTTGTTTTCTGGATTCTGAGATAGCACAGGCATGGCTTTCTCTTCACCACCCAGAAGTACTTTTCCATCATAACCTCAGTTACTGAGGTGATTTCTCTGACTTTAAATCTTCTCCAGAAATGACTATAAAATGAGAGTGGGATTATATTCTTCAGGTTACTTTTGGATTCAGGACTCTTCATCTAATCAAGTTATTGCCCTAAGTGGATTTCCTGTTCCTTGTTATGGTATGTAGAATTAGTCCATTTTCAATCTCTCTCTCTCTTTCTCTCCTTTTCTCTCCCTCTCCCACCCTCCTTCCCACTCCCCCCCACACATAGAAATCACATACAGAGAGTGCTCATAACTAATTTCTCAACAAGCAGAGGGGTTTTACACTGCAAATTAAAAAGTGAAGGGATATATTGAATGTGTATTGCAGTGTTTTTAGTAGTCAGGAGGTGTGGCTCACTGTTGTTATTTAATTTTGCTCTTTTAGGGGTTCACCATCCAACTTCCAAATAAATGCACACAGAAGCTTATTCTTAATTATACATGCCCTGACTTAGCTTGGCTTGCTTCTTGCCAGTTTTTCTTAAATTATCCCATTACCTTTTGCCTCTGGGATTTTCCCTTTTCTTATTTCTGTATGCCTTACTTTCACTCTTACTCAGTGGCTAGCTATGTGGTTGGGTGGCTGGTCCCTTATGTCTTCCTTTTTATTGCTCTTCCTTTCTTCAGCTCAGATTTCTCTTTCTATATATTCTATCTGCCTGTCAGCCCCACCTACCCTTTCTGCTATTTCAGTATTGGCCACTCAGCTCTTCATTAGACCAGCAGATATTTTAGACAGGCAGAGTAACACACCTTCACAGAGTTAAAGAAAAGCAACAGAAAAAACAATGTAACACATCTTGCCTTGTTAATACAGATGTTCCACAGTATAAACACATATAACACAACTTCATATATTATTCTACAACAGTTCACAACTCAGCATTCAGGAGGCATCTGAGGCAGGAAGATCATTATGAGTACAAGCCCAGCCTAGGCTACACCCTGTCTCTTATGTTGATAAAAGTCCCTTAACTGCTCCACAATGTTATGCTGCTTCATAGTCATTATTTTCTCACAATTTCTCTCTAATCCTCTGTCACCACTCAGTTTTCATAGATTTGTCCATTTCTGGATTTTTTTTCCACCAGTTTCTGCATAAGCCCTTTCTGTTCTTCTGATGCCAAACTCAACTTTAGGACCCATCACCCCAAGAGTGTTCAGGGAACATAATGCCAACCTTCTGCAGAGTAGGACCATGCGGGCCTGAGGAACTTGAGATATCATTTTCTCCAAAGGCAGATAGGCTTGGTTTCCCTTAAGTTTCCATGGCTCTGGCTAAGTTACATCACTGCAATTGATTTATACATTTTTTAAAAAGAAATTGAATATTGTTAAGTTGGAAGAAGAGAAAGTCCTTGAAACAGAACCTTTAGAACCCTCTGTGATTAATCTATGCTATATATATATATATATTAATATTAATCTATGCTCTCTCTCTATATATATATTTAGTTTGAACATTAATCTAAATAAGTACATTTGAAAGAGTGGGAAAACTATGTACCCATCCCTTACTATAAATATTCCTTTATTAATATGTGTGTCCAGAGGATACATGAGTTATGAAAGAGTTCACAAACTAATTATTTATTCAAGTTTCAATTTTGTCAGAGTTTTGTTTTTTGTTTTTACATTTTTTTGGCATGGTAGACAATTTGTCTTTCTATGTATTAAAGTAACAAGAGCTTTGAAAAGAAGTAAATAAGCATGAAAATAAATAAAAGGAATTGGTTCATTAAAGTGTAAAACTGTAACTGAAACCTGATTGATTCAGAATGGCCAAAGTTTACTTTGAATGTGTAGAGTTTAAGAGCAGACAAGGGTTCAAGCAGCTCTCTTAAACTAGCTGGTGATATTATCAGTGAATTAAATAAAATAAAGAGATTTTATTTTGGGGAGAAATATTACCATAAAATAATGTACTAGCCTTTTTGAAGATAGATATTGGATTCCCATCATCTATCATGAGGTGTAACTTCCTAATTTATGCCAGTGACACATTATGTAATATGGATTCTTTAGAGATTGGTATTGAATGTTATAACCATGGGTCTACTTTCATAATTATCCCAAGAGAATAGCTGATCAGCATTTCATTTGTTTTGAGAAAGGGAAAGCAATCCCCTTTCTGACACTGTATGTTGTCAGTCTTAGAGACCAAATGGCTTCAGTCAGCTGTTATTGGCCTTACAAAAATATCAGACCCCGTATTAGCTACTAGTGCAAGAGCAGGCATAACCTAAGTTCAGGACAACCCCATTGACAACAGATTCTGAGGTACAAGTCTACCTTATTGTTATGCCACTATGAGAACCTATGTAATTCAGGAACAACTGTGGTTGTAACCAATGAACATGAGATCTTCCATTTTAGTAGCACACATTAAAGTCTTTTTATGTGTTGGCAAGATTATGCCACAGAGGATAAGCAGTTTTGAAAACACTGCTTTCTTATACACATACCTTTTTTCTCCAGCTCTTTATGGCATTTCTGTGTGACACATTGATAAGTTTAATTGATCACAGTTAGAGAAGTTAGAAGAATCGATATTTATTAAAATAATTTTAAATTGTCTACAATCAAAGACTATAAGATTTTCAAAAACTTCCCCAGATATATATTTTCTAGAAAGGACTGTGGAGGTGCTGTTGAAGGCATTCATTTATGAAAAAAAACAAACAAACAAAACTAACCATTGGGTGTCTACTGTGTTTCAGGCAATTTCTCACATTGGAAAGGCATTTGTTTTGTAGGAATTATTGTTTCAAAGATGTACAGGTAAAAAAAGAAAGAAAGGACAAAAGAGTTTAGACCCAGTAAAACTTTTGAGGGACACAACAGCACTAAATAGCTAAAAGGGCAGAGGACACTTTGGGGGAGATTCTAAAGAGGGGACACCTACCTCCAAATGTAAAGAAAAGCAATAGAAATAATGCAAATTACCTCTGCAAGCATAAAGCATAAACAAAACCCTGGACTTTCTAGACATCTCTGTTATTTAACTGCTTGCCTTGCAAGGAGGACTTTGAAAATGTGGGTAATGATGTGTGTTCTTAATTCTCCCAGTGGGGATGAGGAGATAGTAAGATCCTTGGAATAAATCGGCAAGCCAGCCTAACATACTTGGCAAGTTCTAGATCGAGTTCAAGTCATCGATCCTGTGCTAGAAAACAAATCAGTGAGATGTTGCCTGAGGGGAAATACTGGAAATTAACCTCTGTCCTCCACATGCAGGTGCATACGTATTTGTGTACTGGCTATCTTCAAAAATGTGTACATGAGAACACACACACACACACACACACACACACACACACACACACACACACACACATTTGAGGTGAGATGAACCACTGATATCTAGAGGGAGACTGAAAGGAGATGAGTTGGGGGACAAAGTTGTGTCCAGATCTATAGACTCAAACAGTAAGTGTGGATTATATTTTAAGTGCAGATAATTCTTGAGTTATGATGAAGTGATATCCCCCAAACCCATTGCAAAATACACTTAATATACCTAACCTGAGTTAGGTATAGACTAGTCTATGTAGTCTAGTTTATAGTTGGGCACAATTGTCCAACATAGAACACCATTTATAGTAATATGTGGCATATCACAGCTCCACACAAGCTAGAAATGTTGTAAACGTAATAGAATTTGAGAACATTAAGTCAGTGTCCATGTCAACAGGACATACTACAGTATTGTTTTCCTTTCTAACTGTGTGGCTGCCGGGGCACTGTGACTTACTATCTAGCACTAAAAGACAGAATAATGCCACAGACATTTGCAGAAAAATATAAATTCAAAATTTAAAGTATCATTTCTAAAAAAAATTACTTTTGTTTACATCATAATAGAATTGAAAAATTGTATGTCAAGAGAGATGTATATTTTGTATATTTCCAAAGTTAGATTTGTAACATCTAATAGAACTGCTATTTTTGGCATGTCATATGACATAATTTCAATTTTAAAATTTCATTTTCTCCTACTTTTTCATAGAAAGCCATGGAAGAAATCAAAAGGTATAAAAGCCTCCCCATCCCCAAAGAAGGAGATATCAAATGGCAGCTGGAGTAATTGAGGAATTTGGCATGGCAAGATGAGGTCAAGTGGTAGTTAGTCTAGAGAAGAACAAATTGTTGGGGACGCATTTTGGATATTGTCCAATGCTAAGACATACCCAATTAGATTGATTTTGAGTAGGCTAACTTATATTAGTTTCAAATAGTTGTAATATACTTGCAGTTCTCAAAATAAATAAACCTCAAAGAAACTTCTTTGGAGAAAAGGTGGCTCCAGTGAGGTTGTCTGTAATTTTATAATATTATCTTTTTTTATTCTAGAAATTTGGTGGCAATCTGTCCACCAGGTAAGTGTGACAAGAACACAGGATAATTTCCACATCTTGGGTGTCTGACATTTGGATTCCATATCTGGAAATCATATCAAACACTGAGTATCTGAGCTATCAAATGTCTCTGGTGTTAGAACTGCAGATTTGTGTATGGCAATTGGATCAAGTCCTTTCATCAGTGGAACTGCTGAGCTGTATGAGAAGCCTCATGCTCACTGTGCCATACTCATCTATCAATCAGTTCTCTAGAGTTTTGCACACTTGAGTCGAAGTAATATCCAACCATAGCATTTATCATCAAGCGCAGAATACTTACTGAGTTTGAGTACCTTTATCACTGTATCACAAAGGGTCTGTGAAACAAGTTGAGGGGAAAAGCATCTTTTGGCTTTTGTGTCTTGAACTAAAAGGAAAGGTCTCATGTAATAGTTTGTAATAGATGCAGAGCCCCGAGGGAAGCTGAAGGATTTTACTGTCACTGATGAACAAGCCTATGTAGACTTTTACATTCAATTTCTTAAAAGGATAGCTTTTCTCTAGGGCATAATCTTTATTTATAGTGTCTAAATCTGTAGATAAGAGCAGTTTTGTATTTAATATCTCCTCATCATCTAATAACTTTTAAAATTATAGCTTTTATTTGTTCTTTGATAGTTTTCTACGTGTGTATATTTACATATGTATTTTGGGCCTATCCAGGCCCCACTTTGTCTGAAAACTCTTCACAATCCTTCCACCATATCCTCTTCCAACTTTATAGGCCCACCCACTGCTGCATACAGCAACTTAGCTGGGGCCTGAAGAAAACTATTTCCCTCAGCAAACCATCAACTGCCAGAAGCTCTATGACATGAGCTTCTCGTGAGCTTCTCTTTCATCCACACTGTAATTTTGATTTCTGAAGTTCTTGTGCAGGATCCTATTTTCTATGAGGTCATAGGGACCATGGCCTTACTCTGCCACAATGTACTGGCAGCCACTGTCCTGTTCAGAACTGAGCACCTAGAGTTTCTTATTTCCCCAATTCTAACAGCTTAAGTTTTTGCAGATTTTTATTTGTTTGTTTGTTTTTGTTTTGAATGGAAAATAGGTCAAAAACAAAAGAAAACAAACTACCACTTTCTAAGCAGCCAAAACTTCTTTTCACAAGGAAAAAAAAAAAAAAGACATTTGGGCACTATAAGCACATTAGCTGATTAGAATTTTTCGGCAAGTGCTCAGATGTGCATGAGTAGGTGAAACATTGCTTTTCTTTAAGCAAAATTGTCATTGATGTGGGAATGCCTTTCTGTATGCTGTGAATATCAATCTTTAAATAAAGGAGCTGTTTTGGGCCATGACAGGCACCATAGAAAAAGCAGGAGGAGAAATCAATCAGAGCATAGGTAGGAGAAGCAGGGCGGAGTCAGGCAGATCAAGCAAGCATCCCAAGGAACAACATGTAAGGAACACAGGTGAGCCACGGGCCACATGGCAGACAGATTAATAGAATTGAGTTGATTTAAGATGTAAGAGCTAGCTAGCAATGTGCCTGAGCCATAGGCCAAACAGCATAAAGTTAATATAAGTGTCTGAGTCATTTCTAGGGGCCTGAGTGGTGAGTGGCTGGGCAGCTAAGGGGTCTGGCGGGGCAGGGTCTGGGCCTCTGGCCACCCAGGGCCAAGAAACCCCCACTGCTACATGTCATGGTCAATTGCTTCTGGCAGGAGCGAGAGATGTCTCTAAAGGGCTGGCTGCTGGGGGTTTGACCATGTCCTTTGAATATATAGGAAACACAAACTGAACTCATTTTTCTTTCTTTTTGGAAGCTGATGTCAGAACGTGGGTGGACTTTTGAAGACAAGAACGCGAATGTTATCAGGATTAAACTTCCAAATAATTAATAAAAAATATTATGTTGAAAAAATATTAATGTGAATAGTCTATAAGAGTGTGTTGGTTATATGAAAATAAATGTGAGTGGTAATTTCTTGTTCCAACAGAACACCCACATAGAATAACTTCTCAAATCCTGAAAGCAAACAGAATAACATCTTATACATGCTGTGCTGATAGAATTCTTCCACACCAACTGAGTTGTAACTTATGTATTCTTCATGCTGAGTTACCACTAGTATTGTGTGTGAGAGAGATCCTGCCTGAGCAGAAAGCCTGGCTTTATTTCCAATTCATGTTGTTTCCTTGTGGAAATAAGCCAGAGATATATACTATGCTATAGTAACTGGCTAAATAAATTAATTAATTAAATGCATGCGGGAAACCATTATGTAAATATTCTTTGCTTATTCTCTGCATAATCTATAAAGGAAGTTAAACAATAGTCACCACTGGGGTTGGGTCTCTCAATAATACTCAGTCCTAGGATTCATTTCTAAAGAAAGATCTTAAATACTTAAACCTAGAGCTCTCACACAGACACGTGGCATTTGAAAACATTTGAACTAGATTACTATAATCAGAACTTCTCTGAGTTTTCTAACTAACAGTAGAGTAGAATATATATTAGTTCCCAGGCAATGAAGACTATACTCGTGCTCCCTGGTCCATGTATGAACATTTTGTGAAGTCCCATAAATATTCATCACTGATTTTCATTATGTACATGTGATGCACATGCTTCTTTTAATACAAAATTGGCATATCCCTATGTGTCTGAATAAGAAGCTACTGAAAGAAAATTCAATATTGCCCTTCAGCTTTCAGCAGCTACCAGGATTCTATTAGCATCACCAAGGTGTGTCCTGGTCTAGAGTCTCCTAGTGACTTGTGCACTGACTCACAACAGTCCTTAGAATGTGCTAAGCAGGTAGTTCCTTTTGTTCTTAATTTATAAGGTTATATGTTAGAGATTGAACATTTTAATAAAACTGTTAAGTGATACCTTCCTCATGCCCCACTGCTCTCATTATGGTCTGTAGCTGCCTGTAATGTTAACTTACTTCCTTTCCAAGATCTTGCAGTGGATTAAAAACAGCAAACAAATCAACAACCTTCTGTGAGCACCTCAGTAGTGCTCACACTTTAACCAAGACCAAGAGATTTAGAGACATGTTATATAAGGCTGTTTTTCAGATAGATTATTGTATTTTTATTTTGTTTACTATAAATAAGCTCTGATGAAAGTCATCAATATTTTCTAATGATCTGGGTGGGAGGTTGGACAAAAGGAAATGTGTATTCAGGCTTATCTGTTTAAGTATGTTCATGCTCTAAGTCACTCTTATAGGCATTCATACAGCCACACAAACAACAGACAACTTGGTTCTACACACTGTGGGGATACTTAGTTATTATCTGCCTGCAAAGCAGCACTTAGTTGTCCACGCTGGTTTCTTTGCTTACATTTGCCTTGGAGCACAGCAAATAGAACAGATAGACATATCAGCATAGAGGACCATACAGGTGACTGCTCCTTCACTGGGATATGTCCAGGGATTCAGAAGTATCAAAATGAGAGTGATCAGTCAGGTAAGGCTCATGGAGAGAAGGTACTGAATTCAAGTTGCAGGGTAAAAGTTGTCTGCCTTGACCAGGTCATACAAAGAGGGACCAATGAGTTGGTCAGGGAAGTCATATTGCTTTCTCATTTGATTGTCTTCAATTCCACATGGAACTATGCAAGGAACTATGGGTAATGGATTTAAAAATTTGATCCAGTCTTTACTAGAAAAAAACTCCAGAATCTGTGTCATCTGTCATAGATATCAACAAGGAGGAAGGTCATGTATTTGCAATATCACCCTCATTGCAACCCTTTGAGGGTTATTGGAAAAAACAAAGCAAATAGAAATGTGAAATGTAATTATTGTAACTTGTAACAAGGAAAGAAATTAGCTCAATTAAACACAGCATTGAGGAAACACTGGGAAATGAATGGGCATGGGGAGCAATGCCTTTCTCTCAGGCCTTTTGTGCTTCTTTACTACCTCTGATTTAACAGAAGAAAAACAGTTAATTGGGCTTTTCTATTGATGGTCTAAAAACATCCTTACACTTACTTGCATATATATCAGCTGCTATTTTCACCATATTGTATGGGTAAGAAGTATTTTGAGAGGCCTGTGATAGAACACTATGATCTACCTGTTAATGTATTTATTATACATATGGCTAGCTTGGATATATTTTATCTAAGCTCATGCTGTCTATCCAACTGTGAGTTTGCATTAAAAAAAAACCCTTATTCCTATTACCCTTAGAGTACATCCCACTTTCTCAAAAGTGACCTGTGTGCTCCTGTGTGTTTCTGTAGCAATGATGCCTCAAGAGTTCCCCCAACAAAGAAGCTCAGGCTTCTGAGAAGTTAATGTTCTTGCTTTTGAAGACTGGAGTTTGTGAGATCACACACTAAGTAACTGAAACCTGCAACATCATAAAGGTTTTTTAAAATTCGGGCATTCTGTGAATGAGACATGAAATGAATTCTATGCACATCAGCTCCCTGGAGCCTTGTCACAATAGATAAGGCCAAACTGAAGGATGTCACATTACTTCTCGTGGGCTACTGAGCTGCAGAATTAATAACCGAATCATAATTTCACTCCAGGATACAAAGCTGCTACATCCTGTCCCTTCCTGATCCTTTATATAAAATAGTAAAAGTAGAATTTCTTCTAAGGCAGACAAAATGGTGAATACATTTATATGTAAACTCCTACAGTTGGATTAAATATGTACTCAAGGTTCCTTATTTTGTAAATCTTTCATAAATTAATTATGTCATCACTAGCTACATACAAATTTCATTCATGTGGTATATTGATTTTTTAATTATTTCAGTTGCTCATTATCACCAGTATCATAATAGTCTCAGCCATATTTATAGCCTATGTAAAGTGATTTAGCAGTCCTCAACCTACAAAGAGTGTGTTTCCTCAATTCCTGATTCAATGTTGGAACTGATATCTTGATAAGACCAGTGATATTCCCAACCTATGAGACATTAGAGAAGATTTTTGGGGAAGTACCAGCCATTTCCAGCTCTTTTTTTTCTTTTCCTTACAATTTTGTCATTAGATGTTTTTAGCTTTGATGAACAGAGGGGGACTCATGGGCCAAATGTCCATACTTCTTATAATAGTCAAATACCAGAAAAAAATTGTGAGAATAACCATAAAAACGAAAGAATCCATGCTGAATTCAGCTAAGATCTGAAAAATCCTACAAACAGATACATTAAATTAATATGAATTATCTGAACATCAAGATTTATTTTTCTTAATATATAGTTCCAATATATATATAATTCCAATATATAGCTAATGAGAACTTTTGTGTATATACCTCAGTGTCTAGAGAAGATTGATTCCAGGAATACCTCCATGGACACAAAAGTGAAAAGATTCTCACTTCTCTGATGTTGCATCACATATGGTATCCCACATTGATACACTGTAAAGTCAATGCATCAGCAGGTGAACTGTACTGTTTTTAGACAAATATGCAGTAGAAAAAAGTTTTAAATGTTCAAGGCAGATGTAGTTTGATTCCTGGATGCTTCAAACATTTAGAGATATTAACACAGAGGTCAGATTGTATTTATACTATGATATATTTTATAATCCCGTGATTTATTTATATTATGCTTTTGTCACACAATTAAACATTTTATGTTTATTTTTTAAATGTACATTTTTAACTTTATTTTTTTATTTTTAAGTTATTTTAACATACCCATGACTGCTCCTCATTTCTCCCCTCTTCCCAGTCATCCGCCAGCTTTTCCCACCCACCATCCAATCCTCAGAGAGGGTAAGAATTCCCAGGGTGACTCAAATGCAGTCTGACATATCCAGCTGAGGTAGGACCAAGACCCTCCCCCCATTACCAAGGCTAAGCAAGGTGTTCCCTGTAGGAAAAGGGTTTGAAGAAGCCTGTTTATGCACTAGAATAAGTTCTGGTTCCACTGCCAAAGGCCCCACAAACTGCCCATGACACTTGACTGTCATCCACATTCAAAGAGCCTAATTCAGTCTTATGCAGATTCCCCAACTGTCAGTCCAGATTCAATGAGTTCCCAGTAGCTTGGGCCAGCTGTCTATGTGGGTTTTTTCATCATGATCTTGATACCTTTGCTCATATAATCTCTCCTCCCTCTCTTTGGCTAAACTGAGAACTTGACCCAGTGCTTAGCTGTGTATCTCTTCATCTGCTTCTAACCATTGATGGATGAAGATTCTAAAATGACAATTAGGGTGGTGGTCATCAATTTGAATATAGGGAAAGGCAAGTTCATGCATCCTCTCCACTCTTGCTTGGAGTCTTAGCTGGGGTCATCTTTGTGGGGTCTTGAGTATTTCCTTAGCACTAGGTTTCTCTCTAACCCCACAATGGCTCTCTCCATCAAGATATCTATTTCCTTGTTCTCCCTCTGTTCCTCCCCCAACTCAACCATCTCATTCTCTCATGTTCTTTTCCTATATCCCTTAACACCCTCCCCACTATGGTCCAAATTTACACCAAGATATTTTAATTATTTACCCTCCTCTGGGGGACACATAGATGTCTCTCTTAGGGTTCTCCTTTTTATACAGTCCTCAGGGGTTTTGGATTTTGTCTGGTTGTCCTTTGCTTTACATCTAAAACCCACTTATGAGTGAGAACATACCATTTTTATCTTTCTGGGATTGTGTTACCTCACTCAGGATCATATTTTCTAGTTCCATCCATTTGTCTGCAAATTTCAGGATTTTATTTTCCTGTTAAGTAGTGCTCTATTGCATAAATGTGCCATATTTTTAGATCCGTTCTTCAGTTGAAGGACATCTAGGTTGTTTCTAGGTTTTGGCTCTTATGAATAATGCTGCTGTGAACATAGTTGAGCAAATGTGCTTGTGGTATGAATGTGCATCCTTTGGGTATATGCCCAATAGTGGTATTGCTGAATCATTAGGTACATTGATTTCCAGTTTTCTGAGAAACCACCATACTGACTTCCAAAGTGGTTGTACAAATTTACATTCCTACCAGAAATGGAGGAGCATCCCCTTAATCTATATCTCCTCCAGCATTGGCTGGTACCAGTGTTTCGATCTTAGCCATTCTGAGAGGTGTAAGATAGTAACTCAGAGTTGTTTTGATTTGCATTTCCCTGATGTCTTTGGATATTGAGCAACTCTTTAAGTGTCTTTTAGCCACTTGAGAATCTTCTTTTGAGAATTCTCTATTTAGGTTTATACCCCATTTTTAAATTGGATTACTTGTGTTTTTGAGCTCAAGTTCCTTGATTTCTTTAAATATTTTAGAGATCAGTCCTCTGTCAGATATAGGGTTGGTGAAGATCTTTCCCCATTCTGTAGGCTGTTGTTTTGCCTTATTGACAATGCCCCTTCCCTTACAGAAGCTTCTCAGTTTCATTAGGTTCCATTTATTAATTGTTGCTCTCAGTGTCTGTGATACTGGTATTATATTTAGAAAGTGGTCTTCTGTGCCAATAATGTTCAAGGATATTTCCACTTCATTTTAAAATCAGGTTCAGTGTAAACGGATTTATATTGAGGCCTTTGATCAACTTGGTCTTGAGTTGTGTGCAGGGAGACAGATATGGATCTACTTGCATTTTCTACATTACCAACATCCAGTTATGTCAGAGCCACTTGTTGAAAATGCTCTCTTTTTTCCATTGTATATTTTTGCTTTTTGGTCAATATTAGGTGTTCATAGGTGCATTGATTAATGTTATGGTCTTCAATTCCATTGATCTACATGTCTGTTTTTATGCTAATACCAAGTAGTTTTTATTACTGTAGCTCTTTAGTAGAGCTTGAAGTCAGGAATTGTGATGCCTCCAGATGTTCTTTTATTGAGCACGATTGTTTTGGAAATCCTGGGATTTTTATTTTTCCACATGAAGTGGAATACTGTTCTTTCAAAGTCAGTGAAGAATTGTGTTAGGATTTTGATGGGCATTGCACTGAATCTGTAGATTGCTTTTGGTAAGACTGCAATGTTTACTATGCTGATTCTACCTATCCAAGAGCATGGTAAATCTTTCCATTTCAGTTATCTTCTTCAATTTCTTTCTTGAACGACTTAAGTTCTTGTTATACAAGTCTTTCACTTCTTTGATTAGTTAACCTAAGATATTTGATGTTATTTGCAGCTTTTATAAAGAATGACGTTTCCCTGATTTCTTTTTCAGCTCTTTTATCATTTGTGTATAGAACGGGCTATGGAGTTTTTGAGGTAATATTGTGTCCTGCTACATTGCTGAAGGTGTTTATCAGCTATAGGAGTTCTCCGGTAGAGTTTTGGGGGTCACTTATATATACTATCATATCTTTTTCAAATACCAATAGTTTGACTTATTTCTTTGCAATTTGTATTCCTTTGATATCCTTTGGTCTTATTTCTCTAGCTAGAACTTCGAGTCTGTATTGAATATATAGGGAAGAGTGGACAGCCCTGTCTTGTTCCTGATTTTAGTAAGATTGCTTTCAGTTTCTCTCCATTAGTTTGACATTGTCTGTCAGTTTGCTATAAATTGCCTTTATTATGTTTACGTGTGTTTTTTGTATCCCTAATCTCTCCAAGACCTTTATCACAAAGGAGTGTTGAATTTTGTCAAAAGATTTTTTTCAGCATCAAGTAGTTCTTTTCTTTAAAGTTGTTTATATGGTGGATGAAATTAAGATATTTTTCATATGTTGAACCATCCTTGAACCTCTGGGATGAAGTCTACTTGATCATGTTGGATGATTTTGGATATGTTTTGGATTCAGTTTGTCAGTATTTTATTAAGCATTTTTGCATCAATGTTCATGAGGGTCTGTAATACTCTTTATTTGTTTCATCTTTGTGTGGTTTGCATATCAGGGTGACTGTAGCCTCATGAAAGAATTTAACAATGTTTCTTCTGTTTATATTGTATCGAACAATTGAGAAGTGTTGGTCTAAATTTTTCTCTTCCATCTCTTGCATTTGTAGTTCTTGTTTTTATGTTTTACTCAGACTTACATTTCTAGTGTTCCCTTAGTTTGTATCTTCTTTATTGCTTCTATTGCAATTTGCACCTGTTTCCTACATCTATTTGATTGTTTTTTTCTTGGCTTTCTTTACTAATTTATTGATTGATTTCTTTAAATTTTTTTGTTTTTTCTTCCATTTCTTAAAGGGAGTTTATTTTCTCTTTAAAGGTTTTTTTCACCTTCATAAAGATATTTCTGTTTTGTTTTTTTATATTGGAATGTTCATGTCTTGCTGCTGAAGTACTACTACATTCAGTGGTGCCATATTTTTCTTTACTTTGCTATATGTGTTTTTGAACTGGCATCTACCCCTCTCTTCCTTGAATTGGTGCAAGATTTCTCTCTGTGTTCTGGGAGCTAATCTTGGTCTAACCTTCTCTGTGTCTGTGTCTCAGGAAGTTTCTCTTGGTCTAATCTGAGCTCTTGGTCCACTTGAAGTTGGTGTATTCTGTATCACAGTTGAGACAAACCACATTCTATGATGTGGCTGAATAACACTCCTCCAAATTGTCAACATTATTTTTTTAAAAAGCATGTGAAATTGTCTCAGCAGAAATGAGTCTGAGCATATATGCTAAATATGTGAGCTGGAAACTTAGATGTAACCTTTGGCATAAAAAGGGCATCATGTAAAAACAAAGTGATTCTGAATAGAGTATTTCCTTCCAACAACAATGGTTTGTCTCAACTGTTTCATTAATTGCAGTAAAAGCTTCTTACTAATGGAAGATACTACTGATGGTAATTTAAGTGCAGGCTTCTGCAAAGCCCTTTTGTTATTATTTTTATAATTTTCTTTCATTTAATACCTACTCTTAAGACTGTTTTAAGATGAGTTGGGGTTTGTTTGTTGTGTGTCTCCTTATCAGATCTCTGTTTTGAATAGGGTGAGGACTAGTTGTGGAGCCAAAGTGCAAACATTACCAGGCTGCACCAGGAGTACATACCATCTTTAGCTCAAGATGTGTGTGGATCACCAGAACACACATTAAAACAAAAGCATTATATTGTGAGTTATAACATCAGTGCTGGTGGTAGGGAGGAGGCCGAGGACAGTGGTGTGTAGAGAATTTATAGATTATGCAGCCGAGCAATTAAAGAGACTTGGTCTCAAATAAATAAACAAAACAGAGAGCCATTAAGGAAGACATCCAACATGGACTTGTTTGACCTCTGTTCTTCACAGGCAAACACATACATGTACACATAAACAAATATGTAAACACAGACAACAACAAAAAAAAAATCAGTACCATGTGTCAGTAACTCCATTGTATTAATCACTGATATATTCATTGTATCATTGAGGGCAAATTCATGGAATAGGTAGCTCTGTCCCAGTTGGTCCTTTATTCCTGTTCAGGCATTCACGCTCAGGAAATCTGTTGATCAAACTCACACTATCAGTAAATATGCAATCAGAATTTAGACCCAGGGTTCAGATTCCAGAATCACATTTTCCCCCAAATTCGTATTAGTAAGTCTTATGGTTAGAAGGGAGAGGGGGAAGAGAAGGGATAAGAAGATGAAAAACAGGGAAAGAGGAGAGGGGGAAAGATGGAGGCAGAATCAGAGATGAGATCTAGTCACAATAAATGTCATCAGGATAACTTTTAAAATTGCTAAGTCCTTCAAAGTAGAAACTTACTGTAAAAATGAATATTGTCAGAACTTTTCTGGAGTATTTTTCTTGAGTGAAAAACTCTTCATTGTCATATACTGGGATTTGAACATAGGCCTCATGCATATGAGATAAATGTTCTCTCACTGAGTTACATATACAGGTCCCACTTTCCCCTTCTATCTTGAGATGGGTTAATGCTAAGCTACCCAGGCTGATCTTGAGTCCTCAGTGTACCATTACACTGGCTTTAAACCTTCTGACTATCTTTTCTTAAGCTTCTTAGTAGCTGAGAACCCCCACCTGTGTCATCAGGCAGGGCTTAGCTTTGTAGTTTCCAGTTGTCTACAAAAAGTTAAAATTCACACAGACATCAAAAATAATGAGAACCCAATATCAGAGTTCCCAGAATACTAAATCTTTCCACACATTAATTAACTAAGTTATGGATCAGATAATATTTTGTATAGACTTTTGTAAAGGAAAATTGAGGAAAGAATGGAAAAAAATTGAAGCTAGACAGTCATTTATTTATTTTTTTTTTTACAAAGCTAGATTTTTCTGGGTTAATTAAAGCGATTTAGTCCTGAGGACAGGCACTGCTCATGTCTCTTCTGTTACACCCTTAATCAGGAGCATAGTGAAGCCAGGCTGTTGCCAAAAAATTTCCTTTCTTTTCCATACTTCTAGGCTGATCACCTAAACTTGTGTGAGCCATGAACCTTAGAAGTCAATTCTGTCACAATGTGTCATAGCTTACATTTCATGTGGAATCACCAGAGAATTTTACGAAAGGAACTGCTAAGGAAACATTTAGAGTTTTACTGAAAAAGAAGAAGAAAATACTGTTTTCTTTAATTGCTTTGAATGTAAAGTCACCTGTTGCACGAATAATGGAAACTCAGAGCCAGATCTCAGGGTAAGGCTGAGATATCAGTGAAGAAACCACAGTAAAATCTCACCCAGCTGTCTTCCAGCTTCCTCAGCCTAGCTCCTCATTGATTGTACTTCCCCTTTGTATTTCTATGCCTGCCTTAAATACCCTCCTAAACTAAAATGACCTCAAACTTAGATTTGATGGGATTAAGGGCGATCACCACTCCTGGATACTCCCTGTGCTGCGATTAAAGATGTGAGTTATCACTCTCTGATCCTCCTAGACTGACTGTGGGTAGATCCCTCTGATATCTCAGACTGTGTTTTATTAAATTTGAAACATATCCCCACAGTTCCCCCCCTCATCGTGTGTGTGTGTGTGTGTGTGTGTGTGTGTGTGTGTGTGTGTGAGAGAGAGAGAGAGAGAGAGAGAGAGAGAGAGAGAGAGAGAGAGAGAGAGAGAGAGAGAGAGAGAGAAGACTGTGTGCGTGTTTGTGTGCATGTGTATGTGGGTGTATGTGTGTGAAAGTTTGTGTGTGTGTGTGTGTGTGTGTGTGTGTGTGTGTGTGTGTAGGATTAACACTGGGTGTGGCCTCTGTTACTCTCCATTTTATTTTAGATACAAGTCTTACTGACCTTAAATCTCCCAGATTTGTCTAAACTGTTCTGGCAAATAGCCCCAGAAATTCTGTCTCCACTTCCCCAGCCCTGGAATTGTAACATGCTGCCAAGTAAGGCTGGCTCTTTTTAATGTGGGGACATGTGAATGTAGATCCTCATGGTTGAGTGACAAGCACTTTAGCAACTGAGCCATTGTCTCAGCCTTGAGACATTTTATTACCTGAATGAAGATGAGCTCTGAAGTCAGGTTTTGTCTTTGTTAACTAAAACAAAAAGCTCATATTCCTAGTTTCTTATCCTCTGATAAATGTTCTTATTGGGTTGGAAATGTGTGTAGGAAGAGCATTGTTCAAGGTTTGCTGATGAGTTAATGACTGAACTCTGACCTGAGCACAGTCTCACATGTTATTGTGGAGTGGGTGGTATAAACCTTGCTGAAGATACAGGGAGTTACTCCAATCTCTGAAAGCTAACTCATGGATGTGTTCCTACTAATCAAATGGAATTATTGTTGGGTTCTTATCAAAATAATTGGACAGGTAAAGTTGTTATTCTTTGGTTTTAAGTTTTGCTGTTTTTAAGAATGCATGGCACACAAGTTGCCTGGGTTTGAACCAGAAACCTATGCTGTTGGGAATAGGAATTCAGCCTTGTATGGTTCTTGTGTTCCTCACACCAAGGAAAGGATTGACAGAGTAAGTATTCAACAAACATATATTAAATAAATAAGGGCTGCTATCTTCTCCACTTTTATTCTTTCTCTTTTCTTTATGAATTTTGTATTCTGAGGTGATTTTACCCATTTTTTCCCAATATATTTCATTTAACATTAGCAACGTAACCCTGTGTGAAAAGAATGTGGGTCTACTTTTAGACATTATCCCAGAACAAACATAAAAGAACTAGAAATAATTAAGTGAACTAGAGAAATGTCAATTGGGTTAAAGGCATCAGAGAGGCACGAATGGGGGTGCTGCCCTAACCACTTCTTTTGCTCCTTCTTAGTGACTCCAACTCTTAGTCGTCTTTTGTTTCTCAGCCCCATTAGTCTCTCACCTAAGATATGACTCCTTCAAAGATTCTTGCCCTTTTCTGGCCTTTATGTGTGCACATCAAAACCACTGAACAGAGCTCTGTCAGAGGCCAACTGTTTCTAAGACACTGAGTGCTTTTCTGCTGCTGACGACAAGTAGATGTTTGATAAATACTCGGCCAGTGACCATTTATTAGTGATAAAAATGGCAGTTCTCCCACAAGCAGAAAGCAAGAAGAAAAAACTTTAATTTGAGCTTCTCTGAGTGAGTCTGGGAATGAACACAGGAAATAAGCTGCTTCTGTTTCTCCCCAGGCCTCCCCTCTTCTCCCTCAGGACTCCTCTCTTCTCCTTCAGGCCTTTCCCATTTCATTCCATTTTTCTTCCTATTCAAAGATGGCATGATACACAAATATGATAACACATGTTCTTTAATGTCTCAGTCCCTCTTTGCTGTGTCTCTCAGAGCGAAGGTTCCAATCTTGGAAGGACTCAATTGTAGCGTGAGGTTTCTGACCCAGACTTTTGGGCCTAGCCTCAAGGTTTAGGCCCACAGACCCACAGAGACCCACTGATGCTTACAATAGTTTTAGGCTGATTGGCCTAGGGCCCAGGCATATAACTTGCTAACTCTTTACCCCTTAAAATAACCCATGACTCTAATCCTGTTCAGCCATGGGGCTTGGTACCTTTTCTTAGAGCAGCATAGTTGTCCTCTGCTTCTTCCAGCTGGCTTCTCTCTGGCCTTCTACTCTATGCTTCCTGTTCTCAGAGTTTTCTTAGTCTGGTAGCCCCACCCATACTTCCTGTCTGCCTTTGGCCAATCAGCACTTTTTATTAAACCAGTGGGTGGGATAATTATTTACAATGACACAAAGCAATCTCCCACACTAAATATTAATGAAAACCCAAGAAACATTCAATAACATTATTAGCTGATTCTATAGTTAAGTCCTTTCAGTGAGCTAACACTAAAAGAATGAAGAAACATTTTTGAGTTACAACTTTGTGTTTTGATTCTTTTATATTTTAAAACAAACACTAAGAAATCTCAATCTACTCTGCTGGCTCCTTTACCCATTCTGACAGTTAATCTATTTTCAATTCTCCCCATATTTTTTTATGTTGTTTTATCCCCTATTATTCCAGTCTGATACAATTTTATGTGTTGAAGAAATTGTATTCCCTGGCAATCAATATATAGTATACTATTACACGTGGTTATCAAGCATTTCTGGATGATTACTATGTTTTGGAAAGTGAATATTTAACTTCACTAATTTTAATTTATAGTTCATTCAGATAGTGGGTGCCATATTGGATTGTGCATCAAGATAGGTGTATCTAATCATGTGCTTTGAAAACTATATTTATTTTGATTTTATGCCTACATTTTACTAGTGATATTCCCGATTGTCACATCTATTGTTTTTGGTTTCCTGGTTGCAGATCATATTCACAATGGCTGCAGATGACTTCTACAGTGACTATACATGATCTCTAAAATGACAGAGGATGATCTCCACTTGGCCACAGGTAATCTCCATAGTGGCTTTTGAGTGTTCTCCATGTCACCATCCTGCCTCTTAGACATTATTGGTCCACATCACAGCAGATCACATTTAACACACGCATATCTGTTTACTTCCCTGCTCAAACCTCTGTATTAGTTTCAATTCATGCTATAACAATTACCAAAACCTGAGTCACTGGAAACAATATAATTTCATTTTTTATACTGTCATATTGACATCTAACAAATGTCTTACTGGGTTATATAAGCAAGGTGACCACAATATCTCAGCACCCTTTTTCTCTCTTGACCTTCTCTAAGAGAATCCATGTTTTTGAGCCTTCCAATTTTCATAGCCTAAACACTTCCTTGGTTTGTTATGTCTCCAAAGTCAGCAGTATAATTTCATTTTGATACAGCTTCTGTTAATATTTCTCTTGTAGGTTATCAGAGTCACTGAATGTTCTTTGAGGTTACATCTCCTATGGTTAAGTAAAGCCTACCTTGATAGGCCAGAATAATCTGTTCCTTTCAAGGTCTTGATCGTAGTTAAATGTTCTTTCATAATTTCTGAGATTTCCAAAGTGGCTATCTTGTGAGGAAATGACTCTTATTACCATGAGTGACCTTTAAAACCTCTGGTCACATCCATGATATCAGCATCTCTGTGACTTAGTCTTCCCTAGCTTTTAAAATGGTTTCCCACCATTGTCTTTCATGCAGGTTGCTTTATAATGTTCAGTATTTCCTTCCAAATGCCTTTCTCCTATTTGTTAGATCCTCCTCATGATTTACTGAAACTTTCACATGTCATATGAGGCTTATATTCAACTTCTGTTGCCTTGGAGACACCATCTGTAAACTTCCTGATGAAACAATTGCAACACTCTAAATACAACTTTGCCCAAATATGAGAAATCAATTATATTTTTGAGATTATATTAAATTAAAATGTATACTTATGCTTCTTGTTCATATTTCTCAGTAAGTTTTAATCTGTAGAACAATCAAGGACCCCATCTTCTGTTCAGGGTGTAACTCCTAGCACATGCAGCAGTGTACATGCTCTTTAAATATTCCCTGAGAGAATAGTTATAGTAACATTGATAATCTTTTTCTACTAAAGGAAAATGATTGACATTTCTTAATCTATTTAATAAATGCAATAAAATCTCATGCCATTATGTAATAATACATATTCACTCATGGATAGTATATGCCCATTTATCTTATCCATTGTCAAAGTAGCTTTTTAGGCTAATTTAACTCTATTGATATAACTTCCAGAGGAAATTTTCTTGTCTTATAATTGGACTTAAGAGAACTATATTTGATTATTGTACCATGTAATGTAGTAACACTATAAGTTATGTTTTAATGAGAACAAAATAATTATAATGCAAGTAAGTGGGAGAAACACATTACTAATAAAATCAGATATATTCTTATTTTCAAGAGTAACTTTAATATCCATTTCACTAATTAAAATGCATGCTCTATCAATGCAAATGTCCCAAATTCCTCATTAGTACCTGTACATAAAATGACACTAATTGTTGCCATGGTAATTTACAACACCTGAAATTCTCAGGCAAAGTCTAGCTTTTCTGTATTAAATATTTATTAAAAAATAATTAGATGTTTCCATCCTATTGTGTGTCATAACTTTATGTGTCTATCCAACAGCCTGTGTCTAGATTACATGCTTTAAAGATAAAACAATTCATTCTTAAATTAAGCATGGAATAGTTTCCAGTTAGATATTGAAGCATTTGGAAAGAAGACTATAACAGATAGTCTTCTTTATAGTTTGGACCAAATTCATTTTGGCAATTTCTTCCTGTGACCAGCTCAGTAACTGCTGGTCAGAGTTGCATACTTTTTTTAGTGGCCAAAAAGGTAATTATAAGTAGTCACAGATTCATGTAGTTTATTATATTTCCATGGGAGTATGAGTAAGTGTAGAGAGGAAAGCCAGGAAAGCTGGTATGCAGAGATCTTAGAGTTTACTTTTGAGCCATGATTCAGAACATTCTTTCATCAAAATAGTAAAAAAGAGGAGTAATCAATTAAGAAAGGAAAAAATATGGCTGGCAAACTGTCTTGTGGGTGATGTTTGGTGCCAATTCTGACAACATGAGTTCAACTCCCAGGATCTATATACAGTAAAAGGAAAGAAACAACTTCCACAGTTACAAGTTGTTCTTTGATTTCTACACAGCACCCTACACCACACACACACACACACACACACACACACACACACACACACACACATTTAACAATTAAGAAGTTGTTTAAGGAATTAATTAGAAGTGTTGCCATTGGTACCACATACCTGTGCATCTGCATTGGTTCTTTGTTAAAGTAAAGGTAGATTGTCTAACCCAATGGTCACAGTCTTATTGGTGTCACACTGTATGGTGTTCATCTATGGCAGACCCGGTGCTAAAATCAGGTTGTGTCTTGCTCCATTCTAATTTGTGTTGTCTAAACAGCAATTACTTTGATGCTGTCATGCCCCATTTTCCAGGTAGATTAAGACATTATTTTAAAGGGTGGAGCATGTTTGTGCACCTGTGTGAAAAATTAATAGTGGTATACTTTGTCCAGCACCACCCATACAGCAAAGACTGGTGAATTTCTTGCTCCTAGGGGTAGATAGTGTGCCATTCTGTGAATGCATTGAGAATAATTGAGGCCATAGGGCAATTGACTATATTAAAATTATGTCATGAAAATCAGGTCTAGGAACTTAACAGATGCAGCAACTTGAGGAAAAGATTCAATCTAGGCTCTAGTAAAAGGAGAGAATCTAAAGGTGTGGTGGTCACAGCCCACCCATCCTTCATCTGATAGCATAGTATGTGTCACATAGACCAGCAAGCAGAGTACTCCAGACTGCCCCAGTGACTTCCGTTCAGCTTGATCCTCATTAAAAATATGTTGTGCTTAAACTTCTTTTTTCTCATCTTCTTGTTCACTCATCTGGAACTGTCTACCCATTCATTCATTCCTTCATTCCTGAGTCTGTCTCCGAACAGCCCTGCCCTTTTGCCTCAGTAGGCAGAGACAGTTCTGAAGTTTTCTTTAACTGTTAACCTCAGTGGCTTGACTTGTAATCTCTATAGAATCTCTTGCTTCTTCTCTGGCCCCGATTGGTTCACTCTCATATTAATACAGAGACTCTTGCATCCCAATCAGTTTCCCACATTTATCAGCTCTTTCGTCATTTGCAGGCATTCCATCACCTACATACATAGCCATACATGCAGCATAGGTACATTTATTGTGTGATGTGTAATATGTAACCTGAGTGTTAACATCAGTAATAAAGATTAGAACAAAGAACCTTTATTTGCCTTGATTGAGGCTATCAAGGAGGGTGGAAGCATATGGAAAAATAACAATACTCGGTAAATTTATTGTTATTCTGTTAATTCTGACATTGTGGAAAGATACAAATACGTTTGCCTGTATCTCGAACATAATAGATTTACTATATTGTGCTTATCCTGGAAATATCACAAATATTTAAAGCTTTATTTTTAACTATAAATATCTGGGTTATAGAGATAAACTGTAAATAAAAATAACACTAACCAGTGTTCATGATATAAGGATATTAGTTAGCGAATATTGTCAAGAAAATAATTTTAAGATTGTTAACAATGTGGTCTACAATTTTCTATAGAATTTTAATCAGTTGCTCCATAACTATGAGATAGTGATAAATTTTCAAACACAGCAGTTTAGTTCTGATTATACTTACTTAGGAGAATACATGATAAATTTCTATGTGCTCTGTTGGTATACAAAATCATATATACCACACCCACAACAACTCTCTTTTTGTAAGTGTAATTACAGAAAGGAGCTACATGGAATTTGTATAAAAGTTTTAGATACGAACATCTATATCTAGCAAGCTGAAAGACTAGTCCTGTCTCTATGTTGGAACAATTGGAGGACTGAATTCCATTTATATGATAGGTAGATAAGTCTGATAAACATGTAAAGGGTTCAAGGAGAATAAATCTGCTCAATGCAGTTATATGTCAGTGTGAGTATGAATATGACTCTTTTCCTATTCCCACACACCTTATTCTAGTACACTGAAGATTAGAGACTGATCAGATAATGACAATTTAGCAAATTCCAAAGCAAGACTAACCATATTTTTTCATAGTTATATATAGTTATTCAATGCCACCCACCAATAGAATCTTATCTTCCTCTCCTTCCTCACATTTTCTCTCCTTTGCCTTTCCTCCTTCCTCCCTCCCTCTTTTCTTATTATTACTTAGTCAAAATTAGAATTACTCTGTCTTACAGTTAGCTTCTTTCTAGGAACCAGGACCTCATCTAAATCTACAGAACTCATGACATATATAACTTATATTTCTATTATGGAAATCTTTCACTATTATAATGTCACAATCCAGAATCCAGTATATCTACTATTTGCATTGTGATAGTTAATTTAACACACAGTGTTAAGGACTTTTATGGTTTGGGTGTGAAATGTCCACTACAGGCTTCCATATAGTGTACTGTGTTGTAAACTGTTGGGCTTTGAGGAATAACTAGATGCTGAGACTACAAACTCAGCCATTGGGTCAGTTGTCTGATGGCTAAATAGTATAATGACATTGGCTGGAAGTGGAAAACCATTAACATGACTGGTTAGAGGAAGTAGTCATTGGGGCTGCATCTTGTTCTACCCTTTTCTATATTCCTTTCTCTGATCATCACTTTCATGATTTAATGAACCCCTTCTTTTAATTCTCTCACCACTATGATATTCCTTCTAAAAACATAAGTTCAAGCAACAACCATGAATGGAGGCCTCTGAAATTCAAGTTGAGTTAAATCTTTCCTCTCTTAAATTTTTTGCACCAGGTTGGAAAGTTTGACAACCTGAGATAATGAGCTTGCTTGGTTGCTTGCTTGCTTTCTGTCATCCTCACTTCCTTACTTTTTGTTGTTGTTGTTGTTGTGGCAAGAACTTTTGTGTAATATCTTTCTAACAAATTTTTGGCTGTACACTATAGTGCAGTTGGTTGTAGGTACAAAGATAAAAATCTCATTACAACTCATTTCTCCTGCTTAGGTGAAACTTTGTGCCTGTTAATTAACGATTCTTTATTCCTTGAAGGCAGGACAAATTGTAGGTTGATTTGTGGCTAATTCAGTGTGCCAATCCCTCCACTCAAAGTCTTGCCTAGTTACAGGAGACAACTGTATCAGGCTCCATAGACCTTATTAAGAATCTTCATGAGGCTTAGCCACATAGATTCTTGAAAGTTTACATTGCACTAGGATTCTAGCTCTTTCAGAGATGCCCTCCACACCAATTCTTACAGTACTCTTTCTCTCCATCCTCCCCTTTTCTGATTGCCCTTTTTCTAGCCTCCTTCTAGTATCAGTAATGTTTGTTCTATTTCTTCTTCACAGTAAGAGCCACATGGCCTCCTTTAGCCCTCCTTGTTACTTAGCTTCTCTGAATATGACAATTGTAGAATAGGACATTCTTTATTTTATTATAGGTAATATCTACTTATAAGTGATGATCTCTTCTATTTCCATTCATTTATTAGCAAATTTCATGATGTCATTGTTTTTAACAGCTGACTAATACTCCATTGTATAAGTGTGCCACATTTTTTTTTTTTTATCTATTCTTTGGTTAAGAGATAGTTTGGCTGTTTCTAGCTTCTGACTATTAAAAACAAAGCTGCTATAAACATAGTTGAGCAAGTGTCTTTGTAGTATGGTGGAACATCCTTTGGAAATATACCCAGGAATGGTATGGTTGACTTTTTTTTTAAGTTAAGGTGGATTTATTCTCAATTTTTTGAGAAGTCATCATGTTGATTTCCAGAGTTGCTGTACAAGTTTGTACTCCCAGCAGTAGGAGTAGTCCCCTTGCTCCACATCCCCTCCAGGATAAGCTGTTACTTGTGTTTTTAATTTTAGTCATTCTGACAGGTATAAGATGGAATGTCAGAGTCACTTTGATTTTTATTCCCATTATGGATAAGGATGTTTGTAGTACAAGGTTTCTGGCCCTGACTTTTGGGCCTAGCCTCAAGGTTTAGGCCCACAGACCCACAGACTCGCAGACCGGCAGAGACACACACAGATGTTTACAATTAGTTTTAGGATGATCGACCTAAGGCTCAGGCATATCACTTGCTAGCTCTCTACCCTTCATCTAGCCCATGATTCTTCCTGTTCAGCCATGGGGCTCAGTACCTTTGCTCACAGCAGCATGGTTGTCTTCTGCTTCCTGTGGCTTCTCTCTGGTGATCTGCCTGGTGGTCTGCTCTGTTCTTCTTGTTCTCAAGCGTTTTCTTAGTCTGGTAGCTCTGCCCTCACTTCCTGCCTGCCTTTGGCCAATCAGTGCTTTTTATTAAACCAGTGGGTGGGACAATTATTTACCATGAAACAACACAATATCCCTACAGATGTTGAACACTTCTTTTAATGTTTTCTCAACCATTTGAGATACCCCTATTGATAATTCTATGTTTAAAATTGTTCCCCATTTTAAAATTGTATTATTTGTTATTTTTAATACCTAATTTCTTGAGTTCTTTATATATTTTGGTTATTAGTACTCTATCAGAAGTAGAGTCGGTGAAATTCTTTTTCCATTCTGTAGGTTGACAGTGTCCTTTGCCTCACTGAAGCTTTCCAGTTTCATGCAGTCTCATTGATAATTTTTGATCTTAGAACCTGAGCATTGGTATTCTGTTAAGAAAGTTGTTTCCTGTGCCAATGAGGTCAAGACTATTTCTCCCTTGCTCTTCTATTACATTTAGTATGTCTGGTATTACATTGAGGTTTTTGATCTGTTTGAACTTGAGTTTTGTGTAGGATGATAGAAACAGATGTATTTGTACTCTTCAACTTGCTAACATCCACTAAGACCAAAAATATTTGTTGAAGAAGCTTTATTTTTTCCATTGTATAATTTCGAGTTCTCCATCAAAAATAAAGTGTCCATATGGACACAGATTTACTTCTTGGTCATTGATTTAATTCCACTGATTGTTTTTAGGCCAATATGTTGTGGTTTTTATTACTTACTCTGTAGTACAGCTTGAAGTCAGGAATGATGAAAATTTCAGAAGTTCTTTAATTGTATGTGATGTTTAGCTATTCTTTCTTTTAATATGAAGTTGAGTATTATTTTTTTAATATCTATAAAGAATTGCTTTGGGAGTATGTTCTGAATGTTGCAAATAATTGTCTCACATACTGGTTTAATAAAAACACTGATTGGCTGAAGGTAAACAGGTAAATGTCTAACGAATGAATGAGACTCAGGGATAGATCTCTGACGAAGTTGGAGATACTAGAGGGAATAAACACCACAGTTAAATCTTACCCAGCTGTCTTATAGCTTCCTCAGCCTAGATTCCCTTGGAATGGCCTTCTCTGTGTTTGAATCCTATCTTAAGTATTCTTTCAGTAATTAAGGCATGGCCCCACCTCACCTGCTTAGGAACCTAGAATTCCTTCTATAATCTAAAGTGACCTTGACTCAGGATTAAGGGTGTAGGTCACCACTCCCAGGATACTCCCTGTGCTGGGATTAAAGGTTTGAATCACCACTCTGATTTTCCTAGACTGACTGTGGTTAGAGCTCTGGGACTTCTGGAGCTTTTACTAACCCCCCACATAGACTGTGGGTAAATTCCCTCTGATATCTCCAAAACTTCTGAAACTTTATTAAATCCCCACAAAGTGTGGGTGGGGCTTCCACACTAAGAAAATTCTAGAAACAGGAAGAACAGATCAGAGACCCCAGATATAATCCAGAGAGATACCACGGAGATACCATGATAAGAGGTCAGCAGATACAGAGGAAAGAAGTTGAAATGCTGCTCTGAGAAGATGAACCAAGCCACATGGCTAAACAAGATAAGAATCATTTGTAAGTTGAAGAGTAAGAGATAACAAGTTACATGCCTGAGCCCCAGGTCAATCAGCAAGCAGAATGTAATTGATATAAACATCTGTGTGATTCTGTGGCACTGTAAGACTGGACCACTGGCCAGACAGGCCAGAAACTTACTACTACAAAGAATTATGTTCAAATTTTGATGGGACTTTCACTTGAATCTGTATATTGCTTTGGTAAGATGCCTATCTTTACTATGTTAATCCTACTCATCCATGAGAATGGGAGATCTTTTTATCTTCTAATATCTCCACTAATGGCTTTCTTCAAAGACTTGAAGTTCTTATCATACAGATCTTTCACTTGTTTGGTTAGAGTTACCACAAGATATTTTATATTATTTGTGGCTGTTATGAAGGGTTTTGTTTCCTTGATTTCAGCTAATTTATCATTTGTATATAGGAAGGCTACCAGATTTTTTTAAAGTTAGTTTTGCATCCAACTGTGTCAATGAAGGGGTTTATCAGCTTTAGGAGTTCTCTGGTAAAATTTTAAGGGTTGCTTATGTATCATATCATATCTTCTGCAAGTAGTAATACTTTGACTTTTTACTTTCCAATTTGTATCTCCTTTAGCTCTAGTTAAAATTTCAAGTCTATATTTAATAATATGAAGAGAATGGATAGACTTGTATTTTTCCTGATTTTAGTTGATTTACTTTGAGTTTCTCTCCATTTAATTGATGTATACTGTTATATATTCTGTTGCACAAATAAATGAGACTCAGGGATAGATCTCTGAGAAAGTTGGAGATATTAGGGAGAGTAAACACCACAGTCAGATTTTACCCAGCTGTCTTCCAGTTTCCTCATCCTGGCTTCCTTTGGTTTCCTCTTTCTCTATGCCTGCCTTAAGCCTTAACTACTCTTTTGGTAAATTAAGGTGTGGCCCCAGCACTGCCTGCTTGTGAGCCTGGAATTCCTTCTGTAAACTAAAATGACCTTAAACTCAGATGGGATTAAGGGCATAGGTCACCACTCCCAGGATACTCCCTGTGCTGGGATTAAAGGTTTGAATCAACACTCTCTGATTCTCCTAGACTGACTGTGGTTAGAGTTCCAGAACTTCTGGAGCTTTTATTAAAACCCCATGTAGACTGTGGGTAGATTCCCTCTGATATCTCTGAAACTTCTGAAGCTTTTATTGAATCCCCACAATATTCCCTTTATTATGTTTAGGTATATCCCCTGTAACTTTAATCTCTTCAGGACTTTTATCATGAAGAGCTGTTGGATTTTCTTAAAGGTTTTTTCACCTTTGAAGAGGATGATCATGTGGCTATTTTCTTTCAGGTTGTTTATATACTGAATTACATTAACAGATTGTCATATATTGAACCATCCCTGCAGGGATAATGCTTACTTGATTGTGGTAGATAATCTTTTTTGTTCTATTGTTAGATTTGGTTTGCAAGTACTTTGTTGAGTATTTTTATACCAATGTTAATGAAGGAAATTGGTCTAACATTTTCTTTCTTGAGTCTTTATGTGGTTTCATTTTTATAAGATGTGGTGGGGTAAAGATAGCAAAGAAATTGTGGGACTGACTGACAGGTCCAGCTTTAGAACCAGGCCATGAGAGGGAGCTCAACTCTAGTACTGTCTGGAGGGCAAGGATCTAAGTTCAGGATAGACAAGAGGCCTAGAATAGAACCAAACATAACTGTAAATAAGTCAATGAAATTATTTCTAATAATATTTTTTCTATATTCATAAATTGATGTCTAGTCTATTGGTCATCAGAGAGGCTTCAATCAGCAATTGTGGGAAATGGATGTGGAGATTTATGGCCAAACATTAGGTAAAGCTTGGGAAATCCTGTGGAAGAGAGGGAGGAAGGATTGTAGGAGTCTGAGGAGTCAAGGACACCAAGAGAAAACCCACAGAATCAGCTAGCCTGGACTCATAGGGGATCATGGAGATAAGTCAAAAAACCAAAGAGCCTGCATGGTATGGACCTAGTTCCTCTGCATATATGTTACAGTTGTATAGCTTATTCATCTTATGAGACTCCTAATTGTTGGACCAATGGTTATCTCTGAGTTGGTTGCCTACTTTGGGGACCCTTTTCTCCTACCTTGTTTTCTTGTCCAGCCTTAACAGAAGAGGAGATGCCTAGTCTCACTGCAACTTGATATATTGTGGTCAGTTAACATACATGGGATACTTGCTTTTTAATGAAGAGAAAAGAAGGAGAAAAAGTAGATTGGATAGACATGGTAGAAGATGAACTGAAAAGGATAAAGGGATATAAACTGTGGTTATTACATGAAAACAAAACAAAATAAACAAATATAAAAAGTTTAATTAATGAATTAATATTTACTTCATGCCATAGCCCACTATTATAGTCCTTCAGCTTTGGGACAATGCTCTCATATACTGTAAATATTTGTCACTTGAATTTGTTTAATAAAATGTTTATTGGGAATAGCAAGGCAGGAAATATAGGCATGGCAACCAGGCTAGAAAATTTCTTGGAAGAGGGAAGGTGACTTCAGATGTTGCCAGACAGATGCAGAGGAATCAAGATGAGAATGCTCTACCAAGAAAAGGTACTAAACCAAGTGAATTACTTGGGGAATGGGTGCCAAGTATTTGGGAATGGCTAGTGGGACTAAACCTTCCACCAACATGTGTAGTCCAAATGTTTGGTGAGCATTTCCATTTAAAACCTGACAAAAACTAAAAGAAAAAATAGAAAGAAAAGGAAAAAAATGGTTTCTAAACAACAAAGAGCACAGTCAAGCATGGTTTCTTGTTAGCAGCATTTTGTCAAATGGGCTTTGTTTGCTAGACTCAAATAGAGGCATGGCTTCTTTAAAAGACTGCTTCCTGACAAAGTATTAGTGAAAAATTGTAAGGCTCTTTTAAGAAGCCCTGATACCAAACACACAAATGTGGTTTATGAGCAGTGAGTGGCAAGCTACTCAATGGTGTCATGCATTCTAAAACTTCCTAGAGCTGGATCAATATGGTGATATATTTTATATTTAATAAAATAATTCTAGAATATCAGAGGACAGATCTGTCAATCCAGATTCTTGGTTTTGTTGTTGTTGCTGTTGTTTTGTGTTTTTGGAGACAGGGTTGCTGTGTAACAGCCCTGACTGTCTTGGAATTTGCTTTGTAGACAAGGCTGGCATTGAATTCACAGAGATCCTCCTGCCTCTACCTCCCAAGTACTGGGATTGACAGCATGTGCTACTACTGCTTGACTGTTCACCCCTACAAAATGCCTTAATATTTACCTACACCTACCTTAAATATCTTCCCTGCCCTGCTGTTTCACTTCCAGTTTCAACTCTGCATCACCACCCTAAAGATAGGTATGAGCTACTACAGTTTGAACTCATAGAAATACAGAAAGATCTTTGTCTCTTGAGTGACGAGATTAAAGGTGTGGGTCACCGCTTTCTAACCCTCACAGCTTGACTCTGGATGATTCTGTTCTCTGATGTTCCAGGCTGATTTTATCAAATATAAAATATATCACCACAAAAGTCAGGAGATTTTTTTTGGACTCCATGTTATTAAAAACCAGGGAAACTCATTGTATGATATTAAAAGTAACATGTATGAATAGCATTATGTCAAGAATATGAGCTCTCCACTACCTCCATCACAAATTGAAAACTACCTAATTCTGAAAAATAATGCCCATTCTGGAACTCAACAGGTCAAACTTTCAACAATATTAGTCTGCTCCCCAGATTTCTATTTCTTAGTAAAACCTGATCCTTATGATTTAGACCTTAGGCTTGAATTTCCCATTTACCTCCATCTCTGATATAAACACACACACACACACACACACACACACAGAGAGAGAGAGAGAGAGAGAGAGAGAGAGAGAGAGAGAGAGAGAGAGAGAGAGGGAGAGGGAGAGGGAGAGGGAGAGGGAGAGGGAGAGGGAGAGGGAGAGGGAGAGGGAGAGGGAGAGGGAGAGGGAGAGGGAGAGGGAGAGGGGGAGAGAGAAACAGAGATAGAGAGACAGAGACAGAGATTCTCCAAATCTAAAAACCTTGGCTTTGTTCTGTGCACCTCTACTCACTGAACAGCTATGCAAAAAGAAATCAATGCACTGAACATCAGAAAGAAAATCCATATTTATACCCAAGACCTTCCCTGTATTATCACCAGAAACTTCTGGTAGCATTCTTTCATATTTACTGTATCAGACAATATTCTTAGCACTTCACAATTGTTAGTTTACTTTTTGAAATATCAATGTGAGATGAATATTGATACCACTGTACCTAATTTTTTTTCTAAAGCACTGATATATTAACACCTGTGCTCAGGTGGGTTAGCAGCAGAATTATAGCAACTGACAAGTAATTAATTATTTTTGAACTTCCTTCTTCATCAGTGAACTGGTGATAAGAATGGTTTTCTTATAAAGTTATGCCTGGTTGACTCAAGAAACTGGGTGCAAAAATTCCACACTACAGAAAGCTCAATAAAAGAAGTAGAAATGTAGTTCACTAGCCTAATATACATGAAGGCTTGAGTTCAGTCACAAGAAAAACATAAAACTGTTCTTCAATGATGCAAGCTTCCAATCTCATCACTCAGGAAACAAGGGCAAGGGGATCAGAAATGCGAAATCATCCTTTGCTATATAGTGGGTATGAGATCCACCTTTTCATTTTTAAAGAAAAAGCTCTATAAAATAACAACACAATTGCTATTGACTAACACTTTGAAACTCCACCACGCCTGATCTTTTGTACCATGCATGGTTCTAAGCCAAATCTATTTTAAAATTTCTCTTTACCCTGGATGTATTTTCTTTGCAGGTTCATGTATATTAACTTTACAAATATGGGCTACCCTGTTAAGTCTAAGTCCCTGGAGCCATGCTGTACATAGCAAAGAATCACTTTTAAAAATTGATTTTTTTTGATGTAAGATGCTCTGTCTTACTGTTTTTGATCTCTGTGTTTAAGGCACACCTAATCGCTTGAACATGAACAGAGTAGCATTTCCCACTCACTCCTCATTTTCATTGCTTACTGAAAATTTATTTGTTTGCTGTACTTTATGACTTTGAGGCTTTTCTTTAAGACATTATCTTTTGGAGAAATAAATACTTAAAGAGTTGGACACAAATGGATTTTTCTTCCTGTAAGGGAAGAAAAACTCCATTATCTCTCACAGCAAGGCTGCCATGGTGTTGCAGCCCTGTTCACAAGCTGCTTTGAATGATTATATTGGGACATCTGGAATAGCCAAATTAGCAGAAGGCAGAATGCATCTGCATGACTTTGCTTTGAAGCACAGCATCTTTTCCTAGGGTGAACCCTGAGGGAGACAGAGAGCAAAGTCATCTCAGAAATTTCTTTTTAAATTTGCCTTTTAGCACTCTTTTATTGTCAAATCACACAATTTTGTATGAACATATAAACAAAGAAATATATCCAAAACATTGATTTATGCAAATATTAGGAGCATATTTAGATGATGAGTTCAATGTTTCTGCTTTTGGTACTTATGTTGTATAGCAAGTACATCAATACTAATAAAATCTTAACAGATATTTACACATCTCAACTTGTGCCAGCATGACCCTAACACAAAGAGATTTTACATGCTATCTCTTAAATACAATATATTGTTAGTTCTTGAGCATTCACATATGAACACAGTAAATCTTGATCATATTTGCCTTTTATTTTCTGCCTTCAATTCCTCATGGATCCCTTAAACTTCTCTCTCAACTTTATACACTCTCTTTTGATCGTTAAAAAAAAAATCCCACTGTGTCATATTAATGTTGGCCATATGAACAGAGGTGAGAGACCAACTACTGGAGTATCATAAACCTACCAGAGACCATGAGCCTAAAGAAAATTGCCTTATCCTTCCAAAGTACTTATCAACTATCAGTATCCCAGAAGCAAAAAGTGGGAACTTATATGCCCATCTATATTGAAATGTTGACTGGCTTGATTATGTGCAGGTATCATGTAGGCTACCAAACTTGCTATGAATTCATGGGTTAAATGGTCCTGTCATTTTCAGATGACACTGTTTCAAAACATCATTTATACTCTCTGGGTTTTAAGACTTACAGTCTCCTCTTCAATAATATTGTTGAAACATCTGAGGATAATGCATAAACCACATTTTTTGAAAAAATATGTAAAAAGTTACACACTCCTTGACACATTATCAACAAGTCAAAGAAAAGCTTGTCATAAATAAGTATGACATATACATTATTGGGTGTTTAGCTAAAAACAGTGAAACTACTTAAGAAAACAATGGTAGGTAACCCTTAAAATTAGCAAAAACACCCTTTACTCTCACTTCAGATTGTTTGCCTAAAACAGTTGAGAGTTAGATTTCAACAAAAGTCCATTGCAGCACTATTAATATAAATCAGTAACTTGAAAATAATCTAAATGTCCACCAAGAGATAAATGTAGAGAAAATGTGTTTTATACATATAATGGGTTAATAATCAGTCATTAAAAATGAAATTCTGTAGCACAGGACAATTAATGAACTTCAAAAAGATTAAGATGAGTAAAATATGCTGTTCATGGAGAATATAAATTCACTTATCTTTAATATCTAAAATTACCAAATTTATTGAAATGAGGATGTTGGTGGAAGTTTCTGCCAAGAAAATTCCACCAACAATTCTCAAATAACTGGCTGCCACTTTCCAAATAATTGACCTTGAGGCTTAATATTATTTATAAATGCTTGGCTGGCAGTTCAGGCTTATCACTAGTTAGTGCTTACACTTAAATTAACCAATAACTTTATTTGTGTTTAGTCATATTGCTTGATATCTTGTACAGCATTATCATCTTGCTTCTTATGTATATAGCTGGTGACTCCTGATACCCCTCTTCCTTTCCCAGAATTTTTAAACTTTAATCACCAGGTCTATGATTCCTACCCAGCTACTGGGAAATCAGTGTTTTATTAAAAACCAATTCAAGTGACAAATATTTACAGTATACAAGAACATTATTCTATAGCATTTTCACCATTTCTTGTCTTATTTAAAAGGAAGATTTTAAATTTAACATACTAAAATTTTATATAATAAAAAAGTTATCAAGAAAGAATTACTGTTATAGAATTTAGTCTATTTATGTTCGACAAAACCAGAGAAAACACTCAATTATATTATCTTGGTGAGTTCAAAGTTTTATATCTAGCTTACCCTTTTACCATAACTAAGAAAAGTAATAGCTATGACTATCTAGTCTTTAACTCCATCAAAGACTCGAGAAGGATGAAATGTTACCTAATAACAGGGACATCAAGCTGGACAGTCATTCAAAGTTCCTCTGCAATGTTAGGGCATCCAACTTTCACTTACAGGCCTAGAATATCTGACAAACTTTTCTTTGAAGCAGGGTATTCCAAAAGGCTACCCTACTTTATCTTGGCAAAGTTTGTCAGTCCTTTCTTTTATGTCCAGCATATCCAAATTGGACAGCATACTGTCAGCAGTTGAGGCAAGGGTAGTTCTTCCCCAGTGGCTATCTTTGCTACAAAAAAGTAAACTCCATATGGAGAGTTTTTGATTCACATCATCTTATCTAAAATAAATTGGTTCTTCCAATAGCAGACATGTCTATTATGAAAAGCCTTATGTTATTAAATATATTAAACATAATATTCTGTAGGTTTTTGAAGTATTTAAAGATTAATATTTATCTGAAATATATCTTTGAATACCTAGAAAACCTAACATGACTATAAATTTGACTATTACAGATGGCTACTAATCTGTATTTCTTAATTACATATTATATTTTTAAATTATCTAAATAAACATAATGCTCTAAACAAAAGTAGGATATTTAGATACAGTTTATCAAAATAAACTTAAATATGTATCAAATTTAAAATCAATACTGATGTAAAATAGGTAAGATTAATAGGCTTTGTACTAAAGTAGATTCAATAATATACCCTTTAATTCTATCATTTCTATATCTCCCATTTCTTCTCAGAACAAGATCTCTGAATCTCATGTCTTTTGTTAAGCTTTTTCCTAAACATTATCCTTAATAACTTCTAACAACGCCCCATAAACAATGAAAATACTCATTCATGATTTGGAAATGAGACTGTAGTTCTCTAGACTACTTCCTGCTGATAGGGGGCACTTGTAATCTTTGGGGGATCCTGAGAAAATTCAGAATGTTTAATTCTTGACTGCTGTAGTCTGTAAGGCTAGATAATCTCAGCCAGAAGTCTTGAATCTGTTTTAGACACAGAACTCAGAGGAAACTGCATCAGAGGCACTCTAAAATGTTGGATTAACTGGGCTATTTATACCATCTGACATTTTTTCAGGGGGGCCTTCCTTGATCAAACCTGATTTTTCTTAACACGGAAAGAATATATTGTCATTCATTTATTGTGGAAATAAAAGAATAATTTTTTCTCTAAAGTAACATGTCTTTTGACTTAAATTTTGAAGTCAAATCATTTTCAAAATACATAGATTGGATTAATTGAGCACCATAATCAAATGTCTCTTAGTAGCTGCTAGTTCTTCCTCAGCAGTCAAACAACTCAAAGACAACACAATAAAATACAGTATCCAGAGTCTCTGCACATTTTCCATCTTATGTTGCTTTTTAGAAATATTACTTTATTCCCTTTTAAGGAAAAAACTTTATTATTTTAAAATTATATATTTAGTTTTATGATTGTTTATACCTTTTTTCTCTTCCAAGCCTAAGTATATTTTTAAACATACTGTGAACTATTTAGAGGTTTTTACTTTCATCTGATTCTGTATTTACTGCATATCTCTATCTTTTACTGGGCACATGTGTCTTTAATCTGCTAAGCAGTCATAGCTAGGGACAAAGTAGGGCTTTGGCTTCAGGCTCAGCCTCATTCCTTGGTTTCTTTAAGCTGGTTTCATGACAGAGGTGGGTTTACAGGCATCTTTGTAAACCGTATTTATTGCTCTGATGTGGAATGTCTTTCTGTACATGGTGAATATGATACATTATTGGTTAATAAAAGAACTGTTTTGTCCTATGGCAAGGTATCTTTGAAGCAGGTAGGAACTCTAAGCATAAATAAAGGGGAAGGAAGGCAAAGTCAGATGGTTACTCTGCAACCTAACACTAAGAAAACAATATGTAAAAGTACAGATAAGTCATGAGCCACATGGCAAGACATAGATTAATAGAAATGGGTTGAGTTAAATTGCAAGAGCTAGTTAGCAAGAAGCCTGAGCCATATGTCAAACAGCTTGAGATGAATATAAAACTTTGCATGATTATTTGAGACATTGGTCTGGAACAGGGGGCTACTCTGGGCCAGTAATTTCATATTATAGACTTTAACTTCTGTCCTAGAAATTCTTATGTTATATTAAATAAAGGCTGAAAATGACAAGTTAAATGACTAGCATGGTTAAGATTGTGTATAATGAAATCTATATTATTTCTTTTTACTAAATTATCTACAATTATGACATTCTTATATATTATTATGTACTTTCTTTAATGCTATAGTTTGGAGTTGGACAATACAAGAGATATTTAATAATCACAAGTCTCTGTAATCCACTTTTATGCATGTTACCAACACTTAACAATTTACTACTTTCAGCAAAGACTTAAATCTCAGTAATTAAGTCTTAATTTTCCCCATTTGGAGAGAATTCTTTTTAAGAAGGTCTGAAGAATAATATGTGAAGACATAAATATGTGTTGTATGTGATGATGCTTATCTTCTTACTTAATATATTCCTGTTTACCTATCCATGTATTAATTATCTAGTATCTTTGGCTGAAGATCATAGTGAAGCACACAATTTGAATTCTCAACCAATGAATAGCATGCATTGATCTACCAAAATTGACGTATTTCCCACCGTCTATGTCAGCATTATGAAAGGTGGGAAGACTAAAATAAGAATGACCAAGTAAATATTTATTATTTTAGGCCACTTTAGAAGATATGAATCATCCATGGCTAAGATGATAAGAATGTCAGAAAGAGCAGGAAGAAGGGGGAGGAGGGGAAGGAAGAAGATTTATTTTTGCAAAGAAGTCCTGAGTTCATGATTACATGTGTTCAAGCCTCAAAGAGGACCCTCAGAATAATCTTTGGTTTATTCATCTGTAGTCCTTTAAAGACATTTCCCTGGCTTTCTCAATTCCTGGTAATTATGGACTATTTTAATTCTATGGCCAAGTATTCTCTTATTCTAGGCTCCTCACTGGCTAGTCACCTTCCCTCTTTGCTTTTAATCTCATCAAGCACCTTACTAGTATCTAAGATGATAAACTTAAAAAAGAAATAGTTTTCCCTACTCATCTCCTCAGTCATAAGCATTTAGAGCCAATTGAAGAATATTTTTGTTTTGTTCAATGAGGCAAAGGTTTACTTTTGGAGAAGCCTTTTAGAGGCTGAGATGAACTACCTCGTCCACATAAATTTTACAGAAAAATTTTGCAGGTCCCTGTGATTTGGTTAAGAGAATACATCAAAAAGCAAGTGTTTATTTTGAAATCTTTAAAGTTTCTTAAAGAAGTGATGTGAAAGAAATGTGAACTGCTTAGAAAGTACACTGAATGCCTGGTTCATGCTATAAATATAGTTGGCCAGCTGTTGAGGAAAATTTCACACAAACCTCGTATAACAAAGCTTGCATTTTGCTGAAATATCTTTAAAAGTTCTATTGAAAAACAACAAAAAGAAGCATATGGAACATACTAGCAAATTCTAAAAAGAAACCAGAGGAAGCACTGCCTAATGTCCCATGATAGTTAGTTATCTGCTGTGAATAGCTGCAGAGAGAGAATAGTAACTGCAGTTGGATTGTAAAATGAAAATGAAATCAGATTAATATCCCTGAAGGGAAGTGTCAACGCTAGTAAAATCAGCAGTTAAAACTGGATGCTTTGGCAATTTTAGAGACTTTGAGACAGACTACTTAGTGGACATTGGTCTTAATCTATTCAATTTCTGTTAGTACTAGTCCTTTAAAAAATATACTTTCTCAGTCCCCCTTTGATTTATGAGATTCAGCTATTCTCAGCAGTGAAATTGTGAACAAATAAGGTAATTGAAGGTCATCTCCATCACTGTCTTACAGACTATGCTTGCATGCCCCTGACATTTGAGCATTAATACAATGTTTGAACATCATGATTTTTGAAGGGTAGAGATTTATCATGCCCAATCCATGTAAATACATCAATCTGATTCCACAAATTAGCACATGATATTTTTTCTAGTTGCTTATTGTCCCTACATTCTTGCTACACTTTGAGAGCAAGAAGTACCTTATTGTTTCTGTAATTCCTGTGAGACCACAACCTGACACAGAGAAGAGGTATTGCAAATAATGCAAGAATTCTAGCATTTTTCTGCTGTATCAAAGGGCTTATAGAAGTGTTGATTAAACTATACAGATTATATGACATGATAAGTGCAACATAATGTATTTATACAGAGTATTGGTAAACTAGAAAAACATCATTTAAAGTATAATTTTACTGTCTATGATAGCAAAGTGCAAACACAACTTAGAGATAAACTACATCATGCAAAGGTCATGGAATGGTTTGTGTGTGTGTGTGTATGTGTGTGTGTGTGTGCTTGTGTGCATGTGTGTGCATGTGTGTTAGAGACCAACCTTAACATTTTTTCTGAGGAAGTCTTGTGTTTTGCTTGAGACAATTCTTTCTCCCTGGAACCTGGGGCTCTCAGCTCAGGCAAGATTGTGTGAACCATGGATCCACTGGTATCCGCCTTCCCAGGTCTGTGATTATAAGCACATACCATCATACTCAGCTTTCTTTGTGCATGCCAGATCCTTAAACATGTATAAAAAGTACTTTACTAGCAGCTATCTTCTCAGCAGAAAATAGTCTACTTATAAATGTGACTTTTAAGTGTGGCTTCTTATTAAAACTGAAACCAATTGCTTTAAAACTTGTACATCTTGAAAAATTAAAAATAAAATGTTGCATTGGTAGATGGCAAACAGAATTGAGGTGACCTTAGAGTGACATATTAATGACACATGAATATGCATTTACTGTTGAGGTTTGTTACCCAAATCGTAAGGATGTAATCTGTGCTGCTTTGGACCCTGTCAGATGGCCACACTGTTCCAGCCTAGCAAACATGTATGGTAATCTTTGATATTTCTGTGATTATTCTAGACTCAGATATTGGAAACATTATAATGAAGAAAAGGGATGCATGTCAATAATAAAGCACAAAGACTTCTTTAGTTTTTATTAGCTCTTCAGCTGGATCCTACCCCTAATAATTGTCATGAAACTACTTGTGTTCTATGAGTTAGGACATTCATTTCACATGCATTGGGATATTTTCTAATCATTAATTAAGTTAAATGCACCAGATTATGAAGATATTTGGTTTGAAAGACCTTCTTTAGAGGCAGTAGATCCAAGTCACTTTGCATAAAATCTTTAAAGATTTTTGAGACTATAACTTGATTGTATTTCTCTTTTCTCTTTTGTTTCTCCAATCTTCATTCTTCTTCAAACCAATGGCTCTATTTTATTTTGGCTTCTCTGAAGTGTTAGAGAAAGGCTATCTCACCTATTTCTAGCTGTTGTGTAGGCTTAAGGCCTCATGAATTTTCTATGTCTGGTTTGGCATATTCATTAGTTCAGCTCACATTTGGGAAGCCATGTCGCTGAGATGTTATGCCTATATCTAGGATAGTTAGTCTCACAGAAGACTCCATAATTCTCTGGTTCTTACAACTCCTCCCACACCCCACATATATCATTTCTGCAATGTTCCATGAACCTCAATTTGTAGGAATGTTTGGTAGATTCATTATTACTGTGCTCCACAACTCATATTTTGATTAATTGAGGTTTTCTGTTATAGTCTCATGTTGCAAAGAGGTGTTTCCTCAGTGTCAATGGAGAGTACACTTATCTGTGGGTATAACAACAAATGTTTATAGATTATTTTTAGGGACTATAATGGTATAGTAATTAGTGATTATTTATTCTTATACAAGCACCAAGCCTTCACTTAGAATTTTATGTTCAATAATTCTGTTTGAAATGGGAATATCTAGGAAGAGGCAACTTCAACCAGAGTTCAACATCCATGAAAGATTGGTTCTAGGATTATCTTAGGGTATTGGTACCCAGAGTTACTCAGATTTTATGTACACACACACACACACACACACACACACACACACACACACACACACACATACACACACTGTATATATAAAGAGATATACACACACATATGTATATACACACAAGTATATATATATATATATATATATATATATATATATATATATAGTATGCAGTATACTACATTCTTATAACCTTGACTTAGCTTCTTGTATACTTTAAATAATCTCTATATACTTTAAAATACCTATAAGCATGTAAATTGTACGGCAAAGTTCTTATAATATTTGGGGTAAATATATGTTTACTATAGATCTATAGATGAAATTTTATCTTGAATAAATGTCTTAAAGCTAAGGTGAGTTGAATACGTGGGTACAGAATCTATATGTTTGCAGAGATGATTGTGCTTTAATATTTCTTCTCTTCCATGAACCACATCTCCTACATTCTTTTAACAAGAAGGGAATTGAAAATACAGGTAAAGAACTGAGAGTTAGGTAGAGAGTTGTCAGTGGCATCTTGGGTTATCATTTAATCCACAGGGCATGCCCCTGGACTTTCTTCTCTTTTTCTCACCATCTTTTCTCAAACTTCACAGTCTACTGGTTGTCAGGCCCAGAGAAGAGCCAAGGTGATAATACTCAGAAAAAGGTGTGCTGTTAAATGCTGCTATGGAGCTACATGGCTTTCTTCCCCATGAAGAGGTGAAGGGACTGAACTTAAAGTTAAGTTCTGGGTGGCAAATGCTGACATGCTGCACGGAGTGCCTTCAGGGGTGAAAGATCAATTTGGCTTTGCTGAGCCATGTCAGCTGTGTTTAAAATGCTGACATGGCTTTTGGTGACAGTTTGGAGAAATTTAACTGTTTTGAAAAGGTTAAAGGGGGTAACCGACCAGAAACAGAAAACAAAAGACTGATTAAAAGTTCTGTAGCAGGCCAGAAAGGGAGTGTAAGCTGATGACATTGCTAACACGACTTCTCCTTTTTCATTAAAAAAAAACAAACAAACAAACCAAACAAACAAACAAACAAAAAACCCAAAAAACAAAACAAAACAAAAAAAAAGAAGAATTTCACTAAATGCAAGCAAGCAAACTTTCCTAAAATGTGGTCTCCTAGTGCAGTTAATTGTTAGTTACTTTGGTTTATACTTCTCCAAAAGCACAGCCACTGCCAGTAGAAGACACACAAAGTCTATTATATATATGCTTTTAAACTGTAATAACAAGAAATCCATTTATGAATGACCTTTGTGAATGCATTGGGAATAGTAACTGTATTTAGATCCTATTCTAAAAATAAATGGACCTAAAATAAATAAACAATGACTTGCTGTACAAATACAACTTACACATAAACTTCTGGTGAAATAAGTTGATAAAAAATTGCCTGTGATCTATACTCCCAATTAAAAAAAATCAAACATTAAGTTTTGGTGTCCACACATTGACTCTTATTCATGCTTATTCAACCTTAGTTTAACTGAGTTTAGTGATCAGTTCAGATGAGCAAGATAGCTCAGAACAGAGCTGATTTAAGAGGCTATCAAAACATTTCCCAGAAGCCCATAATAATTGCATGAAATAAAATTCTGGTTGAATGTTCTCTTTTCTAAAAAAGAAATAAGGAAAAACATATCTTACTGTGAGATGTGCATGTATACTTTGCAAAGACATAAATAATAGTGAATAATAAACCATAAATCTCTTGTTTCTTTTCATAGTATAAGTGGATGGATTATTAAAGACTTAAGTCATTTACACTGAATACCATCATGTATCTATTCCTGTTTAAGAGGTTCATTAATGAAAATAAGCAGAAACATATTATCTTAAGAGACTAAGAGGAAGGACCCATAAATGGAGAGGAAAAGGGGTAAAAGAAATAGAAATAATACATCTTATATGATAGAAGGTGAGTATTTTTATAGACTCAGAGGAAAAGCTGAAGTTGGGAGGAAGGCGGGATACAGGTATTATTGTTGAATGGTGTCAGCCTGGTACATTTTAAAAGTGATGCTATACAGGAGCAGGAATGACTGCAGAGTAGCTAATGTAAGCCCTGGAGATTATGGTATGGCTATGGGAACAGCAGGGACCCAAATGTTTTCTTCATTTAAGTAGGAAATGACATCCGTCTGTGAAATGAAAGACTGATTTTCCTCCATGACAATAAGAGCTACTGGAGGATTTTGAAGAAAGAGGTACTGCATCATGGCTTGAATTTTTCATAGAAGACTCTAGTAAAGAAAATGTAACAAATAAAATACCCTGGAGAAGATTGACTCAAAGTCAATGATGCAGAGTAAGGGTTATAAGAAGAGCTTGAATTCTAGGTATGAATGTTTTCTTCTGATTTAAGTACATAGACCTCAAGACATAGGCTGAGACTGCACACCTAGCCGCTTCACATGATTATGTATTGCATACTACTTATAAAATCCAAGAAAATAATATTGTATTACAATTAAACTCATGTCATCATATAGTGTTTTCTTTTTCTGTATCAGTTGAGTATCCTGTTTTTATTTTTTAACTACGACTAGCCCTGGGCTTCCCTTTCTGTGAAACTCTTGTCTCATTTGAAGAGAACTCATAAATTGTTTTGTTAAATGACCATCAAGTTGAGTCTGATGTTTCCTCATGATTGTAATGAGTTTATTCATTTTTGTCAAGAATATAGCAGAAATAACTTGTAGTACTCAATATAGCTTATCAAGAACTTCATGATATTGATATGACTCATTATTGGTAATGTCAACTTTAATAATTTCTCACAGTGTTATTTTCTAGTTTCTTCACTTGTAAGGTTAATTCTCTTGGAGGCTGAAAACCTGTTTCTATGTAAACTTACACCACTAATTTGAGTAAAATTGTCTTATTGTCAATAGCAATATCATTTATCATCTACACTTATTAAATAGAACTAACTCAATTATACTGAGAGTACTTTCCTTATAAATATTTATTAATTAATTTGTTTGTGGACTCATAAAATTTATTTTATTCTTTGAGTTAAAAATATAATGCTGTTGCAGGTAGTGGTGGTGTGTACCTTTCATTCAAGCCCTTGAGAGGCAGAGGGAGTTGGATCTCTGTGAAGAGACAAACAAGTAATGTTGTCATCATTTTGTGTTGAAATTATTAGATCTTTGTTACTAAAAGTCTTTTCATGTTGTCAGCTCTGTCTTTCCCACAAACCTGTATAAATTTTTCTTGGCATTTTTTGATTTCTAGTACAACAAAATGTTCTAGAATCTTGTGTATCTTCCTTTCTAAACCTTGGAATTAACCATACATCTAGTGATTCCCACCTCCTTTAATTAAAAAACGTTATTCAAAAGTCATGCTAGAATTCTGCTGGGAACATGGTCTGGTAGAATTTTAGCCGAAAGTTCTTTTAATTATTATTTCTATCATCTCATTTGTTATAGGTCTCTTTAGGCTATTGATCTTGTGTTGGTCTAGTTGGAGATTTGGATGATTATATTGTATTTTCTGCTGTAGAGGGTTTACAGAAAGCCTATTTTAGTACATGGTACAGTTGGGATCTACTCCAAGGTTTTGTTTGCTCTTCATTATCTAATGGCTATTTTTACATATTTGTTTCCATATAACCTTTATTCCAACTTTTGTAACTCCTTAAAATACTTCACTGGTATTTTTATTTAGGTTAGATTATGTTAAATTTACTTAACTGAAAAATACTTTTTTAATGAAGCTCAATTTTCATATCCAAGAACAGGGGCATCTTTCTATTTAGCAGAGGAAAGTTTAGTGGGGAAAGTCAATAAAGATTTTAAATGTCTCTCATGAATTTCACATATGAATCTTAATTTCTTTCTTTCGTGTGTGTGTGTGTGTGTGTGTGTGTGTGTGTGTGAGAGAGAGAGAGAGAGAGAGAGAGAGAGAGAGAGAGAGAGAGAGAGAGAGAGAGAGAGAGAGAGAGAGAGAGAGAATATGAGTATATGTATGATTTTATGTATGGAAAACATGTATAAGGGTGAGGTGATTTTTAATGAATGTACATACATATATATGTGGAGGTCTAAGGTTGAGGATAAGAACTCATTGAGGCAACATCCCTCAATTCACCTGACAGCTTGTTGATCTAGCTGGTCTGGCTAGCCAGCTTGATTCCCTTGCGTGTATCACATCCTCCTAAACATTCAAGTAGGTTATGGTATTCAATCTCCTGTTCTTTAACTTGCCTAGAAGGTGCTTTAACTGCCAATCCATCTCTCACCTCCATAAATTTAATGTTAAATACTATCATTTTTTATTGCTATTATAAATGAGCTTTCACCTGTCATTCTATTCTCTTTTACTTCTTTTATATGAAAGCTGTTGGTTTTGCCCTTTAATTCCCTATCCTGCTGCTTATTGAATTCTTGTATTGTTGGACTTGGGATGTTCGTTGATTCTGTAGAAGTTTCTCAGTATGCTATCATATCACCTGAGAACACAGGTGGCTTTACTTCTCTTCTCTCTAATTCATTTCTCTTGCTAAATATCTCTAGTAAATAAGCTCTATTATAATTTGAATAGAAGGAAAAATGAATCTTCTGCTGTTTCTGGTTTTAAGATATTCTCATATTTTTTCTCTCTTAAATAAAATACTGACTTTAGGGCGTGTGTGTGTGTGTGTGTGTGTGTGTGTGTGTGTGTGTGTGTGTGTGTGTGTGTAAAAGTATGCCCTGTTTTGTGCTGTGATATAATTCTGTGTTTTGTTTATTCCTTGGGCATTTTCTCAAAATAAACTTTGCATCTAAAAATAAGCATAATTGAGCTAATGGTTTTCTACATATAGGTGTCTAACTGCGATAATAATTCTGGAAGAATTATAGTGAGAGAGAAAACAGAAAAGACATTAAAAAGCACAGGTGCATGGTTGGCTTGAGGATGGAGTCCGCAAATATGAGCTTTTATGGTATATGACATCTTTCAATCAGCTGTCATCAATCGAATCATTTAGTAGACATTGCTAAAAGAAAACATATCTCATTCAGTCTCTTATTTCAAAGTTGACAAAACTGATACCCAAAGAGGTTGTTAAGTGCTTAGGGTAACTAAACTAATTAACAGCTCACTAAGAAACAGATATGTCTTCTCCCACAATGCCCTGCTCCCCAGCAAGTATTTCCAACTCTATTATTTAAGTGATTTGAATAAAAGGCTTTGGGACAAAACAAATTAATAAAAATTTACTAAAGTGTAGCCCATACCTCTGAGATATAAGTAAGACTATTTTTTTAAAATTTAAAATGGACAGTATTGATAATAACTTAAAACAATAATTGAACAACTACCTGCTAACCTTTCATGTAGGGTTAGTAGACAAATTACAGGTTGTGACAAAATAGAAGTAATAAAACTCATAAAAATTGAAGGAGAGAAGAAAGCATGTAAAACTCATTTTGATAAATTTGGTTGATATGCAAAATAGTAACTATGTAGGTTGAGTAGCAAAGGAAAATAAGATTATGAAGATAAAGAACTGTCAAGAATGTATAATTCTGAAAATAACAAGAACAGACTACAAAATTATTCATAAAAACTCATTCTTTTAAAAAATGAAGAGAACATTTGCCACAGACAAAGAAATGTATCTCTCTTCTCTCTCTCTCATACACTATTTTGTTTACATAAAAATGAGTATTTTATTCATGATCTTACACTTTTCTACTATAGGGCCATTATCAAAATTTATGTTAAAGGTAAAATAACTAAAAAAACGTGATATTTTTCTCAAAAGAGTTCATTTTTATTTTAAACTTCTATGTGCTCCTATTCTCAGAATGGCCAGATTCCAGGATACCCTGCACACATCTGTTAGAAGCTCAGATATGTCTGGCAAACACACAATAAATATAACTAAATCTGAATCTGATTCTTTTACCTGATTTTCTGAATGCAATAGAGAAGCAGTTATAAGTATGGTGGGTAATGCTTCAACTTCTAGTTAGTGAATTTGGAAATATTTATAGTCCCAAATCAAGGAACAGTCATGGAAGATAATAACCTGTATGCTTTCATGACATTTATCCATATTTCCTGGGTCTGAGGGAGCTATGGCTAGGTGATGCACTCCAGACAAGTCAGAAATGACTCATCCGCACTTCAGTCTTTAAAATGCTTGGCTTACCCAGCACACCTATTCTGACCTATCATCAAAATCCTAGATTATATTGTTATCCATAATTCTAACAGATTCTCAGGACATCCTGGGTTTTTCCTATAGAGATTTAGAGTAGCTCAGGGATGTCTGAATTATGTCAGAAACCAAACAGATTTCTTTAGTTCTGGGCATATTCAGTTGCCTAAAATGTGTTTTGGATGATATTTATTAAGTAGATATATATGCCAAACGTAGAGTTAAGTGTTTCTGTGTGTATTTTTAAATGTAATTCTTGCACAACTTTCTTGAAGGAAATATGTTTTTAATATTCATGCTTTTGCAGTCTGAGTTTTAGCTTAGCTAAGACACATGTCCAAGCTTGCCTGGAACAGAGACAAGACTCTGAGGCAGAACTTCCTAACTTAGGAGCTCCCAAGTAAACACTCAGCTATAATGCTTATTTGGAATATAAGTTCCTTCCTACATTTTCTCTCAACCTTAGGCATCAAAAACTTTGGGCAACATGAGGATTATGGGTAGGAGCTACATCTTTTGGAGAGAATTTTGGATTTCACAAAGCTATACAAAATATAGGCTCTGTTAGTTACTAGACATGCCAATCTCCAATTCTTCTAGGTTACTTTTTACCATAAATGGAGACTAATAATATTCTTATCATTATCACCAAGATTACATGTAAACACACATAAAGCTGATGGCTGATAATACATATCTGGACAACAAGCCTAGTAAATAAGTATTAATTTCTTCATTTCTTTTCTTAGTTGACTTAAAGTTATCTGGACTTTTATTTTTTATTTATTTTTTTTAGAATATCCTGGAATCTTATGAATTTAGGATCACTTAAAGGATCTGAGTTCAGAGTGGTTCCCCAGCATTAAAGTGATGTTTTCTCTACCTAAAGTGATTCCTGACTATTTGTTCATGCGTGTTTGTTTCCAGGGATTATTCTTTTCATGCTAGCCTCTCACTAAATGAGGTTTCCAGAGGGTAGAAAAACAATTGTCTGCTTTGCTTTTAGCACATATAATGTGCTATGGTATACCAATTAGCTGATAAATAAAACACTGGGGAGACAGTGTTTTCTGTGAGGTTCATTGCAGTAGTTTATATAATCTACCATAGAACTGAAAATGGCTTTCAATTATGTGCAGTTTTAAAAAGTAATAAGCAGGAGAATATGGTGTCCATCTTTAATCCTAGCTCTCAGGAGGCAGAAGCAGGTGAGTCTCTGTGAGATCAAGGCCATCCTGGTCTACAGAGTGAATTCCAGGACACCCAGGGCTACACACACAAAAAAAAAACTTGTCTTGAAAACCCATAAAGAAAGAAGGAGTTGTGATATTAATTTTTGAACAAAAGATCCAAGTGCTAGCCATTGAGGTGACCAAGGTCTGATGGATTGAAAGAGAATCCTCTAGTACTTTCTGAAGCTGAGTGGGGTACCATTTGAAATAAGTGTGTATGCTTTATGCATAGTGGCATATTTGCTAGAACAAGATAGGGTAAAAACTCTCTTCGACATAAGATGTCAGAAACAGAGGAGAGTGGATGCCAAATGCTTCCTTTGGTGGAACATCATCTTAGGAATGCTATCTCTAACCATGTCCATTCCTGGTAGTGAATTTAACAGGCACAGCAGACATAAAAGTAGGCCACTCAGTGTAGGCAAGGGAATGTTATGACTAGCTCCTGTATGACTTTGACCTCATATCTGCAGGCAGCACATGAACACTTTGATCCCTTGAACAATCTCTCTTAAACTCAGATGAAATAAATTAATTTGGTACAATTAGTACTGCTGTTTTTATTAGAAAATACAAATTCCTAGAAGGTATGACTGATTGCCTACACAAAGAAAAAAATTCTAAAGCAATGCCAAGTTTCCACTTTCAACATAACATACATGAAAGGATTTTTATGATTATAACTTAGTGATCAGTGCAACCTCCAAAGAGAAGATTCATTTCCCAAAAGTGCACCACCTGCTTCTTCTCTTCCTACTAAATGTTCATCTATTGTATATAACTAAGCTTTGAAGCAATGTTGAAGGAAATAACCATTTTGTTTCCTTTCTAAATAACTGTACCATTTCTTAAGACAAGTATAAATTAAATTCTTCAACAAAAATAAAATATTAACATATTTGTCTGTGTTATTGAAAAAATTGAGCAGTCTCAAAAATAAAAAAATAACATTAATTACAGTGTTCAATCAAGATGTAGCACCTGCAATAAACTTTGAATAGCCAAGGATTTCCTATAGGAGGCAAGACTATGTGAATTACCCAACTGCAATAGTGTTTCAGTACGTGAAGATGCTGTGAGGGTTTCTGGGAAAGTTGGAGACCTTGCCAAACATGCCCAGTTGACTGATAACTATAACACCAGTATGCAGATACAGACAGCAACACTCTCCCTATATATTTTTTTACTTTTGATGAGTTTTCATAGTGTTCAATAGTTTAATTGGTACTTATCATATTGATACATATCTGTGAGGTGCAATGTAGCTTAGTGACCAGTTAGGGTAACTAACATACCTATTATCTTAAATGTTTTTCATGTTTGCTTGCATTGTTTAAATGTGTTGGTTATTCCATACATCCATATAAAATATACTTAATACTGTCACCCCATACCATTCTTAGTTCCCTTCCTGCCCTGCCTATACTTCTCTTCCCTAAAAGTCTATTCCTCACATTCATGTCTGTTTTATATTATAATCCAGAGTTTAACCAGGAGCATATTTTTGAGCATGGATTTGAGCTATTCGTTGGAACTTGATGAGTTCATTAATGAGTATTCAAGTGAAGACAATGGCATCTTCTTTCCCACCATCTACTAATACCCAGTGGTTCACAGTAAGAAGTAGGAATCCATTAGCCTCTCACATATCAATGACTGGTTTTTGATAAAGATGATCTTCTGCAAATGCAAGACAAGCAGCCACAATTTTGATAAAACCAGTGACAGACGTAGCTGTATTTGCTCTGCCCAGAAGCAGGCATCTTCAGCCCTTTTCCCTGTCTTTGGCTTTTATATTCCTCCCAGCCCCTCTTGCTCATTGCTCTGTATGACAGGAGATGTGACAGATGTAATTGATTTTTAGGGCTGATCCTTCAACTAGCACTTCTTCTAATCACCTTGGGAAGCCATGAACCTTTTTAGTTAACATTGGTCATTGTAAAAAGAGGTTTCTTAAATAAGACAATCTAGTTGAGGTCTATGTATATAAACATACATACAAAGTAAGTTGATTCTGCATCAATTTAGTTATACTGTAGTAAGTTCATGTAGTAAGGCATGGGCTGTTGATTGGGATTATAGTAACAGGTGTATTTATGTAGTTTAAAATAAAAACCCAAAATCTTCAGATAAAGGAGTAGGAGAGGAAGTGGAGAAAACTATGCTGAGTGAGATAAACCAGGCTCAGAAGGACAAATACAGGATGTGGTCTTTCACACAAAGATCCTAGCTTCTATTCATTAGCTTTGTTTGTTTAACCTGGAGTATTGTGGAAGCTAGAAGACTGAGAAAGGAATTTGGACAGCAGTCAAAGCAAGGGAGACTAGAAGAATGTAGGTTAAAGGATAGTAGGGGAACACCAGGGGGGTGGAAGGAAGGTGCAAACTTATTTAAAAAGAAAAAAAGATTGAAGGGAAATACTATATGTGGTTATAGAATGCTTCACCTGTAGGCAATTAGTAAATTGTCTAAGTGCTGGATGTGGGACACCTCCATAGAAAATATTGGTCAGAGAAGTCCAGAGGTACATAGTCCAGAACAGATGCTTATTAGTCCCCATGGCTTTCCACCATACCTAGAGGATAAGGCTTTGTTTCTGAAAATATGAATGCCTTGTTTGCTTCTGATTTTTTTAATTGTATGTACATTTCAGTTTCTCTCTCCTATTTGGATATAAAGTGCATTGCTAACCATGCTCACCATTCCATGCTATTCAACACCAGGACTTACTTTCTCTATTGAGCAATAACTCGACACCTTCTAATTTACCTCTTCCCTTCTTATTTCTTCAGTCACTGACAACCATTGTTCTACACTTAAATCCTGTGTAATTGACTGTTTAAAATTCCTTATACCATGAAGCCTCTCTCTTTCTATCCCAACATATTGCAGTTAACACCATGCCTCCCAGGATCATTGATGCCACAAATGGCAGAATGTCATGAATTTTTATGATTATACAATATTAAATCATATATACATTTCACATATTGATAAACATCAAGGTTGATTTTACAGTCTGACTATTAGAGCAGTGATGTAATAAAAATGGGTATTCAATTAAGAGGCCTTTTCTGACTTGGATATGGCATGACAGGCATGTGGAGGTCAGAGGAAAACACACAGAATTTGGTTTTCTCCTTCTACTGAATGGGTCTCAGAGGCACAAATTAAGTCATCAGGCTTGGGAGCAGATGCACTTACCTGCTGAGCCATGTTACTGGCTTTAATTTAATTTTCTTAATTGTATTTCTGATGAATAACTGTCACAGGATAGCATGACTTTTTTTTTTTTTTTTAGAAATCTTAACATTCATCTCCATGATGACTGTTAATTTAAATGTATGTAAACACTTGTAAGTGTTCCTCTTTTTGTACATCTTCATAACACTTTGTTAATTTTATTGTTTTCTGATTATATGCACTACAACTCAGATTAGAAACTATCTTGTGGTTTTATTGGCACTACCCTAATAACTAATGCTGCTGAGTAACTTTCATAAATCTAAAGATTACTTATATTAATCTTTTCACTAATTATATTCAGATCCTTAGCTTATTTTAAATTTTTTCTATCGAATTAAGTTTCCAATATTTTCTACAATACTACTTTTTGACTATTTTGTGTTATTTTGTGCATTATCCCCTTATTCTGTTGACTGTAAGCTAAAATAGACTTTTAAATTTGCTAGTTTTTGTATTCATTGCCTTACATTTTAGTTTAGATAGAATACATTTTATCTCTACCTGTCTGCCTGTCTCTCTGTCTACCTACCTACCTACTTATCTATCCATTCATCTATCAAATCATGGTCCAGGGAAATCTGAAACATTTCTCATGTAATCCCTTTAAATAGTTTCATACTTTCAGATTTTACATTTACATCTTTTAATGTAAAATTTCAAAGTTCTAAAGTTCTTAAATTTTAAAGATCTTCAAAAGTTGTGGGTCTAATTTTGTTCCTCAACATATGAATACCAAATTTCTCAAGCACCATTTGTTGAAAAGGCATTGCTGGTAAAATTTTTTAAACATCATTGCTTATTTCCACTCTTCTAATTGAAAACAATTATCTATAAATATGGCTATTTTGGGAACTCAGTCTCTTTTATGGTAGTTTTTTATGACAATACCTTGCTGTGCTGAGTTCTATACATCTTTAATCTAATTTGAGGACTGGTGGTGTGATGTTTCCAACTTTGTAATTTTTTTAAATGCTATGGGATATTTTGTTTTTCATGAAAAATTTAAGAAATTTTGTCTAATTCTCTGACGAGTATCATTAATGTTTTAATGAAGACTTTATTTGATCTCTGGAATACTTTGGGGTGTATGGACTTTATTTTTTAGACTTTTTAAAATTGATGCTTTGGTTATGGACTTTTAATAGTACTAATTCTTTTAGGTCATTAATATGGGATCTCTTTTCATTTGTGTGTACATTTTAAGTTAATTTCATCATTTTTGAATAGTTTGCATTGCAAGGAGCATTCTCTTCTTTAGCTAAATGTAGTCCTAGTTACTTTGTTTTATTAGGATATTACAGTATCATAAATGGAATTATTCTCATCTACATTTAGAGCTCTTCTGTTTAGCATATGTAAGTATATATGTGTGTATGTTACTAGTTTTATCTGTTTCATTGAATCCTGAAGTCTCTATCAAAGACGTTTCCAACACTTGATTTTTCACTGTTAAATTATAAAAAGTATTTGAAGAACCAACAGTCCTCTAAAACTATCTAAAATATTTAATAGGAAGGGGGCATTTTCAAGCTTATTCTGTGAATTCAGAATTACCTTAGGAATAAACCAACTAGGAACACAAAAATAACAAAGTAAAACCACAGTACAGTACCTCTGGCAAACATAAACACAAACATTTTCAGCAAATACTAGCAAATCAAATCCAAGAATACATGATAAAGATAATTCTTTATGACAAACTTGGATTCTTCCCTGGAATGCATTTTTGTTCATCATATTTAAAACAATTTATGTGATATACAAAATTAACAGAAACTATCTGACCATTTAAATAGATGCAATAAAGCATTAAGTTTCATTTAGTATTCCTTTATGACAGTCTCAGCAAAACATTCATAGAAAAAATGGATCTCAAAACAATAAAGACATAGATGAGAACTACATAGACAAAATTGTGTTGAATAATATTAAGTAATGAACAGAATCAGAGAAAGAATTTAACTCTTGTAATGTTCAGTAAAAAGAATACAATAAGTCTCAGCCAAAGAAATTAGGCAAGACTAAGAAATAGAACACATTCAAATTTGTGGAGGGAGCGCCAAACTTCCCATGTACACAGATATCACATTGTAAGTAGAAATCCCTAAAACCCCCACCAAATTCTGATGGAACTACTAAACAAATTCAATAAGTTCACAAGTTATAAAAATGTACTAACAACTCAATAACCATAGACAGTAATGTTTCAATACAGAGCTTCCAAATGCCAAATATTAGGAGTTTTGTTTGGTGCTATTTGGATTTTAGAAGAAGCATTGCCTTCTCAGGTGGAAATTTTTCATTTAAACAATATGCATAGCTATACTCTGACTTACATTATTAGAGGCATATTAGGTCAATAGTTAACAGTACAAATTCTTATACTTTTTCAGACATTATACTGTTTTCTCTCCTAGTCCCCTTTCTTCTGTGTTTATCTTCATATTCTTCTCTACTTCATATTCTTTCCCTAACACTCTGCCTTTCCCAGTTGCTCTATGAGATTATTCCCCATTTTTCACCTCTTTAGTGTTCCCTCATCCTTCATCATAGGAATTATTCCTTTTTACTTTCCTGGTTTTTATTGTTATTGCAAGATATGCACTCACACATTAAGTACCCCTAAAAGTGGAAAGTAAAGACCTATTTCTGAAAACACTATGCACTTCAGAAGCAGGTCCTTGAAGTCCCTGAACTAGAAATGATCTGAAAACCTCATCTCTGAAGAATAATTTTCATCATACCATAAGACATCATTTAAAGATTAAGGCACCATACAAGTTTCCAAAGGAGGGAAGTTCTATCCCTCTATGACATCTATGAAACACAACTGTTCATACCACAGCACAAAACTCCAAAACTACAGTACTGGAACACATACCTTTGTGGTAATCAATAGCTTTTTAATTGGTCTTAAGACCACTCAACAAGAGGGAAAGCATGCCTGGTATTGAAAAGTTAGGCAACTATGTAGGGCTAGTGAAGACATAATCTTGTAGAAGAACCTATGGCAGCCACTTCATCTAAACCAGCCTAATTTCTTTGCATTTCATAAATTTGTCCTAGTAGCCACGTATAAGAGTAGTCCTCACAACTCATTAATGACATTTCTTTTTACAACTGATATAGAGCATTATAGAAATTCATGACTAATAAAAATTAATAGTTGTAGAGCCCAGTACTAAGTAAAATATCTACAATACTGTTACTGCACCTAAAGCTGAGAAATCATTTTATAAGATTATGTAAAGATTATAAGAGCCAGAGGGGAGATCAAAGAGGTTTCTTTGAAATTGTACCACCCACTAATATCAGAAGCTACACCCATAAATCATCACAAACAAGACTGCCTAAGATGATTTGAATAACTACAACAACAATACAAATGGTAATATGGCTAAGAGATAGCTTAGGAGGCCTCAACTCTCCAAAAATTCCTAAAGGCAACTAAAGAATGCATCTACTGGGAAGCATCTACCGGGAGAAACATTCTTCCTCAGTTATAAGCAAACAAATTGATTAACCAATATCAAATGGACACATAAAAATGTGCACAGAAATAACATTATAAAACTGAGAAGGATGTACTTAGGTACTTAGAAATAAATAAATATTCTCTCTTATACAGTGTGTTCTAATAAATACATATTTTGTAAAAATATTTGGACTTGGTCCAAATTTAATAGCATACACTAATTACTAAAACCTGAAAAAAGTAAAAAAAAAATGTTTTTCTAGAGTAGAACTTCTAAAAAATTATAGGATGGGCAGGAATAACAATTTAGCCTGCTATTTATGTTATTTCCATTTTTTTTTAGCTTCAAAATTCCCATTGTATTCTTAATGTAAAGAAGCCTTATACTTAAGGTACTTATGCAGAACATCAAGCATTTTAGGGACAAACACATCACTAACAATGAGATTCTACGTGAAACTTAATATGAGATCTCAAAAAGATAAAGTTTTATTTCTTCAAATAGAAAGAAAGTGCAGCAAGCACAAGTAGATGCTAAGGACATCTTTTTAAAAAATCACTTCAGCTTTTCCATTCATTCTCACTTCATGGTCCAATGAGGCTGATGTTGCATATCCAGTCACATTTTTATATTTTCTTCTAAGTCAAAGATTGTAGGTAGATGGCAAAAAGCATCAATTCTCCTTTTCTATTGAAAAGGGGGTTTTCAGTCTGCTTTTACGACACTTCCCAAACCTTATTCATATGAGCCATGTGCCTCTTAGATGGGCTTCCATAAATAATAAATCAAGAATAACTTTTTTAATATTTGTCACAATATTAACAATTAAAATTATAAACTTGAAATATCAAGTAAAATAACTAGACTAAATATATTTTAAGAGCTTATTTTTAACTAGATGCTAAGCATTTTCTATATCCTATTTACTTTGTAATTAAAGCAATTATATTAAATGAGAGAAATGAAGCTCCAAAAAGCTAGGAAATGTGTTTCAGGTCATGTCAGTGGCAATACCAAGTCAGTCACAGATTATTCCACATTGAATGGCTCTTGATAGTAATGAGTGAGTAGAGTAGAATAAAGGTATCACAAAGGGTCTGAACATACACAATCATTTTAAATTAAGATAAAGTTGGAGTACAACCATTATGGAAAACAATATGGAGGTTCCTGAAAACTTAAAGGTACACTGCCAATCAACCTTGTGCCCAACTTCTGTATATACAGATTGAATAAATAAATGAGCATGTCAAAGAGATACTGTTCATTGATACATTATTTACAGCTTCTTATAAATCAATATAAATGTTAATGGAGAGATGAAGTGACAAAGAAAATATGGATGGTTACATAGCAATATAGGTTAGGAGGTAGTTCAGGAACACAATGGTGATTATTGAGACCTCAATGAAAGATGATTGGAAATGAACAGATGTTGGGGTAGATAAACAAATCCCACTAGTTATAAAGAACATGTCCTTAAAGTCTACTTTAGACATGGTACCTGGACCCTTAAAATGACTGAAAAAAATGGACCATAAATATTTCCACCACAAAAAAAATAAGGTGATAGACATGGACAATAAGCTTGAATTAATAATTTTATAACATATTTAAGATATCTGAAATATATACAGTTTTTGACAAGTATTCCTTAGTAAATACAGGGAAGAACGGAATTATTATCAAATCAGTCAGTAAAATTAAATTATGAAAGAATATACTAGGAACTGTTAGCTGAAATTCAAGTTTGTTCCTTAAATCATAGCATATAAAATTGATTTTATATTATTTTTTTAAATTTTAAAATAGCTAATTAAAATTCATTTATATGTCTGGTCTAATATTGATTTCTCAGGAAATAATTTGTGTGTGGGAGGGGGGCTTTTATGTCTTGTGTATTCAGGTGCCAGCACAGACCAGTAAAGAGTGTCAGACTCCATAAAGAAGGACTTACAGGCTGCTCTGAGCCATTTGATATGGAAGCAGGGAAGAGAGCTCATCCATATCCTCTGGAAGAACAAATAATGCTCTTAACTGATTATTTATCTCTCCAGGCCCCAGATGGATCATATTTATGAGTGATAAGATCCAAGTGAAGAAAATCCTTTGACATTACAAGCACTATCAAAAAGAGAAAAAAGTTGAAAAGAAAGGCAATGATATACAGCACAAAATGAATGCTGAAAACATTCTTGATTGCTATATAAAATTTTATTTAAATGTGAGTACACTAAATATTGACAAAAATCATGAATGGTAGTCAATTAAATAAACAGATATTAATAATAAACATGGAATCACATGCAACATAAATAAAATGCTCTGCTAATGCTTATATGTCAAAACTAACAAAAGAAAGTATGTCATCATCAGGTTGCATTATAACTATGTATCAATGGGAATATTTCAGAAATGCAGTTAGACAAAATGCCTCAAAACTTCTTGAAAAATCCATATTTTTTATTCAAACCATGTCCTCTTAATCCTGCTTTATGAATTGTTTTGTAGGCTTAGTAAGATATTTGATAAGAATTATGTTCCCAAGTAGACCTGTTGTAGTGGCATTTGTTATTCAGTGATAGAAGAACATGTATTCTATAAAGTGACTTTAAAGAAGGTGTGTGATAGCATAATGTGTAAAAGATTTGCAATTGATAAGTCAAGAATCCAGGCTTTTCCATTTTCTAAGAGATATTGAGAGTTCTATGAACTCTGTGAGCCAAAAATTTCTTAGTTGTGAAGTTGGTTTAATCATTACAATAATAATCTGCCTGATCATGGAATTGTTTAGAAGATAAAATATTAATAAGTACAATAGTAGACAGCATCATATATACAGTGTTTTTGATTGTTTGAATCATCACAATTATTACTGCATTATTATTACTAAATGTATATTTTATGGTATTTTATTTAGCTACAAATATCTTGTTTTTAAAATTTAATAATATGAAAAGGTCCCTAAATAAAAAGTTGGAAAGGGAACACAGCTTACATAAAGGCTATTTAGTTCCTTTATTAAATAAGACAGACTTATTAATTAAAGATTTCAAGGAAATTAAACAATAACAATGTCTGAAATTCATGAGGTTATGAGTGAAGCAAACCTATTAACAAGAAGAAAAAGATCAGAGTCTTGCAGAACTTGAATTTGGCTAAACCCAACAGGTACTCATACTAAACATTAAAAAAACCCACAAAATGTATCTACATATTGTGTCTAAAAATATACAACTAATACTTTTCTTAGGGGTTAAAGATTTGCTTCTTAAGAAACTAGACAAGGATTCTCCCATCTCCCCATTCCTATCCCACACAATATGGTGATTTTCCTGCCTCTACTGATTGAGCATTAGAATTACATATGTCTGTCACACTTGGATACTCAAAAAATAAAATGACAATATAAAGTGTTGGCAAAAATGGAAAGCAATATATATCTTAATCTGGTAGTGGGAACATAAAGTTCCCCAGCTACTATGAACATAGGCTGTGTCTTCACAAGTTAAGCACACTCTCCTTCATGGCTTAGCAATACTTTCTTTGGGTATTTACTGAATACAAATAAAAGCATATGTCTATTTTAAAAGTAAAAGTATGTTGATGCAAGAAAAAAATCACAGGCATATCCAGATGGGAAATGAAAATATCAAACTCTGAACTGAGACTCGGCAAGTAAAGTCAACAGAAAGAAAAACCTACTTTGTCTCTATATGCTACCTATAAATAATTGTAACTTGTATTTTAATATTATTTTAAAATGCACCACCAGACATTATTTAAGAAGTCAAATAAAGAAGATGAATATGTTGTACACTGATGACAAAATATTGAAAGAGATCATATAAGACTTAAATAAAAGGTGACATATACCTGGGTTTATTAATCAAAAGATTGAATATTGGTTAGAAATTTAACTCTACCATAAATTTATATGTGTAATCAAAATTATCCCTATCAAAATAGTAGGAATTTTTCAGAAATAACCTAAGAAAGATTTTAAAACACATGTAATAGATCAAAGGACTTTGAATTAAAGGGCAAAAAAATAATAAAGTGGAAGAACTCACATTATTTGATTTCAGTGTGCAGGCTAATCAAGATAAGATCTTGTTAAAGGAAAAATACACATATCAATGAAAAAGAATAGATAGTCCAGAAATAGATGAATACATGTATAATAACTGATCTTGGACAAAGGTTCCAAAGATCTTCCAGGAATAGATAATAATGTTTTCTTTAAAAGTCACTGGAACAATTGTGTTTGCATATTCAAAATCATGAATACTTACATGTATTTCACAGATTTATTAAAATAAATTCCAAGTGGACCATAATTTAAGTGTGAAATCTAAAACTTCCACCAGAAATCACAAAGTACAGTTACTGTTATCCATTAGGCAAAGGAATTTCCTGACTAAACACAAATGGCACAAAGCATGAAATCACCCACCCTGATTTTAGTAGATAAAAGTGGCCTCTTTAAAAGTCTGTTCAAATGAAAACAATTAAACACTTGAAAAAGATATTTGCAAAACACATACTTGACAAAAAATATTATTCACAAATGTATAACCAAATCATATTTCAAAAGTTAGTAAACAACTAAAGAAAGAAACTGATTTACTTTTATTGATAATTAAAAAGACATAGTTGCTAGATATGCATAAATTAGGTACTCACTGTAATTAGACATTGGGAGACCAACACAGAAGCCAGAGACCAAAAGTACTACAGTAAAACAGTCATTTAAGGCAAGTCATTTATAATGTCTGGGACAATGTGAAGTAACAGAAACTTCAAATGCTGCAGAATGCAAAATGCCATGGCCAATAGGAAGTCTTCAAATGTTTAATTCCTACTTGCTGATTATTGATGCTATTCTCTTTATGAAGATATGAAGAACATAACAGTAATTATTTTTAGTAATATGTCAAATAAGCTTCTCTTAAAGTTTTAAGCCATGTAAGAATCATGTGGAGAACTGTTTCTTCACTCATTCTTTGAATTGGCCAGGCTACACTAAAGCTTACTACATATGCAGAAAAGTCTTGAAATTGCAATGAACTACCTGCCTCAGCCTCTTTCATGCTAGGAATACAGATATAAGCTTCTTCATGCCTGCTTCTCCTTCTGTATTACTCCTACTTCCCAATTAATGCTCTATCCCATTTCTCCATGTTCCTACTCATGTTACCTGTGTCCTGCTTGTCCCTTTTAAACTCTCTCCACTGTCCCTTTTTAGTCTCCTGGTTTCTGCAGTTACTCCAGGCAGTCACATCTGAAGATTTGAAGCTAGCAATTTCAGGTGAGAAAGAACATATTTTTCTGGACCTGTGTTAAGTTCCTCAGTACAACTGTTTAGAGTTTATCCATTCATTATTTCATTTTTCTTTACAGCTGAATAATATTGCATTGTGTAAATGTATAACATTTTTATTATCTACTTACCTGCTGATGGACATTTAGTTGTTTGATAAAACCTCAAAGAATTATTATTTTATTTATCTAAAACCATATGTAAAATTACAATACCAGGAATGAGAAATCACCATATGCATTGTTGGTAAGGATAGCATAAATGACTTTCCAAACAACATAGGCTATTGCTATTGACTTTAGTTACTGCTCAGAGGTAAAATATAAGTCCATATTGCTGAAGATATCACATATTTTAGACACAGAATTCAGAAGACTAGAGCTGTATCTAATCTGACAGCATCCTTTTTGGATTAGCTTCCATAGTACCAAAAAAAAAGTGTTACAAGGGAAGGAATCAATAGTCTTACCAAGCTATGGTGACAATAAACCACATCAATGGATATAATTGTGTGATATCCCTAAATGTCAATAATGTCATTGATATCTTAGTGGTGACTAATCACTGTATAAGTGAAGCTAAGTCACACTCAACAGGAGGGAAGTGATGCTGGTACTAGAAACTGACTTGACTTCCTGGGGATAGAGTTTTTGAATCCTAGAGGAAAACCCAATAACACTACTAGACCAGTATAACTCCTAACTGCATTCTCAAATCCTATACCCACAGATAAATGTAGCTCTCAACTTATATCAGAGAAGCTTCTCTGTAAAGCAGACTGAGACCAAAACAGATAGCCACAACTGGCTATTAGGCAAATACTGTGGTGATCTCAGACCCAGTGGATACATAGACATCCCACGTAAGGCTCATAGAAGAGGATCAAGAGGATCTATTACAAGATATCAGCAACTGTATTGTGGGATTGTGGCTCCTAGGAATGACAGGGAACAACCATAACTCAACAGTATAGCTGTCTACACAAGACTTGAACAATGACAATACCAAATGGAAATTCTAATGTGGAAGAGAGAGGTATTATGATGTCCAGCTCCCAGGGTGGTGATGAGGAGGCAAATAATGATGCAGAACTAGTATCTCCCAGAGACGACCCCATTTAATGATTATCCTATACAAAACAAGGTCATCTCTGAAACTATATATACAAGAAACACTGAGTGAATTCAATATATTATGCATATATATATATATATATATATATATATATATATATATATATATATATAATTAGGAAAAGAGAGGTCCCTAACTTATTAGGGAATCAGGAAGCATGGGAAGACTGAAGTGAATGCACATGAGGAAAGCTGAAGAAAGGCAGGGGAAGTGAAGTTATTATATTTTAATTACAATGCAAAAGAAAACCAAACTAAAAAATGATGTAAACTGTCATCCCCTACTCATTTTCTTAATTCAGTATATCCTTTCCATTTTTTTGGGGGTGGGGTGGTCAACCAATGTAAAAGTCTTCCTTGTTCTGATGTCTGTTCTCATTCTAACATCTATTGGCCTTGCTAGAGATTCAGGGAATTTAGGTTCTGCTTCGGTAGAAGGGGTAGGGGTAGTCTATGCCTTAGAAAACACATTCAATATAAAGCAAGACTTCAAAAGTAAGATCTAATAAGAGAGAAATGAACATGTGTAGTGTCTAAAAGCTTTTCAAAACCTGTAATTGCCATGGATTGTGAGAGCCCAAATGACAATAGTTTCCATGGAGGGGTTAACAGAGTCAGAAGTCTGTCAAAGCTTGTGATAACAAGGGAACTAGCTGTGGCACAGCTTGTAGGGGTATTGTGTTGTTTCATGGTAAATAACTGTCCCACCCTCCCACCCACTGGTTTAATAAAAAGCACTGTTGGGCCAAAGGCAGGCAGGAAGTGTGGGCGGGGCTACCAGACTAAAAACTCTGAGAACAGGAATACAGAGCAGAATTCCAGAGAGAAGCTGGAAGAAGCAGAGGACAACTACGCTGCCCTAAAGAAAGGTACCAAGCCACATGGCTGAACAGGAAGAACCATGGGTTAGATGAAGGGTAGAGAGCTAGCAAGTGATATGCCTGGGCCTGAGGCCGATCAGCCTAAAACTATTGAAAGCATCTGTATGTCTCTGTGGGACTGCAGGTCTGCCGGTCTGTGGGTCTGTGGGTCTGCGAGTCTGTGAGGCTTAAACCTTGAGGTTAGGCCTGAAAGTCCAGGCCAGAAACCACTTACTACAAATGGCAGCCCAATGTGTGTAAAATATACCTGCATAAAGTCATAGAAAGGTTAAAAAATAGCCTAGAGCCCAAAGCAGCTTCCAAGTTGTGTCTCTGAAGCCCACGGTAAAGAGAATGAGTAGTTTATGGGGTTAAATTATAAAATGGTGTGTTTGCTACATGCAATTTAAGGTGAACAAGGCCAGATCCTGAGTATAGATGTAAGCAAAGAGCTCTGTATGGTGGATTTAAGGTTTCTATTAAAAAAGACTAAAAGAGAACAGAATCAAAGATGGCTTCTTAATGTCTATGTTTTCATGGATCAGCTCTGTTTGCCTGAGGCAAACTGAGATTTGACTCTTTTAAGAGAAACTTCCTGATTCAGCCTTAGAGGCAAAACACTTGTGAGTTTTTAAAGAGGCCCTGCTGCCTAATACTTAAATGGAGTTAATGAGCAGCAGATTGCAAAGATTTACTTGGTAATTATATGGACCCTAAAATTCCCAGAGTACCTGGGCTAAAAAGATAATATTCTAGAAAGCTAGATTAGGAGCTGGGTGTAGCCATCCACCCATCCTACCAACCTTGAGTCCTGGCAGATTAAAGGTGTGTTCAGAAACAGAAAGAAATAGAAGAATCTGGGTGGAGTCAATCACCCTAGGCAAGCAAAGGTGTGGTCAGAGACAGAAAAAGTTAAGAAATAAATATACAGTAAATACAGTTTTTTGTAAAAAGTCTAAGTGGTTTAGAGTGTGTTGAAAATATATATACATATATTTTAATAAAAAGCACTGATGGGCCAAAGGCAGGCAGGAAGTGTGGGCGGGGCTACCAGACTTAAAACTCTGAGAACAGGAAGTACAGAGCTGAACGTCAGAGAGAAGCCGGAGGAAGCAGAGGACAACCATGCTGCTGTGAGAAAAGGTACCGAGCCCGATGGCTGATCAGGATGTGTCATGGCTTAGATGAAGGATAGAGAGCTAGCAAGTTGTATGCCTGGACCTTAGGCCGATCAGCCTAAAATTATCATATGCATCTGTGTGTCTCTGTGGGACTGTGGGACTGTGCGTCTGGGGGTCTGTAGGTCTATGGGCCTAGACCTTGAGGTTAGGCCCGAAAGTCTGGGCCAGAAACCTCCTACTACAAGAGCTCAGGACAACAGCCTGTCTATTCCACAGGCTTCAGGCATTGCCATTATAGGTGATAATTAGGTGCATGCAAAAGTTATAGCCACTTAAGGCTTCCTATTTCCTGGCCTTTGTACTTATGGAAAGTTTACATTACACACTATTTCTAGAGGCTCTTTCCTTATTATACGAAAATAAAACCTCTGGGGTCATGAGCAGTATTTGGAGGAGCCCACCATTTGTCTTGGAAAAAGGCCAAAGTATTCTGTCTCAATCGATCTTTTCCTAGAGGTACTCCAGACACAATTGTCTCTGGCAAAGTTCTCTACTTGTAAATTAAAGAAAATAAGAGTGTTTACAGGGTCATAATTCTTCCCTGTACCTGTTTCTCCAAGTTACAATAATTTTCTTTGTCCAGTAGAGTTTGAAAGTAATATATGCTGGGAGTTGGCATAAAAAATGGACCTGTCAGCATCCTGCATGTTAGTTAGGCAGTAGTACCTCACAACTGTTGTATATTAAGTAAGAATGGAAGTAGAACACATATCTCTGTATGTAATTTCCTGGCCTACACTCCATTACCACAGAAAAGTATATCTCCCTATGGGAATAGGCAGTATTATCTAGATAGTGTCCTATAACATGGTAAAGCCTTTCACAGTCTTTTGTTTGCACCACATAGTGTGCTGAATGCTGTTGTTGAATTAGCTCCTATCCCCTTTAAAGTCAATGATATTTACAGAGTTATGGTCCTTCTCTAGGTCTTCAAGTCCCCATCAGAAAAGCTATAAAAGAAACTGACCCATTGAGTACCATCTTCAGAGGTCCTGGGATCATCACACGACACACAGTGTGTGTGTGTGTGTGTGTGTGTGTGTGTGTGTGTGTGTGTGTGTGATGTGTATATTTGTCATGAGTTTCTAGGTTCACAATCATGTGTATGGAAGCCAGACAACAGCTTCCACTGCTGTTTCTCAAAAGCTGTCCACATTTTATTTTTGAGGTGCAATCAGTCACTGGTCTGAAGATTATCTTTTGATTTGCTTGTTTGGCTAGCCACTGAATCCACACATATATCTGCTACCTCCCTAGAACTAAAATTACAATCGACAGCCTCTATGCATGCTTGCCTTTCTTCCTTCTTTTTCCTTCTCTCGTTCCTTCTTCCTTTCTTTTTCTTTCTTTATCTTTCTACTCTTCTCCTTCACTTCTAATATGCCTACATTTTCATGTTCCTTCTTTGGAATATAGGTTCTGGAAACTGAACTCAGGTCCTCATGTTAGTGAAACAAGCACTTTCCTGACTAAGCTACTGCCTCAGACCTTAGAGTTCATTTTTCTTATTCTCTCCTGTTCCTGGCATAGTCTATGTTTGCTGGACTTGCATTCTTGCTTATGACCCAGTTTTCTCAGTTGTCTGTTTTAGTAGCTTTTACCAGGGAAACTTTTCAGAGAAATCACTAAATATGTCAATATCAGATCTATAACATATATAAACACTCCATTAATTCCAGACTATATAGACAGTCCTATCAATTATGTCAAAATCTCAAGAAGGTGAATCTGATATGTAGACAAGTTTTGAAATCATCTCTTTAGGATAGCAAAGGTCAGCATGATTGGCTATTGCTGGTATTTATTTTCAGATATTGAACTTGTCAATCTGATATAATGCAATGAGCTCAAACCCCTAGCTATTTCTCATTCAAAAATCATTTTCTTTGAATTATACCTACAATTTCATGTCCTTTTTTCTAACAATGTCCTGGGTCTAGAATGATGACTATAACACTCCCAGCAAACTCACTGTGGTTTTCAGCTTTGTCTCTGTGTGTTGCCATCTTAACATAATTAAAATGCAATTCATGGATAATGCACAATCATATTTGTTCTCTACCTTGGAAGAGTGCAAGCAAAGAAAAGCAAAAAAGCATACATCATTTTTTAACATGTGGGTCATGACTCCTTTGTGGTCACATGTTGGATATCCTGATTGTTATATATTTATATTTATATTCATAATAGTACCAAAATAATAGTAATAAAATAGCAATGAAAATGATTTTATTACTGGGGGTGGTCAATAAAACATGAGGAATTGTAGTAAAAGACCACAGCATTAGGAAAGTTGAGAACTACTGACATACATTTTGCCTCCCTTACTGATGCAACAGTGTCCAGGGATCAGTCAGGATCTTGTGCTTCAGCTTAAAAGTATGATGGGTGTGCAAATGTACTTTTTAATCACAGCCTTCAGCTTTCTCATCTGGAACACAAAGCTGTTAGGCAAGAGCTTCCAAGTTTGGCCACACCTTAGGATTTTAAAGGAGCCTATTAAAGACACAAACTTAAATTTAGTGAGAATGAAACTTACCAGGGATGATGCTCAGGACTCCAAATACTTAGTGAGTTTCTCAAGGATAGTATATGCATCTAAATAAACTTTGACTCACATTCAGATACCTTTAGATGGAATGACTTTCAAGGGTTGTCCAGGGTTAATTATCTATGATTCTAGGTTGAAGAAAAAAACAGAGAACAAAATTAAAGTGAATCCATGTGTTCCCAGGACTAACATTTTGTTCATGTGGAAACATTAAATGGTAGTGACTCTAACAGTGACACCAAATGTTACCAGATCCATTGTTTTAAGTACACTATATATGCTATGCCATTCAAACAATTGCCATGGAGGTTCTGTAGAAGAACTAATGATATTTCTTGTTTCTTGTCTTGTATAAAAATTTGGGGTGGAGGATAAAGGAAACAAGAGGAAGATGTAGAGGAAATCAGAGAGGAAGAATAGGATGGGGGGATGAGGAAGAGACAAAGGATAACTAGGGTAAGTCTCTGGTATCTATCTGGTACCCTCATTTATTTAACATCCTTACTCTGACCCATTCAGTGCTGACATACACACTGAGATGACTGGATTCTTTCCATAAGGACATCTGTGATAAACAGAAGTAACTTTACTATCCAAAGAATAACCTGTGGGCTCTCCACCTTCCTTATTTATTGTTTTCTCTGTTCCATTTCACTAATCCATGATAATCCACTTCTTTGAATGAACACTGACAGTATCATCACAATAACATCTCTACTTCTAGAACTTCAATACTCTCCTCCTCTACCTCCTACTTCATTCCATCCTGTGAAGCCTGATTCTTTCTTCAACTTTTACAGTGCACCAGACTTCCTCAACCAGTTCCTAATGATGTGTCCACATGCCACTCTTTGCTTTTATTGTAAAATTATAATTAACCTCTTGGAAGGAACTTGCCATTCTCCTCTTCTAAGCACTATTGTATTTGTGACCTTAGACACCTGAAAGCAAATCTATCAGCCTCCCCTTTGCCTACATAGAGTAATTTAATGGATACTCCTTGGGGGGATGCATAATACATACATCAGTGTCAATGTACATTAATAACAAAATTCTAATGTAATTGATATAGTTCTTTAGTTGGTTGTTACTCAGAAAAATTACCACTGAATTTCTTCCCCTATGTCTCCCAAATTTCTCAACACATTCATGGAGACAGCCTGGTATCTTCAACCCACTCTCAGCTGATGATTTTTATCTCAGAGCACTGAATATAAAAACATAACCAAAGCATTAATATTATGCTCCTGCGGTGTCCTTTTCTATTTCACACCATTCATCTTTTCTTCTTTTCTGTAAAGAGGAACCTATCATCTACAGGTACAGGTACAAACTCACAGAAATGAATATCATGCCATACCCCCTCTGTGTTAATGTCTCATCCTTCAAGCATCTTTAGAACATTTCCTGGGTTACAGAATCCATTTCCTTAGCTCTCAGTCCCTCACTGGCATCGATGTTTGCTTTTACCACTCCACAAAGATATTCTTTTGTCTGTTCAGTGAGCTTGGAATCTTCTTTAAACTTAGATTTTATTTATTGTAGCAGGGGTGTGAGTATTCTATTGCTGTGTATAGAAGTAGAGGACCATCATATGTTGTCCTGGGAATCAACTTGTTGGCCTGAGGTTGGCAGCATTCTGCCTTATCATTCAGTTTTCAAGTGAACACTAGGCCTTAAATAACACCCTAAGAAAAGTCTTCCCAGTTTACCTAGAATAGACCATTGGCCTTCTGAATCTCTCACTGGCTAGACCTTCTCTGTTTTTCCTGGGTCTTGATTTTCTGGTTTCTTCTTCCTATAATAAGCTTCATACTTATATCATTTAGCATTTCCACACAAATATCTAATGCACAATTTAATCAGCTCACAAAACATTATTAACTTAATTGCTTGCTTCTCCACCTGATTCACCTTTTAAAAATATTTGACAATTAAAAAAATAGATCTTTATTTTGTTTTGTTTTTAATTTAAATTTTTATAGACCAATCACAGTTCCTCTATCTCCTCTACTCCCACTCATCCCCAAGCTTCCCCTCACTCTACTCCCCATCCACTTCTAAATAAGATAAGGGAGTCAAGTCTGGCATATCCAGTTGAGGTAGGTAGGTCATTACTTGGAAAGAGAACAAGTAGGGATATGTGGGAATTTTGGAGGGGAAAAGAGGAGATAGTAAATTATTTAATTATATAATAATTTCAAAATAAAATAACCAAATTAAAAAACATAACATTACAGGCAGTTTTTCAGCCTGTTTCCTCCTCATTAGTCCTCAAATTGAATTTATTATCAAGTTGATGTTACCTCCAGGATGCATCCCAAATCCATAAGCTCCCCATTTCCTCATCATTTTTCTATTTCAAACCACTATTATTATCTCTCCCCTAGATCTGCAGTAGCTTTTTGCCTCCCAGCTCAGGTCTACATCCCATACAATCCATTTCACATTCAGCAATGGTGACCTGTAATGATGACCACTATACATTTCCTGTTACATTTAAAATGCTCTTAGACTTCATGGCCTGATTATCAAACACTGCCAAGATTCAGCCCTAGCTAACTCTATCCTAATCTCGTACATCACTTGTCTTATCCACAGGACGTATTGACCTTTCCATTTCCAATTTGTTCTTCCCTCTAAAAATACACACTAATGATTTCCTCATCGTGAAATGTCTTTTATTTATATACTTTTGTAGGAATTTTTAAAAATATCACATCCTTAAGACATCTTTAAAAGAATGTTCTTCTGTATATTTATTTACTCGGTTCTAGAACAGGAGTGATGCCAGGGTAAAGTCAAAGGTATTGCATAAGATATGGGATCACACAAGCATGAGGACCTGAGTGTTGGCACCCACACACAAACATCGTAGTGTGACAGGGCATTCTTTAAATCCTCATGTTAAAGAAAGAGAGACAGGAGGATAACTAGGGCTTCTTTCCAGCTATTGTAAACCTGGCATGCTCCAGGATGAGAAAGACAATCTGCTTCAAAAAAGAGGTGATCAGAAATATAGACAAGAGAAGCTACTGACTTCTGGCCTCCATGGGCACACAAACACATGCACACAGCTTCACACACATGCTCATGCAAACACACACATATGCTACACGCACACACACACAAAGATTTGAATGCATTAATATATAATATCCTGGATACTTGAGGAAATATATAACTAGAGCAGTGCACAATTAGAATGCAAGCCAGAATTATGTGACTGGTGCATGCTCTCCCAGCCACTGTGCTCTCCTGAGATTTTTGTGGCAGGTCTATGTATTTTTAATTTGAGTCTCATGATGGTCTATTCTATCTTTTGGTTTGCATTAATTATTTCTGTTGTTCTCTCTTTTTAATCCCCATCGTAGGAACTCTGGAAAACCTCTTGGATTCTGGATCTTTACTTTTCTGATATTCTCATCCACTGATTTGATATTGAGGGCCAGCTGGGTCTCAGACATTGATTGAATTTAGAATCTCCTCTTGAGTCAACACATTAGAAAAGGACATTTTCTAGAGCATTTTGGGAGGCAAAGCTATTGCCCTTGAAGGCAGTTCTGGTTGCACCTTCACTTTTCTAGTGGCGCAGCTTCTCATTTTATAAAGGGAGTTACCCTTTGGCCTTGATTCTAAAGTTCCCAAGAAACCACTGCAAACTGTTCTAAGTCTTGCTACAAAGTGAATATGAACCAGCAGCTACTCTTTGTTCTATCTATACTCATGGTGAACGGGATTAAAGAAGTGGAAAAAAAAAAAAAAACTTCTAAGTGCTCAGCTTCCTCTGTAGAAGCCCACCTCCGTGCTGAGGCAAACTTTGAGAAGTATGTACTTTTAATGAAGTCCCATTAAAAACATATACTCTGCACGGGGTGCCTTTTATGTATTTGTTTCCCATCTCTACTGATTTCCCAAGGTACTTGTGTTCACAGATGCTCTCCCTTTTCCTAGCCTCCAACTTTCCCTGCCAAATACATTCGTTGAGGCCACAGGACAAAGATTTAGACAAATTGCTACCACAGAAGCAAAATGATGCTTCCAAAATAGCACTGTAATTTGAAATTCTAGAGGGAAAACACATTGATTTTTGTACAGGAAGAGTTCATTTCTGCTATATTTGAGAAAATTAAGTTCAGTAATAAAACAAGAAAAGAAAAAAGAGTAGTGTATCCCTTTTCTCATTTTTTAAAAATATGCTATTGAGAAGAAATTAGTTGTAGGTAATTCTGTTGGGATTTACCTTTCATTGTTTCAAAAAAATTTATGAGATTCTGCATTCCGATACATGGTGAGATGCAAAATTCATATTGCTTCATTGTACAGACAGCATATCTACTTTTATTCTTTGAGACTTGATGGAATCTCTCCTCATAAGTACAAGCATTCATTTTTTAAAAGTTGACATTTTGATAAGCATACAAAGAAATGGGTTTCATTGTGACAGTTTTAGATGTGTAAATCATTAAACTTTTTTTTATTTTTTGGACCTTCACTACGTGTCACTGCTCTCAGACTTCCTCACTTGCTGATTCTCTTCTTCTATCTAAATAAATATTTCTTTTGCTTTAATGACATATAAATTCCATCACACACATAGCTACTTATATATGTGTTTATGATTTTTAATTTCTATATATATATGTATATGTTTGTATATGAGCACATGTGTATAGATACCTGTTGAGGTGCAAAGAGAACATCATATCCCCTAGAACTTCCAGACTGAAGGTATCAATGACCTGCCTGATTGCTAGTTGGCAAGGAACTTTCTCTTCTGCAGGCTGATCATCACTATGTTGATGGATTTATTTGCTGTTCAGCAGCTTTTTAATTTTAAGTAGTAATGCCTGTCATTGCTTGGTTCCTGACCCATTGGAGACTGTTCAGAAATCCCTTGCCTTTGCTAGCATTTTAAACAGTTCTACCTATGTTTTCCTCTGGTACTTTTAGTTTTAGTCCTAAAGTTAAAGTCTTTGGTCTATCTTGAAGTGATTTTTTTTAAGGTAAGAGATGCAGATGTAGTTCTATTCTTCTGTATGTGGATATCTAGCCTACCCCTAACCATTCGTTTAGAAGGCTGGAGTTGTCTGTTTGTTTGTTTGTTATTGTTTTGCTTGATTTTGTGTGTGTGTCATTGTTATCCTAACACATACTATTAAAGATTCTATGACTATAGTTTTGTGTATATATTTCCGGAAGCTCTATCTGCTCCATTTGTCTATTGATCTGATATGGGGCTGGCCCCAGTATCATGCTGGGTTTTTTTGTTTGTTTGTTTGTTTTTTTTTGTTTTGTTTTGTTTTTTACTGTTGTACTATAGTAAGCCTTGAATAGAGTATTCTGCTTTTTCAAGCTTTGCTATTTTTGCTTAGAATTGTGTTTGTTTGTTTGTTATTGTTTTGCTTGATTTTGTGTGTGTGTCATTGTTATCCTAACACATACTATTAACAAAGATTCTATAGCTATAGTTTTGTGCATATATTTCCGGAAGCTCTCATCTGTTCATTTGTCTATTGATCTGATATGGGGCTGGCCGCAGTATCATGCTGGGTTTTTTTGTTTGTTTGTTTGTTTTGTTTTGTTTTGTTTTTTACTGTTGTACTATAGTAAGCCTTGAATAGACTATTCTGATTTTTTAAGCTTTGCTATTTTAGCTTAGAATTGTATTGGCAACCTGAGGTGTCCACTACTGTAAAATTTTACAGTTTGTTCTGCTGGCTATGCAAAAAAGTCATTGTGATTTGATGAGATTGTGTTGACTTTGTAGCTTATATTCACAGTACTAATTCTAGCAAGTTCCACAGTAAGGCTGTAGTATGAGGTTCCTGGCCCAGACTTTCAGGCCTAGCCTCAAGGTTTAGGCCTGCAGACCCACAAACCCACAAAGACACACACATGCTTACAATAGTTTTAGGCTGATGAGCCTAAGGCCCAGGCATATAACTTGCTAACTCTTTACCGTTAATCTAACCCATGACTCTTATTCTGTTCAGCCATGTGGCTTGGTACCTTTTCTCAGAGCAGCATAGTTGTCCTCTGCTTCTTCTGGCTTCTCTTTGGCATTCTGCTATGTTCTGCCTGTTCCTAGAGTCTTCTTAGTCTGGTAGCCCCACCCACACTTCCTATCTGCCTTTGGCCAATCAGCGCTTTTTATTAAACCAGTGGGTGGGACAATAACTTACAATGGGACAACATAATCACCCTACATAATGCAGGCTTTTTTTTTTTTTTCATATTCTAGACTCTTCATCATTTTTTTTTCTTCTGTAAGTTGAAGATTGAGTGTGGTTAGGCCTATTTCTGGTTTCTCCTTCCATCCTTCATCCTTTCCTTCATTTTAAAGCTGGTGAAGATGGCATTTCTGACTTCATCCATGGAAAATTTGCTACAGGCATGCATATATATATATATATATATATATATATATATATATATATATATATATATATATATATATATATATATGCGCTACTGATTTTGTTTTGTGTCCTTCAGCTTTATTGAAAGTGTTCATTGGGTCTGAGAGTTTTCTTGTAGAGCTTTCATGGTGTTTAAGTCATTGGATCATATGTAGACAGTGATGATTTAAGTTCCTACCTACCCCTTTCATATTCCTTTATCTTGCTAACATTTCCATCAGAATGCTTAATAATAGTAGAATAGATAAATTTTTATCATTCCTGATTTCATGGAAAATACTTTTAGTTTTTATTATTTGGTATAGTTATATATATGAGGTATGTTTCTTCTTTTTCTCCCCCTCTTCCTCTTCTTTTTCTTGTTTTTGGTCTTTGTATAAGACTTTATTAAACATCTGTAAAGGACAACATCCAGACTCCAGATACAGCTGCCAAGACCCTGTTATGCTGTAGGCACTGGCTACGGCATTTCAGGTGGCTCTGTCTTCCTACTCTTAAGCTCTGAGATGGGGGTGGTGGCTAAGATTGTCTCTTTAGGTTCCACAATGCTCATATGATTAGGTAGAGGCTTCTTTGGACCAATCTTACCACTTGGGTTCTGAGAAACATGATTTTCATTTTGATGCCCAGCACATGCTGTCTGAGGAGCACATGGCACACAGCACTGTCAACATAGTACTTAACAGGGTCTCCATGGTGGATAATCAGCCCATCCACAAACTCTTTGCTCTCTGTCCTCAGAGCTTCCCAGACACCACAACCTCGCAGCCCTTGACCCCACTCTCCATAACGAACCAAAGCACACCATAGCAGGCCCTCCACATAGCAAGCCCTCCTAGGAGTTTGTAACATAGGAATTCTGCCTGAGCAAAGGTACACAGACCACTTGTGGTCACCTTTTCTGCCTAAAGCTCTACACTGCCCCCAGGGAAGCCAAACCTCTTCTGGACTATTGTAGTCAACTCATGGATTTGATGACCCTTCTCAGCAAGAACATTCTGTGTCCTGGTGGCTAAAATAATGATTTCTGTTCTGGTTGGTGTAACTATGACTTAAACTCCAGAGTAGCCATCTTCCTGAGTGAGAAACTCCTTCAGTTCAGATTTGAAAATGCCATTGGCCACAATTCTTAGAAATCCATTTTGCCATCTTGCCACTACCTGATGAATGTTTCTCCTTCTTCTAGGTTCTCCAAACCTTTAAATTATAACAGAATTTTTGAACTTTCTATAGTCCTTTATTGTGTAAATTTAATGAACATGTGGTTTCTGCCCTTAAGTCTGTATTGGTGTGGCATAATATCTAGTTACTTGATTATTTTGAACTATTCTTACATCTTTGAAATAAAATCGTAGCCATGTTATATAATCTTCAAATTTGAAGCCTGGCTTTTTTTCACTGGAAGTAGAGGTTAATATTTCAAACATAGAAATGATTCCAGTCCCAGAAGTTTCACTTCTAGTTATGATAGCTGCAACACTATATGACCTCTGGATCATACTCTACAATTGCCACACACACTACATGCTTGTATAATTTTATATTGAATGCTTATTGTAGAATTTATGTTTGCTACCAATTGGGTGAAGCAATGATGTCATAGTTAATAGAGTGAATTATTCCATCTTAAATAGCAACATATAAGTTATATATTGAGAAATACAGAGCAAAAAAGACAAAAGTTGTGTGAATCTACGTGTTTTGTAGGGCTTCTGTAGATTATGAGGCCTCTTGTTTGCTTTACATAAGACTTATCCAGACTCTTATGGAAAGATAAAGTAACTTCATGTTCTTAAAATATCATTGTTCTGATCTCTTACATCACAAAACTATTACCACATATACAATGAAAGAACAAAGTATACTTATTTATTTTCAATTAGCATTCCTAACAATGGCATAAATTTATTCTTAAGTATGCTTCAAAACTTTAGCTTACAACAAATTAAGGACTGAAATAAAAATATTTCTAGAGTTTGAAAATATTCACTGAGAGAAACTGCTGCCAATTCCCAAAGTTTCCACCCTAATGCCCTTAGTCTTCTGTGCTTTTCTTTCAGAATTCAGCAGTACTAGAATGCTGAGCTAAAGAACAATATATAAGAAAAGCATTGCTTAAAACATTTTACTGACAGCAGTTTTAATATCAGTTGTAAGTGATATTGCCAATTGGCAAAAGAATAAAATGAAACTCAGAGTCAGCCTTGCCCTAAGAATAATTCTCTCAAATGTTGAAGTTCAAAGATTATGTGGCTAACCTGAGGCCTTAGACTTACTTTGAAATTGGAAATGGCAGTTGTACTATGAGGGCTAAAAAGTAGTTTATGTAATTTCCAAACTGTGAGAAAGCAATTATTTTCTCTAGTCAGAAAAATTACACTAGGTGGTTTTTTTCATTCTTGTTTTTCAAACTAATAGCTCCCGGGTTTTCAGCAAGTCACCCAATTCCTGATATAGCTTCAGTATATCCTAATGCTGGATAAAGAAGCAATTTCTGGGAGTTTTAGTGAGGAATGTCTTTGGGAAATCTTATAACAATATTGATGAGTTATGAACAATGCACCCTTGAGACACCATATCTCGGAGAAGTTTCTAATGCTTGCCTCAGAGTTTTTCATGGCTGGGTCCTAAAAATTTAAATATTTACATAACGCCTCAAAAAACTTAGTTATACATACTCTTTAAAGACTAATAATGATGATGATAATAGTTAGCACTTAACAAATATATTTGACTTAGTTATTATGAAATATCTAAATGACAATCCACAATTTTCTAAATTTGAAAATTGAGGGTAGAGATCTGAAATAAGTGGAAATAAATTTTGAGACCATGTTTATTCTTATTATTGTATGCCAAATGAACTTTTGGAACTGCTCAAATTTAGTTTTCATGGTCATGCGGCTGGTACAGTGATGAGCTTCCTCAATGTCCATGGGAGAATGATACACTCATCCATCAGCATCATTTGGATTCCCACAGACACAAACACCTATGAACATTCAAGTCTCTTCTATAAAATTGTACAATATTTGTGGTAACCTATACAATCCTCTCTTATACTTTAAATAATTTTGAGATGATTTATAATACATAATACAAAAATGGAATAAAATATTATACCATATTACTTGGTCATAATGATAGTACTAACATATCTCTTCATACCCAGCACAGATACATTTTTAGCATATTTTAATGCACAGTTTACATAATCTTCTGTTGTAGATTTCACAGATGATAGAGGGTCAACTTTCTTCATAAAGCGACATGAAGATTGCATATTCATTTTCTCTGCTGACTAGATATGTTGGCCCTTTAAAGGTTTTAAAGAAGCTTAAAATGTAACATATTTCTTCAGTGAACTTGCAGATATTTAGATGGAGAATGAGAAAATGTAGAGCACAAGGTGACTATGCTATGCACAATAGCCACAAGGAGGCTGTGAGCTCTATAAACAGCTTTGAGGTACCTACGTGCAGAAAAAAACAGGAAGACATCCTGAACACTATGATCTAAGACACTCACTTAAAATTTGCAATATTACCTACAGCCACTTATATTTAAATAATTAACTCATTTATCATTTCAATTTTTAAGAATCCTCCAATAAAAATATTAAAAGCATATAAAATATATATAAATATGCCCATAAGAAATTACCTATTTGCTTGTTTGACACATTGGTTTTTATATTTACATTTTAATTGTTATATATTCATTTTATACAATGATGTGTATTATAAATATTATTTTCATGTAGATATATCATGTACTTTAACCATATTGACTCTCCACCTCCCTTTTCTCCTACCTGACCCTATACTCATTTATAACTCTCTGTCATTTTCCCAGGAAATGTAGCTTTTACTTTTATGTGCTATATAGATGCATACAACTTTAATGTGTTGTTTAAATTCTAAGATCTATGGTCTTGTTAAACAACTTAGAGGATAATATCATGGGCTACTCTTTTAGAGGATGAGGGTTTAATTCCAAGAACCCACATAGCATCTCACAATCATATATAACTCCCAGTTCCAAGAAACCTAGCATTATCATCTAGCCTCTCAGATACACAGGTGTACTTGGAGAGAAAAATATCCATACACACATTTAAAAAATGAATGAATATATACAATTTAAAATCTAGGATCCATAAATGAGAGAACATTTAACATTTGTCTTTATGAGTTTGATTTACTTTGCTTAGTGAATGATCTGAACTGATAATTATTTTCCTGTAAAGGACATGATTTTGCTCTTTATGGATGAGTACAATTCTAGTATGTACATGTACCACATTTTCATTACATGTTCATCTGGTGATGGACATTTAGTTTGACCTCCTAATTAGGCTATTAACAATAGAATAGCCTATAAGAAACAGATGGGTAAGTATCTTTGTCGTATATTGGGTGCATACTCTAGACTGGGCCGTATGGTACTCCTATTTTTAGGGTTTTTTTGTTTTGTTTTGTTTTGGTTTATTTGGTGCAATACCATACTGATTTCCATAGTAACTACAAAAGACCAGCTTCCCACTAGGAGTCCATTTCCACAGCGTCTTTAGCAGTATTTGTTGCTGTTTTCCTGACAATAACCATATTGATTGACTAGGGACAAGATGGCATTTCAATGTTATTTTAATTTGAATTTTCCTGGTCGCTAACAGTGTTGAACACTTTCTTTTTATTTATTAGCTATTTTTACTTCATCATTGAAAATTCTGGTAATATTTTTAGCCTATTTAATGATTGAATGTTTTCAGTTTTTAGGTATTAAGTATTTTGAGTACTTTATGCATTCTTAATATTAATCCTTATTCAGATGAATATTATAGCAAAGATTCCCCCATACTGTCTCTTATTCAAGTATCTGTTCCTTGTTTACTTTGCTTGGCAGAAACTTTGGTGCTGGCAGATCTTAAATGTAAGTGTGCCATCCATTATTTTCACTTCATTTTTAATATTTGAATAAACAAGACTTAAGAGATAAGTGACCGTCCAAGATCATTCTATATGTCCCTCATAGTTAAGTGAGTTAGTGTTATCACTGGGAATCATCTGTGTTGGAACTAATTTTCAACTTTTGTCCATTGTGCATTAGAAAGAAAAACCTTTAGGAATATATGCTTTAAATGAAAGCACATCCCTAAAGTCCTCTAGGATCTCGTGATGGAAATGTGTTGTATTTTTCTACCACTTCAGATTATGTACAGCTTTGTTTCTTTAAGTCTAGAGTAGCTTGGGACTTATATTAACAACCAGGAAGAAAGAAGAGCTGTCACTTCCTATACAGAGAATGCAATACCATGCCATTTCTGTCTGAAAGAAGTCAATATGCTTTGCAAACATGATCAAATTAAGCATTACAACAGGAAATACAAAATGGAAGAAGGCAGGAAGCATGATGAAAATCATGGCATTTTATAAAAAAACAAAAAGTTGCATGAGCTGGATCTCTTTGTCATTCACTGATTTCATTGATGGCATCCTGAAGTTCTACAGTACACCAAAACAACGAGTCTGCTGCTCAGTGGAAGCATTATTTATTTAAGTCAAGATATAGGCACTAGTAATGAATAATTTGTTCATACTGTCAATCCAGATATTTATAGTTAACAGCTTGGATAAAACAGCTCAGTCCATACTGTACATTAAGTTAATAACAAAGGTAAAAGAGTCACAGTCCCAAGTAACAAGAAATTTAGAATTTTAAGGAAAGAAGCAGAGGATTCAGAAAATGTATAGAAATCACTATCACTTAAAATGGAACACAATAAATGTTATATTGACTGTATAAAAGAACAGTTGAAAGATTTATAAAGTATGAACAACTTGGTACACAGAGAACACATTTTTTTGGTTGAATATCAACTAAATCTATAAAGTTTCAATGTATAAAATAGGAATAGTTTTTTCCTGAAATTTTTATGGATTATCTTCTTAAAGACATGAAAGAAGTGGAGTGGAACTCAGAATTGTAAGTAGTGCAGAGCTGGCTGAAGGACTGGATTGGATATTGAAAGGTGAGTATGAAGTCTTATGCAAAATCAGTAAAATAGAAAAATGACTGTCCATTAATAAAATGTCAAAATGGAAGTTAATTCATCATGCTATTCCAGATTGCACAAACACAAACCCATCTTTGTGGAGCTACATTTACTATGTTCTTTTGGGAAAACATAATAACTCTCATGTATTGAACATGCATGTCTCACATATTCTATGTACTTCAAATATATATAACTTATCCTCCCAATAATCTTATTCAATTAATAGTGTTGTTATTATTATCATTGTGAAGATATGGAGGCTAAGCCATAGATAAGTTGTATGGACAAGGTCAAATTAATTGGACCACTGTGTTTAAAGCATGTTCTGATTATTAGCTGAGTGGAGTCTCTAAGTCTTCATTCTCAGTTGTATATAAGATGAATCAGTGGGTACCTCAATATAATATAACAGTACTAATAATGGTGAAAGTAATTCTGAGCTTCTTTTCAGAACTTTCTAGAGGAAGTTGTATTTAATCATTTCCTCATGAACATATTTATGTCATCATTTCTAATTTCAAAAAGTTATAAAATTTTCACTAAAAGTTAATATGTTACATGAATTACTTTTCTAGCTATGTTTGATGGACAAAGCTTGATGTCACTTATATTTCTAAGAGAAACAACCCTTAATAAAATGTCATGAATTTTATGAAACTACTATTAATATCTCTGCTCACTGACTTAGACATTTGAATTAGCTTACATTGCATGTCTAGGACATTTGCCTTGTCATTCATTTATTCTTTTCATCATAGAGAATGAACCTTCTCATTGATGTCAACAGACATCAAAACATGTCTCTATGAAGGCCAGCAACATCAGGATCTGGGTTTGATATTATTATCAGAGAGACAAATATACATTGAAGTAGAGTTCTAAATTTTTCCCTTTGTCAGCAATAGGATTTTGTTCTTTATCTTATTAAAGATAAAGCATTCAAAACAGTGCAAATCTTTCATGTGACTCTCAGTTACTGCTTCCCAACTATTAAGTACATTTGTATTGTACTGGTGTAAGCAAGTGATTGTTTGAATATGACCTTGTAGGATAAGTTCAAAAACCAGATATATTTTATCTGATGGTGTGATAAAGAACTTGAAAATATTCAGCATAAAACACAATATATTATCTTTAAAAGCACAATTGGGATAAAGCATAAAGCCTAAAGAGTGACATCAAATGCCACAATTATAAAACCATAGAAATGTAAGTCAGTATTAAGAGGCCCAAAGTAAAGGCCTCTGAACTCTGCTTTCAGCATGTCGATGCCACGTGTTCTTAAAAATGAAGAGATGTTTATGGGTGACAAGATAAATTATAGCTACTTTTTATTTTACCGTCCTCATCCCAAGCAGAAAAAATTTAAGTAAAGACTGAACACTTTAACTGTTTAAAAAGAATGTGTATTCAGGCCTTGGTCTTCAAAATAATTATATCGAGCAAACATTAAAAGGAAGAAAATTTGGTACCTGTTCTTGAATATAAAATTGAAAGCAGGAAGTCAGTCATAGTGAAGACCTAACTATTGTGTGTGTGTGTGTGTGTGTGAGAGAGAGAGAGAGAGAGAGAGAGAGAGAGAGAGAGAGAGAGAGAGAGACCATTGTATGAGCAGAACAATACTTCCTGTTTGTATATAAATTTTATTGTCAGGTACATGTGCATGCATATGTGTATGCATAAGCTAAAGGTTGATATAGGGTCTTCCTCAGTTGTTTGCCTCTTTATTTTGTGAGAAAGAATCTCTCACTGAACCTAGAGCTTGCCAGTCTGACTAGACTGTCTGGCCAGCCAGCCCATGTCTTCTCCTGTCTCTTTCTTTCTACCCTCTGTGCCTGGCGTTTTTACATGGGTTTAGAGATCAGACTCAGATCCCCATGCTCATAACAATAAGAAACTTAAAGTCTGAGCTATCCCTCCAACTCCTATTTGTTAAAACTCTCAAAAGTGCTGATGTAGAAATGCATGGTTTATCACTATTTGATCAATCAGTCACCAATCACTGCTCTTGAGAAATGCATATGTCAGTTCAAAATAACAGCGAATAAACAATGGCAGTCATAAATAAACATATGTCCAAATGCAGTAAGTTAACTATTAAAAAGTAAAGTAGTCAAAACAAAAACAAAAAGTTCATATTCATAGGACCCTCCATTTTGGAATAATAGGGACTCAGTAGAGACTGAAGGAGATAAAAGGATCATTCATGAAAATAACAAGAGAAAAGGCAATCGAGAAAATATCTAGGAAAGGGTCTTTAAGAAAGAATGTTATAATATTTCTCAGAATCAAAAAGTCAGAATAAAATGTTTAGGTGAATATATTTATGGAAGATGATGATATGAAAAGTTTTCATTGTTGTTGGACAAAGTGAAAACCATAGGTAGTTACCATCTAAGCACAAATGCACTGTTATAACTTAGACCGTCTTTGCACTGTGAAGGTGAAAGAACTTGCCCAATTGTAGGTCTATGTTAAAAGCACAGACTGTGGTATTGTCTCATACTTATGGCTGTGTCTTAAAGTTTGAACAACATTCTCTAGAGTTCACAGATTTAAAATCCAATCCCCAAATCTATGTTTTGGCATATGTAGCAATCGGAAGTAACTTGGAGAGGTAACTAGGATTAAATAAAGCCATACCAGTGTAACCTCACAATGACATCAGAGTTATTTTTTAAAAAGGAACCTGGATAGCTCACAGGCTCAGACTCTCTGGTCACGGACTGCCCTCATCCATGTTCTGATGTATCAACAGGCCCTTACCAGATGCTGAAGCAAGTGCTTAAGTTAAGCACTTAGCCTCCAGAACCAGAAACTATTTCTTAAAAAATATGTTTCTCCAACTTTGATATTTTGTATTATTAAAGGAAAGTGGATAAAGCCAATATGGGAAGATACAATCAGGAATAAGAAAAACTTCCATCTTTTCCATCTTGTCCCCAGGGTTCACAGTGTTACAGAAAACTATCTGCACTGTGTGTAGTAACAATGAGTGGAAGAAGTATAATGACTTGGAAAATGAACACCACACTGGTAACCATAGTGATGAAAATGAAGTTTTTCCTCAACTCTGAATACCTTAGAAGCTCCACCTCCCCAGATATTTTTGTGTATGACCCATAGAAGAGGGAAACACTAATAATAAACTAGATTTTGTTTTCTTATTCACTGTCATATTGTATTGTATGTTTGTGTGTTATAAAGGCACAGCCTTTGAAGACATTCCACAGACACATATGACACCTAAGGAGCTGTTTAAAATATATTTCACCTTTTTTTTTCCCCCGGTGACAACACTGGAGTGATGTGAGCATCAGCCAGACTCCTGAGAGCAAAGTTTACTGTGTCTGTTTTATGTGGCAGACAAGTTCTGTGGAGAGAACCCCATTTCTTCAGCAAAGCATTTGAAGAACAGGCATACCCCTTCTGGAAGCTGTCAGTTGCTCCTTCTTGGTTCTGTAGGGTTGGCAAACTCTCTATGAGAGCCCAAACAATAGGCACATCAGGGTTTCTCAGTTGATAAACTTCTTAGTTACACGTTCTTTGAAGTTGTTGTCGTCTTTGTTCATTTTTTTTTTTTTTTGCAGGCTTTAGCCTTTAAATTAGAAACTCTATTCTTAGTGTAAGAACCAGTAATAAAATGATTTGCCCATTCCTATTTTAGAGGATTGTGGTACAGACACACTGAAATATATTTATCCATTCTTCTGTTGAACATTTATTCAGTGTCTGGTTTGAATTTGACCACGTTCTGGTAGGTTTCTTTTATCATAGAATTTTAAATTTCACTAAGCATATATTTAGGAATTAAATTGCTGGCTATGTTTTGGCTTATCAGGCATATTCTTAGATAATCATAGAATTGAGAAACTTCTTATCATTTCAGGTGTCATTTTAAAAATGAATTGATTAAAAATCAATGTGCAACCATTAAACATGGTTTCTTATTTTTCCCCTTTATTAGCTTACAAAGAATTAGGCTTCACGCTGGCACTCTTATGAAGAAATAAATTTGTGTTGTTTTCTTTCCCACATTTCTTCTCCTGCCCACCCTCTTTGTTGGTTTTCCAACACAGCCTCTTTCACATCTGTCTTGCTCACAGTCTGTGCTACAAAAAGGAAGCTAAGGTGTTATTCAGAGTGTGTGTGTGTGCATGTGTGTGTGCATGTGCATGCGTGTAAGCATGTGTGTGTATGCATGTGTGTGTGTGCATGTGTGTGTGTGTGTGTTTGCATGTGTGTGTGTTTGTGTGTGTGTGTGTGTGTGTGTGTGTGTGTGTGTGTGTGTGTGTGTGTGTGTGTGTGTGTGTGTATCTCCAAGGATGTCATTATAAATAGGCTTAATCAAGCAGTCCTTCCAGGGTAACCTTTACATGGACCATGACATCGTATTTGCTAGTGAGCTTTTTTCTTGCCCTTTGAAAGTCACTTATAAAAACTGTGCTGTCATGCCTGATTATGCTGTCTAATGCACATGACTCAAAAATTAAAGAAACTTTCTTGAGAATTTGGTTTTATAAAACTAGTGAATTCTCCTGAAACACTCAAATGTTTCCTGAAACAGTACTCAGCTCACTGAGCTCACATTATTATAATTCCTTACAGTGAAGATTCACAGACTTACACTTATGTTAAATATTACTTACCCTTTGTTGTTAGCTTATTAAAAAATTATTACTCATATGCAAATGAAGCTTAATTACAGTACTGCAGAGGCATATGGGTGAATACTTATCAGTTGATTTGTATTTATATTTTTAAATGAGATCAATTCACCAGTAATCATTAGTTAACAATACTTAGTTCAAGCTATTGGTTATAGGAAGCATTAATATACATTTTTTACAACAAAATTATAGTGTGCCCCTGCAGTATTTTAAGTCTGAAAATACTTGTCCTTGTGGTAGTCAGTGGGCACCTTGTATTTCAGTGATAATCAGCAGCCCCCTGCAGTGTGCACAGCAGTCTACACTTAATCAGAGGCAATCACAGGTAAGATTATTTGGCTATAATTAGATCAGCTCTCTCTTCAGTTCTACTTTGCATTGGGAACTCATAGACTCGTCCACAAGCAGTGGCAGAATTGTGGACCAAATAAAAACTGTTTGGAACAACAATAAGCAGACAGGGAAGAGAAGAGAAGGTGTCTGGTGTCCCTCCATTCCCAAACTGCAAATTGCAAAGCAGACAAAGGCAGCCAAGCCTATCTGCCTGCACTGTTTAACAATGACCTTCATCCACTCTGCTCAGTCAGGAGAACTGGCTGACAATTAAACCTCGAGAGCTGGACTTTCCCATGAAATTGTTTTCAGTCCTAATTTTCCTTTCAGTTTCAAGAAGAGAAATATCATATTCATGAAAATTATGTGTTGTCATTCAGCTGGGTACAGTCTCCTCTTACTTGTCATGTATGAAGCATTAGTTTTTCAGTTCACAATTGAACTGAAACAAATGTCAATTCAATATGGGAAAGCAGTTGTAGTAGTAAGAAAGGGAGCATCCAATTGTTCACTGAAATTAACTTCTACTATGTGTCAACTATACTCACACAAAATAAAAAAGAATATACTTATGCGTATATGTATATATCATACACATTTTATATATTATATGTTCATATAAACAAACATGACTATAATATTTTAGGTGCATAGTTTCAAAGAAAAGTATATTATTAAAATTATTTTCATTTTTTCATCTTAATAATGTGTCTATTATAGAATTTTGAAGACCACAACAGAGTTCACCTGAGCACATCTGTAGACCCTGGCTGAGTGTCTAATAGTCTTTGTGATGCATGACTAATAGTCAGGAGACCATACCTAAACATCAAGGGTCTTTTTTATTTTGTGTGTTCAAAACCTGGTATTTATATAACACTTAAAAGTCATTTCAATTTGGATTTGAAGGTCTCAATAAACCTTTAAGCCTAGGGGCTGCATCAAGTGGTTGATTTAAACTTCAAGGTAAACCATGAACCCCAATACAGTTATCCAGGTGTTACATATTCCAGTGAGTTCAACATGCATTTAGGTAGCAGAATTTTATACATAGCTAATTATTCCATGAAAATCTATTTCATAGTTGTGGGAAGTGAAGATAACTGATCTCTAGCCCTTTTTGCCATCACATGATTTGAGAAATTAAACATTTAGGTTATTAAATGCTGTAAAGCATACACAATAACCAAGCCAGCTACTCTAATGGGAAGCAGCAGGCAAGTGGAAGAAGAGACGATCTTAAAAAGTGTACTGGGAAAAAGAGAATATGACAGAAGACTTCCCAGGGGAGAGATGGAAGGTGAACTGAGTTGAGAAGCTTCTGAAGATGAATTGCTAAGTTGGGAAATGGAAACAGACATCTTGGACCATGTAACATCAACAAGAATTTTATTAAAATAACTTGTTATTTGGTTATGCTCTTGAAGAAGTGGTAGACTAGAGAGTACCATTGAAATGTTTAAATTGGTATGTCTAATCGCAGAGTGACTGTAATCACCCTATAAGCCAGGCTGTTGATTCACTTCTCCTTAACCCCAGAATAGTGCATCAACATAGCATACTCTTTAAGTCCTGTGCCATGTCCATGGAATTGAAATTCATTGATTTATAATAGTTCAAATGAAGTTTTATCTATTATAGAAAAATAAGTGCTTAATTATTAGACAAAATCGATACCAAAATTAGAATTTGAGTTATCTGTTCATTCATTTATTTATATTATTTTAATATAATGTTAGACTTATTCATAAAAAGTAAATATATTGCACTTTGAAATATTTTTCTGGTTAGAAATGTTTTGAAGGCTGCATTATGCTAAATTCCCCCTTTTCCTGGCATGTTTCACATTCTGGATAGGTCTCTACTTGCAAAATCAAAAAGACTACATACTGTTTGCCATAACACAATCTAATTAATTACAAAAATTGAATAAACAGATTTGATTACACAATTTTAATCTGTGGCCAAGCAAATACTATTCAGTATACTAATTAGTGAATAATCTTCCCTTTCTAAAACTTATTCTGAAGTTCCTGATATTTTTTAGAAATTGCCTGTGATTAACTGTGTACATATGTAACTCTGGACCAGAAAATAAAATTCAATTTAAGACCACTCTAAAGTTTATATTTTATTCATTTATGATATCAGATGAATTAAATCTCTTCTGGATGTTTTATTATGTGTAACATAAGAGAAGTAAATCCTCTTAAAGTTTTAAAGTATAAGTTCACTCTCAAAATCCACCACACAGTCAAAATATAGGAACCATTTCATATACTGGATGGCTATCCTGTATTCAGGGGTCTTGATTTATTAATTATTATTATTTGAAATGTTTTATTGAAATAAAAGTAAGCAAAATTAGAAAGTAAATAAACTATGTCATTAGGCTGATAGTATCTTTCTAAACAAGACTCTGTCTTTGGCTTGGTAGCTCCACCATTAAATAAGAGGCCCTATAGCAGAGACAACTCATTATCTCAGTTAGCCATCTTTTTTCTCATGAGCTTGTGGAAACCTAACTCCAACTTCTTTTGCTTGATGTAAAAATATCTAAATAGACATTTGAAATGTTCTTTATCCATGTCACCCACTTTTGGCCATGGACACTCCATCGAATATATGGGTGAATGTCATAATTACGTTTGTGTTTACAGGTCATTTTCACATGATTTATAAAAATTACTTTCAGCTAAGGTCTGCTGCTTTGCTGCCCTTGAGAATTCCAGGGTTGTGAGGTATTTACAGAATTGTCTTGCTTCTTTAGCTTCATCCGTGACTTAATGCCTTATGTTTTAGGAGTGCATTCACCTCTCACCTAAAGCAAACATTACTAAATGATCTCTTTTTAATTGCTTTGTTGATATGTCCATCACATTGCCATAATTTCTGTTCATGCACAATTTGTTAGTTACTTTAACAGAGAAAGTAAGAATGCCCTGGTCCTCATTCTGAGCACTAGGATGGCTGTGTCATGGAAAGTTCACTAGTGAAAGAAAGAAAGCTACTGTATATTTCGAAGCCTGATAAAGCAAAGCAAAAAAAAAAAAAAAAAAAAAAAGTTTAGCAGGTTGGTAATTATGAAGAAAGAGAAGGATCAAGTTATAAGTTGAGGCCATTATCAATGCTCTTAGGTAGAACCAAAGCTATCCAGGGAGATTTCTCTCAAGTTCAGTCTCTTTCTCACTCACTGCCACAAACCTTATTACTATGTTAACCTTGTAGATAACAGTTAATGCTTTCATAGGTTACCTTTGATAAATAAATAAATTTATGCTGTTATATTAAATCTTCATAACATAAATATCTCTCCTAACATTTGGGTTTTTATTACATCTTGATAGTGAAATTTTACTTATATTCTCAATGTATTTATGTAACTAGCATCTATTAATTGGAGAAAGTAGTAATTTTCCTACAAGCATACAATACACATTAGTCATCTTCAGTTCTTTCATTACTCTTTCTTTTGTTTATTTGTTTGATTATTGTCCTGGAACTCACTACTTGGACCAAATGGCTTAGAACTATCTGCCTTGCTCTGCCTAACAAGTGGTGGGATTAAAGGCATGTGCTGCTAATCCTATCTTTTAAATGTTTTTCTTAATTTCTTATAAGCTTTTTTTTCTTTTCACATTTCCAACATATTTATATTCCCATGAGTTTCTCTTTCTAAATTTTATATGCAAGAGTAAACAAGAGATCCTTGATCGTCTGAGTTTGCCTTATTTCCTTAACATGATGACCCCATTTCCATCAAAATAACATGGTTTAATTATTCTTTAAAACTGGGTAAGCTCAATTTTGTGTATTTGTCTTATTTTTTTCCATCTATTCACATGTTTTTTAAACCTCTGCTGAGTATACACCATTAACCTTATGCAGATTTTATTGTCAGTGGTGTAATGTACTTTGCTACCCAGAAGTGGATTATGATTTGTCTTCCCACATCCTAATAATACGCTGGTAGTTTCTTTCAGACCCCTTTTCCTGAGGTGGAAAGGTTCTCAATGTGGTTTTAATTTTCCTTTTTTCTGATAGTAAAGTTTATTGATCAAATATCTACTGACCATTTACACTTCCTCTCTTGAGAATGTACCCTTAAGTCCTTTGCCCATTTACTAACTAGAACATTTGGAATTTGGGAGATTACATATTTACGTCTTTTACATATTTGTACACTAACTTCTTGTTAGATGATTTTTGACACTGTTTTAAGTTCTCTATTTTAATTGTTTGTTTTTCAAGAATTAATGAAAGAACCTAGAAATCAACTTGCATAGCAACAAAAGTCTGAATTTTGGCAAATGTGCCCAGAACACACATTGGAGCAAAGATGTTTTCTTCAGTGATGAAAAGCTACCCATCTACATGAAGAAGACTGAAACTAGAGCCCTGTACTGTGTGTTATACAAAGGTCAACTCAAAATAAAGCAGCAAAGTTGATGTAAGACTTGAAATTTTTAAACTACTGATGGAATGTATAGGGAAGCACTTCAAGACATGGAGAAAGGTAAGAGTTTTCTATACAGGACTTTTATATCTTCAGAAATAATAGAAAAAATATACTAATTTGATTAAGTGAAATTAAAATAGTTTTGCTTCCTTCGGTGTGTTTTATTCTAAATAAAAACAAAACCAAAATCAGCACATTTTCCTGTATTAAGATATAATCACTATAAATGTGTCAATGAAAATACTTTTAAGGACATATAAATAGTATAACTGGGAATCTGACAGACTTTGGTAGAATATTGGTATTTCTTTGATCTGTGTAATCACATAGGATTTTCTTGCTGTCTATAAGTTTGTGAAATATGCATTAGCCCTAGCTAATGTAACTCTCCATTCTTCTCTGGGAATCTATGTGCTCAGAACATTTGGTTGCTTGCAGTTCCCCACATTTTTAGAATACTCCTTTGCTTTTTTGAACTGCTCTTCTGACTGGCCCAGCTTTTAGGACCCAGCTCTTTTTTCCTGTGAGAAGTTATATACTGCATGCCAGTGAACACCTCCTTCTACTTCTTAGTGCCTTCTCTGAATGCCTGTTCTGTACTCCCACAGTTTCAGTACCATCACCACCACTGTCCATAACACTCAAAATCTGGAGGCCACAGCTGCCTTATTATCATTGTATATCTTTTATTTAGCCTGGTGTCTGAGGCAAAGATGGCATCCTGTGATTGTTAGGGAACATTTCCATCATGCTGGGCTCTCAGATGTCCCTATGTTCATGCAAATGGAGTCAGGCATTTTTCTGACTTTACTGTAATCATGGTAACCTACACATGTCATGTCTCTTTTCTTTATCTTCTTTTCCTCACTATGTTGTTCATTGAAAAGCAACATTTCTGATGTGCTCATGCTAATATCCCCAGTGATTTCTATTTACCTATGTATGCAGTTAGCATTCAGCAAATTGATATGAATGATTATTTGGGTAATTATTACCAGATTTCTAGCTTAGTAAAATTAAAACATAATGCTGTTGGTTAATGAATATCCAGGAATGATTAAGCATCAAATATTATAAATTGTTTGTATCTATATTATATTTGGACAGCTTGATATTTTAAATTTATTGAGAGCTTTGGCTTTTTAATTTTATCCCAAAAACAAAGTATAAATTTCTGATTAAATGTTAAAATTATGTTCATCTATCTCTAAGCTACCCTTTGTTTAAGTGCTGTCTGGAGGCAGCACTTCAAGTTATAAAAGAAACTCTGGATGTGCTTTCTAAGATTAACTTCCAACTCAGTGATCCACTGTGAGTTCTTATTGCTCAACATAATAATAGACTCTGCCTTATTGGGTCATTTGTTAGAATCATACCATTTAATTTGAACAATGCTACTTGTAGTTATTTCTCAACTTCAGAATGGCCTTTGTGTACATATCATTCCTCTCAGTCACCCTTACTTAACTCTCTAGCTTATTCCAAACAGCAGTAACCTGAACATTTCCTACTCATTCGCATTCAGAACTGTGGCTCAATGCACTCATGCTTTGCCTTCTGCTCCGGTGACATAATCAGTGAAATTGCTGTGTGTTTCTTCTCATAAATCTCAGGCTTTACATATTATTCTTGCTGATTCTTCTGTTGCCACAAAGTTTTAATCCACCCATATCACCACCATTTCTCTATTCTGATAACTTTTCCTAAACATATTCCTTTACATTGTCCGCATATACAGCTGTGATTACTTCCATTGACGTTATTGGAATCAGTGATGCTCCTTACTTATTTCCTTCCAACAAGCCTCTTGCATCTTGGGTATTGAATTCTGTTTAGAAATATTTAGCAACTTTTCTCATTGTATCATCAATAACCACAGTACTCATATTATGGAAAAAGCCAATGGAATTTATATTCTCTGTCTAAAAACATTGCTTCCATGTAATAGTCTAATAATATTCTTTCTTATCCCTAGGAGCCTATCACATGAACTTCTGTGGGTCTTAGATAATGCAGCATTAGATTCTACTGTTAATCTACTTCTTTTCCCACTGCTTCTGAAACAGTTTTTTCTTCTCTTCTTCTGTAGTAGCTCCTGATTTTTCTACTAACACTAAGGTTTATACTGTCTATGAATCAAAGTTTAGATAAATTCCCTCCTGGGATGCTTCATTGTACTCATTCCCTTGGTTTCAATGATCATTGTTGCAGGATATTTCTTCCCCACTGAACCCACAGTCTAATAATAAAGTTTAGCTTGAATCAGAGGTCTGAGTCAGTGACTGGCTGACCAGAATGTCCTCAAGTTTTTGAAGAACCCAAGCAAGACAATATAAGGAGGGGATTAGAGATAGAGAGGTGTTCATTTCTTCAACAGCCTTTGGTTCTATCAGGTTTTTACCCAATATCTGACTCTCAAGTCTTTATCAATATAAGAATAACTTAGATAAACACATCTGGTATTTAATGCACAGCAAGATCACATGATGGCTTTTAAAATTGCCACCATTCTATATTGACAACATGGGTTGTCAACATTTCCCACCCCCATGCCCTAACAAACCATGCCCTCAACCCCTGGCTGCAAGTGAACAACTGTAGGTCCCTTAGGCTTGGCCTGAGCATCATAGTGGGTAGCATGACAACTCATGTGGTTGCCTCATATGGTCTCATACCTCTCAGCACCACAAGCACCTGGGAATAAGCAGATCAAGCATAGCTAGTCTAGCTCCCCACTACACACACACACACACACACACACACACACACACACACACACAAACACACACACACAAACACACACACACAAACACACACACACAGAGCCAGGTACCAACACTGGAACTGGCTACTCCTGCACAACTTCACCATTACTGCTGTGGAAAATATAAAAAATCTTCCACATTAAGAACAGGAAGTATTATGATACAGAAAATTAGGACTCTCTATGGTTTAAACAAACCATTCTTAAGAATGAATTGTTTGAAAATAAAAAAAATTAAATAAAGGGACAGCCAACATAGCTGTAATTGAGATAATATTGCTTATAATTATTATCAGTTTGGTAATGTATATGTTATCCCTATAAAAGTAGTTTGATATCTGTGCTGAATATGAAAAATTGATCTGGTAAACACCTTAAGAAAACCTAATAAAGCAACAAAGAAAAACATTGACACAGAGACAGTAGAATTTAGAGCAAAACCTACTGCACCATTACAAGATGAAATTGAGGAGGAATGAAACTGAAGAGTAGTAGCCCAAAGTTACTAGAAAACCAACCTTAGCTTATCTAGAAACCATACACTAATGACCATCTGGCTATGCAGAAGTTAACTGGAATCACATAGAGATGTTAGATTTGAGATGATTTAAGAAAGGAGTCATTTTATATGATAGGTATTTAGTATCTGTTAAGCATATGGCAAATCCGTGGGCAACTCAGAACAAAACTATTCCCGAAGACTTGAAAGATTTAGCTCTAGCAATATTGAAAGCTGATCCTCAGCTACAATGGACACTGTGATATAAAGAGGAAGCTAGGTTCACAGTACAATGAAATAGAGGTAGAGTTATTGGTGTTTTCCAAGACTAGCTTCTGAGTGAAGGCCAATACACTGATTTGCAAAGACAGTTTGGATTTGATGGTCATACCTTGGCCCTATATTATATTGGAGATTTAAATGCTGGAACAGGGTTGAAGAATCAGAGAAGAGGACTGAATTATTTATTAATATTATATAAGGCCCAAAAGAAGCCTTCCCCAAACTTTTTCAAAGATTGACTTTATCTGTAAATGTAATAGTATTAGATTCAGAAATTTTAAAATATCAATTAAATTCTTGCACTTGAAAATGCTAATTAAGAATGTGAATGGGAAAATTAAGACTTTAAAGGAAATATCAGCACCCATCGATAAGTGAATCCAAAGTACAGCTGATATTGTTTCTCTCCCCTATAATTCTTGAATAGAAGTGACTTTTTTTTAATTTCAAGAAAATCAAAGGTCAGTTGTTTTAATTGTGTAGACAAAATCACCTGAAAAGGTATTGAATGCAAGGTATTTTTAGAAACAATGTTTTCTTTTTCTCTCTAGAGAGATCCAAACAGAAGGCCCCAGATTTCTGGAGTATTTATAAGGTGTGGCAAATGCTGGTATTGTATTAATGAATTAAAATAAACAAAGGATAAATAAGGTAACACCTTACCATTAGGAAATGATGTAGGGTGTCTCTGGTGGGCCCTAACATCAAATTTACTTCAACCATTCTCTATCAGCATTGGAGAAACTCATGTGCAAAGCAACTAAAAGATATAATGTCTGTTGTTAAAAAAATACTGCTCTGAATAACAGAACAGTTTCAGTAGATAAAATAAATTTACAGAAAAGATAATAAAACACATATTTTGGCAAACTTTTATAAAATATTAAAGATTAAAACTAAAAATACAAATTAATGGCACTGTAATTAAAGGTTTGGTTAACATGGGTGCAGATGGAACAATAATTTTATCAAAATCTTGGTGTCCAGACTGGCCTCTTCAGGAGGTAAATATTCAGCTTCAAGGGATTGAAACTTTATCTTAGGTGAAACAAAGTACAAGGTAGGTTGAATTTATAGACCCAGATGGCCAGGTAGGGAAATTATAATCATATGTGGCTAATATAGCAATGAATGTATGGAGACATGATTTGTTACACAATGGAAAACACAGATAAACATTCCTCCAATCTCAGAAAAATAACAATAAAATAAAACAACACTTCTGAGAGAACATTCAGGTTACATATAAGGTTATGCAACTGATTGGATCTTTAAAGCCTGGAATATTCTTGTCTTCTTCTTTTATCATCTAAAGAGTGATACATCATAGTGATTGATTTAAAATATTGTTTTTATATACCTTTATAATAACAAGATAAAACACTGTATTCACAATGCATACTTCTAATATTTCCCAGTTTGTTAAAAGATAACAGTGGAAAGTTCTTCCATAAGGACTATTCAATAAACCTACCTTGCATCAATTTTTATACAATAGCCATTGAAAACAAATCATAAAGTTTATTAAATGTATAATTTACAATTATATGAATACTATCTTACTAGATTCAAATGTATATATCTCAGGAAAAGAGTAAAGAAGAAAATTTTGCCTTATTGAGCATTACAAAATACTCAAAAAATACAAAAATCATATTATATTAATCACATATGATATAAGATCCATTTACAAAAAAATCGACATCAGAAATAAAAATCAGGAGATATAAATTACAAACTCAATGATTTATAAAAATTACTGGGAGAAATTAATAAATCAAGAATTGAGCAATTTATTTCAAAATTTATAAGATAATAGCTGAAATAGTCCAAGAAAAATATTACCTGAAGCTGAGAATGCATTTACTTTGATATAAAAATTAGAGGATACATGTATCAATCTCTTGGATCCAAAGCATGACATGCATATTTTCTATGCATTCTTCTACAGGAATTAACCTGCACAGAGAAGATAATATCTTAGAATTGATATTTTACCACACAAACAGAGTAAAAAAATAAATTTCTATGTAGAAAAGGTTTCTGAATTGATTATGAATGGATATTGAGAATTTATCATTTTACAGGAATAGAGCCTGCAGAAATTATGGTACCTTTTACTAATGCTTAATCTTCCTCATTATGGGAATAAAATAAACATTGGAGAAGAGCTTACAGTAATTTCTTGGGAGAGATTAGCAACAAATATTCAAAAATCAAGAGACTTCAGTTTATAAAAAAAGAACTCATTGGGTCACTCCTCACATTGTATGGAAAACACCAATTTATAATGCACCTACTTTCTATACTAATACAAGTAAGTCAGGCAAATCAGGTTATAAGTCAGGAAAAATAAGTACAGAGGATAAAAGCCCTTATGATTACATTTAAAAGTCAGATTTTATATGATATTTTCGTGGTATTGTTAGTTATTCCAGAACCTCTTAGATGTAAATTATATAATTTTGAGAGATATAAAAGCTTGTTTAAGGTCTAAAAAAATAGTTCTGGGTTGGTAATACAAGTTATGATAGAAAGTAAATTACATACAAAACTTTGAACTTACAAAGATAAGATAGATAATAGAGTATATTCTCTTAACTTGCCAAATACAAATGGACTGAACATTGTGAATATAATTCTTATGTGACAATTTTTCTTATTTTATATAGTTTTAAATTATTAAAGTTAAGAACTTTTCTTTTTATTTAAATGTGATAATTATTCTTTATGTATATAGTTTTCCTGTGCTAAAGTCAAAACCTCATTTTTATTTAGACAAAAGTAGGAAATGTGAAATATTTGTTTGCACTGATACTCTGAGACTGCTAATGAAGTTTAACCTTGAATCGGAGGACAGAATCAGTGATTGCTGCCTGGAATTACCATAAGGACCCTGATAGTGGGGCACAGAATGATATAGGCAAAAGCTTAGAGAGATTTGCAGCTTTATATCTGGGAAGCATGAAGAATTAGGGTCACTTGATTATTCTTTTAATGCTTTTTGGATCTGTTAGATTTTTACAACAATAACTATCTTTCAAGTTTTTTATTGATTAGAGTAACTTCAATACCCTTTTCAGATACCTGATGATTAGCCATAATTGTAAACTTGACACAATCTTTAATTGCATGTAAAAAGTCTAAGTGAGGGCTTATCAACACTAGGCTGGCATATCTGTGTGTATGTTGGGGAGGGTGAGGGTTGTCTTAATTTTATTGACAAGGAAAGACCAAACTCCCTGTGGGAAGCTCCTACATATGGGATCATAAATGATATAAAAATAGAGGAGTCAAGCTGTGCATGAGCAAGCAAGGGAGCTTGTATGTATCCATTTTTCTGTGCTCTTAACTATGAAGTGATGTGAACAGCTGTTTTAAATTTTTTCCCCAACTTGCCAAAATAAATTATAAGCTTAAACTTGATTTTCCAATAAGGGGTTTTTGTCAAGTGCCTTAGTCATAGCAAAAAAGAAAAAAAAGAAAAAACTGAAAGTAGGAATTTGAATTTTTTTCCTAATTGTTTCTACATTTTCAGTTCAAATTTTGGTCTTACTTTCTTTTAAATTAACCCATAAATTGATGCAGTATTTTCTCTTCTAAGCAGCAGAAGTAACTTAAAATGCTTTATATAATCATGTTCTTTACTTATTTAATCCAGTATCCATTTCTACTCAAGAGCATATCTGCACTCCTAAAATCTATGAACATCTAAGTTTTATTTTTTGCTCTATTATTTCTCACACAAAATAGCAAATCTCTACTTAAAGTATGTGCCTCCAGCTATACAGCTACTGTTCTCTTTAATCTAAGGTGTTATAAATGCTTCCATTTTATATCTTTACCTTTAGCAGGTGTCCAAGTTTGTGTTTTTATTCTTTTGATAATACCATGACCCAAAGCATTTTGAGGTGGAAAGGGGGTTACTTTAGCTCACAGGCTATATAGTTCATCATCCAGAGAGACAGAGTAGGAGTCTAAGCAAGACCTTAGAGACAGTAGCTGTAGAAGATATCATAGAGGAATACTTCTTACTGGATTGCTTGCTCTATATTACTTAGCTATTTATATAGCCCAAGCCTGCTAGCCAAGCAATAGTATAGCCCACAACGTGCTAGTCTTTTCTGTATCAATTATCAGTCAAGAAAATGATCCCACAAATATGTCCACCAAACAGTCTTGAGATTTCCTCTTCTCAAATAATTCCAAGATTGTGTCATTGGAAATCAAATCTAACCAGAAGAAATGGCAGGCCCAAAAAGAAAAGAAACTTTAAACTATAAAGAAAAAAAACAGATACTGTTACTTTCTTACTCAAAGTCTTCCTTACTCTCCAGACAAGAATTAAATTTGACAACCCTGATCTTTCTTAAAGATTATAACTTGTTTTTATTATATTAATCAGCTGAGTTTTTGATGAAGATAATCAAGCTCATTGTTCATGGCAAAGTCAAAGGAACATATAACAATAGCAATATCAATATATCTTCAGAGATTAAGTGGGTGTCTGCTGAAAACTTTGAACAGGTTTGTATGTAAACTTCACAGTTTTCTAAGAAAGTAGACATTACTATTCCTATTTCAGAATAATGAGATCCAGGAATCAGCTTACATGAATCCTTGAATCATTCAAAATTCTATAACTAAATTGCAAAACTAAGTTTTAATTTTATTTCTGTCTACTTCCAAAATCTACATTACCATTTACTGTGGGCATAAAACCAAAGATTCATGGTCTCTGGGAGCTTTCATTATAGCTTTGCCATTATTGAGCTCTGTACTTTTGAACCAATCCAAATCTCAACAGATTCTAGTCTATGCACATTCATATGGATAACATGGGTGTGCACAAAGATCCCTTATGTCTCCAAGCATCTTTCATTTTACTGTATTTCCACAAAAAAACTCTTGAACTGACTGAGTCAAAGACTTGAAATTCAAGACATTATAAATAACATCCAGGCTTTAAAAGAAAAACTGTTCTTTATTTGGAACTCAGTGGAAGAAAGTGTTATGTGTCCATAGGTTAAGTCACTTGAGATTTTACTATATTAAAAGTATTTTGATCACCTTTGGAAAGACAATAGAAAAACAGTGAACAATATATATTATATTGGACATGACCTCTTGCTTTTTCTTCTACCTTAATAAAATGAGTCATGGGTCCCCTACTTGTGTGTCAAGTAATACACTAGTTACTGATACACCAGGAATTGCTTCATGTATCCTACAGATGCTCCTCCTGTTTTAGCAAGGTGACTGCTGACATATATGTGAAATAAGCAAATGAACCTATTCTGCTGTAGTCATACTGTTTGGGAGCATGGCCTCTTGTAATACTTTTTCTCATTTAATGGAGAAAAATGATTTTCTCCCTTCCCAGCTCACCATCTGCATATAGTGATGCCATTGCTGCCTTTGGGTAGTTCAATAATGATGTATTCTCCAAACAAATGATTAAAAAAATTAAAGCTTGAAAATGTGTCAGAAAGTTGATTCCTAACAAACACATTGAAGAACTTGGAAAAAAGAAATTTTGCAAGTGGAAATTTTATTTATCTTTACTAAAAAAATACCTGTTCAAATTATTTATATGGATGAAATTTAGCTCAGCTTTCTAGATATTATATAGTTTATTTTTATTTTTGTTACTCACAGAGAAGTACAAAATATTTTTATATGGCAAATAATATAATCTAATATTTTATGAAAAATAAAATTATTAATTTTAGGAAAAATAAAATTATTAAACATTTATACTTTAGCACAAAAAGCAATGCACAATAGCTAAATAATTATTTTTAATACATTATCAAACTAAAAAATTAGAAAGTTGAATAGTTGAAAGAAATAATTTTATGTATGTATGTGTATTGTGTGTGTGTCTGATGAAAGTGAATATGTATAATATGTGTATGTCTGTTTCTATGTGGATGTAAATGCAGTTGCACTCAAGTGACAGTCAGAGTACAATCTCATGTATCATCTATGCCTTTAAATTTTTAAAGGTAAAGATTTCTTGTCCACTATTTCATAAGGAAGAACATTTAGTCCATTAGCTTTCTAGAGTTATCCTCCCTCCATCTCCTATCAGGCTGACGCTGACTGTCACATCAGGCTTTACATTGCTTCATTAAATTTAAACTCAAATCCATTTATATTTTTTCAGCAAGCATTTCAGTAACTAAGTGATCTTCCTGGACCTAAAATAAAGAGGAGAGAAGCTTTAAAGAGAAGAGTCTTGTGACTCCTGTAGAACACTGAGACAATTGAGAAAAAAAGAAAACTAAAATTATGAGAGATTTGTAAATTTTTACTAACCTTGTATGGGGTTGGCATAAGAAAGTAGATTTTAGATAGTCATCATGACTTGGTTCATTTTTTGTTGTTTGTTGTTGTTTCTAAATTAAAATGATGGAGACTGGGTAATTTATAAATACTGTGTTGATTTTTCTGAAGGTTCTAGAGACTAGGAGGTCAAAAGTACAGCACTTGCATCTTCTTGACACCTAATAAGAACTTCCCATTGTTTCATAACATAGTAGAGACATACCATGCTATGATTGGACTAGCTTACCAGCAATGATTTTCCACAAATCTCAACCATGGAGTTATAACCATGGTAATATAGAATCCTTCCCTTCTTCTGTAAGCTTTACTTCCGTGAAACACATGAATTTGGAAATTAATTTACAGTATATGAAATTTGAGATGTGTATTCAGTCATAGCATCACATCAGTCTTCCTTCTCTACCACTACACTGAGCCATATGAACTTTAGCAACCCAGAAGTCTAGTTCACAGAATTTCTATGTAGGGTTACTCAGAGTATGCCTCTTAAGAGGGGAAATCTTATAAAAGTTTCTCATCTATAATAAATTCACATGCAATCTGAAGATAATTCTCTTTTATTCTTCAGCTTTAATTCTCCTGTTCTAATCATCTCTAATTCTGTCTAAGTTCTAATCCTTCTCAGCTCTAGTTCTTCTCAGCTCTTCTCGCTGGCTAATAAACATTTCTAACAAGAGACTCATTGCAATAAAACAGTTACAATCCTACCACCCAAAGTCATATCACATTTCTCAAATAGACAATAAGGAACAAATCTATTTACCACGGCAATGCATAGGTGGGAATGTGGTGCTTGGTACTTTTTTTTTTTTTTTGACAAAAGCATCCACAGTTAGCTGGACATAAAATTTTCTCTGGACTTGGTTGATTGATTAGTTCTTATTTGGAACATAAATTATAAACAATTAGTTAGTTGAAGTTTAAGTTTTATATCATAAACTGAGATGAGAAGTTTGTGTAGAGTGTTAATTGCTAAAGGGTTAGAGTTATTAGCTTCCAGTCGTGGAAGCTCAGGGCAACTCAGTTCCTGAAGGACCTTAATTCAACAAAGCCAGATATTTTATAATTCTGCATTTGAATACAGTATGTGAAAGTCCAACTTGTAATCTTTCCACAGAGACAATTTGTCTGGCCCATATGCTCTGTCAACTTAGCTAATTATAGACAATAGGCTTTTAAGTGTCTTATAGTCCTTTTAGAAAAATGGATCTACCTATGAAGTATTTTTTAGTCTATTTGTAGTCATCAAAATTAAACAATTTGATGAAAAGTCATCTTTCTGATGTCCATAATACATGGGCCCATAAGATTGTGATACAATTGTGTTTACATGATACATGTCATATGAAATTAGTGTAGGTATTGAGGAGATACCACAGCTGTTTCTGCACATGTAAAATTATAGATGGAAGCAATGGTTTTCAAAGTCGGTGGCCCTGTTAGCCTGAATAGGAGTCTCCTCTATCAATACTTATTCATCTGGTGCATTGGAATTTCAGTTATTGGTATCTGCTGTTTTTGCATTATGGTCTACAATAGCTCCTGACAATAACGTTTATAAAACCCCTACTGTCTTCAGTGTAGTAGCTTGCCTAAGACTAGAGAAAGTAGAGGGAGCACCTTCCTCTCCTAGGAAGCTCCTGAGATCTGCAGTCACCTCTGCAGGACTTCAGATCTAAAAGATATATTGGAACATCTCTATAAACCTCTGTAGTATGAGGTTTCTGGCCCTGACTTTCAGGCCTAGCCTCTAGGTTTTGGCCCGCAGACCCCCAGACGTGAAGACATGCAGACATGCAGACGCGCAGACCCACAGACTTGCAGACACACACAGATGCATACGATAGTTTTAGGCTGATTGGTCCAAGGCCCAGGCATATAACTTGCTAGGTCTCTACCCTTCATCTAACCCATGACTCATCCTGTTCAGCCATGGGGCTCGCTCGGTACCTTTTCTCACAGCAGCATAGTTGTCCTCTGCTTCTTCTGGCTTCTCTCTGGCATTTTGCTCTGTTCTTCCTGTTCTCAGAGTTTTCTTAGTATGGTAGCCCCACCCACACTTCCCACACCTTGGCCAATCAGCACTTTTTATTAAACAAGTAGGTGGGACAATTATTTACAATGAAGCAACACAATACCCCTATAAACCTCCTCCTGTGTGCAACCACATTACACAGACCTACTGCAGAATGGACTGTTCATGATGATAGGTCTTCTGACTCAAATGGTGCTGTGTGTAGAGGATGAATCCCATTTCAGTTCTGATTTTGTACCTTCTTTCTGAAAACTTTTTAAATCTTTTACCCACATGTATGATTTATTAGGCATGTAAATATGTCAGAATTTAAATAAAGACTGTTAGCTTTCCAAGATTGTCATAATGAAATACCAAAGTCTGCATAGAATCAACAGCAGATATTTGTTTATTTGTTTGTTCATTTGTTCATTATATTGCAACTGACCAACCTTTCTTTAAATCCTTACACGAACTTTTCTCTATTATGTTTAGAAAATCTGAGCTTCTTAGTGTCTCTTGTGAGAATACTTTTCTTATAAGATCAGCATCTCATTCTTAAGATGACATTAGACTTTAACTTTCAAAATAAAGTTTCTTTTCCAAATCCAATCTTTTTGGCAGTGAGACTTTGAGCATAAGAATCTAAAATGACCACAAATCAGTTAATTGAGATCAAATTCAAATTTGTTTCTCTAAGAGCCTCTTAATTTCTGATTTTGGTTTTTTTTGTTGTTGTTTTTGAAAATTTGGATACTAAAATCCTGAGTTTTCTACAAAATCTCAATTTTTTCAAATCATGCTGTAAATATAGGCTCCAGTTAGTCAAAAACCAACAAAGGCAGGGAAAAGAAACCACATTAAATTTTGGGCCCCTCTGTAATCTCTTTGGCTTTTCTGACTTCACAAAATCTTCATGAGATTCTTACAGAATTGTAGTTTGTGATTTCTCATTTTGCCCCTTGTTGATAATTATCACCATTGGTTAATGTTTATAACTCTGTTATACCACATCCTTCATTTCTGTTGGTTATGAGTTCTTAGTAAATGACAATTTTTTCCTTCAGTGGACACTGAAAATATCTCAGTACAATGAGAAGATACTACTTGTATCTGGTGGTTAGAACTACTGTTAAGTATTGTTAATCGCATACCACCATCATTCAAAACTGGTATTAATAGGAACAATTAAAGTCTATCTATGCAAATGGGCTGTACTAATGTTCATTTTCATAAAATATAATATTGTCAAATTATGCATTCTTCCTGGATTAATCTGTAGATTCAAAGAAAAAAAAAACCCAATTCAAAAATCTACATTTTCCTCTTAAGAAAAGAAACAAATAGATTTTTGATACTAGTCGTACATTGTCATAAAGACAAGCTAAACTATATATAATGTATCTGAAAGACAACAATGACAAACATGGCTCAAGAGTCCTAATGGTGCAGTGGTAGTGCATGTACCTGGATAGCCAACAGCTCTCCAATTGACCTTAAGATTTGCTCAGCAAGAGTGATAGCATGCCTGTCACTAGAAGCCTAGCTAACTAACTAATTCTTACTAACAAAGTCATAGATATTGGAGGATCATCTTCAGCCAGTACATTACTAAGCCATTGTGACCATCCCTATAAACAATCTAAAAATTTATCAGTATATTCACAGATAAGTGTAGTCCTCACCATTACTAAGGAAACCTCTTTGCAACAAATGGAGACACTTAAAGAATTCATGGCCAAACACAATGCAGAGTTCTGGAGCCTGGTCCCAAGGACTACATCTACAAAACATTCACTTCCCTCAGGACTAGAGAACATTGTGGAAATGTGGCAGAGAGATTGTAAGAACCAGAGGATTAGGGCATTTGCTGTGAGACTGTGACTCCTAGTAATAGTAGAAGATACTCAACATCGTGATGCCACAAACCTGAACTGAACAAGGATAACACCAATGGATATACCAAACTGGACAGGGGGAAAGGCCCATGGGGCCTCAATCATATGCAAATAACTCTCAGCAACTAAGGAAAGCCAGGAGTAACAGAAGTAGTCTTTTCTAGGGAAGAACACACCAATTAACCATTTGGTATCAAGAAGTCTACACTGAAAGCACACATACAAGTAACATACAGACTAAACAGGTTATATTTAAGAATATACATATATCTATAAATAGATATAGATAGATGATATACAGATAAATAGATAAATAATAGATATGTGCTTGTGTGTGTTTATGTACATGCAATAACAATTTATGAAAAAAGAGGTCATGAATTTGAAGGAAAGTATGTAGGAGTATATGGGAAGATTTGTAGGATGAAACAGGAAGGGAGAAATAGTCTAATTATAATCTCAAAAAAAGGTTAAAAATCTACCTGTATATAAATTGAGCATGGTGGCATATGTCCATAATGCCAGCTTTTGTAAAAATGACTTTAAAAGAATTAACCATGATTTCAGGGCCAGCCTGGGCTACAGAGTGATATCATATCTCATGTGTATGTTTGTGCCTACATATATTTGTATCTGTGTCTTGGTAGATCTCTTTCTATATGTGTTTCTGTGTATGTTATTTTCTGTGTATGTGTGTATTTCTATGTATGTGTTTCCTTGCATCTGTGTGTCTGAGTCTCTGTGTATATGTCTGTGTGTCATTTTATATTTGTATGTATCTCTGTGTTTGTGTATCTGTTGGTGTATGTGCCTGTCTTTGTCTATATGTGTATCTATATGTATAGGTATACCTCTGTGCATTTGTCTGTATGTGTGTACATGTGTGTCTATGTGTACATATGTATATACATGTGTCTGGGTATGAATTAAGATTTTCTTTGTGTATATATATACAAAGTCATTTTTACAAAAGCTGACAAATATATATATATATATATGTGTGTATATATATATTTGTCTCTGTATGTTCATCTCTATGTGTGCACATGAGCTGTTATCTGTGTATCTGAATCTCTATGTTTCTAAGCATACACATGTGAGCATTATCTAGTCATAATAGCCCCAAAATAAACATCCATATGTCCATCAAAAATTATGGGCATAATTAGTTATGATGTACATTTTTATATTTTCAGCTACAAAATTCATGAATCATGGAGTAAATCTACAATACAGATAGATTCTGAAAATTGTATAATAACTGAAAAAGGGAAATGCATCAGGTCACATATTAAATAATTCCATTTGTTTGAAATATCCATAATAAATAAATCCACATGCCAAATAGATTGTTGGTTACCAGAAGTTGAGAGGAAAAAGAAAATGGTAAAATAATTAAAGAAAGAGGAATTTTAATGTTGAGATGAAAGAGATGTTTGGGAAGAAGGGAAAGAAATTAAAAAATATTTTGAGTCCTGTAGTAAGAGGTTTCTGTCCCAGACTTCCGGGCCTAACCTCAAGGTTTAGGCCCCACAGACCTGCAGTCCTGCAGTCCTGCAGTCCCACAGAGACACGCAGAGGCTTACTATAGTTTTAGACGGGTTGGCCCAAGGCCAACTTTCTATCTCTTTACCCTCAATCTAACCCATTACTCTTATCTTGTTTAGCCATGTGACTGGGTACCTTTTCTTAGAGCAGCATAGTTCTCCTCTGCTTTTTCCAGCTTCTCCCTGGCATTCTGCTCTGTGCTTCCTGTTCTCAGAGTTTTTCTTAGTCTGGTAGCCCCACCCATACTTCCTGCCTGCCTTTGGCCAATCAGCACGTTTTATTAAACCAGTGGGTGGGACAATTATTTACAATGAAGCAACACAATCCCCTACAGAGTCCACTCAGTTTTACTAAATTGTTCAACTTTAGATTTGTTTAGTATGCAAGTTTTCTCCAATTTGTATTATACACACCACAAATTAGCCAACTCATTATATCCTTTTCTCACTCTTTGAATCTATGGAATTGTATAGCAGCTCTTTGCAACAATGGAGTATCTAAAATTATGAACTCATGATTCATTCCTTTTCTGATTTATTAAGAGCTGGAAGAATCAGCACCTATCTAGCACATGTATGTGACTGCTATCACAGTGACTTCCTTACACTCTCTGCCATCTCATGTTATATTTTGTTTTAATTTTTTTTTCCAATTTGACTTAAATTCTCAAACTCATGGTATAAAATAGTCATAATGATGTTTATTGTCTTGGACTCTCTGTCTCTGTGTGTGTGTGTTATGTGTACACCCAAATGCACAAATGTGTCATCTATCTTAACCAAATTTGACATATGTAGAATGACTTTCTGGCACAGCCTAGCCCCACTGTCCAGACATGACTGCAGCCACTTTCCCCCAGAAAAAAAATGCTAATTGTTCTATAGCTCAGACATATTTCCAGCTAGCTCTTGCATCTTAAGTCAACCTATTTACATTAATCTGTCTTGCCATGTGGCCTGTGGCTTATCTATTTCTTACACTGTGCTTCTTGGTCAGCTTGACCTTGTCTCTCCTGACTCTTTTATCTATGTTTGGATTCCCCACCTACTTTTAAGATGCTTTGCCATAAGCTGAAACAATTCCTTTATTAATGAATGACATTCACAGCAGACAGAAAGATGCCCCACATCACTTTCCACTTACTTTCCTTTTTCTATCTAATCAAAAAGAAAGGTTTACATTTTTATTATTATTTATTTATAAAGATTTTTTTCTATGTATACCACTGCTTGCCCTCCCTTCTCTCCTCCCAGTCCCTCCCAGTCCTCCCTCAGCATCCCTCAACTTCCATCCCCCCACCGATTTCCCCAAGGAGGATAAGGAGTATAAAGGTGGGTCATTTCAGTCTACCTTATCCATTTGAGGTAGGTCTGAGTCCCTCATTCCAGGATTAAAGCTAGGTAAGGTGTTTATTCCTCTGGGCTCCAAGATAACAGTTTGTGAACAGGAACATAGTCTGATCCTATTCTATAAGGTTCTGCAAACCACCCATGCCAATCTACAATAATCTACATTTGGAGGGTTTAGTTCCTATTCCTGGTGGTTATTCAGTGGCTGCTTTTGATTCAGTGAGCTCCCCAGAGCTCCAATCAGCAATCTGTGTTGGACTCCTCTTCATAATCCCTATATCTTTGCTCATATATCCTCTCTTATCTCTTGCTTCAGATGGACTGGAAGCTCAACCTGATGATTAGTTATGGATCTCTTCTTCCACCTCTACTCAATGCTGGATGAAGGTTCTACAATGACACTTATGGTGGTCATTCATTTGATGATAGGGGAAGTTCTATTTAGGGACTCCCTCCACTATTGCTTGGAATCCTAGCCAGGGACATCCTGTGAGTTCTTTGAGGTTTCCCTAGAATCCAGCCTCTTTCCAACTCCACAGTGGTTACCACTATCAAGGTATCTATCTGGTTTTTTCTCCCTTTGTGTTGCTCATCTGACTCAACCAACCACTTTTTTTAGATCTGTTCCTACACCTCCTTGGCCATTGTCTGTAATGATCCCAATCTTCTAGGTGAACTTCTCTATTTTCTCTTCCTAAGGAATCTCTGGTTGTCTAAAATCCTTCTGATCTCAAGTTATTTAGAGGTTGTGGTAATCCTTACTTTTTGTCTAAAAACCACCTGTGAGTGAATGCATCCCATGCCTATAAATATAGGCATGGTATTTTTTTTTAGCTCTGAACCCCATTTTTTTGTTATTTGGGTTTTGAAATTCTAGTTTCTTGAGTTCCCTATATAGTTTAGAAATCAGTCCTCTGTCAAATGTAGGGTTGGTGAAACAAATAGAACAGTACAAAGAATTAATGAATCAAAGAGTTGGTTCTTCGAGAAAGTCAACAAGTAGACAAACCCTTATCCAAATTAACCGAAAGGCAAGAGAGAGAGAGAGAGAGAGAGAGAGAGAGAGAGAGAGAGAGAGAGAGAGAGAGAGAGAGAGAGAGAGAGAGAGAATCTAAATTAACATAATCAGAAATGTGAAAAGGGACATAACAACAGATACGCAGGAAATCCAGAGAATTATCAGGTCATAGTTTGAAAATCTATACTCCACTAAAACAGAAAACCTAAAAGAAATGGACAGCTTTCTGGACAGGTAAAACTTACCAAAATTAATCAAGAACAGATAAGTGACCTATAATCCCAAAGGAAATTGAAGCTATTTTTAAATGTTTCACACACACACATACACACACACACACACACACACACACACACACGCGCACACGCACACGCACACACACACACACACACACACACACACACACACACACACAAAAGCTTAGGACAAGATGGTTTCAGTACAGAATTCTATCAGATATTCAAAGAACTATATACCAATACTCCTCAAACTGTTACATACAGTAGAAACTGAAGGCTTATTGCTGAACTTGTTTTATGAGTCCCCAATCACCCTGATACTCAAGCCACTCAAAGATGTAACAAAGAAAGAGAATTAAAGACCAATCTCACTCATGAACATTGATGCAAAAATACTCAATAAAATTCTGGCATGTCAAATTCAACAACATGAAAAAATCATCCACCATGTTAAAGTAGACTTTATCCTAGAGATGCAAGGATGGTTCAACATAAAAAAAATGAAAGTCAACCATCATATAAACAACCAAAAAAATAAAATAAAATAAAGTAGCACATGATCATCTCCTTAGATGCTAAAACAGCCTTTGACTAAATCCAACACTCCTTCATTATAAAAGTCTGGAGAGATCAGGAATACAGGGAAAATACCTAAATATAATAAAGGCAATATACTGCAAGCCAACAGTCAACATCAAACTAAATGGAGAAAACCTCAAAGCAATCCAACTAAAATCAGAAACAAGACAAGGTTGTCCTCTCCCCCCTTATCAATACAATATAGTTCTCAAAGTTTTAGCAAAAGCAATAAGAGAACAAAAGGAGATTAAGGGAATACAAATTGGAAAGAAAAATTCAACTGATCTCTATTTGCAGATGATATGATTGTATATAATGACCCCCAAAATTCTACCAGGGAACTCCTACAGCTGATAAACACTTTTAACAATGTAGCAGGAAGATTTCAATTTCAACATAGCAAAATTACATATTACAAAATAACTATATAGCAAGAACTATAATTATAATATCTTGTCTATTTGTATTTAACAAAATTAAAGAAAATATTCTATTATCTACCTTATCCTTATGAGTCTAAAGTTTCATATCTAGTATACCTCTTATTGTAACCAAGGAAATATAACTATCTATTTTCAACTGCATTAAGGACTACATAATGATATAATATTACCTGAGTAAATAGGAAATGCAAGAAACTTTCAAAATCTAGAAATGAGAGAGATGACATCTGGCTGCCTGAACAGTCACTCAAAGTTTCTTTGTAATGTTGGGGCATCCATCTTTAGCCTACAGGCACAGAGTCTCTGGCATACCTTTCAGTAAAGCAGGAAATTTGAAGGATTGCACTGCCCATTCTGGCATAGTTTTTAAGTTACTTCTCCTTGTGTCCTGAAGAATGTCTGGCAGTTTTCTTTGGAAAGTGTGAACCTGAAGGACCATCTCAGCTTGTTCTGCCAAAGTTAAGAGGTCACTTTTCTGTGCATCCTACATGTCTAGTTTATACAGCATAGTGTCAAGCAATAAATATAAGAACAGTTTCTTGTCCATTGGCTAATCATTGCCACAAAGAATGCAAATTCCATATGAAGATTATTCAATGCCCAGCTTCCTCTTGAAGTAGATTGGTGTTCCCAGGAGCAGATCTGTATCACTGTCCAGAAAACTCTAAGTTCTTAAAATATTTTAAATGTCATATTTTCTAAGTCTTAGAAGGTTTGAAGAAACCTATTTAATTTAAATATACCTTTGTATACCTAAAAAAATTCTAACTAACATGACTATAAGTTTGGATATCAAAGATGACTTGATCTGACTTTCTTGATTATTCATTATAATTTTAAAGGAACTGCATAAACATAATATCTTAAACAACAGTAGAAATAAACATACAATAAAACAAAATTAACCTTTAGTTTGTATCAATAGTCAAATTCCATGCCAATGTGTTACAATGTGGTTTCTTGGTCCCGGGCAGCCAGAGGCCCTGACCCACATACCTGCAGCCCCAGACCCCTTAGATGCCAGCCGCTGCTCAGGCCCCCAAAAATGACTCAGATGCTTATATTAAGTTCATGCTGTTTGGCCTATGGCTCAAGCACATTGCTAGCTTGTTCTTACATATTAAATCAACCCATTTCCAGTAATCTTTCCTGCCACATGGCCCGTGGCTCACCTGTGTTCCTTACATGTTGCTCCTTTGGGCTTCTGGCCTGGTCTACCTCTCATTATATGTTGATCCTTTGGGCTTTTGGCTCCTTCTGTCTCTGACTCTGCCTGGCTCTTCCTACTTATTCTGATTCCTCCTCGTACTTTTACTATGGTGACTGTCATGGGCCAATACAGCTCCTTTATTTAAAGATTGCTATTCACAGCATACAGAAAGACATTCCTACATCACCAATGTAAAATATTTTGAGATTAACAGCCATTTTTTTGGATTAAAGTAAATCCAATAATATATCATTTTATGTCATTCCTATAGCATTTCCTCCTTTTTTTCCATAGAAAGTCATTTACTATGCCCATTAACCATTTATAATGAAAACAAATATTTACAAACAAGATTTTGGGAATTTTGGCATAGCTTTCCATTATTACTCTCTGCTGATTGAAGGTCACTGGAATCTTATAGGGTTCCAAAGACCACATCATATTAGTTAGCAGCCTTGAAACTTATATGGCCATCTCTTTCCATTAAAGATTTTTCAGAAGTCATCCTTGCTCAAACCATATTAGCCTGGAAGCAATCCACAGGTTCTCATCTTCTGTGGAAACAAAGCAGAACCTCTTTTTCAAAGCAACATATCCTTAGACCTAAATTTTAAAGTCTAGATACCATTTATATATATGTTTGTTTAACTTCCCAACATTTACAGTCAAATGTCTTTCTGCAATTAACTCATTGACAGTTAAAAAATTAAAATAAAACACAGTAATAACCATAATCTCCACTCTTTGTATATTTTCCATCTTTACGTGGCTTATTATATTTTATTACTCTATTTCTCTTTTTTGTGAAATTTCTCTACCCTTTTTCTTTTCTCTCTGAAGTGTTTGTAAATTTTATATACATTGTAACCTGCTTAGAGGTTTTCTCCATCTGAATCTGTTTTTTTTATCCTTAATAATTTTCTAACTAGAAGAGTTTTCAAAATACTAGAGCCACATTTATCCTTTTAATTATTAGAAGCAGTATTAAATATTGTTCAGCTATTTACCACCTCAAAACTAGGTCATCTTAGGGTCCACATTGCTACCATGTAGAGCACTACCACCTGCTGCCCACCAGCTCCATTTAAGTGTTTGGCAACAGATCCTTTTTAAAAGAACCACATATTTTTGCCACTAATGCTGCGTCAAGAAGCATCTCTTATAGGAGCGGTGCATCTGATTGCTGCCAGCAAACAAAGCCTTATCAGAAAATGCTGCTATCAAGAAACTGTCTTCAACTCTGTTCCCTTTTTGCTTGTATAAACAGAAACCTTAAATCCATCAAATGCAGCTTGTTGCTTGCATTAAGGTTCTTGTGAGACTTCAGGAACCAGTCTTGTTGCAGCTCAAGCTTCCTGAGACAAGTCCACCATTTTGTAATATAATCCCTAAGAAGTACTGTCTCTGCACCATGAACCACATCAGAGACACAACTCAGAGCTGCTTTTGGCTCTGTTTTTGTGATCTCGAACTCTTTTTAAGCTTTCTCAGGATTTATGTGAATGTGAGTAATCCGTGTTGGGTGCCATTTGTAATATGAAGTTTCTGGATTGTCTGGCAAGCCATCCAGACCCACAGACCCCCCCAATCCCACAGAAACACACAGATGCTTATAGTAATTAAATTCTGCTTGACCTATGGCTCAGGCTTATTGCTGGATAACTCTTGCATCTTAATTCAACCCACTTTCATTAACCTGTCTGGCAATGTAGCCTGAGGCTTACCTATTTCTTTACATCTTGCTTCTTGAGTGGCTGGATAGCATCTCTTCTGACTCTGCCCTTTTCCACTTGTATTTATGCTTGGATTTTCTGCCTACTTCTAAGATGCTTTGCCATAGATACAAAACAGTTCCTTTATTAATGATAGATATTCACAGCATGCAGAAAGGCATCCCACATCAGACATATAAACACTTAAAAACGAACACAGATGTGTTATTTCTTTTGGCAAACAATTTCATGGCTTTTTTGATAAATGTAGTTTTCTCCACTGATATCCTAATATTTTCATATTTTAGGTGTGGCTTTTGCAAGCATAATATAGTTGAACTTTTCAGTCTCACAATTTAATTGGAGAACTTAGATTATCTATACTAATTTGAATGAAGTTATTTAGAAGCAAGTTTACTCTTTAGTTACAACTGGATTTGTATATCTTAAAACTATTCTTTCCCTTGACTTATTTCTATCACTAATTAGTTGTTCTAAGCGACCCTCTACAATAAGCTAGAACATGCACAGCCTCCTTATACAATGATTACTGTAGAGAAAGAAATGTGCATTATTAAGTTACTAGAAACTAATTTAATTGATATTGAATTTCATTTGATGCCTTGACCTAACTGTTTGACTCATTTATTTTACTTTGGTTGTAATTAAATATTCTTTCCCTCATTTGTCTCTGACTTTCTTTACATAGACACATGGACACAAACACATACACACATTTGTATTTGTATTTATATATGATGTTTATGTAATAGTTTTTTAAGATAAAAAACTGTGTATCCTATATATCAGCAGTCTAAGAAATGCAAGGATGGACTATCATTATGCTAACAGTTAACTAAAGGTCATTACAGTCAATTTAGAATATTTTGTCACTCCAAAGCAAGGGCCTTCAGCTGTCAACATTCATTTCTTATAGTTCCTAAGTGTTTATCCTTCAGCAATATTAAATACTTCTATTTTGTATAGATTAGTTCTTTTGAATGTTCTATGTAAGTGAATTGACAAGTGTATAGTTCTATGATAGGCTACTTTTCCTTGCCAAAGTGTTTTTGCATGGTTTATTTGAGGCAAACCACATAGTTATTTTAATCAATGTGACTGTGAGAATCTAACACATGTTAATTATTACCTCATCAAGGAATGTGACATTGGGTTCTTCCTTACCTTTTTGGCTATTACAAATAATGGATAAATTTTTACTGGTCTTGGTGTTGACAGATGTAATCTGCTCTTGAGAACATGGTGAACATACAAACTGGAATATACAAACAGTCTTTTCAGCTTTCTGACCAAACTATGTCTACCGTGGTCAGACCATTTAACATTCTCACTGCTTTAATTCCTAAATGTCCTTCTCAATTCTTGTTGTTTCCAGATTGTCCCTTTTTCTTTTATTAGATATAGACATCCTTCTTGATGTGGATTGCTATCTAGCTGGGTTATTTGTTATTGGTTTGTGTTTTACTTACATTTCTCTAATGACTAACAGTGCTAATATTTTTATTTGAATTTGGGGTCCTTCCCACATCTTCTTTGGAGAGAAATGATTATATGAATTATTTTCTCTAATTTACTTAGGTTAAATATCATCTTGATTTTTTTAAGTGCATTTTGGTGCCACAGATTTTTTGATATAGGGTTTGAAAACATTTATGACTTTATGATAGTCTAACTAATTAAAGCTTTGAATTTTGACTAGATCAAATACATATGAGATCTCATTTAATACAAAGAAGTTCAGAGAAGAGGAGCTGGTACCAGAAGTTTGTGTGGTATGCTATAATTGCTTCTACTAAGAGCTTAGGAGAAAGCATGACAAGGAAATCTGCGGTACCACACACTGACAGCTGGAGACCCCAAATCTTCCTGGTCTACAGCTGACTAAGATGTAAGAGACATCCTGACACACAGGCTAAGGGGAGATTAGGGTTTCTGAAACCCTGGCCCAGGGATACAGCACCACCACCCCCCAGCACTCCAACCACACCCAGCTCCACCATAACCAAACAAAGATGGGAGAGCCCTCTCCAGAAAGCCCTATCCTTAGCAAAACACAGCTGGAGGGACATCCCATGGGCCAAAACCCACTCAAACCACAATCTGCCTCATCAAACACCAACAACTGGAGACCCAAAGCCTCCTGCTCCACAGCTGACTAAGAACTGACTAAGAGCCAACTAAGAGCTGACTAAGAATGATCCCTGTGATGACTGGAAGCACAGAGCTCCTTGGGCTACTGTAAACTAAAAGCCAGCTAAGAGCAGTCCCTGCAATTACTGGAAGCACATAGGCCTTGGCCCACAAGTGATCAAGAGCTGACTAAGAGTGAACCAATGAAGCAATGGGCAGAAGCCACTGCAAGAATACATATAAAAATATAAAGAACAACAAGACACCACCAGAAGAAGCACATATTTCTACAACACCAAGACCTGAGCATAATAATGAAGAGGAAACAGAATGAAAGACCTTATAAAAAACTTTATGAAGATAACATAAGCTTTAAAGGGAGATATAAAAAAAAAAAACTCCCTTGAATAAAATACAAAAAGAAAAAAAAATCACAAGAGACTAATAAATACCCAAAAGAAAATAAAGAAAACCAAGGAAAAGAAAACAAACAAGTGCAAGAAACATTCCAGAAATTAAAAATTGAAAGAGAAGCAATAAAAGAGGCACAAACCGAGGTAAAGCTGAAAATAAAAAACCTAAATAAAGAAACTGGAACTACAGATGCAAGCATAACCAACAGAATATAAGAGAAAGAAGAGAGAATCTTTGGAGTTGAGTATTCAAAATGGATTCAAAATAGACACATCAGTTAAAGAAAACACTAAAAGAAAGAAAGTGATAACACAAAATGTCCAGGAAATCTGGGACACCATGAAAAGACCAAACCTGAGGATAATTTCAATCAAAGAAGGAGAATACCAGCTCAAAGGCACAGAAAATATATTCAACAAAATCAGAGAAGAAAATTTTCCCAACCTAAACAAGGAAATTTCTGTAAAGATACAAGAGACTTATAGAACACCAAGTAGGCTAGACCCCCAAAACAGTCTGCTTGCTACATAATAATCAAGCCACGATGCAGAGGGATTACGTTGTTCCATTGTAAATAATTGTCCCCACCTATGAGTTTAATAAAAAGCACTGATTGGCCAAATGCAGCAGGAAGTGTGGGCAGGGCTACCAGACTAAGAAAACTCTGGGAACAGGAAGAACAGAGCAGAATGCCAGAGAGAAGCCGGAAGAAGCAAAAGACAACTATGCTGCTCTAAGAAAAGGTACCCAGCTGCATGGCTTAACAAGATAGGAGTCATGGGTTACTGTAAGTGTAAAGAGTTAGCAGATTATATGCCTGGGCCCTAGGCTGATCAGCCTAAAACTATTGTAGGCACCTGTGCTTCTCTCTGCAGGTCTGTGGGTCTGCAGGCCTAAACCTTGAGGCAAGGCCCGAAAGTCCAGGCTAGAAACCTCCTACTACACCACTAAACCTACAGAACAAAGAAAAAAATACTAAGAGCTACAAAGGAAAAATACCAAATTACCGATAAAATAACCCATTAGAATAACACAGGACTATTCAATGGAAACTGTGAAAGCAAGAAGGTCCTGGTCAGATGTTTTACAGACACTAAAAGAGCAGGGCTGCCAATGCAGACTACTATACCTAGCAAAATTATCAATCACCATAGATGGAGTAAGCAATATATTTCAAAATAAAACCAGATTTAAAAAAATACCTATCCACAAATCCAGCCCTACAGAAAGCACTAGAGGGAAAACTCCAACCTAAGGAAACCAGATACAGCCATGAAATCACAGTCAATAATCCTACAACAAAAAAGCCAAAGAATGGAAATGCTACTACCAAAAATAACAGGAAATGGCAATCATTGATCATTAATACCTTTAATATCAATGGACTCAATTTACCTATAAAAAGATATACCCTAACATGATGGATACAAAAACAGAAGCCATTCTTCTGCTGCATACAAGAAACACACCTATGAACAACTGATTTTTGACAAAGAGGCCAAAACATTCAATGGAAAAAAATATCTTCAACAAGTAATGTTGACATAACTGGATGTTAGTATGTAAAAGAATGTAAGTAGAGCCATACTTATCATCCTGCACAAAACTCAAATCCAAGTAAATCAAAGACTTCAACATAAACCCAGCTACACTGAACTTGATAGAAAAGAAAGTGAGAAATATGCTCCAATACATTGGCACAGGTGAGTACAAGTTGCTTTGGTTATATAAAACAATTTCAGATTAAACTTTGTACCAATGTACAAATTATCACAATTAAACATATAAAATGATTTTAGATTTGTATCAATATACAAATTGTCTTTAACTTAGCCCATACATTCAGCTAAAATGGTGTATAGTAGGTAGAACAATCTACCTTTATCGTATCTATCCCCCTTCTCTTCTTCAAAAGAAATCTTTGATGCTATATTATAGTTCTGTCCCCCACCCAATTTTCACTTAAAACTATTCTAACAGAATAAGAATTACCCACAACCCTCAGAACACAAAACTTATTGGGAAAGGGGGCATAGTCATTCATAAGGTTGCTTCCTGCTGACTTAAGGGCGATGGCATCTCTTTGGGATCCTGTAAAAGCTAAAACAATGGTTAGATCTTAATGGACTGACTATATACATTTATAACCATTCTCAGAATAGTGGTTAACTCCATCTGGAATTCTAACTAAAAGTGTGATCTGGAGGATAATCATAGAGAGCTATCTTGCAGCCGTTTTTGAATAGTCTATTTTCTGAAAACAATCATTGATTGGTGCACAACAGGTTCTTGATTTTTGCCTCTGTCTGTCTACCTGTCTCTTACTCTCTCTCTCTCATACTCTCCCTTTTATTCTTGTTTCACTAGTAGGAGTTGTTGCAGTGGGGGCCCCATCTCGGCTCCAGATTCTTTGTAGAGAGCTAATAGGAGGAAATGGTATTTACAATGGAAAACTTAAGCATTGTTGATACTCAAAAGAGATATTCTTATCTTTTATGACTTTAGGAGACTTATGCAGACAGGATGTTTGAAAGGTACAGATACAGAGAGAAACAAGGTTTAAGATGAAGTCACAATAATATTGGTCCCTAAACATTCTGTCTTCTGTCTCACACCAGGTGGCTTTTCTGATATGAGACAGAATTCTTCACATTTTCTTTACCAATATGCTTGGGTTTAGAGAGGGAGAAAGCCACTTGCTCCCAATCCAAATATAGCCATGTTAATTGTCAAATAAGGACCACTTTTTTTTTGAGGTGTAGAAGCAAGATACAAAGCAATAAGAATTGAGAGATTACCCAGTAGTGTATACGTGTATCGGTTGGTCTCATAATCCATTGTTTACATTCTCTCATCATCACTCTCTCCTTGATTGCAGATGAGTAATTATTCAATGTCTTTATGGTCTTAAAAATAGTTGTATCCATTTTCCTGTAAAGACAAAATTGAGACCCTGCCCCAGGTTTGTTAATGTGTTTTCCTTACCGTGTATTCATTTGTCATATCAGGGATGAGCAATCACTTCTCCTCCTCAGGAAGGGATTCCTTTTCAAAGTGGACTTTTATTAGTTTTGTCAGTACCCATATCTTTTCTGTCCCTGTTGAAACAAAAGCAAAACCCCTACCCCATCAAAGCACATATCCCAGCTTCCACTCTGAAGTCAACACATCTTTGAAGTAGATGGGTTGATTTATCTCAGAGGATTTCTCTATTATTCAATGTCTCTCAGCATCCAATGCTCCCTTTTCATCAGCGTTAAGAACATTTAAAGTCAATAAGGCACTATACAACCTCTCCCTGGGTTTTCTCATTTCTTTCTTCTGTTTATAAAGCATCTCTTTCAACGTGTGGTGAGATCTCTCCACAACTGCCTGTCCTGTGGGATTGTGTGGTATCCCCACAATATGCTTTATATTATATTTATATTTATATATTTATATTATATTTATATGATATTTCTCATGAAATTATGTGGCCTCTAGCATGTTTCCTATCAGCAACCGATCTATTTCATCATTACCCTGCGCTAGAGGGCCTAGGAGACCCGTGTGCGCCCTGATATGTGTTATATACATAGGATGTATCCTACCTCTGATGATATTCTGTAGTTGTATGAATAGTAAGGTCAAGTCTGTATCATCAGGAATGAAGTCAGCAGTTCCAATATATAAAACAACTCTTTCTGCATATTGAGAGTCAGTAATTACATTGAGAGGCTCTGTGAAATTCAACAACACCATAATAATTGCATATAGTTCTGACTTCTGGACAGAGTTATAAGTGCTCCGAGCCACCTTAATTAAGTCTTCAGACTTGTAGTCAGCCTTTCCTAAATTGGTTGCATCAGTATAAATGGTGGGGGCTCCAGAAATGGGTTTATCCTGTACGACATGAGGAAAGATCCAATTAGTTTCCTTTATGAATTGAATTCTCTTGTTTCAAGGATATTTATTATTAATCTCTCCTAAAAAGTCACTACAAGCCTTTTGCCAAGGTTCACTGTCTGCCCATAATCGTTCAATTTCTTCATTAGTCAAAGGCACAACAATATCTGCAGGGTCCTTTCCAGTCAATTGGCGAAGTCTTAATTTACCTTTAAAAATCAGATCAGAAATTTTTTCGATATATGTCTTCATCTTCTTGCTTGGCCTATGTGGCAGAAATATCCATTCTAATATAATGCTCTCTAGACATTAAGATTCCTGTTGGAGATTGTCTAGAGGGTAAAATAACAAGTATGAAATCCAGGTCCGGATCCACACGATCCACATGTGCTTCTTGTAGTTTCTTTTCCACCAACTCTAATTCTTTCTCAGCCTCATCAGATAATTCTCAATGGTAGAGGGTTGCCTTCTTTATCCCTGGTAGATCTACATTCATTGGTCCAATGCCATCCCTTGCCACACCTTCTGCATAATCCAGAAGGCAATGGCCTTCTGTTCAAATTAAACCTAGATCGGGTATTATTTCCAAAAGTACCTTGTGTACAATTCTTTCTTATATGGCCTTGTTTACCACAGTTGAAACAAGTGATGCCTTGGTTCCTCACCCTAACATTAGCAACAGCTTGGCCTACCCAATTCTCCTCATTGCCATGGAGAGATTCAGCATTGATTGCATATTGAATACATTCTTCTATAGGTGCAGTTCTGATCTTTAAAGGCATAAGCATTCTTCTACATTCTGTATTAGCATGATCAAAGGCCAGAGAAAGTATTAATTGCTTCCTAACTTCTGGATCTGATATTGCTCTATGAACAGCCATAGTAAGCCTCTGTATAAAGTCAGTATAAGGCTCTTTTAAGCCTTGTTTGACCTTAGTATAATGCTCAATTTTTTTTTACCTGGGTCCAAAATCTTTTCCCAAGCATTCAGTGCAGAAATACAGCATAGCACTAAAGTATGCTCATCATAAGTAGATTGAGTCCTCACATCAGCAAACATGCCTTCACCAAGGATTTGGTCCTGAGAAGCAAGGAAACCCCTAATTTTTCCTTGTTGTTCCAAGGTCTTGGCCTCCTCTCTAAACCAGCCTCTCCACTGTAAATTCTGACTTTGGTCCAAGACAGCAGCTGTTAGCTGCATCCAATCAGTTGGTAGAATCCATTTTTTTGCTGACCATGAATTTAGAAGCTGCTTCACATAAGTAGAGTGTATACCATCCATTGATATTGCCTCTTTAAAATCCTTGATGTCTCTCATATGTACTGGCTCATAGCTATACTCTACATATTCTGAGGATCCCCCAGGTGTTATCTTTGTCTGAATAGTAGCTGGGAACAATAGTGGTGCGGAAGGGGGTAGCCCTGTTATGATTATGACCTTGGGTAGAGTATCTCCAGTACCATAATATCCCATTGGGGGTTGACCTGAACTGTTCTGAGCATAAGATGCATCACTACCCTTTTCCAGTATTGCAGTGTGCTCCTACCATTCTTGTATTTTGGATATTACAGGTTCCCATTCCTGGATTTTGGATACTACCGATTTCCACTCTTGAAGTTTAGATACTATTGATTTTTCTAGAGCTTGAGTGTCCTGATGAAGCAGTCTTTCCAAAGACCTCAGCAAGCCAGCAATTTTTTGATCCACATCCTTAACATAATTAATGATTTTCTTGTTCTCGTCATTAATGTAGTCAACAAGTTTCTTGTTTTCATCATTTACATAGAGCCTATATTTCTCTTGTACAGTGTTATCCTTATCTACAGAGGAAGCCTTATCTGAAAGCTTGTTGTAACCAATTTCCAGAGTATCCATCCTTTTTGCCATTTTAGTGTTTGACAGTTCCATGTCATATACCTTGGACAGCAACTGTCGATTTACATTTTGCGCCTGTTTAACCTCATCTGCCACCATAGAGTTCGATAGTTCCATAATACATAATCTGGACAGTAATTGTTGGTTTCCAGTTGACAACTCTGTCATCATCGTCATCATCCTCTTATTTTGAAACATAAAATAGAGAAATAAGCCAAAAAATAGTAGGACTGGAGTATTGAATCCTTCAAGATATTCATTTAAAAATTTATCAACCACCATGGCAAAATATGACCAAAACTCTTCAAAAGAATAATAGTCAGCCATTCCGTCAATTCAGATGTAATTATGCCATTTAGTCCACAGGTGTCACAGTAGCGGCCAATTCCCTGCCCACTTTATGGTAGATGCAGAGACTCTCAGCAGCAGGAAGCTGTGGGCTGAAAACCGAGCACTGCAGCAGGCTGAAAACCGAGCGCTGCAGCGGGCTGAAAACCAAGCACTGCAGCGGGCTGAAAGCAGAGCCAGGTGCTGTGGCAGGCCAGCGAGCTGAAAACCGTGCCTGCACACTGAGCTGAAAGTTCTCATTTGTGCACTGAGCCGAAATCTTGCGCTTGCGCACTGAGCCAAAAACCTGCACTTGCGAACTGAGATAAAAACCCATGCCTGGGCACTGAGCCGAAAACCCTCCCCTGCACACTGGACCAGCTTGCTGGAAACCACGCCCAGCTAGCAAGAGGGAGCTTTAAGCCCAAGTGAACAGTCTGCATATCCTCTGCCCTCTTACAGTTTAGGGCACAGGGCCGAGGACGTTGGGTGCCAGATGTAGACAGAGTTTTACTTTCAAGGTGCCAGTCCAAAATTAATATTTATTAGAATATAAATTAACACAATATTAGTAACAACTTATAGTGGCACCTGAACAGGACTGGCGTATCCGCGTATCCAAGCAATGGACGAGCGATAGACGCGCGATGGGAGGACGATGGATCCCGATTCTGTCTGTCCAGCAGCCAGCAGCCAGGAACCAGGAAGAGACTCCTCGTGTCCCAGCAGCCACTTATCAATGGGGTTGGCCACACCCCCTCCAGGTTGGCCACACCCCCTACAGGAGCCCGGAACCTTATCGGCTGACACCTTAATCCCGCCACAGGGTTCAGAGCTAAAGAGGGAATTCTCAACAGAAGGATTATAAATGGCTGAAAGGCACTTTAAAAATTGCTCAGCATCTTTAGCCATCAGAGAAATGCAAATCAAAACAACTTTGAGATACCACCTTACACCTGTCAGACTGTCTTAGATAAAAAACACAGATGACAGCCTATGCTGGAGAGGATGCAGAGCAAAGGGAACACTCTTCCATTGTTTGTGGGAATGTAACCTTTTACATCCACTTTGGAATGCAGTATGACCGTTCCTCAGAGAAAAGGGAATCAATCTCCCCAATGATCTAACATACTACTATTGAGTATATTCTTCAAGGATGTACATTTGTACCCCAAATGCATTAGCTCAACTATGTTTATAACAACATTATTCATAATAGCAAGAACCTGGAAACAACCTAGATACTCCTCAACTGAATAATGGATTAACAAACTGTGGTACAGCTACACAGTGGAGTACTACTCAGCAGTACAAAATAAAAATGACACCCTGAAATTTGAAAGCAAATGGATGGATTTGGAGAATATCCTCCTGAGCAAGGTATCACAAGTCCAGAAAGATAGTCATGGGATGTACTCACTCATAAGTGGGCTTTAGACAAAAAATAAAGAATACCAAAGCTGCAAACCACAACCCCTGAACAGCTTGGGACTAGAAGGAACTTAAGAGAGACATCCAGAGATTCCCCTATGAAGAGAAAATAGAGACCTCCTTAGCAAATTGGGATCATATTGGGTTGCAACCAAGAATAGGTGAAAATAAATCCTGAGAGAAGGAGATGGTTGCATGAGAGGAGCAACAAAGGAGATAAAACTGATGGATATCTAGATAGAGGAATGTGAGTTTTAAGAGACTGGGTGCTTGAGGAACCTCCAAGAACAGGGACACAGGATGTCCCTGGCTAGGTCTCCAACCAATAGTGGAGAGGGACACCTAAACAGGACTTCCGCTACAGTCAAATGAATAACCTCACTAAGTGTCATCAAAGAACCAACATCTAATAATCAATAGAAGTGGAGATCCACTGTGCTGAGCTCCTGGTCCATCTGCTAGTTCAGCACAAACATGGCTGTCTTTGGGGAGTTCACTTAATCAAGAATAGTCATTGGGGAACCATTGGGAAAGGGAGCTAGGCCCTCCAAGGGTACACAACTGTCTATTGGCATGGACAGTATGTGGAGCCTTGAGAGTTGTGATCAGACTGTGTTCCTGTGTGGGGGCTGGCATCTAGGAGCCCATTCTCTGCAAAGGACTGCCTAACCCGGTCTTGATATTGGGATAATGAAATGAGACTTGCCTGGAGTGGATGTGACATGCTAAGCTGACACACCTTGGGATTTCTTGCCCTTTTGGAGGAGGGCATCAGGGAATGGGAATAGGGAATACTGAAGGCTTACTGGGAGGGATTGGGAGAAGGGAAGGGTAGAGGAGCAGGGAAATATATGTATATATTTTATATATATAATATATGTGTGTGTGTATATATATATATATACATATGTGTGTATATATACATATATATATGAAGATCATAAGTAGCTGGGTAACAATTGGTCAGGATGACATTTTTCCTGGGTTTTTTTTTTTTGGTGTTTTGATTATATTTTTCTGCTTTTGTTCTTGAGTTTTCTAACTAACCTCTTTATTATATCACAGACACGGTACACATTCTTGATAATTGTTGCTTTGTGGTAAGTATAGAAGTCATATTATGTCAATCGGTGTACTGTTTTTCATGATCCCATTCACCTTTCTGAGTGTTCTATTCAAAATGAAAGTAGCTTTGTAATCATCTTTACTGTTGTAAAATTTGGGGTGTTGTCATTTGATTGTATTCATTTCTGCCACAAATTTACCATATAGAGAATCTTTATTTTAATGCATCGTATTCCCAAGGATTATTTATTTGCTTTTTATGTGGGTTTTGTTGTTCTTATTGGTGTTAATGTAAGAAATGTTTACTGGATAAAACATAAAACATGTTTTGGCAGGTTGCAGATATTTACTTTGGGGATGACATGAGTTCTGATACCAACACTCAAGGTGAGAGAGTTATAATTATCTAAAATTTAATATCCAGTATGCACACAGAAAACCTTCTCTTTCATGTACAAACATATATAAAATTACAATGAACTTCTTTTTAGTATTTTTCTGATTTATGATTCAATTAGAGCAAAACTAGTTGCCTTAGGTACACACTATTTTTTTCCAAAATCTTTAATTATACATTTTTGTTATAAAGTACCAATTTATTCACTCTGTTTCAGACTTGCAGACAATCATCAAGCATAGGCAACATAATGGTTTCTAAGTGTTCCTAACAGACATCCATGTTTATCTTAAGAGAATGAGGTCTATTGGTAGTAAAAATTATTTTCAACATAGTTAATACATCAGGAGACTTCAGTTATATCTCTCCAATTTTGGTGGAATACTCTCAAGACACAACTAATTTTCTAGTATTGGCAAAGGAGATTATGTTGTGTATTGCATGTGAACTAATCAGTGATTTCATATAGTTTGATTTTTTTTAGAATCTTTTTATTCTGTCTTAAGGGACCATAATGTATATTTGCAGCTATGTTTTTACATCTCTTTTTTTTGTAATGTATCTATGTTTTTAGTTTTATTATCATCTAATTAAATTGTTGTTTCTCTGGAAAATGGTAGCTCTTCAACAATTTTGTACTAAAAAACTTTCTTGTTATAAAAAGAAGTAAGAAGAAGAAAACTAAACTAAATATAAACCTGACTCCCATAAAGAATCACACCCAGGTATACACATGTGCGTGCATGTACACACACACACACACACACACACACACACACACACACACACACACACACACACACATCTAACTTGGTATTATACTTAGAAAAACTGCCTTACAGAAGTCAGGGATATTTATCTATTTTATAGTTTCAGCTTTTACTCAAGGGATTCATTTAGAATTAATTATGCATATGGCTTGAGAATTAGTTTTTAATTTACTTGGATGGTGTTTTCCTGTAGACGATTTTGACAAAGAGCATTTTTTGGAAAACATTACACAGAAAAACATATAAATGAAACCAAAACCATTCCTTTCATTATCTGTATTTCCTGTTAGCCAGTTTTTCTTTTTACTGGTCCTCTCTTTATCTGTGTCTATCCTGTTATTAAGTACATTCTTTATTAAAAATCTTGGTAACTGTCACTTTTTTTCTACAATCTCCAATGGTTTCTTTTTGTATTCATGTTTCCAAATTGTCCTTTGATTTTATTAAGGTGAGTACTTACTAACTTAATAATGTGAATCTTACATTTTTATCATCTACTACTTCCCACTGTTTTTATTATAGAACTTTATAATTTATTTGCTTCCAAGCTATATGAAAAGTTTCAAAGTAATCTGAGGCCCAGGATGTCTGCCATGTTCATCTGCAGAAGGAGACTGGCTGATAATAGCTGCTAGTCATTTCAGTTATGTTAGGACTGGCAAAATAGTTGAAGTTATAGGTCAGTAAATTTGACTTAAGTCTTCTTTAGATTCACATTTGCAGATAAAATACATTTCTCCATACATCTGACTTACTCACCTGAGCTTCATGTCCTTGGGCTTATCTTATACTTTCCCATGATTTGTTAGCTCTCTAAAATACTCAAACAAATGGTTTGTGTGTCTCGCCCATCTTGTTTTGCTGCACCTATCCTGAGATTTATTCTGCTTTCATGGCACACATTACTCAAACCAGTTCTTCAGTCTAGTATGAAACTTAATTTAAGAGATAGTTTTTAAAAGCATTAAGTCAGATTGATTTTTATTGTATTGAAAATAAAATAGAAATACCTTGTCGTATTCTACTGGACCACAAAAAGTTCTGTTCATAGCCAATTCCAATTTAGTAACCTTATCTTAATTCACTTAATTCCTCAAGAATATCATTCTTGTCCCTTATGTATGCAAGTGTGTGTGTGTGCTTTTTTTAAATGTCAAACTTTGGAATTTTATGACACCTTAGAACAGTAGTGTCAGAGCCTTCCAGGTTATTCATACATCTTGTCTTTGCTCAAACATTCTTTTCTCAAAACAGCTAAGACTGTTCAGTCTATTATTGAAAACATAGCCTACCTTTCTTACAACATTTATCACTGGATATCATATTTTGTATTTTTATTTTAATATAGTTTTTATATTTGTCTTTACCACAGCAAATGATGCTTGATGCTAAATCCAATTATTAAATAGTAGTTTTATCTAAATAGAAACTATCATTAAATAGAGAAATCAGGGCCCATGACTCATAGTATATTAATTATCTTATTTAACCCTCACCTTTTCACCTTTCATTTAAAGTGAGAGTGATTATCATAATAGTGTCCAACATACTTAATAAAATATTAACTATAGAACTATTAGACACCACAAAGACACCCAATTAATTTATTTTTCTTTCTTCTCTTCTTTTTCATTCTTTCCATTTTACTCAGTGACAAACAGAACAAATATTAAATGTACCTTGCTTGTTTTGGATATCTAGTAAGGGCTCATTTCATAATGTAAAATGAAAGGTTAGAGGTGGGATATTTCATATTTTCTTAAAAGAATACAGGAATTTTACACTTTCTGTGATCTTGATCAATTAAAAATTTTAAAAGATGTTTCTTTAAAAATGTCGTTGAATGTATGAAAAATAAGGTAAAATAAAATTAGTTTTTCTTTGACTTTGGCTTGGTATTAGTTTGTATGTAACAATAGCTTTTTAAAGGTAGCAAAAAATGTTGCCTCTGCTGTGCATCCATTACTGGCTGTTACTTCCTGCCCTTAGCTGCTGTGTAGTAAATGCATTGCCTGGATTCAGTGACCTAGAAGTGGGGTGGGCAAAATACATTTACTGTAGTAGCTCCACAGTGCACTGCAGCTAAGTGTTCTGCAGCTCTGTGGCTGTTCATTATATACAGTTTGCCTATGGTTTATGCTACATTCTTGTGGAGATGTTATGAAAATCATATTCCCATGCACTATTATTTTTTTTCTTAGGGTGTTAAGAGGAATTTCACCAAATGGATCTTATTATCACAGATGCATTGAGATTGGACACTTCCTTCCACAAAGAAGCAATGTGCGTGTTATATGGTGACTGGAAAGTTTCTACTCTGTGGTTATTGAGATATGGGAATCATGGTAATGCCTACTTAATATATTAACATTTTGAAAACTTTTTTCCCCTTGACTTTATACATCTATCATATTTATACAATCTTGTTCCATGTCTCTCTATTAAGGACAAGTCAACACATTGCCTCAAATCGTCTCAGTGGCACATAAAATTCTCATGTATTTGAAGTTCATACAAAAGCTCATCCATTCTTTTTTGTTTGTAGATAACAGACTGATTACAAATCCCTTACACTTAAATACTCTGTGACCCCATTAGAGAGAGAGCACAGCATAAAAATGTTCAATGTGTCACAGACACAGTCATTATTTCTAGTACATATTAAAAATTACCAGTTTCAACAAGGATATTAACCTTTAAATTAAAGCCACAGGATGAAACAGTGTTAATAAGCATTGCTTTCCTGCATATACTGGGCTTTGAATCTATCAAATGTGAAACTAAAACCACATATGCTGTGAAGTTAAGTTTAATGCATCTTAAGAATTCTGTCTGGAGGTTGACACATTGCTTTTGTTTCTGATATAATCTCATTATAATTAGAAATGTCTGAAAATGCCACTTCTCAGAGTAGAAAGTTATTAGTACTATGAGTTGATGTTGACACCATTAATGAATTTATGTAGCTTAAGATGTTTCTTTTTGAGATAAATGATGCTTTTAATTTAGTTTCATTGCTTTCTTCCTGTGACATAGAACCTACAAATCCTGATGTTTTGGAGAACATATTGCCACACAACATTGAACAAACTTACTCTAGTTACAACTTTGTAGATTATATTTGTATCCCTCTGTATCCGATTATTTTTGGCTTTTGTGAAACCTGTTGTTAACAATTTGTTTCATAAAACTCTACTGTGTCTTTAGAATGTTGGGTATAGTTTCCAATCATTTATGATCAATTTAGTCCATTGAATAAATTGCTACTATAGCTCTGTTTATTATTTCTAACTAATTTTTTATTCATTATAAAATAAAATTAGCTTCATCTTGAATGTAACACAATAAGAGTTCAGCAAGCAGTACTGCAGGTTTGAGTTATTGATTTAGTTATTCACTCAGTTGTAAGTACCCATTATGGACAGATGGATGGGATGCTGAAATGACTACTAAAACCCATCAGCTTTGCCAAGCAAAAAATACATCCTCAGAATTAACCAGTTACACAAAAACAAACATTTGGGGAGTTAGTTGTTGTTTTCCATTTAACCATAAAATGATCAAAATCTCTACAAATGTCAAAACCTTTTCAAAATACTCTGTCAGTAAGTAGCATATTTTGTTATGTTAGTCACTAAGTTCTGTGGTATGTATTGTATACTTAGTAAAAATAACCTGGAATTTCAGAGGAGAGAGCCTTCTTTTCCAGCCTTTTTTTGTTGTTTTTTTGTTTTGTTTTGTTTTTCCGAGACAGGGTTCTGTGTAACAGTCCTGGCTGTCTTGAAACTTGCTTTGTAGACCAGGCTGGCCTTGAACTCACAGAGGTCTGCCTGCCTCTGCTTCCCAAGACTAATGGTGTGTACCACCACAGCCTGGCTTTTAGGCCTTATATAGAGATCCAAATGGCTTTCTGTCTCTGGAGTGATGGGATTAAAAGTGTGGGTCACCATTCTCTGACCTTCACAGCTTGTCAGTGGGTGACTCTGTATTCTGATATTCCAGACTAATTTTATTACATATGCAATATTTATACCACAGAGTTCCCACTGCAGTGGTAGTCCCCAGCTGCAGACTGGCTGTAGCAAATGACCAGTCAACTTTAATCACTTAATGATTTTCTCTTAGATCAGTACATTTCTATAGTTCAGAGCCTTTAGTATTATGTTTTCTCTGCTGTGGTATGACTTGTGTAGCAGCCTACTCATTTCAAATTCATTTCTAGCATATCACTAATGAAAAAGTGTTTTGTGAAAATAGTGCATACTATGTGATTCCACATACTGGCAAAAGTGATAGAGCCACTAAGGAACCAATAGAAAAAATATTTTGAAAGGACAGTTGACCTAGTGAGATGGCTCAGTAGGTTAAGGCTTACTAAAAAGACTTATGACTTGATTAGAACTTCTGCCCAAACTCTGAAAAGAGTCTGACCTTCATATGCACATGTGTGTGCGCATGCACACATATAGTTCTTTCTTGATACATTTCCATCTTTGTGATGGCCTGTGTTCTCTGTGCCTAGTGGGAGTATATTATGTGCTTTCCGAGCCTACCAGAACGGACAGCTAAGACAGACATGAAAACTATTTCAGGATCAAGAAGAATATTATGGTTTGGAGAAATGAATTTTGATATCAAGGTGACAAAAAGTAGATTTGTCATAATTAATATTTATTTTCAACTGGACTGATTAAGAATTATACAGAATATTCATAAAGTTTGTTCCAGAGACAATTACCTTATTAGGGAGTTGACCCAATACGTAGATAAATCCCTTGGTGGATCATGATGTGATGACATTACTGGGAAACATAAAACGGTAAATAAATGGTGGTCTGTTTAGAAGAAGAGTGCCCTAGCTCCCACGAGGCATTCTATCCTCCCTATGATGCTGTGTGGAAACCTTTGAATCCAGGAACCAAAATAAATCTTTTCTGTTTGAGTTGCCTTTATTGCTATTGTGTCACAGCAACACAAAAGCCTGCCTATTCTACTATTCTAAATATAATGTGAGTCTCTCTCTCTCTCTCTCTCTCTCTCTCTCTCTCTCTCTCTCTCTCTCTCTCTCTCTGTGTGTGTGTGTGTGTGTGTGTGTGTGTGTGTGTGTGTGTGCAGGTCAGAGGTTAACACCAGGTGCCATCCTCTCCTTCTCTTCACCTTTTCATAAGGCAAGATCTTTCCTCAGCCTTGCTCTCACTGGCTGGCTAACTTTGCATAGTCAACTGTTTTTGTCCTAGATCGATGATTACAGATACATAAGGCCACCCAGATTTTTATGTGAAGTCTGGGAGTCTAGACTCAGGTCTCCATTCTTATACAGTGGACACCTGACTCATTGAGCCATGCCCCAACCCTTCAGTAAGCATATTTTTACAAAGGCAAAATAAAAATGTGTTTCTCCATTCCTTCAAGTGCTAATGAGAACATGGTCATTGTCGCAAAAGGCAAATTCTACCTTAAATAGTAATTGATCAACTTACCGAGATGCTGTTCAAGACTTACTTCTATGATATCTGGTGGAACTCAGAATAACCTCTCTCACTGGAGAGTCACCTCATTGTACATGAAGCTGCAAAATGTTCCTCCCGATTTTGACTCCAGCAGAGCCCTAGCTCCCTTCTGGCTCACAGGCAAGGGTGGAGGGTGGGGGGAGGTGAGGCTGATGATGGGGGGGGGGTTCGCTGGCACAATGAACCTTAGCTTCAACAACTCTTTCTTTCCTGACTGGTGCTTTCTTAATGATCCAGGACTACATGCTGCAAAGCATGCTTTATAGAGAGCAACAGCGGCAGGAATAGTGACCTAACCATGGAGGCTGTTCACTCTTTGGTCCACTGATCTGGTGAGCTCTCTGATAGAGCCAGCCCATGGAGGAGTGGGCCAGACTTTGCCTGGCATCTACTGCTGAAGTGGGGCTTTGCCCAGCTGCCACTGAGGGGCTAGATCCAGCTGAAGCTGGAGGAGAGGAGGAATGTCAACAGGGAGCCTGCTTGCTCAGTAGCCTTCACAGTATGGGCTTGGATGGCATGTCACAGGCCGATAAGCAAGCTCTTCACAGAAACCCAAGTGGCTCCACATCTGTGAGACGCCTACTGAATTTTTCTATTCCGCTATAGGAACAGCTGAGCCCCATCTTCAGCAGCGCTGTAAACCTGTCATCAACACCACATTGTTTACATATGGCTACAAGGTCTTTATACCCAGGATCCCTTAGCTATACAGCAGGGGACAGATATTTACATGACAGCTGTGTCAATTGGAAGCAGCCTCTATAAGCTTGTTTGCTTTGCCAAAGCTACATTCACCACCGCCTAGCCCTCCCCCCACCACCCCAAAGACACAATCTATCACTTCTCCCTTGTCTAAATGAGCGCTGTGTTAATAATAGAACTGCACTGCAGATGCTCAGAATGGAAATAGCTGGCATTTCCTTAACAAGACTCATAATTCTGTGAAAAATAATGAATTTCAAGTGAAATAGCTCACGTCCAAGAAGAGTGGTTATAATTCATGACCAGACATCCAAATGAAATCAAAATCCAGGAAACAGGCCAAGTGCTAATTTTCTACATCAGTGGAATTTATCAAGTCTATACTGATTAATTCTAACAGTGGTTTCGTTGTTCAATTGCTAGAGCTTTGTTTGTTTCCGAAAGACATCTGAATGACATTGATTTAAATATTACAACTTCCTGGTTTTCTAAAAAAAAAAAAAAAAAAGCTTTAAAACTGTAAATCAAACCCTCTGCATCTCAAGTGGCTAATATTAAATATTTTTGTTTTCCTTCTTTACCATTTAAGCAAGACTTCTATTTATTTCATCAATAGGGTAAATAGCACTATATTTGGGAGGCGCTGTTATGCATATCTCAATAAAATGAGGAATAACTCATGTCTATTTCTTTAGTTTATTTACTATAAGTTTTCCTAAGAATATAGTTACAATTTTAAAAAGACTATTTACAATTAACATGGTTGGAAAAGAAACCACTCCTTAAATGCTCAGGAATAGTTCAAAGTCCATAGATGCTAACTATGGATTGGCAGTATTTTCTAAAAATTAATATATTGGAAATTGGATCACAGATGCAGTTTCAGGCTAAACAGGAGGTGTTTAGGCGACAAGAAACCCTTACTCAGGGATAAATAAATACTTCAATTGCAGGAGTAGGTTTATTGTATTGAATGTAAGTTTCTTATAAAAGTAACAGTGAGACCCACGTTGTACTCTCTGGACCAGCAAGCCTTTCTGCCTTTTGCCATGGGATAAGGCAGCAGGAAAGCCTTGCCAGATGCCCACACTGGAAACCTAGGCTCCCAGCCTCTGTGTGAACTATAAGCTACATAGTCTGCTGTGTTGTATGAAAGCTGTGCAGGATGAACTAAAACATGCCCCAAATTGCTTTTCATTATCTCACTGTATAAAACCAAAAAGCAGTTTCTATGTGGGCTGGATTAATTGGTACCTTCTCCTCTTTATAGTTGATGTTCACATCTTTACCTTAGAATTTGTGAATGTTACTTTATTTCTTTTTAATTTTGTTTTAAGTACATGGGAGTTACAGCTGATTGTGAACACCATATGGGTGCTAGAAATCAAACAAGAAGATCTATGGAAGAGTAGCCAGAACTCACAATAACCACTGGACATTTCTTCAGCACAGAGGTGTATATGGCAGAAGGGATTGCACATAGAATTGAATTGGGGGTTTTAAGATGGGGAAGCAGTACTGTGCTGTCTATGTTACTGTAGTATATTTCAGGGCCTTGAAATAGGGTGGTGTGTGGTGGGGCTGAAGTTTACATAGTGGAAGAGAACAGATTTGAAGGCACTTCACATTAAGGATGGTGAAGCAGGCCATAAAACAAGAAATTCAGCTCTGGAAGTTTAAAGAGTCAGAGAAATAAATACTTCTTCTATTTATAAAACTTCTGAGGGAATGTTCCCTTGACAGTGCTCTGATTTCAATTCAGTGAACCCTACGTTGGCTTTGGAGCTATAGGACAATAAGCATGTGATGTTTGAAGCAGTCAGTTTTTATAGTGATTGAACACAGTGCAGCACAGAGTCCATGGACTGACTGATTCTAACACTCTCTTTCTCATGCACTTGAAAATAACTACTAAGGCTTAACATATTTATTTAGCTGAAAATGTAAAATCTTAAGTTGGACATTGTGGCACACATATGTTGGAGATTGAGGAAAGAGACACAGAATGGTTTAGAGACAGCCTTTGCGACACAGTGAATTCTAAACCAAGTCCACAAAAGCCCGTGTATAAAAACATTACCTTATGAAAATGAAGAGCAAACTATGCAGAAGGCCAACCCTGAATCCCAGTTTTGAAGTCAGAGAACAGGTTCAGAGTTCAAGCCTTCCTCTAATTACTATGAGAGCTAGACAGAGGTTGGATGGTGCAGCTTCCTCCTGCCAGACATAATTTTCATGTGCATTCTTTGAGAAAGAGGACATTTTCTGTAATTTTATGAATTAAACAGCTATAATTAGATAAGGACTTATATGCACAGACTTTCTTTGAGGTAAAAGTGACAAAAAAGTGATCCAATTTAAATATTATTCATCATAAGATATTCTTTTCATAATACCTCTCAACTTACTCTGGAAAATTAGTTGGAAAAATCTAAACATCCTTAACAAAGATTCTGCATTCTAGTCTCCTTATTCCTAGTTATAGGTGCTTAAGAGGAATGGTATCAATGAATAATTACCTAATTACCTTCTAATGTAGAGTATATATGACTTAGCCAAGGAGAAATAATCAGATATTGACATAATGTACTTTCTGGTATTCTTATTGGTATGACTGTGAAGGCCTAGAAACATCCCTTCAATGAAATACAAGTCTACCAGTTTCCTCAAACCATTATTTTATGTTAAACCACACTTCTCTAGGGAAGAATGTGAAATTTGCAAACTCATAACAGCCTCACGTTATTAAGAAAAGGTGGGAGGTGGGACTTTGGCCAGTTACAGTCTAATGGACTGGAACAAAAGGAAAGCAGGCTCATACCTAAGGGAGTGGTTCTCAAGCTCCCTAATACTGTGACAGCTCCTCATTTTATGGTGACCCCCAACCATATAATTATTTTTGTTACTTACTACTTAATAATTATAATTTTGTTCCTGTTATGTATCATAATGTAAATAATGTAAATATCTGTGTTTTCTTTTCTGGTGGTCTTAGAAGTACCATAAAAATGTTTGTGCACCCGTACAGACATTGTGATCGACAGGTTGAAAACCACTACTCTAAGGATGGAGTGCCATCCATGTGGAGGAGGCCTCTCTGAAAGGCTGTGTTGGACGCAACAGTATCCAAATGATTTCAGTGCATGCTCTCAACATACACTTCCACTCATAGTGATACTATTTAAAGAGCTATGTAAGGCAGGATGTGACCAAAACTGTTTTGTTTTTTCTTCCTTTTTAAGCCTTCATAAAAGTACTGCCCTTAAGAGTCTTTTTGGAGGTTCTAGCAGGGAAATATAGCCTTGACTCCTATACCCTTGACTGTTAGTCCTCCTCTGTTAGGGGAAGGTTGTCCTCTTGGACCAAGTGCACAACCTCAGGAGGAACACACATAGAACAGTGAAAGAGAAAGGGAACATCTACCTAGCAGGACAGATGAGATCAACCTTGGTAAACAATAGGGTGACAGATGTTGCAGCCAAATTTCCCTTACATCTGATGTTCCTCAACCAAAGAATGGATAAAGACAATGTGGTACAGTTACACAATGGAGTATCAGCTGTTAAATATGACATCATGAAATTTGCAGGCAAATAGATGTATGTATTCAATTATAACTGGACATTAGCCAATAAATAAATAATAATCAAGCTACAATCCATAGATCCAGAGTAGTTATGTAAAGAAGAGGGATCTAGGAAGAAATTTCAGGAAAGGAAAAGTAGAACAGAGTTTTCAGGTAGTAGGTGGAGATAGGAAGGGAAGAGATCAGGTTGACAGAGGAATGGGGTGGAAGGAAAGAGTTCAGAAAGAGATGGCTGAAACTGGGGATCATTTGAGGGGCCAAATGGAAACCTACTGCAGGGGAAACTTCCTGGAATCTGTGAGGGTGACCCTAGTGAGGACTCATAATGGAGGATATGCCTTTTGAACTGGCTGTCTTTGTAATTAAGCAAGGCTTCCAGTGTTGGGATGGGGATGCATTGAGTTAAGTTGTTGGTGAAGGGAAATCCCCAAACAACCCAAGCTTGTGCTCCATAAACTGACAGCAGGAACCCATTGCAGAGGACAACATTCACAGAGTTGGTGCCTGTGTGGAGCCTTCATCCCTAAGTCCTAGTCTCTTTGATACAGGACGGTACTCTTAAGGCCACCAAAAGAGAAACCTAGAAACTAACCCAGCCACAAAACCTTCAAATTACAACCTGTTCTACTTACAAAATGTGTTGGGGCAATGTTAGTTCAGAACTTGTGGGAATGGCCAATGCCATGGAAACCAATGTTTTCATGACAGAGAGTCTATACCCTATACTCCTTGGATGACCAGGAACCAGAGACTAGATAGCCCAGAGACCTAGGGTAGAACCAATAATGGCAAAATAAATTTGATGAAATTATTTCTAATGGTATTCTGCTGTGTTAATATATTGATGCCTTGTCTATCATCATCAGAGAGGCTTACTCCATTAGCAGAGGGGAGAAGTTACAGAAACCCAAAGTCAGATGTTAATCAGAGAGAATGTCTAAATTGGATGTCTTTAATGGGTTTCTCTTATTGGAGATCAGGAAACCCCTCAGAGGAGGGGGGAGAATGATTGAAGGAGTCAGATGGGATAGAGGACATCAGGAGAACATGACCCAATGAATCAACTAAGAAAAGCTCACATGGGCTCACAGAGTGAAGAGGCAAACATAGAGTCTGCATCAGGTCCGCTGCAGGTATGTTATGGTTGTTAGCTTGGTGTTTCTGTGGGACTTCTAATGGTGGGAGTGGGTGTTCCTTGACTCTTTTTGTAAGGGAGCATTAGAGCACTTGAGGGAAATGTATCCTGAATGTTTGGGAAGCCAGGCTATACCTGGAGCTACAGTAGAACAGTTCTAGAAAGTGGAAGTACCTGACTGGTCCAGCAGTCAGGTGATACCTGAAGCTGAGGTGAAATGTGGGATGGTCTCCCAGCAATCCTGCTTCTCTCCTGGAGAGAACTGTTTAGAGCTGAGCTTTGCTTCATCCCTTTTAGGGGGATTCCTAGCAGAGCTCTGCTTTTTCTCTCTGGTCCAAGATGCTTTTTCTTCAGCTCCACTCTGCTAAAGGCAAACTCCTTCAGAAATGTAGCAACCTCCTTCAGCTCCAGGGAAAAGTTACTTATAGGGGTATTGTGCTGCTTCATTTTAAATAATTGTCCCACCCACTGGTTTAATAAAAAGCTCTGATTGGCCAAAGGCAGGCAGGAAGTGTGGGCGGGGCTACAGACTAAGAAAACTCTTGAGCACAGGAAGCACAGAACAGAATGTCAGAGAGAAGCCAGAGAGAAGCTGGAGGAAGCAGAGGACAACCAGCTGCTCTAAAGAAAGGTACCGAGCCGCATGGCTGAAAAGGAAGAATCATGGGTTAGATTAAAGTTAGAGAGCTAGCAAGTGATATGCCTGGGCCTGAGGCTGATCAGCCTAAAATTATTGAAAGCATCTGGATGTCTCTGTGGGACTGCGGGACTGCGGGACTGTGGGTCTGTGGGCCTAAACCTTGAGGCAAGGCCCGAAAGTCGGGGCCAGAAACCTCTTACTACAGTTACTTCCCTAAGGGACTTCTCAGAAAGGTTCTCTTCTTCCTTTCTTTTTCTGTTCTGCTGGGCCTTGCTCAGCCCCACCCCCAAAGGAACATCTCAGCAAGTTTATGTTTTTGCTCAGTATTTTTTTCAACTTTATTTTTATTAAAAAAGTCATCTCCATGAATGTATCCCCCTGTCCCCCCTCCCCCTCCCAGTCCCTCCCTGACAGCCCTCAGCCTCACCCCTCCCTATCCACCCATTCCTTTCCCCAGAAGGGCAAGAAGTCCGAAGGTGAGCCAGCCCAGTGGGGCACATCCACTCCAGGCAAGTTTGATTCACTCATGCCAAAGTCAATGCTGGGCTCTGTGTTTGTCTACAGGAAATGGGCTCCAAGGTTCCAGCCAGCCTATGAACAGGAATGCAGTCTGATCTCATCCTTCATAGCTCCACACACTGGTCATGCCAGTCTAAAGCAGCCCACCCATGCAGGGCCCAGCTCCCCATCCTGATGGATCTACAACCGAAATTCCCAATTCAGTGAACTCCCCAAAGCTCCAGCCAGCCATCACTATGGGAACTTTCCTCAGACTTTCCTCCCCTGCTCTCAGCTGGACCAGGGGCTCTGCCCAGTGCCCAGCAATGGATCTCTGCCTCCACCTCCATTCCCTATTGGATGTAGGATCTGTGATAACACCTAGGGTGTTTACTCATTTGATTGTAGGGAAAGTCCTATTTACTCACTCCCTCCACCATTGTTTGAAAACTTGGCCAGGGACATCCTGCGAGTTCCTGGACTTTTCCTAATACCCAGTCTCTTTCCAACCCCACATTGTATGAGAGAAGAATCTATTCTCAATAAAGGAAGGAGGACAGGAGGGAGGGAAGGAGAGAGGGAGGAAAGGCTTACCTAACCATACAAGCCACTGAAACTAAAGTCAATACTAACCAAGAATACAGCTATTTTAATTCCGGCCATGCTAACAATTTACTTTCTCTATTGAGATATCTATCTCTTGCTTAGTCTCTTAAGAAACGTCTCAGCAAATTTATTTGTCTGTTTGTTTACTTATTTATTTATTTGTCTGTTTGCTTGTTTGTGTTTATTTATTTGTTTGTTTGTTTATTTTGCCACTGACACTTTCCACTTCTTTCACTCTAATTCTAAGGCCGGGATTTATTTCTTTCACTGGCTCTGATTCTAGGGACAAAATGAGTTTCTTTGGCACTGGTTTCAGAGTCGGGGCATGGTTCTTAGGTTCTGGGTTCAGGATTAAATTATTTCTTTCACTAGGTCTAGTCTCAGATCCAAAATAGGTTTCTTTTACTACCTCTGGTTTCAGGGCCAGGGAGGATTTCTTTGGCTGCCCATTTACACTTTTGCCCACTTTGGGATACTTTTCTCCCTGTTAGGTTGCCTTCTCTAGCCACTATATGAGGACTTTTTTCTTTTCCTTGTCTTATTGTATCTTGTTTTGTCGTGTTTGGTTGTTGACTCTTTGAGGCCTGCTCCTTTCTGAAAGGAAACAAGGTAAGTGAACCTTGAAGAGCAAGAAAATGGAGAGAGCTAAGAAGAGTAGAGAGAGGGAAATTGTGGTCAAGATGTATTGTATGAGAGAAGAATCTATTCTCAATAAAGGAAGGAGGACAGGAGGGAGGGAGAGAAGGAGGGAGGGAGGAAAGGTTGACCTAACCATACAAGCCACTGAAACTAAAATCAATACTAACCAAGAATACAGCCATTTTAATTCCGGCCATGCTAACAAAAATTATCATTCCTAGAAATCATTTAGAACTACATTGCATCCTATTTTTCTTGCCTCCTCAAAAAACTTATGACTTGGATTTTGAATTGCTCAGGCCATGTGAGACATATTCTGCCATCTTTTCGGGTCAGAGAAGATGAAAATAGTCCTTCCTTAATTATGGATTTTTAACTATGCAAAAACTATGCATATGCATGGGGGTGCATTGTGTACTTGTGTGTGTGGATGTGTGTGCATTTTCTAGACACTGTGTACATAGACTAGATTTCCAGAGCAATTTCTACATAATGCTTTTTTGGAACATTGTATGTTGGTATCATGCAAGCAAGTAAATATTGTATTTATAATGATTAATAATGTTATTTGAAGAAAGATGTCAGTGTTGGTGCAAATGAATGACTAACACTGATTTCTAAATGAAATGAAATGTACGGGTGTGACACTAATCCAAACAACCTCAGTAAAGCAAAAGTGTCCATTCATTTCCAAGGATTTAGCTATTTGGGAATCTGAAAACACTTTACTGAGCCTCTAATAAAATTCTACCCTGTTTTACTTCAATAGAAAGCATAGGATCTCAGCCCTATCATTAATATAAGAAGTGGTATTTTGCTTTCATAGATGTATAAATGACCTTGGCAATGACTGCAGTCACTGGTAGTCACTTGCCTTTCATATTCTGGATTGAGGTAAAGATGCTTAATCATCCAAGTATCCCCATGGTTACAGAAAGATATCACACAGCATGTAGGATATTTGATCTTAGAGTAAGTGGCAGTGTGCCTTTCTTGTTAGCACATCGTTTAAAAGGTACTACATTTATATAAACAGACAGGTCAATATGATTGGCCCCATCTAAGCAGCAAGCTTCATTTGGAATTCATTTTCATGATAGATTATGGTAATTCACAAGCAAAAAAATAGACTATTATTTCAACTTGTCAAATGTAATTATCACTTAGCAATTTTTCACTTTTAAGGGTCATAGAGAATACCCAAGACCTGAAATAATTTGTTCTCATTATTGTTGGAATTTGCTTTGAGACACTGCTGTACTATTATGATCAAATAATAGGTAACAAATCCATTATTCTTCTACCTCTGTCCATTGTCCCTACCCCCTCAACATTCACCAGACAGCCCCATAGTCTTCTGGGGATTGGAAACAAATAAAGTAAATATGAATTTGTTGTAGTTTATCAGAAGCAGCCCTGACTATATAAATCTGAAATGCAAAGACTTTCATAAATGACTAATATGTAATCTGTGTTATGACTATATTTTCTTTCAATCTGTGTGGTAATTATTTAATACTATTATTTAAATATGAATTAATTCAACCAGAGACCTAGACTTTGTCCTAGAAGGCATTGTAGACTAATGAGTAAATATGTATTAGGATGTCTTCAAATTGCACATTATTAACCCAAGCGACAACAGGGAAACTATAATGAGAGATTATGTAAATCCTCAATCACAGATTGTTACAATGCTCCATAATGTCATTAATTTACATTACTGTCAATCTTTCCTTACTAGGCTCTTACAAATTAACTGTTCCCTGACACGTATTTTGATGTAGACTTTTTGTGCATCATTAAAGTCCTTTGTGTGAAGACCTCCTTGAAGACCTTTTTGCTTGTGTATAATTGACAAACCAGATGACAGCTTTTACTATTGATCATAAAACTGCAGCCATTTGGCTTGGACACTGGACTTGCATTTTTAAACCTTTCCTTTTAACATTTTGGTAGGGAAAAGTTTTACATGCAGGTGCAGTTATTTATGAGATGCTCTAGAATTTGCCCTTGGCTGCAAGAGCAGCAGCTTCAGAAAGGTTTTCCAACAAAATGCACAATTATTCCTTGAGAGTTTGGTCATCTGCAGTCCACCTAAGAAGCACCTACTCCACGTGAATGCTCTTAAGAATGCTCACACTCTAATTCATTTTCTAGGACATTATTTAAAGGCACAGATTTTCAAGTGATTCATTTTTCTCCTCAGAGAGTTCAGGACCCTCAGCATCTGATGAGTAAGAACACCCCCTCTGGCACAGCCAACCTGTGCTCACCAGCCTAGTATACTCTGATTCAAATATTTCCTTGATTTGATGTGAACTAATTATTGTATTACTAATTACTGTGAGTCATTCCTTATTCATCCAAAAATGTTCATTAAGCAATAACTCTGTACCAAGAATTATGATACTAGAAAACAAAATACCACCCCAAGATATATCAAAAATGAAGTTTACCTTGATATAGTTGACTTTCTAAGGTGAATGAGAGATGGACATTAACTATCAAAATATCATGGAAGCCCAGGAGGTAATAAAGCATGGAGGGGACAAAGGAGAGGTATTTAAAGTATGACCCTGTCCTCTACCCAAGCCTCTCTACTCTTTATAGCTAGAGGGAGATTGTGAGGATGTTACAGCATCTTGGAGCCATGACGATGAAAGCTTCTTAAGTAAGGTAGAGAATAGAAAGAGCTAGAAACTAATCCTGAAGCATTGTGAAGCTGCTGTTTAAAGGAGCTAGACTCTGCTTCTTATTTCTAGTCACAAATTCTACGTTTTGCTTTTGTAATTAAAACACTCTTGTTCTAACTACATGAGGCAAAATATTAATGTTTATAATCTTTGCTTTAGGGCTTATTTTTAATCCTTAAATTTCAATCTGATATTTTATTTTCTTTACTGACAAAGGTTCAGTCTTTGTCTGGCATTTTCTGATGTGCACAGTTTAGATTCTTTTAAGAATTATGACAGGTTTTCTTGTCTGTCAATACAATCCAGGCCATTACCCCCTCTTATGCTTGAGTATGATTATGAGATAAAAGTCAAGATTACAATCTGAGGATTGTGTTGCTACTCAGCAACTTTATATGCTCTGTGATAACATCATCATTGCCAGTATCCATACTTCAAAAGTGGTAAGAAGGTAACTACTCAATCCTGATTTCAGAGCCATGGTCCAGTTACCTCCAAAAAGTTGTACTTAGAACACCAACAATACATATTTCAGAACTGAGAATGGAGCTCTGCTGATAGAAAGATTGAGGCTCCAAGTTCTGCGAGAATCACACAAAGTGAGGGTTGGTGGCACAGGCTTGAAATTACATGTGGGAGGTAGAGGCAGAAAGATCAGGCATTTAAAATCATCCATGATGACAGCGAATTGGAAACCAGTCTTGGATACATAACACCTTGCATCAAAATAACAAAAAGAAAACAACAGGAAGCAACATTTCTCATAAACAGAATGAAAACAACTTACTATTTGATAAGAGATGTTTATACCTTGTTTATGATTGCCTTCAAGTCTATGGAATGTATGAATGGTCAGAAGTGAATGTGGAATGAGACAAAGCCTCCAATAGACTAAAATGAGCTCCTTTTCAAATTCAGAGAACGTCCCGTCCGATTAATCTAATCACGTGTCCCAAGTCATCAAGGGGTGTTCCATAGGGAGTGGGATGGTCTCTGCCTCCTTCAGAATTCTTATTTCTTTAAGATGAGATCCCTTTTCAGTGGTGCACTAGACCTGTTATTATTTCCCAGGTGACAATAAGCAGCTTAACACCCTCTTTTTTGTGCTTTCACTAGATTGTTTGGCATTATCTCTGGGCTGGGTATAAAAATCCCTTTCTAGGTTTGGCTATTGTTTAGTTATGTATTAAGTTATATCAGAGTCTGATTTATGTTTTTCAATGATTTTCCATAAGAGGCTGTCATTGTTCTGATCCTGGGTTTGAGAAGGGAGAGGTGTGGTATCTCCTTTTAAATGTATTGCAGTTTGATTAGGAGTGACAACAATTTTGGCACAGAACAAATGCCTCGTTATAAATAGTCTGTGTCCCAAACTGACACTACATTTGTACTCTAAAAGTTAGAATAAGGTGGCATCCAAATATGACTTGTGGAAAAGATGTAAATATTCTACCAATAGAGTTAAAACTACACTTTTAAAAAGAAGTGTGTGTGTGTGTGTGTGTGTGTGTGTGTGTGTGTGTGTGTGTGTGTGTGCAAGTACTCATTCCTCTGCAAACACAATGCTTGTGATTAGCTGATGAGCTGGGATCTTGGTACTTTAACAGTAATGGTAGCAATGAACGCAAGCATTACATTCCAGAAAATATATTTAGCCATCTATGGGGATTACCCCATCTTTACTACAAACTCTTGGTTTAGAATTTTTTTTCTTCCCATTTTAGGGCTGCAGTTACTGAGAATAAAAAATATATACATCTTCAAGCTACCTGCCTAGTAACAGATATATATTAAATAAATATAAGTTCAAGATAGTGTGATTCCAACTATGCCTCAAATTTAGGCAGAAGGATCTGCAAAGTCAGATCCACTTGCCATAATTTAGAATTCCTAGCTCCTAATTTAAGCTCAAATTAGTGAACTACTTTCCTGGATTTCAGTAAGATGGCTTTAAAACCAAGGAACTCTGTACTTGGGTTTACTTAATGGGCTGATAAACTGGCAGGATTGTGAGTGCATTGTTAAACATTAGCCTGGAAGCAAAAGATAAGGACACACATGCTTTGTCTACAGATGAGGCACCTTGTCATTCAAAGCTGCAAAATACAGCTAAGGAATTTAAGAACTGAGGGGAATATAAGTTCAAGACCCAGAAGGAGAACATGAGACCAGACAATATGCCAATTAATGAAATTAAACTGAAAGACTTAAAATGAAGTCCCCCTCAGGAGACAGTGTAAAAGAAAAGACAGTTAATTCAATAAGGACAAAAGGATCAGCGAGCTAACTAAAAGAGGATCAGAGTATTTAATGTTGATAGTATAGGAAGAATTAGAGAACATTGGCTTGTGATTGCTGTAAATTTATTATACCACATTATACCACATTATAGCTTGGTCTAATTTGGTCTCCTCATCCTCTGAACAAATACACTCATCCTGACATTCCAGGACAAAAGAAATAATCCTTTTTGTCACAGCCCAGCTAGAAAAGTGATTATGATCAGCAGCCATTCACAGGGGAGTAAATAAAGGCCAATCATCCTGCTAGTGAGTTTTCAATCCATCTGCTATGGTGCATTTCAAAAACAGTTCCACCATATTTTAATTCCTTGAAAAGATGTACTTAAAAATAATAAAGCAGCTAGATTTTATCCAATACTTTGAATGTTTACATGCATGGGTGTGATTTCTCTTTTGCTAAGCAGATTTTTAAGTGCCAAATGCATGGTGATGGGTAGTTACTAAGATGTGATAAAGTGCATCTGTGTACCTTTATAGCAAATAACTAAAAGGGGGAGTTTAGGAAGTTCTAGGATAGGCTCTGTTCTATGGACATACACTTATGCAGTGCTATCAATCAGTTGAACATCAACAAATGTGCCCCTGAATGCCAGAATCCAGAGAATGCAGCAAGGAATGGTTTCCAATGCCACACAGAGTATCACAACACCAATGCAATTAGTCCACTCAGGCAAGAGCACTCCTCAAGAAATAGCCATGCCAAGGTTGCAGGACAAAGGTGACAGGGTCAAGAGAGGTGAAGATATTAAAGAAGATTACAGAAATCACAGGGATGAAGGGGGAGTTTTTGTCAGTAGATATAATCAAGCACAGCCCCACCTTGGGGCATTTTCTGCTGGAATGTATACCTGGAATCCATTAAGCCATATAGTTCTTCTATAGAAAAAAATCACGATTATTATTATTATTATTATTATTATTATTTTAATTAAATTAACCTTTACACAGAATTCATTTCTAATGCCTTATTGAAACTACCACATTTTATCTTGTTGGGGTGTGTTTTGTTCCTTCATTTATATATAAACAACATAATTTGGGAGCAGTCAAGTATGTGTTCAACATAATATTTTGGTCTCCTTATTATGGGAAAGCATGTATCATATTACTTTTCTAAAAACAGTTTTATCAGCTCATAAAGGAATATACTGCAGTGATGTCTTAAAGTTGTACTAATTATCTCTGCTTTAAATCATTTTCCTAATCTAGCCAGCTCAAATTGAGGGCAGAGAATGGTAATGAAACTTTATTAGACAAGCATTGCTAGTTACCATGCTTTTTTCTGTGTGTGCCTGTGTGCACACATGCATGCCTATTGGGATCTTCAGTTTTGGAGACAGGGCTTTCCCATGAGTGTGGAGTTCACTGATTTAATAGAACTGGCCATCCAGACCTGTACCTTCCCATCACTAGAGCCATACGAATGCACTTTAACATGGCTTTGATGATGTGTTTTATGAATTCTAACTCTTCATATCTACATGGTGTGATAGTTGGAATAAAAATGGCTCCCTTAGTCCCATAGGGACTGGTATTATTTGAAAGGATTATGATGTGTGGCCTAGTTGGAGTATTTATGGCCTTATTGGAAGAGATACAGCTAGGAGATTTTTAGAAGCTCAAACCAGGCCCAGAACTCACTCTTTTGTCCTACAGCCTGCTGGGCTTCTTCTTCTGCACCATTTCTACCTGTGCATTGTCATGCTTCCTGCCATGATGGAGACAGACGAGAAAGCTCTGAAACTACAAAACTAGCCCCAATGAAAAGTTTTCCTTATTAGAGAGTTGTTGTGAGTATAATGTCTCTTCGCAACAATAGAAACCCTAATTAAGACACATGGAAAACACTTTACTCACTAAACTACCTCCACAGCATCCTAACCTTACATTTTAAGACACTTACCATGCACATTACTGGTAGAAACATGGCATGGAAGAATTTCTTAGGTACATATTGCTAATGAGTCTAGGTATTTATCTAAGAGTAAATAAGACACACTTGAGGTCTCACTTATGGCCTCCTCATAACAGAACATTTATAACACTGCCATAGGTCTGCTGTCATGGACTTTGTGAATTATGTTTCCTATAGTCTTCTGAAATTTATCAATGATTCAAAGATGAGAACACATAAGATAAAGTATACCTAAAGTTGTAATATGCTTGAAACAAGTTTGTTTGACACAAATTACCATTTTTCATGGTGCAACACACAGGTAGTTTACAATTTTTCATATAATTTTCTGTTACTTCAATCCTATGAGGGCACTGTATTGAGAAAGAGCTTTTTGTAACAATTATCTATGACAACGTTTAATCCAACATTTCTGTGCAATCCAGTAACATGGAAGGGAAACTGTGCTAAGTGGGCAATGTGTTTTACCAACTGCGGCTCTGATACTGGCAGACATCAGAAAATGTCAAAGACAATACAAGACATTATGTTGATAGTTTGAATTATCAAAAGGACATATCTTAGTTTCATTGGGAAGAAAATCTTAATGAGTGACTATCTAGATTAGTTTGTCCTGTGGATGTAGTGGAGAGCAGATACATAAACTTGACATATGAGCATTATTTTTAATTAGTCATAATATATATATATGTATCATGTACTAACCAGCAGGTAATTAATGACCATGTTATGGCAGTTTTAATTCTTAATATTTTTGGAGAATAGAATAGTGACCAGTATGTATCAATGCCTATATTTTGAATTTCATAGATTGAGGTATTTTGAAATATTGTAAATAATATTGATGCCTTTATCTAATTATTCTTTATCAATTACACCCTGCTTGTCTAAATAAAAATGCAAAGTTTTAACTAATATAGTAAAACTATATACAATAAGTACAATAACTTTATATAAATATATACCAGGAAGAAATGCATTAATAATGTCCAGTCCATTGCATGTGGTAAATTTAGAGTAAATACTTTGTCATCTATCCTATCTTGATGAGTCCATACATATTTAACCGTCTATCCTAAGTTATATCACCAACCCAAGCTATCTCTTACGATTCTCATTTTTTATACACTTTACTGCTCTTTTGTGAGTTTTCATTGGTACCAAGGTAAACTATAACTCTCTAGTCTTTGACTCTCTCAGAGATATAAGTAGGATATAATATTATCTGTGTAAACAGGAAGTGCATAGAAAACAACTTCCAAAACTAAGAAAGCACAGAAAGAGCTGGCTGCCTAAATATTAATCATACAAGGTTTCTCTGTGATGTTGAAGCATCTATTTTGGGCCTATAGGCCTAGAATATCTGACAGATTTTTCTGTGAAGCAAGATTTTTTAAAATTTTATGTAAAAGGATTTTTTTTTCATTTTTCATGCCAAACACAGTTTTTCTTTCCTCCTCTTTTTCTGCTCTTTATCACCTGCCCCTGCTTTCCATGGTAATGTCTTCCATTGGTAAGGCCTCCCATGGGAATCAACAAAGTCTGGCATATCAAGTTGAGGCAGGACCAAGGCCCTCTCCCCTGAATCAGGGCTGAGCAAGGTATTCCTCCATAAGGAATGAGATTCAAAAAGCCAGATCATGGCTAAATCCTAGCATAAATCCTAGCCCCACAGCCAGGGACTCCACCAACCACCCAAGCCATACACATTCAGAGGGCTTAATTTGGTCCCATCCAGGCTCCCCAGTTGATAGTCCAAAGTCCATGAGCTTACAATAGCTTGGGTCAACCTTCTCTGTGGGTTTCTTCATCATGACTTTGACACCCCCCCACCCTGATCTTGATCATATAAACCCTCCTCCCTCTCTTTGACTGAGCACCAGGAGCTCAGCCCAGTGCTTAGCTGTGGATCTCTGTGTCTACTTCCATCGGTTCCTAGATGAAGACTCTAGGATGACAAGTAGGGCAAATTTTATTGTCAGAACTAAATGAAAATATCACTAAACATAATATCAGTTTTAATATTCTGCACTGAGGTGGTGGGGAATGACTATTTGGGTTTTTTAGAGGAGACTTTATAGGAGAGCTGAACCTATAAACAGATTTTGTAAATAAGGAAAGAAAGCAAAGATTTATGATGTAGCTAATTGGTGACAAAAATTCCTTATGATGGAGACTTCTAGTAGTAAGGTATAGTGGGGAGAATGTATGAATGAAAAGTGCTTAAGGGATGAGGAATAAGTGTCACAATCACCTATCACTTGTCATTCAAGTGGTGTGTGACTGATCCAAAGAATATTGATATGTCATGACCTGTTACTTCAATAGCTGCAGACACAAAATGTCTTGGATCTCTTATTTTGCATGCATGTATGTGTGTTTTATATATGTGTGCTGGCACATGTGTATGCACTTGTGTTCACAGACTCATCGAGGCCACAGGTTGACATCCTGTGTCATCTTCAATTGTGTTTTGCTTTCTTCACTGATGACTCTCAGAGAGACTCTCAACTTAACCTACAGCTGGCCAGTTTGGCTAGTCTTATCTAGTCTGTTCTGTGGAGCTTCTGTCTCTGCCTCCAAAAGGCTAGGATTTCAGGCTGGCTGCTTTGGCTTTTATTTTCAAAGGGGTATTGATGATCCAAACTCTAGACTACATGATTGTATGAAAAACACTTTATCCACTGAGCTAATACAAGCCCCTCCCTGTGCTTTGTTGAGCTTTATGGCACTCAACTTTGTTGATGCTTTTACAGGACTCTTAGTTCTGTGGACAATACCTGCTCTGGCAAACCTTCTTTTCCACCATAGGTGAGAGCTGAAAGGCCAAGTTCTTTTTAAAAAGGTTGAGTTGCCATACTTCAAGAGAAGCAGCCATAAACAAAGCAGTGACTTTTTTAGTCTGCAAGAATTTATCTTTTAAGATAATTGTGGGATAGCTGACCATGAATTCAGCTTTACTTACAAGAAGCCCTAAGCTTTTGGCCACGGAAAACCCTGCCTCATCTCCACAGTCAGTGTGCTACACAGCTGCTCATCTCTCTGACGTGCTAGGCAGAATAGGGTTGGGAGTATGCTAAAATATGCTCTCATCTCTGGAGTGCTGGGATGAAACAATCAAGCTTAGAGGAAAAGAAAGGCAATTTTATAAAAACCAACAGCCCAAAATTTTGACAAAAAAAAATCTGGAGCTTTTAGTTTCTCCCTTTATTTTCCTTGCCTTTCTTTCGTTTCTTTCCTTCTGCATTTGGAAATGAGATTAGGTCACATTGCTGCTGGACTTGGCTAATGAGAACTTAAACATTCCCAGCTCAGTACTGAAAAAATAGAGACAAAACATGTTCTAAACCTTCACAGAATTCCATGTTCTTTCAATTCTGTTTCTCTTAGAGCTGCCAGTAAAATAACTTGTCTTAACCTTAATATTGATGAGATCCTTTGCTTTCCTCTTAGAAGTTTCCAAATGCTATGAAAGCACCTACTGCACATTGAGTGATACTTGTAACCACCCAGTCCTTCTATAGCACCACCTGGGGATCTTCCTTCACTCCCTCCTCCTTTCTGCTTCCTTCATGAGGTCACTTTCTCAGGTCTGCTTTGCCAACCAACAGAGAGCATCTTACATCCCCTTCACACCCCACAAACCCTAAATGTTTGTATTTTAAGGCTAAAGACTTTGGACAGACAAAGGGAAATTACAAAAATTACAACTCAAAACACCTGTTTGTTTTGTTCTTAAAGCCCTTCTGGTCATAACCCATCAAACACAGAATGATGCCTTGAGCCTGTGTCTTATATGGTTCTAGGTCACTTTGTCTCTTACCTCAGTATATAGTCTTTATTTATTTCTTCTTCTTGATCTTGTGTTCAAGAGAAAATGCTTACTTCTTTGTGAATTTTAAGAAACCTGTCTGAAGAAATTTGACCCCCATTCTTATTATGGAAAGGATTTTAGCATTAATTCTGAAACATTCTTTTAATTATTTCTACTGCTTCCTCCCTAAAAGATCCAGGACCAGAATAGCCCTGGTACATCTTCTCTCCTCAAATCTGCCTCCTGAGATGCAATGCAGAAATAGCTTTTGGCATCTTTTAGAAGGGTAATATGTGTTTTTATCTCTGGGCACAAACTAGAGCCAGAAAAAAAGGCCAGGAATGCATAGAAGGGAGATAGGAAGAGACCAAAACACACAATTATTTGGATTTAAGCTGCTTTCATATCCTAATACCTTTTAAGTTGGGGCATAAAACTAAGCAGGGCTGACAGGGCTAAGGCTTCCCTAGTTCATCCAGGTTCATCCTGGGATCTCTTCAAGCTCAAATGTGACTGCATGAAGATAGAAAAATATCCTCTATGATGCTGCCCACTACAAAAGACGTGATAATCAGGATATGGCTGGGATTATGCTCAAAAATGGTCTGACTCTTTACATCCTTTATTAAACTGTTTCATCTGCAAATACAAAGCTTCATACTGAAATGGTCTTCCTAGTTGTCTTCCTACCTGATGATCAGGTCATTTACAACAAATGACTAGTCTTTGGAAATAAGTGACCTGAAGAATGAAAAAATAAATCTTATTATATTCCATTCTTAAAAGTAGGTACAAGGGGACAATTTGGTATATATAATGAGAGATATTTATCAAAGCCATCATTGGAAGTTTTATTAGAATATAAGACAATTTTCTATGAAGATTTTGTATTAAAGTCCCCTGATATATTTAGAAGTACATATTAAAGCAGTCAGTTTTCCTTCTGTCTGTAAGTGGCTGATTAAATATAAAGTATTTCCTAATGAAAGGGTGAATTGTTCCAAAGTTTTCTGCTGCCATTGCTACTAATTCATACCTGCTTGTTGTTTTCTCACCTCATTTGCTACACTCAGTGGTGAGCATCACACGTGAGCATCAAGGTGAGTAAATAATGTTATTCCAGCATTTGTAGGAAGATGAGATCTCCCAGAATTCTTTTCCATAGCTGATCTTTCTAGACATAAATTCTTCAGAAGGAACTTCACTTTATTTCTTACACTTTCCAAATGGACTGCACATATGTTCAGGCACAATACTCTTTACGACAGAGGACTAGAGTCAGCACAATCTAATTGATATTTTCCTATGACTCTTTGAGGATCACACCATTAACAACAAACAAGTGTTTTGTTCATGCTTGTCTTTGAAGGATAGCTTTCCTGATGAGGACAGGTCACTATACAACACTTTGGAAAGATCTATTAGGTAGTTCCAGATACATTCTTTTCTAATTCCTAAGAAAGAAAAGGCTCATTTGAAATAGACACCCTGCAAACTCAGGGCACAGAGAGTGTGGTGCTGGGCAGATATAAAAATTATAAAAATTGAAAGACTAAACTGTTCTCTTCTTTATTCATAATGCAATGTTACATGTAGAACCCACACCTTCATACATGTCAGGCAAGTCTCTGTAGTGAAGTGCTTGCTGATCCAAACCTGTATAGTTACAGATTTGAAATTCCTAGGTTTTGTAATATCAATAACAATTCTGATGTCAGAACAGGCCCTAAAGTACAGATCCCATGTGACCTGATACAAATAGCTATTTCATCTTTTAGCCAATACTTGTCTCAAACTATGGAACATTTATGATAGGAAATAATAATCTTCTTTGGTTTTTTCCTTAGTTTGCACATTTATAAAATACATGAAAGTTATGTATTTAACTGAATCTACTAGAAAGAATGTACCTAATAAGGAAAATGTATATTTTCTGTACTAAGAACTATTATAAATTAATAATAAAGTCATAAATAACTTCATCTTTAAATTTCAGTAATAATATTACTAGACGGTAGTAGTGAGATTTCTGGCCCCAGATGGCCTGAGGTCCTGATCCACAGACCTGCAGCCCCAGACCCCTTAACTGCCCGCCACTGCTCAGACCCCAAAAATTATATTAAGTTCATGCTATTTGGCCTATGGCTCAGGCACATTGCTAGCTTGCTCTAGCATCTTAACTCAACCCATTCTCATTAATCTGTCTGCCACGTGGCCCGTGGCTCACCTGTGTTCCTTACATGTTACTCCTTTGGGCTTTGGGCTTGGTGTGTCTCTCTCTGCCCTTCCTTTCTTACCTATTCTGATTCCCCACCTACTTCTTCTATGGTGCCTGCTGTGGGCCAAAACAACTCCTTTATTTAAAGATTGATATTCACAGCATACAGAAAGACATTCCCACATTACCTCCCACTTTCTGTCTAATCAAAAAAGAAAGGTTTCAATTTTAACATAACAAAGTTACATATAACAAAATAGCTTTAAGCAAGAATTATAGTTATAATATCTAGTCTATTTTTAATTAGCAAAATTAAAGAAAATACTCTATCAACTACATTATGAATCTATAGTTTAATATCCAATATATCTTTCAAATGACTAAGAAAAACTATACCTATATGATGTGGGAATGTCTTTCTGTATGCTGTGAATAGCAATCTTTAAATAAAGGAGCTGTTTTGGCCCAAGACAGGCACCATAGAAAAAGTAGGAGGAGGAGTCAGAATAGGTAGGAGGAGCAGGGCAGAGTAAGAGACAGAAGGAGCCAGAAGCCCAAAGGAGCAACATGTAAAGAGAGACAGACACAACCAGATGCCCAAGAAGAAGGAAGCATATAAGAAACACAGGAGGACACGGGCCACGTGGCAAAATAGATTAATGAACATGGTTGAGTTAAGATATAAGAGCTAGCTAGCAATGTGCCTGAGCCATAGGCCAAACAGCATGAAGTTAATATAAGTGTCTGAGTCATTTCTGGGGCCTGAGTAGTGGCGGCGGGCTACTAAGTGGTCTTGGGCGGCAGGTCTGTGGGTCTGGGCCTGGCCGCCCGGACCAAAAAAACTCCAATGCAACACCTATCTTCAACTACATCAAAGACCACAGAAGTATATATTTACCCAAATAAACTGGAAGTTCAAGCAAGTGCCTGCCAAATTCTAGAAATGACAGAGACAACACCTATCTGCCTGGACAATCACCCAAAGTTCCTTTATAAAGTTGGGTTGTCCATCTTCAGCCTATAGGCCCAGATTCTCCTTTTATTTCAGTGAAGCAGGAAATCTGCTCTGCCCATTCATCAGGTGCTTCTCCTTCGAGTCCTGAAGAATGTCTGACAGTTTTCTTTGCAAAGCAGGAAACTGAATGACCATCTCGGCTTGTTCTGCCAAAGTTCAGATGTCACCTTCTGAACCTGCATGTCCAGCTTAAACAGAATACTGTCAAGCAGTCAATACAAGAACAGGTTCTTGTCCAGTGGCTAAACAATGCCACAAAGAAACTAATCTCCATATGGAGTTTTTTCGATGCCCATTTTTCTCTTGAAGTAGGTTGGTGCTGCCAGGAGCAGACCTGTCTCACTGTCCAGAAAAGTCTAAGTTTTTAAAATATTTTAAATGCCATATTCTGTAGGTCTTAGAAGTGTTTGAAGATGACCTATCTAATTGAAGTATATCTCTGTTTACCTAAAAATCTAACTAACATGCATTTCTTAATTATACATTATAATTTTAAATCAGTTACATGAACATCCTACCTTAAACAAGTGTAGAAAAATACATACAACATAACAAAATTGACCTTAAATTTGCATCATAAACAAAAATCTGTATCAATGTAAAACATTTTGAGATTAACAGCTGATTTCCTGATCTAAGTAAATTCAATAATCTAATTTTTAAAAAATCATTCATATACTATATCCCCCTTTTCTTCTTAGAAAGAGATTAACTATGACCATTAACCATTTATAATGAAAACAAACATTTATAAACAATATTCTGGAAATTTGGGTGTAGTTTTCCATTACTACTTCCTGCTGATTATGAGGTTTTGAAAATCGCACAGGTTCTTGAGACTGGATCATGGTCTGTAGCCTGAAGCTGATTTGGCCATCTCTTTTCATCAGAAGTTTTTTTCAGGGGGTCTTAGTTGATGAAACCATATTTGACTGGATACAATCCACAGGTTCTCATCTTCTGTGGAAACAAAAGCAGAACTCTTCCAAAGCAATAAATCCTTATACACAAATTTCAAAATCAAAATACCTTTAAAATATATATTCTTGTTTAACTTTGCATTTTTAATCCATTGTCTTTCTGCAGTTAGCTCATTAACAGTTAAAAAATTAAAAGAAACACAATAACAACCAAAATCCAGATTTTGTGTCTATTTTCCATCTTTATGTGGCTTATTATATTTTTATTACTCTATTTCTCTTTTTAAAGACTTTCTCTACCTTCTTTCTTTCCTCTCTGAAACCTATGTACCTTTTACACACATTGTAACCCGTTTACAGGTTTTTTTAATCTGAATCTGTTTTATTGAGAATCCTTAATCATCTTTCAAACAGAAGAGCTTTTAAAATATACTCTCTTAAAGAGCTGCGTAGTTTTTTGCAGATAATGTTGAATCAGTAAGTTCTCTTAAAGTGACCATGTCTCTGTTAGTGGACAGCCAACAGAGCAGACCCAAGAAAATCCTGCTACTAAGTAACCATCTTTGTTTCCCTTTTGTTCAAAATAAACAGAAACCTTAAATCAATCACATGCTACTGAGTTTTCTGTGAGATTTCAGGAACTGGCCTGATTGCAGCTTATACTGCCTGCCACCAGGCCATCGGTGCCATTTTGAATATGACCGGGACACCACACTTTCTTTGTAGAATGACCCACTTCAGAAACACAACTTGGAAACTGTTTGGCTCAGTTTATGTGCTAAAACCCTTTTTAAACTTTCTCTGGCTTTAAGTGGATATTTGCCCCATGTTGGGCACCATCTGTAGTAGTTAGGTTTCTGGCCCCAGACTGCTTGAGGTCCTGACCCACAGACCTGCAGCCCCAGACCCTTTAGCCGCCAGCCATTGCTGAGTCCCCCAAAATGATTCAAACGCTTATATTAAGTTCATGCTGTTTGGCCTATGGCTCCGGCACATTGCTAGCTTGCTCTTACACTAGACATATTGTAAAATTGCTTTATAATATTAATCATTAAAAAAGTAAAAGCTCTAATCATGATGACTTAACCCTTTACATCTGATAAGATGGCTAAAATAAAAAAAATGATGAAAAATGTTGTCTAAGTATGGAATAACTGGTGTCTTAGTGTGGTATAATAGCTATAATAGAAACAATGGATGATAACAAGTGTTCATAAAGGTATGGAGGAACTGGGTTTTTGTGGTGCTGGTGAGATTTAAATGTTTCATCTATGTTTTTGTTTCTCACAATATTGTACCAGAGTTATCACATGAACCCATGATTTAATACATGTGTGTGTTCAAAAGAAAAACAAACCTGTAGTTTATTAACATCTGGAGATAGGTAAATAGAACAGTGTTGCTTTAATAACTCGAGTTGAAACAACTTCATTATCCCCAATAAATAAATAAATATTATGTATCTATAAAATGCAATGTTATTCAAATATTAAACGGAAGTGTTGACACTAAGTGTAACTTAGATGGATCTATAGATGGATCTTGAAAGTACTACACTGTAGAAGAAGAAACAGCAAAGTGTACCCTATATTATTTTATTTACATGACATGGTCAAATAAGCTAATCTATTGAAACAGATTTGACCATTTGTTACTGTTTTGACAGTATTAATCATATAATATTCACACAAGATGTAACAAAAGGCAGAAGTTCGAGGAATAATCTAACGGCTGTATCACAATGGATTTGCTCTGAAATTCAGGTAAGAGGACAAGGGACAAGGTTCATGTGTTACTTGTGTATACCAGGGATTGAATGACAGAATAGAACTTAACCAAAAGGCTATATTTTTAAAATTATGGGCAGCTAACTAACTTCTTGATCTTTTAGACTAAAGGTTGTCAGTGTATTGATTATTCTAAAAGGTAATGGGTCTATCATTTGCATCATAAGTGATTTATTATTTTCTAAACCAGTTCTTATGAAGAAAATACCACAGAGATAATTTTCTGGAACAGAAGATGTCATCATTTCTTCCCAAGAGATATGCATGAAAAATAAGACCCAGCAGAATGCCTCTCTGTTCATGATCCCACGTGTATTTATTATATCAGCATTTCAGGATTTTTCTGCAAGTAACAGTCACCAAAATCACTAAGACTCTAAGAAGTACTAGTTACTTGGTGTAGTCAAAATATTTATTCAAAATAATGCTTGAAAAAAACATGTTGATGCTAACACCTTATAGTAATTTCTATTTATTTGTTTGTTCATTTACTTACTTACTCACTCTAGCTCTTGTTGCACTAGAAAACTGTTGGCTTAATTTTTGCCTCAGATATATAGCATCTGAAACATGTCTACAACATCAAAACTGTACACTAAAGGCTGAAGTGGCTAAGTGGTTAATAGGACTGGTTGCACTTGCAGAGGTCCAAAGTTTGGTTCCTAGCACCCATATCAAATGACTCACAACTACCTCTAAAGTTATCTCTGGGAGATTTGATGATGTTCTTTCTAATAAAGGCATTCCCTTCTATTTCTATTGCTGAAAGAGTATTAAGATGATAAGCATTAGGCTTTGCACCAGTCAGTAGGATTATATAAACTTTCACTTAGTTTATTGATAAAGTGAAATATACATCCAGATTCTTGAATATTGGCTCTGTCTTATACAATAAGAATGAATTCTATCTGGTCATTTTTTTATAATTATTTTATCTGTGTTCTAGATTTGATTTGCAATTAGCTAGATGAGAATTTTTTGCATTATAAATCCATGAGAGAAAATAATGTGTAAACATATCCTCTCCTCTCTGCTGTGCTTTTTAAAAATATTTTCCTTTGTCTGATATTAGTAACAACCTCATCAAATATACTGAGAATGAATAGGATTTTATTTCTATAAAAAATACTGCTAAATTGGTGTTAATTTTTTTGATGTTTTGTATAATTATCAAGTGATGCCACTTGGCCTGTAAAGGACCTTTTAGAAGATTTTAAATGGAAATTTGATTTTTTTTACTATATATCCAGTTGTGCTATTGTTACTATTTTTCCCTATGTGCCACATACATGTGTGTTGTGGGAAACTTGAGTTCATTTGCATGGTGATCATTGCATAAAATGTCAGTTCACCTGGTATAGCACCCTATGACTTAGATTTGTAAAAAGTAAATTTAAGGAAAACATAGGACATTAAAATGATGGCAAATTGAAAATGACTTTCAATCCCACTTTAAAAATCATTTTAAAGCTCAAACATTTTTAAAATAATCTTTATATTTTAAAATGAAGCAAAGTGTCTGTTGGGTTTAAACCAAAAATCTGTTATACAAATGTTAAAATCTTTAAATATTAGAGTAAGATAAAAGAACCACTGTTTAAGCAAAGACCTTGCATGGGGCTTCAAATCATAGCTATCTTGAACTCCTCACCACTTTGAGTGAACTCTGACTTTCATATATAAAATAGTACCAAAACTACAAACCTTACTAATATAATTTTTATCCTAAGTTTTGATCTACTGTAATAGTGAATAATCACATTTGGAATTTTGGCAGATAGCTTTTTACTTGTTTCTTCCTGAAATGTTTACAACTCTGTATAGTGAAATAGTATAATTTTGGGTACTGCTTTGGTAGGCTTAGAAGGCTTAAGAAAATTTTCTTTTACCCCTGTCTGTTTGACTGAGTTCTTTCTGTGTGATTTAAAATGCTTTTGAAAAGTAGCACAGCCACCTAATAAGCTAATATAGTGTACCAATTTTCTCTGAATTAAAATATCTCATCCTGTATAGAAGCTCCTAGGGTTCAGAAAGTTCTAAAGAGTATTCACTCAGACTCAGAGGTAAACAACTCAGAAACTTCAGGAAGTCCCTGAAACTGACTATGTATACTAGACCTTTTCCTCCAAGTTTATATAAGCAGCAAAGACACAGGCTGATCTGTCTGGAATTAGAATATCACCCATTCTTCCTATTAGAAGCTTAGGCCAATTTAGTGTGTCCTAAGAATCACCACCCATAAGAATAGCATCAGGCATGTTGGGAAAGGATTTTCTTTTCCTTCTGTGTTACATATTTACATCTGGAATCTTTGATAATAACTTCACTCCCATTGTCTGCTCAGAAACTTTCTTACAGCTTTCTTGTTTTCTCAGACTACAGAGAGGTATTCATCAATCCTTTTCACCTTTTCACCTTCTCTTCCTCTCTTCAGTCAGCAATACTAGCCTGCCTTTATAGCATTCCCCGGAGAGAAAAGCCACATAAACTCTGTCTGCAGGCACCCCCCATCATTCTGCTCCCTTGTGCTCATGACTCCTGGAAAGAAAGGAAAGCCACAACTCTTTGTTAGTCCCTCAGAATTTTTTTTTCTATAAATGCCCAGTGCAAACTGCCTTTGGGGGATGTCTATTTGTCTTTGGGCTCTTGAGACCATACCCTCAAAGTCAGCCTGTACACAAGCCTCTTTTTTTGCGTTATTCAGCTAAAGTGTTGGCCCATATAACTAATTTATATTCAAGGTGTCTGTCTTCTTTTGATACCAAGTAGACAAAGACCTTTTGTTTTGCTATTTTGAACACATTGAGTCAGATACCTTTTCTGAAAAAAATTTAAGCTGAAATAATTTACCCTTGTGTAAGATGTCCAGTAGCATGTCAGGCCCCAGGACTGCAGAAACATAAAAATAGCTTTCCTTACTGTTGCTGTTTGATTAGGAAATGTTCTACAAGGTCTCATGTTTTGAGCACTTGATTCCAAGTTGTGGCACTACTTTGAGTGCTGGGGAAATCTTAATAGGCAAAAGATGACTGGCAAAAGTAGGTCAAGGTGCAGAGTTTGAAGGTTGTCACCCCAACCCTGGTTGTAGTCTTTCTGTGTCTTGGTCTACCATTCTGAGACGGATGCACCAATTGGTTCCTTCTACCATGTGTTCTGGGAACCAACTCTGGCAAGAACCTTTACCTGCTGTGTCATCTTTTTATGACTAGTAAACTCCTTACCAAGTATTTTGCACTTAGTTACACTACCTAAATAGATGTGGCCTGAGACCTTGCCTTTCTTGAGTTACCTCTAGCAACCATTACATCACTTCTTTGCTTTTCTAGAGCTTTCAAGGTTTGTAATGACTTTCAAAGTAAAATGTAAATGATTTTATTAATAAAATTCATCTATTGACTTTTTGGAATTGTATTAGTAGGTATATGAAGGAAAATGTGGCAAGGTAGCAACTGTATTCCTGTCCCTAATCACACATTTAGAAAGGATACCTGTTGATGACAAAATTCTCAGGTTTGATAGTGAATATCACTTAATTTTAAAATATTTTAATATTTTAATATTTTATATTTTAAAATATTAATAAAATATGACTATTCTCTTTTGTTTCTCTGTCTGGGATACCAGTTCTCATATATAGTAAGTCAAAGTCTGCAGAAAAGAGAGGGTAATTGTCATTGCTTCTTGACTGCTTGAAAACTCAAAATACTTGCACTGTAAAATATTTTGTATAGAGTAACATGGACTATTGTTTGATTCATAAGGCTATAAGTAGTCATAATAAATACAAGACAGCAGGTATTTGTAAGCCACGTTCTATTTCCAGTTTTAGGAATAGCTTCTTTCTTCCCACTACTTTGCACATTAACCTTTCTCTTTGCTTTGTAGATACAGAACCAATTTTTAAAATGCCCAATTTCTTTTTCTTTCTGTATGGTTAAAACAATTTATGTCATGTCTCTGCTTATTTCCAGGTTACAAGGAAACTTCCTATTCTGCACTATGATGTTTAGCTTCCACTTTAGCATGTGAATGCATGAACCATCTTAATTCTGTCTAACAACAAATGTGAGTAATTTATAAGATATTATCCTGATATGGCCTCTTATCTTTCTTTATTCATGAAGTTGCAGTGGCTTGGTTTTGCTTTTGGATTTCTAAGCTACTGATGAATACTTTTCATTACAATGTGATCTTCTTCAAAAATTAGAGCCAGATTTAAAATTCTCTTGATTGATTAGAATAATTTTCATTATTAGAATGATCTGAAAAAAATCATAACAGTATTGTATATATTTACCCATGACCATGGCATCTCTTTCTCTCATATTTAGGTTGTTATATTTCTTAGTCATATTTTAAGTTTTAGTAGATATCTCATGTATCATATGTTAATTGATGCTGGGTTGTTTTTTATTGTTATAAATGTTATTTTAGTCTTTATTATCTAGGTAATATTGAAACATATATATATACAGAGATGTAAATATATAGAAATATTTATTTTTATCATATAACAAATTTCACTGAAGTAACTAATAATTTTAATAGATTTTTGTACATCCCTTAGGTTTCCAATGCAAAACTCTTACTTGTAACATGAAAACTATATTTCTTTTCACACCCACTTAAAAAAAAAAAAACTCCTGTATGGACATTATGGTAGAATTCTGAGGATCATTGCTCTCATTTTTAGTTTCCTGAATGAAGTGTTAAGTATTTCATAATGTTGAATGAACCTGTGTATTTTCTTAGATGACCTTCATGGGATTGACCAATTTATCTTCAAAATTTGCTGTCTTTTCAGAAATAAATTGTAGGGGTATTGTCTACTACAATAAATGTTAAATTCTTTCAAATGTTCCTCCTGTCTCTATTAGGGAAATTAAAGGCATTCTTGTTTTTCTGTTAACTGAAGGAATTATAGCGTATATGGATTTGAGTAACAGCAAGTTTTACATCTCAATTAAATATATAGTATCAGTATCTTGATTTTTGATATTTTAAATGTGTGATTAACATATATTAATTACACTTAATTAATGAACTTTATAATGACATTTTTATACATGCATATAATATATTTTATCATAGATACTTTACAATTTAATCTAAAATATTTTGTTGATTTTGGATAGATAGCTCATCAATTAAGAATATTTACTTCTATTAAGCAGATAACACCTGCAAGGCAGCTCATAATCTCCTGCAACTCCAGTTCCAGAGGATCCAACCCTCTTCTGCCCTCCACAGGCATTAGACAAGCACATGGTGCACAGACATACACACAAGCAAAACACTCATTTGTATAAAAATAAAAAACGTAAAGCTTTAGTACATATTTTATAACACTAATGCGTGTTTTATGGTATGTTGTTCTAGAATTGATCCTTTGCATGTGTTCAGTGTCTACATACAAATGTCCATTTGGCCACTCAAGGTTCTTGTATTGTACTAAGGTTTTAAGTTTTTGTACTTCCTATTGGTAGAGAACGATTTCAGGTTGTTCTTTTAACAATGTAATAACAGTTATGTTTCCCATTCATATGCCTTATATGTGTAGTTCTACCATTAGTTTTACAATTTTAATTTTGATGCTTTAAATCATATTATGAGATGCATATTAAACAGGATTGCATACTGTTCTTCAATGAGTTACCATTTGATGAGTTGATACAGCATTTTCTCATCACTATTTGTTGTTCTTTGAAATCTAATCTATCTGATATAAAACTGCTCATGGTAATTTCCTTCTGCTTACTGTTTGTATTCTGTTTCTTTTTGTTTTCAACCTATTATAGTCAATAAAATGCACATTTCATAGGCTATGTACAGTTACTAAAACTTTAATAGGGGTATTTAGCTCACTCAAACTAGTAGTAAGTATTAAAATGTATGGAGTAGTTTCAATTTGCTTTATATTTTTATGTAACTTTTAGGTACTTATGTATTTTTTCTTGTTTTATACTGAACCCTTCTCTCTCTCTCTCTCTCTCTCTCTCTCTCTCTCTCTCTCTCTCTCTCTCTCTCTCCTCACCTCATGTGTGTGTGTGTGTGTGTGTGTGTGTGTGTGTGTGTGTGTGTGTGCTACCTTTGAGGAGATAAACTTTTGAGGTAGAAACTAAATCAAAGTGAAGAACAAATTTTATCTCCTTCTCAGACAATAGTTGTTAAGTTATTCTTTCCTTACTGTTTATTCTAGTTAAGGTATTATTGCTGTGAGGAGACACCATGACCATAGCAATGCCTATGAAGAAAAACATTTAATTGGGGCTGGCATATAGTTCAGGGATTTGGACCATTATTATCACGGGGAAAGCATAGTAACAAATAGGCCAGAAGGAGCATGAGAGATCTACATCAGATCTTCAGGCAGGAGAAAGAGACACTGGCCTTTGGAATTTCAAAGCTCACTCTCAATGACATATTTTCTTTGACAAGGCCACATCTACACCAATAAGACCATACTTCCTAATAATGTGTCTCCCTATGGGGGTCATTTTCTTTCAACTACCACACAGTCACATAGAGAGATAGTTATGCATGTTGTGGGGTTCAGGTGTCAGCTGATAAGGTCAAAAGACACTTATCCAGGGTACTGGGCCCCTGAAGGGGGTGGGGAAAGCCCATTGAAAAGGGGCTTCTGGAACATGAGATGCTCTCTTCCTGGTTCCTGGCTGTTGGAGAGAGGAACAGAATCCATCATCTGTCCATCACTCATCCACTGTTCCAGACTCCAGTCCCTGTTCAGGTGCTACTGTAATCTTTTACCTGTACCGTGAGTATCAGTTTATATTTTAATAAATATCTATCTGGTATTGGTGCCTTCTAAGTAAACTCCACCTACATATGCAGATATTTAAATAGTTGTTATTATCTATATTCTGAGAACCACTAATTATTATGCTATGTGGTGTTTTACATCATCAAATGACATGTGGGATGACACTATGACAATCCAGCTTGAGCAAAAGTATGAAGAAAGCTTATGGACCTGAACAACAACAAGAAATAAAACCTGATAAAACATAAGGTAAATGGGCCACTGGTTAAAGTACTTTAATATATTTTGAAGGATCTCTTCCCTAAATTTAAAGGTTTTCCAAAACAGGAAACTAGTTGAACCATACATTATTGAGACAATAGGACACTTTAATAGCCTGTTTCTGCTCTCAAATTTACTGTTAGGTATAACTAAACTTCCACACACACTTTTTTAAAATGAAAAAAAAAATCTTCAAACTATAAATATATTAATTACTTTTAAATCAAAGTGCGGAAGACCCTACTACTTCATCTGAACTCATAAGACCCTCACACTTTGTTATCAAATTATATGTTAAAATATTAAATCCATTATTTTCAGAAACTATCTTATAAATTACTTAAACACAAATAATGAAATCTCTCCTGTACATATTGAACTGCCTCTTGGGTTCAAGTTTCAAAAACTGTGATCAGTTTCAAGGACAAATTAGGCTAGAGACTATAATAACTACCCAAGATATTTCAGTTACATTGAGTTGGAAAAGAAGGCACCTTTGCCATTTAAAGCATGATTTTGAGATGACAAGGTTAAACACAGAATTGGGGGTTGGTGTGGAGGCTACAGTTCTTTATTTGTATCTGTCCCTTAATAGTCCTGGTTCTCAGCCTTCTCCCAAGCCTAACCACTCACTTGCCATCTTATTCTGTCCTTTGTGGACTATCTTGATTCCCTTTGCTAAGACTGTATTATTTCCACCAGTAAGAAACTTATTCAAAATTCTCTTGACATATTAAGCTGGTTTTGACATATTTTGAGAATAAAAGCAAGACAGTAAAATTCTTTATTTGTAGATATTTGTAGAGAATTATTTTGAGGTTCCTATCTTTAGAGAGACAGCACTTTTTGATAAGTAGGTGTGCTGGTTAATTCTAGATGCCAGCTTGACACACCTAGAATCACTCAACAAAAAGTTGTAATGGGGATCAGGTTGGCTTATTAGTATGCCCATGAGTGATTGGTTTAATTAAGTTATTTGATGAGAGAAGACCCAGGCTAAAAATAGGTAGCACCATTCCCTGGATTTATGTTCTTAATTGTGTAACAGTAGAGAAAGCAAGATAAGAGGTAGTCATGGATATATTCATTCCTCTTTCTGCTCTTGACCATGTATAGGACTAAATGCTTTTATTTCCTCTCTTGACTTACTACCTAGAGGAACAATAACCTAGAGCAGTATGTCTAGTATACCTTTTCTCCATTAATGCTGTTTTTGCCAAGGTGTTTTATCATAGCAATATAAATGAAGTTAAAAACATAAAGGTAAAGTGGCCTAAATGTTACAGGGCCTTGATAAACTCACATAAGTTTTAAGGCAAGTTTGCAAGTTAGGGTTAATAGTAGCTTCAATGGATATCAGGCAGCTTTGTGTTTGTAATAACAATACATCATGAGAACTTGGATCTCATAATAAGAAATGAAAATGGATGGGAGCAGTTTCTAAAAGTGAATTACTGCTCTAATGGCTTCCTAATGAAGTCATTTGCTCACAGGTCACAAAGAACACAAGTAAAAAATAAAGCCAGATACTTTTGAGTCCCAGCCATTATGTTTTAAGGTTTAAATATTAAGCAATGTGCATGATATTCATTAGTTCTCTGCCCGCCAAAGTCTTGAAAGGGTCAAAGGCAGAAGTTCAAACATAATTGAGTTCACTTATAGTGCAAATGTTTACAGAGAAGGGGCTGGTTCATATTCCATTGCCTGTTTGTAAATCAGTTTTTCACCGGTGGCCCATGTTATTAATTAGGAGATATGCATACATTTTCATAGACCTAAGGAGAATATGAAGCATAATTTATAGACTATTCCAAAATGTAATAATATAATTTATTCCACTAGATCTTGAACTATAAACAAACTCAATCCCAGGGTACCTAAATATGAGGATTTAGTCTGATGATATACATAAAAGTGTTTTGTCATTTACAAAGTATGACTAGAGTTATTAAGATACTTTGCACAGGAAAAGAAAAATTATTTATAATAATTATTTTTCTTTTTGAATTTTAACAAGCAAGCCACCTTGCACTTTAGTATTAAGAAATAGTGAAAAGTTGTATTTGTAAACAAGCATTACATAAACATTGCAGCCTGCTTCAATGGGCCTTCAAACAAGCAAAATGAATTGATAAATTAAAAATAAGTGGACATTTGGAACAACTGAACCCTTGCTATGTGTATCTCTTTATTATTTTTATTTGCCTTATTTTAGTACTATTTCTAGAATTATTTTTATAGACAGAAAAAAAAGGTCCTTTGAATGTGAAATGTACCTTATAGGCTTAAGAAAATGAATACTGGGTCTCCAACTGTTGTCACTCTTTTTGGAAGGTTGTGTAACTTTCAGCAGGTAGAGCTTAGCTGGAGGAAGTGAGTCACTGATGTTTCATCTCACTTCCTGTCTCGATGCATCTCTTTAAGATAATGACTACTCCACCACCTTCCTAAACTGTAAATCTAATGAAGTCCCTCCTTTTTCCCCATGGGTGTATGGGCACAGGAAAAGGAACATAACTGCTACAACAATCAAAGAAACCCACACTGATAGGGCACAAAGCTGTCTCCTGAAAAAGATGACGGTTCCAAAGATACTACAGAAGCGCAGAAATGTAGTGAACTTTCCATTCATCATAGTTCTTTGGTTATTTCTTTAGATGTGAAGATGACCCATTGTCCCACCTTATTTTATTCTCTATTTGACTGCCAGGGTGCTTGCTCTACATCTCCCTCTATTCGTAGACAATGCTATTTTTTTTTCTCAATTTTTCTCTCAAAATAAACCATTGGCTCTGTACACATCTCATGTCTTAGCTTATAGCTCTACCAAAGTCATTAAACCTATCCAGCTTTCTACAGTATTACTGCAAGAATATAAATAGGTCACAGACCCTAATATTAAGTGGATCTGTTTGAAAATAATGAATTTTGTCATTTAAAACAGTACATCTATTCAGAAAACTAATCACTTTAACCTCAGTTGTCCAACCAACAAAAGAATATCAATGATAATACTACTTTTCTAAAGTTTATTCAGAATCAAAGATTATCAGTATATTACATATATGAAATTTAAAACCTTCTCTATTGAATCTATCCCTATATATCATTTTATTGAGTAACTACAGTTACAAGAGATTTCCAGCCCAACTAGCTCTGCCTACAGCTGCTTTCCCCCAACCAACAAATAAGACACCTATATTAAGTTCATGCTGTTTTCACCCATGTTACTTTACATGTTGATTCTTGGGTGGCTGGCTAAATTGTATCTCTGTCTGACTCCTCCCCATCTTCTCCTACCCATGCTCCTATTTCCTACCTACTGCCAAAGTGGCTGTCATGGGCCAAATCAGTCCTTTATTCACAGCATACAGAAAGACATTCCCATATCACTTCCCCTTTTATGTTTAATTAAAAAGGAAGGTTTCAATTTTAATAGGTCAAAATTGCATATCAGATGGTACCTAAACACAGGGTCAACAACCAGATAAAGCCTGAGAAATCTTAAAAGGGGTTCTAGAGCATAGAAACAACACCAAAAACAGCTTTTGAATTGTGTCTCTGAAGTGGGTCATGGTGCAGAGATGGCATGGCATCCAGGCCATGGACAAAATGGCTGTGGACTTGCTGCAGGCAGCTTAAGCTGCAACCAGTCCAGTTCCTGAAGTCTCACAGAAGACTCGGTATAAGCAACAAGCTACATGTGATTGATTCAAGGCTTCTGTTTATATTGAGCAAAAAGAAAACAGAGCCAAAGATGGACTCTTAGTAGCAGAATTTTCTTGGGTCCACTCTGTTTGCTAGCAGTGCACAGATTTGGCTTATTTAAGAGTGCTTCCTGACTCAACATTAGCAGCAAAGTCTGTGAAGCCCTTTAAGAGGCCCTCCTGCCAAACACTTAAGTGGAGTGAACATGGGTTGGTGATCTACTTGACAGTGTGGACCCTAAGATTCCTCTGAGTTGGGGTGGTAAAATGTTTGACAATATTTAATACTGCTTCCCAGAACTGGGAAGGTAAACATGGCGCTGGCACCTCCACCATGTTGAAAAGCTGCCAAGCAAGTCAGAGTCAGCATCTAAAACAATGTTTCACAGCCTAGAATTTTAAAAGCTCTTCTGGTTAGAAAAAAATTAAGGATTCGTAATAAAACAGATTCAGATGAAGAAAATCTCTAAATAGATTACAATGTTTACAAAATGTACACAGGCTTCAGAGAGATCAGAAAGAGGGTATAGAAAGTCCCTTAAAAAGAGAAATAAGTGTAAAAATTTAATAAACCATGTAAAATGGAAAATAGACACAGTCTGGATTATAGTTACTATTGTGTTTTCTTTTAATTTTTTTAACTGTTAATGAGCTAACTGCAGAAAACCGTGACTACAAAAGCTGCTCAGTTAAACAAACATATATTTTAAAGGTATCCTGACTTTGAAATTTGTGTCCAAGGATATATTGCTTTGCAAAAGAGGTTCTGCTTTTGTTTCAACAGAATATGAGAACCTGTGGATTGATTCCAGGCTTTTATGGTTTCTTTAGCCAAGACCACCTGAAAATTCTCTGATGGGAAGAGATGGTTGGCTTCAAGGCTAAGATGATCCAGCCTCAGGACCCTCAAAAGGTTGCCAGCCCTCCTTAATCAGCAGGAAGTAGTAATAGAAAGCTATGCCCAAATTCCCAAAATATAGTTAATCTCTTTCTAAAAATAAAAAGGGGATATGGTATATGAATGATTTTAATAAGCTAGAATATTAAATTTATTTAATCCAAAAATCAGCTGTTAATCTCAAAATATTTTAAATTGATATGGATTTTGGCTTATTGATACAAATTCAAGATCAATTTTTTGTACTGTACGTAAATTCCTACTCTTGCTTAAGATTCTATGTTTATGCAATTCATTTAAAATTGTAATGTATAATTAAAAAGTGCAGATTAATAGTCATTTATAATAACCAAACTTATAGTCATGTTAGTTATAATTTTAGGTATACAAAGGTATTTTTCAATTTGGCAGTCTTCAAACATTTTAAAGACCTAGAGAATATGGCATTTAAAATATTTTAAGAGCTTAGATTTTTCTGGACAATAATACAGGTCTGTTCCTGGCAGTCCGAATCTACTTCAAGAGAAAAGGGGGCATCAAAGAAACTCCATATAGAGTTTACTTTATTTGTGGCAACGGTAAGGTTAGCCACAAGAACCTGTTTATTGTATTGACTGCTTGTCAGTATGCTGTACATACTGGACATGCATGCTCCATAGGAATGTGACCTTTGAACTTTGGTGGAACAAGCTGTGATGATCCTTCACGTCCCTGCTTTGCAGAGAAAAATGCCAGACATTCTTCAGGACATAAGGAGAAGAAGCTGAGAGACTATTCCAGATTGGGCAGTGTAGTTCTTCAGATTTTCTGCCTCACTGAAAAGTATACCAGAGACTCTGAGCCTGTAGGCTGAAAATGGATGTTCTAACTTTATAAAGGAACTTTGGGTGACTGTCCAAGCAGACAGGAGTCATCTCTGTTATTTCTAGACTTTGGAAGTTGCTTATACTTCCTGTTTACTCAGGTGATATTATATTCTTCTGTAGGCTTTGTTGTAGCTTAAGATTAGATGTTAGAGGTACAGTTTTTCATAGTTATATTAAGAGGTATATTGAATATGAAACTTTAGATTCATAATGATAAGGTAGATAATAGAGTATTTTCTTTAATTTTGCTAAACACAAGTAGACTACATATTGTAACTGTAATCCTTGCTTGTTAACTGTTTTGTTATATGAAATGTTGCTATGTTGAAATTGAAACCTTCCTTTTTGATTACTCAGAAAAGGGGAAGTGATATGGGATGTCTATATGCTATCAATAAAGGAATATTTTGGCCATGGCAGGAACCATAGAAGAAGTAGGCAGGGAAATCAGATCATAGGTAGGATAACGAGGGCAGAGTCAGACAAACTGACCCAGCAGCCCAAAGAAGCAACATGTAAAGGAACACAAGTGAGCCACGAGCCGCATGGCAAGACAGAATCATGGAAATGGGTTGAATTAATCTTAATCAGCATTTTTTATTAAACCAGTAGGTAGGACAATTATTTACAATGTAACAACATAATCCCACTGCAGGTTAGTAGGAAGGCATTGCACACATTTTTTCTCTCTTCTGTATAGATCCACTTTTATCATAAATATTAAGTAAGAAGGAGGTCTTCCTGGTTGTTTGCAATGCTGAAATGTTTGGTGGTTCCTTTTAACAACAGGAAACAAAAGACTAATTGAAAAGATTAAATGAATCAATTAGGTCATTTATAAAAACTAAAGATCTATTTTTTGCTTAGATTCTAAAGTTTAGGAAGTCCAAAATTGGCATCAGCATCTACTCAACTTCATGCTACTCAGTTCATGGCAGAAAACAGAAAGGAAAGAAAAAACAAGAGAAGTAAACTTGCCTTGTAGCAATCTGATCTCATGGTAAATAGTCCATTACTATGACAGTGAGAACTTACTCATTATAGAACAGCATTAACCCACTTATAGTTATTTCAATCTTGTTATACAAATATAATTCACTAGGTTTTACTCACTAATAATTTTATATTAAAGAAATAAGTCTCTAACCCTTGAATTTTGTAGGCACATTATAATCATAGCATCCAACCTGATGGTGTTTGATATTAGAGAGTCTGAGAGGTGATTAGATCAGAAAGTGAGACTGTGAGGATTTTCTTTATATAAGAGACATGAAATGGATGATGTCTTAGTCAATGTTCTATTGCTGTGAAAAGACACTATGACCATGGCAACTCATAATGGAAAACACTTAACTGGGGCTTACTTAAAGTTTCAGAGGTTTAGTTTTTTATCATCATAATGGGAATCATGGCAGCAGAGAGGCAGACATGGTACAGGAAAAACAAACAAACAAACAAAAAAAAAAAAAACAAAAACCAAGAGCTCTAGATCATGATTTGAAGGCAGAGAAGGAAGAGAGAGACACTGAGCCTAGCTTGAGCATTTGAAACCCCAAAGACCATCCCCCTGACACACTTCCTACAAGGCCACACCTTCTAATCCCTATCAAGTAGTGACATTCCCTAATGATCAAGCATTTAAACATATGAGGCAATGGGAGCCATTCCTGTTCAAAGCTCCACAGAGACTCCTCGTTTTCTCCCTCCTCCTCTCCTCCTTCTTTCTCCTACTCTTTATTCCTTTCTCTTTCCCTGAACCTCTGTCTCTGGCATATACGACAAGATAGTTATCTTTTGACCAGAAAGAGTATTCACCTAATGCTGGAACTACCAAGGCCTGAATCTTTGACTGCCTAGTTTCCAGAGTTTATGCCACCGATCAGTGGTATAGAGGTATTATGTTATAGAAGCACAAGCTTTCCATTGTAGCTATTTCTACTCAACTGAAACCTTCCTCCTACCCATAGCATGGACAAAGGCTCATGATAGTGAAAAAATTACAAACTTCAAACAAAAACCTTATAAGGCTCGGGGAGCTCAAAATTCTATAGGACTAACAAAGCCCCTTGACAAGGTGATTACTAGCAATTAGAAATTTGTGGGGAAGAAGACTATTGTCTACAGAGTTCTTTATAAGTTGAGGAAGAAGCTCCAGAGGTACAACTCTCTTACAGAGTACCCACATTCTGGAAAGACTTTTGAAGATGAAAATGATCTTGAGGCCTCTGTTGCTTGATATACAAGTAATTCCAGTGTCCTCATGGACTCATTAATTAGACCCTGTGGTCTGTGATCGGGACTTTATTTAGAGTAAATGGACTTTTCCACAAAAGACACACAACATTTGGCTAAGATGGTTATGGCTTACTATAATGGTTTTAAATGATAGGAGTGGTCTACCAATGTATCCTACTGAGCATCTTTCATTTATCAGTCCTTAATTTTACAAGTACTAGTCTTGGACTTGAAGGATATAAAAATCATGAAGTTTGATATATATTTATAAAATACTGAAAAGAACCGTAAATCTTGCCTTCATGAAATGTAAAATTAGGGCCTAAGAAAATGGCTCATTAAGCACACAGCATGAGAGTCTTCTTCTGATCCCAGTACTTATGGAAAAAAGTGTTGGTGTAATGTAAACAACTGCAACCCTTAAGCTTTTGGTCAAGAAGTCCGGCTGAGTGGGTGAGCCCCAGGCTCAGTAGATTGACAGAACACCATGCACCCTATTTGCAGTGGCTAGAGAAATCAAGCTGCAATTGAGCTTAAAACTTCCTCTTCTCTAGACAGCTTTTATAATGCCTGAAGTTATTATACAGGCCATCAAAGCATGGTCATCAATGGACTTGTTCACATATAAACTCAACAATCTAAAACATCAATTTGTTATGCAAGATAAGGGATTAGATTTTATGGGGAATAATCAAACTGTTCTCTGATGGGATTTGAAGCCTACTCCATAAAAGGGAATTAATATATGATATTATGAACCTAAATATAAAATTTAATAGTTATTACTGTGTATGATATTCCACCCAAATTAGTAAACTTTATATTTTAAACTTTCTGAGTATATTAGGTCAGTGATTGTAAATACATTGTAATATTCAAGAAATGTGAATTCTCTAATCCAATGCATAGACACTACATGATTATTACAGTATATTACTGATTGTCAACAGTAATACCACAAATGAAACAATGAAGATTCTACATGAAGAAATGTTAAAAATTAAGAAATAAATTGCTCTATAACACAATCACAATCCTGATTTAGACATAATTTTCATTGATGTCAATGCAGCTTGGATACTGACTATTGCCTTGCATATCCACAGAAAAATTACAAGATTTAAAACTTGTAGATATGCAACTCTTTCTCCCAAACATTTGGGGATCTTTATCCTGCAGTGGATACAAGTGTTCTATAGGGAAAGAGACTGAAAGCAGATGTTTCTGGGAGAGGGAAAGGAAACTTGAGGACCTCCAAGTGTATTTGCCTTTAGGAGGCATGATCTCTAGCTTCTCAGATGTGCTTTCAGAGAGATACAAATATTGAAGATATCTAGATGGTGCAGAAACACTGGGACACGTGGGGAGGGAAATAACCTCTGGTTGCTTTTATGTGTCAACATGACAAAGCTGGAGTCATCAGAGAGGAAGGAGCCTCAGTTGAAGAAATGCTTTCATGAGATCCAGTTGTAAGGCATTTTTTAAAATTCATGATCAATTGGGGAGGTCCCAGCCCATTGTGGGTGGTATCATCCCTGGCTGGTGGTTCTGGGTCCTATAAGAAAGTAGACTAAGCAAAATATGGGAATGGAGCTGATAAGCAGCCCTCCTTCATGGACTCTGTATCAGCTCCTGTTTCCAGATTCCTGCCCTGCTTAAATTTATGCCCTGACTTCCTTTAGTGAGGAACAGCAATGTGGAAGTATAAACTGAATAGAGCCTTTCCCCCTCAATTTGCCTTTGATCATGATGTTTTGTTGCAGCAATAAGAACCTTAACTAAGACCACTTGCTAATGGCATTTTTATTCCTTCACTTTAAAATGGGGTTCTGTGTTTAATAGTAGACACATTTTAGAAAACAATAAACTAATAGTGTAGTCAATATATTTACTCAGGATTTTGTGCCATGTACTGAGGCATATTATGACAGGCTATATTATGAAAATAAAAGGATCTATGTGACTACATTTACGAATAATGAATTCTAGTACATTTATCAATATGAATTATGTAGATAATTTAATTCAGTGGTTCTAAACCTGTGGCATTTGTCCTTTGGGGGTCCAACAATACTTTCACAAGGGTCTCATATCAGAAATCTTGTATCATTTACTTGCATTGTGATTCATAACAGTAAAAAATTACAATTACGAGGTAGAAACTAAAATAATATTATGGTTGGGGGTCAACACAGCATGTGGAGCTGTATCAAAGGATCACAGTATTGGGAGTGTTGAGAACAACAATTATTTAATCTATGTTTAGTTTTGAGGTAGCTCACAAACCCTTCAAAGTTTTCTTTCATATTAAATTGCATTTGGGGGAAGTGATAATTCCTCCATTGAACATTTGTAGAACTGTCTATAAACCAAAAGGTTAAGGATGATAAGTCAATCTCAGTAAGATTCTAACAACTTGCTTTTAGTTTTGCTTCTCCAAGCTTCATCTAGTGTGACATAGGTAATGTTTCACCTTCACCAGGCTGAAAGATGTCCAGACATTTGTTAGATTATTAATGGGTGTGTTCATAAGGATGAGGTTAGAATTTGAATTCATAGATTCAACAAGGAAAACCCACTCTCACTGGTGTGCACAGTGACATCAGTCACTGTGGACTTAAATTATTAAAAAGGAAGTTTATTTCTATTCTCTCTGTCTCTGTGTGTGTATCTGTCTCTCCTCTCAATCTCTCTGTCTCTGTCTCAGTGTCCCTCTGCCTGTTTCTGTCTCTCTGTGACATTGTCTCTCTCTCCATCTCTTTCTCTCTGTTTCTCTCTCTCTCCCTCTCTCTCTCTCTCTCTCTCTCTCTCTCTCTCTCTCTCTCTCTCTCTCTCTCCCTCCCTCCCTCCCTCCCTCCCTCCCTCCCTCCCTCTCTCTCTCTCTCTCTCTCTCTCTCTCTCTCTCTCTCTCTCTCTCTCTTTCTCTCTGTGTGTGTGTGTGTGTGTGTGTGTATGTATGTGTGCATGCACACACACACACATTCATGTCCTCAGACATAGGAGGTCCTGGGTTTTAGGTTTCCATCACTAAATTAGAGCTTCAGCATCCTTCCTACACCACTACCACACAGCCACATTTCTCTGCCTTGGAGAGTTAGACTGTATCATACCTCCATCTTTCCTAGTTCTCAGGTTTGCAGACAGCAGATGGTGGGACATTTCAGCCTCCACAACTGCCAAGGAGCCAATTATATTATATATACACACATTGGTTCTGTTCCTATAGAGAATTGTGAAAAATACATCATGCTTAAGTTTCACTTACTTTATACTATTCCCTGGAGACATAAAAAAGAATAATCTAGAAAGGGTGAGAGTGGCCACATTACTGGAGACAAAAATATTTTACATTAACAATTTTTCATTTTTATGCATCATCTTGCTAGTTTCTTGATTAAGAAAACATAAGTAGGGGCTGGAGAGATGGCTCAGTAGCTAAGAGCACTTATTTCTCTTTCAGGGCATGTATATCCAGTTCCCGGCCATCTGTAACTCTAGGTCTAGGGATCCAACACTGTCTTCCAGCCACTGCATGCATGCACATGGTGCACATACATACATACATGTAGACTAAAACCTTATCCACATTAAGTAAAATAAAAATACAAATAAAGCAGTGGAAACTGATAAAAAATAATAGTTATAATAATGCTGATTATAATAACAGTAATATAATAAAAAGGCCAACCTATATTGCCAGCATATAATCTAGTAAAAAATTCTCATTATAAAATGATCTGGCAAAGTTTTATTAGTAGATAAATTTCAAGTAAAAACATCTTGTATTCAAATATCCCTGTGTCCTCAGTTTCTTCCCATCTACATTAAAAATATATATAACCAAATTCATTATTTCATCATTTGAATTTGTACTATTTGGGGAAAATTTACATCTTCACAGAGTTATGCATAAAAAAATTAAGTCTTGCTCTGGGTCAGGTATCACTGATGTCAAAAATATCTGTTTGTGCTTGTTTCTGTCACTCTGTCACATAGACATAGTCACATCACACACTTCTTCATCATTTATTATACATATTTACATAAAAATGCTCTTGTTTTCTTAATTACATTGTTCTTTGGAACAAAATGGTAACAGGATAACTGGAAAAATTATAAATTAATATGAAGATCTCTTCCAAATTAGGACATGTTGTTCAGTGCAGTATAGCTCTATGTGTGTCCGTGTCCCAGAGATCCAGATGGTTGTGATTAATACTACATCACTCTGTTTGTTAAAATAAACTTTACACACTTGTACTGTCCTTCTTGTGATCATGTCACAGTCACCCTAGTGTCTTATCTGAACACGAGTGCATAATGATGAAGATATGTCTCAGAACTTTCAAAGTAGAATCCTTGTAAAGTGAATGTATTGAAGTTATGTTGAGCTTTGGTAGTTGGGGAACAAAAGAAGAAAGAAAAGATAAGGGCAAGAAATACTCTTGATTAATTACATGTGCCACGGTTGCTTTTCCTAAAGGAAGTGTTACTGTTAGTAATCATTTTTTCTGTAGGGAATTTACAAGCATAGAGATTTAACCTTTATATAAATCAACTGTGTGGTGTATGGATGTTTCCATTCCATTAATTAACGTAGTGGAAGTGAGCAGCAGTTTAGTTGCAGGGATAAACAGAATAGGTGTTTCATTAGAATTAGCCTCATGAACAAGTTGGTACTGACAGTTGGCACTGTTGAAATATGACTGGTTTGGTATCAGATGTTGGGGTTACCCTGTGTTCAGGGCCCTGCTTGTTCCCCTTGAGGGAGCAGGTAAGAAGATGCAGAAAAACAACACCACAGTCTCAGAGTCTAATTGAAACAAGCAAGTCCAATTTTATTGAGAAAGGTAGAAACTGTAAGTAGTCTCCTTCCAGCCAGTGGGGTAGGACTTTGTTTAGCTGCTGCCTGTGGCTGTAGCTTGGTCATCTCCCACTGGTCTAGGTTGCCCTGTATCAGGACTACACCTTTATTGTCAAGGCCCCAGGTAGTCACAGATTGGTTTATGAGGAGATACTAGGAGGACTGTGTTAAGGCACCAGTTATAACCAACTTGAAATGGCTGAAGCCAGTCTGGTATCCAGGCCCTTATAAACCTCTAGTGCCTATACATCCCATGTGTCACATGATCATTGGTATAGCCTTGTAAATCTAAGAGCTAAAGAAAGGAAATACTTTAATTGGTCATGAATGCAGAGCTTAGTATTTATTGGACAGAAGTAGCACTAAACAGTGACTGAGTTATTAGTCTTGCTGGGACATACTACCAGGGTTTCCAATAGAAAAGCAAAGGACAATTTTGAGAAGTGAGTAATTAATATTGTTTGACTTAGGTCTTAGGACAATGCCTAAGTAGGTATTGTCAGTTGCTATTGTAGTCTCACCTTGGTCTAGAGAAATGGCCATTTTACCTGCACAGCTTTTCACCTGAGTTTTTCTCATTGGAGATGGTTATAGATGTTTTTAGATGAGCATAGCATAGGCTGCTCTTCAGAAATTTTGTTTCAAGTTAGGAAGTTGTTTTAGGTAGTACAAATATCAGCCATTACTCAATAATTGGCCACTCAGAAAGGAAATAATTTATCACTTGATTCTTGCAAAGGACCCAATAGTTGCTGTGCTTGAGGAATTTGAAAAGCATCTACTACTGACAGAAATCCTTAATAGAAATTCTCAAAGTGAATTTACAGAGCTTTTCATAATGATGACAGATTATTTTTATTGGGTTTCTAAGAGATAATTATTCTTAAGAAGAAGTTTGTTAGTTTGTTCTTTTAATTCAACAACTCATACAATGTTTGATTATAATTCTGAGATACCATTGTAGATACAATGGTATTTTATAGATAAGTGACAAGATCAGCTGACATTCAAGTTGACTTATATCTATATTCTTTGCTGTTTTGCATGAATACTGGAAAGTCAGACTGTTTCCATCAGTGAAAGGAACAATGGCATATTTGAGATTTTTTGATATCCACCATGAATCAAACAAGTGTCTTAGTCTTCTTGGTTGAAGGAACTTATATATAAAGTTTATAAAACTTACAAAGAAAATCTATGTTTTCTGTTTCAATATGACACAAAGTTTCCTTTCAGTTCCAAATTTTATGGGAAGTTGTTTCAAAGCAATAATACTAAATGTAGATACAATTTATAAGCACATTTTCATTATTTATCTCTTGAAATATTTAAACCAACTTCTTGATAACTCATGTATCTACTCTTCCATAATTCTTATATATACAAAAACCTAAAAATGTAAAAATTCCATAAACATTTTAAAATAATTTTGTTACTGTGGCTTTTAAGTTAAAAACTACTGACGTAGAAAAGTGTTTATGTTTACCAGGGTTATGTCCCTGCCACAGGTAGTGTCAGAAACATAAAGCTCTTTGAAAGAAACACTACACTGGATAGTTATTCATTGTCATCCCTGAAATTATATCTCCTAACAACTCAGAGACCCTCGTGTCATGAGTTGTGACTTCCAACATTCCTGCTTTTCATGGCTCCAAGAAAAATAAAGTCAAAAGACCTAAGTCCACTGTTTGGCAATGCATGAACCAGATTGCTGATAACCTCAGAAAGTGACACCAGGTCTTCTCCCTTAACTTATTTTTGTGGCACACAATTAGCTATTGAGGGGCAACTAATTATCTTTAAATGGTTTGTAAAAAAAAAAAAAAAAATTCTCATTCTCTCTCTCTCTCTCTCTCTCTCTCTCTCTCTCTCTGTGTGTGTGTGTGTGTGTGTGTGTGTGTGTGTCTGTCTCTCTCTCACACACACACAATTCTTTGAAATTACTAAAATTGTATAATTGTCTGGCCTTTGTCACCATATTAATGTCAGCTTTAGCGTCAGATCAATATGGCTACTCACTCTAGCATCACAATTTTTATCCCTGTTCTTCTTTATTGAGTTACTTTAGTTTAAATCCAAATTAAAAATAATCTTAAAGGTGAGAAAAGATGCTTGGGTTCAGTTTTCTTTTTATTAAAATATATGTATCCAAATTCATCTGTGTCTGTGTCATTGTGAAGCTACATATAAAGTGATATTCCTACTCTATTGACTGTACTTCCTTGTCATTGATATGGAAATGTTCAATCTAAACCAGATTAGAAGAAATATTCTATTCATAGCTGTTTCACGGGACTTTCCTCTCCACAAATCTGTCATCACCTTTACTGTGTTCACTCTGGTTGCTTGTTGATTATTGACCTCCCTCCACAGAAGAAGGTTAGATCATGATAGGATCCTCACCCAAGTGTCTAGCCAGGCTTCCCAACCAGTTGCAGCAATTCTTTCCTAATTGTCAGTGACCTCAGTGAGAAGCTAGAGTACATAGATAGGGAAGGATTAAATGTATATGATCCACTATTTAACCATGGGGAATTATAATACCTGTTGGGTACAGATCTTCAAGTAGAGTGCCTTAACATCTGGCCCCAGCCTGTAACCCCTCATCCACTGAGCCATGTGTAAGCCTAGTAAATTCAATGCTTCTCTCAGGTGAACTTTGGTGGAATTGTACCTTGCTTTGTGTTGGGACCCTAGGCATTGGGGTAAATGTTATTTACATCTCCTAGGAAGGAATTTGAGCTATAATGGCAAAATCTGGGATTGGCATTAAGAGATTCCTAGACTAAATGCACATAAACATTTTTATCTTGTAAAAATTAATTTCTAAGGTTAGACTATTGCAATGTCTTGTTGAAAATATCAAATATAGTAAATTTAAGTGAGTAATATGTTGTGTTCAATATTGAACTGGTTTTAAAGTCAATGGTTGAATTGCAATGTTATAAAAAAACAGATACTGGTCTGTTTTTCTGTTTATCTCCAACTTTATTAGAACTGAATCTTTGAAAAGCCTCTTTATATAAAATTAATAGACCATCATAATTTAGATAAAGTTAAGTAGCTTAGTGTATAATGTATGGGCTTTTAAGGACCTGGAGATCAGCCTGGCCTCAGCCAGTGAAAACTGTTGATAACTAATGCTTTAAAACATGTGGCTCCTAACCACTTTAATAATCACGAATGACCTTTACATTGTAACATTTGAAAGTTTATACGTATTATGCTTCTACTTTATGAACAGTATTTTCCCATGTTGGATTAAATACATAAATATTTAATTTGACTCATTGTCTTTGTCTTCTGTGAGTTGCTTGACAATAGTGATAATCATTCCCTTGAATTTATAAAAAGTTCTGTTTTATTTTCATTATGGGTCATTAATGTAAAGTTTTTATGCTTAGAGGAGAGATGCTATTTTTGCTTTTTATGTTGTTTTTATTCAAGTGCACAGGCTTTGGCTGTTTAATTTTTTATTATTTGTTTTTTTTGGCTTTTTATTACTATTGTTGTTTTCTCATTTTTGTTCAAGTTACCTTTTCTCTTTCTGCAGTGGTGTTTACAATGTTGAGGATGAGGCTCCTTCATGGTAACATTGGGATCATGGTTCTCTATGTCTGGTACTCAGAGTCAAGTTCTAACTAGGTCTTCAGTTTCTCTATTATAGTGGGATCTACAGCACTTTAATTAGGAGACCTACAACAAGTTTGTTCTGGCATTGTGGAGTAGCCCAGGCTCATAACTCTAGATAGCACAAAAAGGTGCCAGCCAAGCATCTGGCAAGACTCTGGCCAGTCAAGTATGATGGCTGCCAGGTACTTGATCGAGCGAGGCTGGGTCCTGATGAGTCCAAGGGGGAAGGAGGTAGGCAGACAAAAGGAAGCTTTTCTTGGCAAACAGCCATGAGACTCAGGAAGCCAGAATGGTTGTAAGAATAGAAAGTAGGAGTTTCAGTAGCCTATCTTAGTTTGTGCCATATGTGGTGTCTACAGAATCTGTCAGAGCAAAAGGGTCTAGAATCAGATGAGTTCCAAAAAGTGGGGGACTGGCCAAGAAGAAGGGTCTGTCCCTGAAAAACAACCTCAGGATTCACAATCTGGGTGGCCAGAACGGGCAATCAGGTTTATTTTCATTTTGACTTCTACCATAATTCTCTCAATTATGTGTTTAAATCAACTCATCATTTATAGGCTGGGTCTTTATCAATATCCCATGTTTTTTAAAGTTTTATCTCTTATGTGGTTGGTATTCATTTTATTCAAATATATTTTTGTTTTGAAATTCTTGGCACTGTTTCTTACTTAATGGATACCTCTGTAAATTGTTGTGTGCTATCTTAGAATTTTGCAGATATTACTCTCTGTTATTTGGAGTGAAACGTTGCCTTCAACACATTCACAGTTTTGCTTTCCTTTTGTGTATACTTGCCTTCTGTGTCACAGACCATTCATTTTGTGATGATATAACAAAACCAAAACAGACCAAGCATCTTAAACAGCAGATACATGGCTTTCTCAGTTGTGTATGGCTCAAAGTCTAAAAGAAGAGGTCAGACTTAGTGCTTAGTGTCTTGGTTGTACCTGCCTAGATCTGTAGATGATTTCTATGTCTTTCTAGACTTGGGAGATAGAAAGTAGAAAGGGGTCAAGAAAACCTGGATACATCTTCTCTAGAGTACTGACTTCATTGTTTAGAGCTCCACCATCATGATCAGATCACTTCCCAAAGTGTTGTGAACATTAAGGACTTGAGGTGTTAGCACTCAAAATACAACACAAATACTATTTTGCAGAATTGTAGAGTGAAGTAGTTGTTGAAAATGTTCTGATGTTTCTGCCTAAATTTTTCAGTTAGAGTATACTTTTTTCATTTGTGTATTTGACTTTCTTCTTTTTTCTATGGTGTTTACCTACAATATTGCTTTATAACTTTGTTTCCTTTGTGGAAAACTCCATTACAAATCACCAGTTATGAGTATACAAGATGTTATTTTCTTTCATATCACTGGAAACACCAGACAATAGCTGTTTGTGGGGATATTTTCAAATATGATAAAAACATTCAGAGATATCAGAGGGATCTACCCACAGTCAGTCTAGGAGGATCAGACAGTGGTAACTCACTCCTTTAATCCCAGCACAGGGACTATCCCAGGAGTGGTGACCTACTGAGTTCGAGGTCATCTTAGTTTACAGAAGGAGTTCCAGGCTCCCAGGCAGACAGTGGTGGTACCATGCCTTAACTGAGCAAAGAAAGTATTTAAGGCAGGCATACAAAGACAGAGCAGGAAGAAGAGGCCAGGAGGAGTGTGGCTAAGGAAACTGGAAGACAGCTGGGTGAGATATGACTGTGGTGTTTACTCTCTCTAATATCTCTGCCTTTCCCAGAGATCTGGCCCTAAGTTTCCTTTATTCATGCAAGAGCTGTTCACTTCTGGTTATTTAGTACTACTACTAGTATGATTTTCATCATTATTAAAGCTTGGTTTTCTTTTACATTTTCTCTATGATTCATGAGATCTGCTGTTTTTTTTTTTTTTTTTCTTCACCCATTTTCTCGCATATTCACCTTAGGATTCTAGTGTTTATCTTGTATCATTTCTGGTCTCATCTTGCTGTCTGCACTTCTTTGAGAACTATCAGGCAGAAAGCTTTTGAGATAGAATCATGCATGGTGCATTATTCAGTAAGTTTTGTTACAGTTTGGGGATTTATTTTCTTGCAGGTAAAAATCTTATATCTCTGGCCCCCCAATGGCTTTTGTTGTTGTTTTTGTTGTTGTTCACAGTGGGTTTTGAGAAAAGAGGAAAACATTAAAATGTTTTTATTCAACTATTTAACCCAAAGCCTTCCAAAGAGATTGACATCCAAAGTGTTCTGCTATTCCATGTCCATGGTGGTGTCCAAGAAAGCTACCAAATGGGAGTAGTTTCTTGAGCCTAAGGATGATAAGATAGGGAGAGAAAAATAATTGCAGACATTCAGAGAAAATTATTATTGTTCTAGTTCATCCAACCTCATGTGTCTCAGGAATTTGAAGGTGTAAAGACGGAATCATGGGTCCTGATGTCTGAAACAGGATAAACACTATAGAAGTAGTTAAAACGAGCATTTCCTTTGCTCTCAGAAGGAGAGAAACACAGAAAGGTAAATTCTAGAAACTTGATGACATAGATAAAATAATTGGGTTGGCTTTGGTCACTTTAGTACAGGGGATGGAGATGTGATGAGTGTACTTTCTGAGATTCTCTTTTCAAATTTTAAAAATAATAAAATTATAATGAGAATGCTTGAAAGGTAGGAGCAACATTATCAGAACGTTGTTAGCTAAAAACATGAATGGAACAGTAGTTATCTCAGGACAAATCACATCCTAGTGAAAGAAGTTCACTGTACTTTCTGTAGTTTTCCCAGTGTCTGTTAAGTGGTAGAGGCACAAGATTGACAAGAACAAACCACTATAATACTCATATCTGTGAGTATATTGATGTCAGGTAGCATGTCATAGTTAGGAGAAGCTTTTTGAACATTCCCCACAGGAAACTAAGACTCAGTAAAAGGCAAACACTTCATATTCCAGTACTGTTCAATACATGGAGCTAAGACGAAATTCTGGCTATCTGGCCACAAAGTGTGTATGCTTAGTTACCTTGACAAGAGGGAGAAACATGAAGCTGCAATGGAAGTAATGACTGATATAATCAAACATCTTAAAATATTCCAGATTTGTGGCACAAAATAAAGATTACATCTTTAAGCAGCCAGTAGCTATGCATATGTTTGATTATTCTATGGCAACTTCCTTCATGGCCAGTGAGGCATCAATTTTCTGTAGAGACTCTGGTTCTAAAAGTACAGGGAGCATGAAACATGTGCTTAGACAAAAGCATAGTGATTGTGCCAGTGGTGAACATATGTGGCGTGACAAAATAAAAGTGACATGGAAAGACCCCAGTTGTCTTTGTAAGGTCCGGTACTGCTGTTAACTTCTTCTTTCTACACAGTATTTCTATTTACTTTTGCAAAAATGTGAAAGGACAAATAGATTTAATAAAATTTGTATTAAGCTATAATTGGTATATGAACAGTTGTAGATATGAATGAACTATGGAATATGTGTAGATCTACTTCTATTGATACAGTCAAGGCAATAGATGTGTCTCATCTCCAGAGTGTCTTCTTGTCTGCTTTTTCATTAGTGGCCTGGAGGTATTTTTCTGTTATGGTCATACACTAACAAAAAAAGTTCCCACAGCATAGCTTTGATCTCCACATTGCATTATTGTTAGCTATGGGCATGACAGACCTCTAGAACTCAGTAATCCCTGTACATATGAAACTTTAAAGCAATTTACAAAGTCCCCATGAGGCCCCTTCCACCACTTCTAGGAGCCACCATTCCACCCCTGGCAGGTATGAGTTGAGCTATTTTAGGTGCCACACACAAAACATGATGCCCGTGTAATGGAATGTTAACCTCAATAAAACAAGGACTCCTACTAAATGCTACAAGGCAGATAAACCTAGAAGGTACTATACTAAGAGCAAAATCCTGAACAGCATAGCATAAGTAATTTGCTCAAATAGCTGGAGAAGTTGTAGTCATGGGATTCATATGACCTGAAATAGCTCTCAAGAACTTAGTTATCCTCAATTGGAAACAGTTTTCTGGGTGATGGCTCGCTCAGTGGTTTAGAGCACTAGCTGCTCTTAGAGAAGATCCAGAATTGATTCCCATCACCCACATGGTGGGTCACAACCTTTAGTAACTCAAATTTCAGTATATCCAAAGATCTCTTCTCCATGGGCACTACATGAGTAAGGTGTATAGACATGCATAGAGAGCAGACCCTAATACACATAAAAACTGAAAAAGAAAAGAGCAGCTGCCCCAAGTAAGATTAAAAATGGTGTAGAAAATTTAATGAATGAAATCAAAACAGTTCTTAGTCCCTTTCTCAGTTAATGTTATTTACACCTTTATGAAGAAATATCTGCATACAGTTTTTAGTTCATATTTGAATGTACAAAACCATAAAATATTCAAGTTTGAAAAAATTAGAGTCAGAAACACTCAACGTGTTGAATGTAGCCATAGTGCTTATATTAGCCCCTTTGTAGAAAGGACTGCTCCGTGAGTCTAAGCAATGTGGCCCCAGTACAATAATCTCAGAAAGTTTCTGAGCTGGGCTTCAGGGATGACTTTTTCTGTATAGACAATGTATGACACTTCCTTTCATGGCATCATTTTCTCAGTATCTAATAACAGTTTTGCTCCACTAGCATTTATTTATTTCAGGGAATCCAAGCTTTAAACTAATCAAGTTAAAAATAGTGATGGTGATTAGTGAAATAATTACTCAGTCTTCAGAGCTCTTGATTATCATGCTCTCATGCATTATAGGAGAATAGCCATGCCCTGACCTGACTTATCATGGCTTCATAGAACTAGTCAGCTTCTACCATCGTTCCATTATTTATATTCCTATATGGTGTCATTTGATTCCTGGAAGATGACACCCAAATGTGATTTCACAGCTAGTTGCTAAGTGTGTCCTACATGCACAATAGTTCTCATGTTCCAGTTGCTCTGAATCCTCATCATGAATGTCTGTTTCTTTGTACTTACACAGCCTCATCTACTCACCATAATAGCACACTGCTATACCTATGCTTTTTATCCATCTGGCATAAATAGTCTATTTACTGAATGTTGTTCTACTGCATACCTATCTTCACTACATTTTCTCTTACACACATTTTATTTGCATTAAGCTTCTGTAATACAGATTGCTGGCAATCAAAGCCCAAGATCATTCATCAACTGATTTATTAGTGAAATCTATGCTTTCATCACCATTCATATTATTAATATACCTGAATGGCTGATGGCAGTACTAACAATTTGAGCTTTCTTTTTTTACATTTCCATTATTTTATTCTATATCTCATATATTATTAACAACATAACAGAGTCTCTAGTTAATTTGCAAATACAATCAGACTCCAACATAAGGACAAGAGAAGTGGCATCCCCTATTCATAAACACTTTAAACTTACAGAGATTAAAAATAGTATAGCTTAGTGAACTGAAGGAAATCTAAGGCTTTTGTAAGTGAGTATTACAATAGTATAGAAATGAACATCAAAAAAGTTTTATTTATTGTCTTTGGGGGACAGGAAATTGTATAGAAATGCTTGTATCTGAATAAACGAGTGCATACAAACTCATGAATTGATTTAGTCTATTTTAGACAATGAAGAAGCAATAAATATCCACACTTTGAATTAAAACAATTAAATCACCTAGAACATGTCTAAAGAAATTCAGAGTCATTGAATAGTATAAAATTGTTTTCTGTGTTCAATAATGAAGAGTTTGCGGCTCATACAAAATTATTTAAAAGCAAGTTACAGTCTCTAAGTGAAGATACAATTCCATATATATATAAAACTTGCACTTATATCTGAATCTGGAGAACCATAAAATACTCATTATATTTGGAAAATATAAATCAATACACATTATACTATAGATAGTCATGGACTAATTAATATAATGATACTTTCTATTCAGAAAAGTGCCTATGATTCTATATTGGAGGGCAAAGATGTCTCATAAATGTAAAAGATTCTTGAATTCATTGTGAGCTTAATGGTTTGAGTCTTTTTCTCCCATTAATGTATCTATATGAATTATGAAACATTAAAAATTCCTTTTCAAAATCCTATCACTAGTTATCTTGATAAAGTGAAGAAATGTGGTACAGAATTAAGAAAATGTTTTCTTTTGAAACTCTAAGCAAGTCATTGATGAATTTAATTACACAAACAGAAAAACTCCTCAAAAATCCTGACCAAGTAAGATGTTATCTTACTTCTGCTCCATCTCAGATTTGAGTTGTGATGACATATTTTGACACCTCATAAAATGAAAATGAATTGTAGTTTAGTGATATTATTTGGTATTTTTGAACTGCAATTTGAATTTTAGTTGGAGTTATGCCTTTGAAAATCAAAGGGGGACTATGTATTTGATTTCTTTGTAGTTGCTTTCCAGAGGGTAGTCAGAAGACTGTAGGACATGGACGAACACCAAATTGACAACAACAATGCCTCCGACACAGGCTTTGCTGGCCCCGAGGGAGGAGATGCTATCCATACCAGTTAGAGTTTATGAACATGGCTTAACAGTCCTGTGTTAAGAAAGAGCAGCTGTTTCCTTCAATCTGAGTCTCCTGTGTTGTGCCTAAATGTGTTTGTATGCACACTGGTTTCTCCTTTGGTATCAATTAAAGTGGACAAAGGTGTTCCACCAATATAACAAAATATTTTCAGGCTTTTTGTTTTGAACATAATTTGCACTGTAGACATTCACTGTTTTGTGTCGTTTAATGCAATAAAGCCCACCTGTTATTTTTGGCTGCTTTATTTGGACCATCTGCTCTACAAAGAATGAAAAGCTCAACAGTGGATGGAGAATTGTCTATTCCTCATGTGTCAATAATTTATTTATTCTCTCTATCCAAGCCTTCAGGTCATTGTAAAACTGTTTATCTATTTACTTTCCAACACAAGCCAATATTTAGGAATTTGTTTTATGAAAAGAAATCATCACATGGAACCACATTTCTGCTCATTCACTTTCTTCTCCTCCCATGATAACATTATTTGCTGGATGCATTTATTTGCAGGGCTCTGATTTCTTCAGTGGCCTATTGGGTGTCTGCTTAGGAGAAATTTTGATGATGATATCATTTATAGTTCAGGTAGTTACAGTATTCTCAAAAAGAAATATGCCTAAATTAAGATGGAGTCCTGGCAAGCAAGAGTGAACAAGTTAGGGCAGGCATTTCTAACCACTTCTGTTGGTTAGAAGACTTTTTAGACTTTACCTAAAAACAATTTCACAGCACAAATCACTGAGACCATCATTTAAACATTTCTCCATATGCCGATAATGATGTCTTTGTTCTCTCCAAAATTTGGGCTGAGTTTTTGCTGCTTATAACCATAGAAGTAGTAGCAACAGCCGCTTTTCTTTAATATATATATTAATGATAATGATATATCATTATATATATTAATGATATATATATATGTGTGTGTCAAGTTAGCAACTTTTCATATTGTCTACATTCTTAGCATCCCTATGGGATATCATAGGATTATCTAAATGGATTGGGTGCCAACACTTTTTGAATGCTTGCTAAGTGTCAGTTCACTACCATCTTTTCTTTCAGCTCCTGAAACATTTGTAGGATGCACCATTTGTCTGTTGACTTAAATCCTCATTCATCCTTTGTTTCTTCTGTTGACAGACAGGAAACAGGATAAAAACTAAAACTCTAAGGGGCCTGGCTTATAAACTTAACATATATTATGAATTTAGCACTTTGTGACTGCACAAGCTGTATGCTTAAAAGCAATAATCACCTACTGTACGTACTCTCTGACAACATCCTATTTTCATCACAGGTCAAGGGGTGACCTACCTTTGACAATATATATGCTTAATAGGAAATAATTGGATCTGTTTAAACTTAATTCAGTATGTCTTGTCAAAAGAGACTGTCACTGGCTTTGGAACCTGCTCATGACATAGCTTCAGCTACAATGCTTGTTTTTTTTTGTTTGTTTGTTTGTTTTGTTATTTGGTTTTTTTTTTTTGTTTGTTTGTTTCATTGTGCCTCTTAAGTTTGGGTATACTGTGTTTTTATTTTTATTCAGTGATAGAAAGTTTTTAATTTCTTTATTTCTGTCTTGACCCACTTCTCATTAAGTAAAGAGTTGTTCAGTTTCCACTAATTTTTAAGCTTTCTACTGTCTCTGTTGTTGTTTTTATCTGCTTTAATCTGTGGTGGTCTGATATGATTCAGGGAATTATTTCATTTTTTAAATTGTATTTTCATTAAAAAAGTCATCTACATAAATATATCCCCATGCTCCCCCTCCCCTCTCCCCTCCCAATCCCCTTCAGCCTCGCTCCTCCCCATAGCCTATTTTTAAGAGAGGTGATGAAGACATAATATAAACCATATTCATAATTAATAACGACATTTCATTCTCCTTTCCAAAGGGAATGCTTATAGAGAATTACTTGAAGAAGTGTAAAAAATTCCCACTATGCCAGAAATGTGCTTTCTGGTGAAATAGGCTAGAAAGATTCTCAAGAATAGAAAAGGTGTGATTTACTCCAAGATCTTCTTGGTCTAACACTAACACTTGAACTATGTCCAAGATAGTGACCTCTGCAGAGATATTTATAGTGCTTTGAAGAAGATGAATAGTGTGACAATAAACATGGTAAATGGCTAGGAACTCAGAGCTCAGACATCCTGATGGCTCTTGAGTAGCCAGCCAGGCAATTCAAATCACTGTGAGATCAAAGGGCAGTGATGAGGCTTACTTCCTCCTCTCATCAACAGTATGCAATGAACACAAACAGCAAGAGTTTACCTCCTTAGTATTTAAGAGCACATTGGTGTCATTAGTGAAGGACCATTTAAAGGTCTATAAAATTCCAAAAGGAAAATCAATGGCCATCAGAGAATAACACTAAGGTCACATGAAAAAATGGAATGAAGTAGTCATGTCCTTCCCAGTGGTTTTCTGTGTGATACAATGGGCCATCTAAGAGAAGAGTGATTGAGTAGAGTTAAAAACTAACAGCAATTCTTCAGCTGCATGTGTACAATAAAATTACATCTACATTTTCAGTATGTCAGAGACATAACCTAAATACTGAGGAGGAAGGGGCACAGTGATACTAAACATATCTCAGAACAAATGACAGACATCACTGCTTTCAGTGTTCAGTTAAACCGCTGACAATTTTTGTACTGTAAGTCTTTGTATCTTTATTTTATAGATAGATAACTCAATCACTGAAAAGAGTCCTGATTAGTTTTTATTGACACAAGCCTAGAATTATCTGTGAACAGGTAGTCTAAACTGACTTTCCCAGACCAAATTGGCACAAGTACATGTCTGTGGAGACATTTCATTTCTTTATTTGAAAAATGACATCGGAGGATCCAGACCATTGAGGGCAGCACATTCCTACTTAGGTAATCCTGAGCTGAAATATTTGTCCTTATACCCACAGATAAGTTCCGTTTTCTTCTATCCCTTATCAAGAGAACTTCTTTTTGCAACATACAAAAACCATTACAGAAAACTACAACCTGCCAAAATACAAAGTTGGGGCACCCAGTCTCAATGGATACATCTACAAAGTAAGTCCTGTACCTAAGGCTCACGGAATATTGCTATTGTGGGGCAGAGAAATTTTAAGAGCCAGAGGATCAGGGAGCTGTACATGAAATTGTGTCACCTAGTAATGGTAGAAGCTTTCTCCATAAAGTTTTACCAATATGATTGCCTACTCAGGAGCTGAAGCAGGAAAACAACAACAGACATGTCACAGTGACAAAAAAAAAAAAAAAAAAAGCCTCACCTGATGTGGGAATGTCTTAAATATGTATCATTATTTAAATAAAGGACTATTTTGGCCAGTTCAGGCACCATAGAAAAGTAGCAGGGGAAATCAGAGAATAGGTAGGAGGAGGGTGGAGTCACAGACAGATTGAGCCAGACACCCAAAAAAGAAACATGTAAGGAACACAGGTGGGCCATGGGCCATGTGGCAGACAGATTAATGAAAATTGGTTAAGATGAAAGAGCTATCTAGCATTGTGCGTGAGCCATAGGTCAAACAGCATGAAATTAATATAAGCATCTGAGTCATTTTGGGGAGCTTAAGCAGCGGCGGGCAGCTAGGCAATCTGAGAGGTCTGTGGGCCTGGACCTCTGGTCAGATGGGGCCAGAAAATCTCATTGTAATACCCCTACAAAAAGAACTAAAGGCAGCTAAGAAATGCTTAAAGTAGGAGAAAACAGTCTTCCCAGGAAATAGCACACCAATTGGCTGTCCAATAGCACACCATAAGCTCTAAAAATATACATACATGTTCCATTAGATGAGCATATATATATATATATATATATATATATATATATATATATATATATATATATGAGAAACAAGAGAGGATGTAAAAAGAGATCATAAATATGAAAGGAATATAAATGAATATATGGGAGGGTTTGGAGAGAGGGAAAGGAAGGGAGAAAAGATATAATTATGTTATAATCTCTATAATAAAATAAGAACAATGAAATCTAGATGAATGTGAGCCAAAGAGCCAGCCTCAGAGAAAGGCAGTAAGCCATAGTCCCCATGGTTTCTTATTCAATTCCTGCTTGAGCTTCTGTTCTGACTTTACTCAGTGTTGGGTTTTGACCTGGACACATAAACCAAATAAAGCTTTTCCTCTTTGCTTTCATGCTGTTTTTCACAGCAACAGAAAAACAACCTAAAGCAGAGTGTTTAAAATGATGCATGAGCAGATCTTAATCTTTAATGTTTGTAGATATACACACGTGGGGGTGAAAGTGAGTGTGAACTGTGAAGCTCACTCATTAGAAGACTGTGAGGATGCGGGGGGGGGGGGGCATGTGTGGAGGCAAGAGGAGAAAGACAAAGGTACCTATGAGACAAGACAGTGAAGGGAAGTTTACTGAGAGTGGCAGGATACAGGTGGGTGAGCGCTGAAGAGGCAAAATACGGAGGAAAATCAACATACACAAATGTTATTTGGAAAGGTACGATGAGGAAGCCCAATTTGTTATAATGCTAGTAAGATTCACTACCTTGTCAAGTTACTAAGAGGCTGAGCACGGACTCAGTTCTGGAAACTCATTCACTTCCTTAACTTCCTGATTAGATAGATAGGTTTATTGTGTGTTGTCTGTAATTGGGTTTGCCACATTCTTCTGAGTACCAAATCCCATTGTCCCGTTTTTTGTTTTATATCTCAAGCTCCTAATGTTCTGTAGAAAATACTTTGGAGGATGAATCAAGAAGTTTGGAAGGGTTATCAATTTCTACTGAATTGTAAAGATCTGCCAGGAGAGTTGTTTGTAACCCAGGGCACTGCCAGCCATGTACATACAAGTAAAAATGTATGCCTTGCCATGGTGGATTCAAAAAAGAAGCAAAGCCATTTTAGCTTCTAAAGTCAGAATCTCACAAACATAATTGAACAATTGTTTTCAAAATCAAGTCAAATGGTCCATGTGGAGACAATTAGTTTCCACTGAAGTGTACAAGTTTTAGGGACCAAAAAAGTTTCATGCAGAAAATTTCTTGCAGCCATTAAGGAAGAATAACAAAGGAACAATTATTTTTAACATGACCTGTTGTTTTAACTTCTCCACCCCATGGTCCTATTTTTTTCTGACCCATGAGGTAGAAGAGAAGAAAGCTGAGCATAGATTGGATGAAATTTAATTGTGAATGTTAATGCCTTCATAAAATAGTTACCTTATAGACATTGCTGTATGTAAAATGTCCTTTAAAAAGCACTTGAAGCTAATTTCACTCATTTGACCTCTTTAGATCAATGGCTATGTCATATTTTACTTCCAAATACCTATCATAGTACTTCACACAACAGCAATGAAGAAGCTTTCACTACTCTAACTCAAACCTTAACTATTGTGAAGCCTTGATCAAGACATGTGTTTTGGTATGAGTGTAGGTAATGAAAACAAAAAGTGATATTAGAAAGAAGAAACACACAGAGATGTTAAGGGAGGGGAGAAAGGAAAAATGTAATGTCCTTGACACAAAGCCGAAGAATGAACATTGAGGGAGTCACATAATATGAACATACATGCATAAAAATACCCTTTAAAACTCATCACGTAAGTAAGTATGCCAAATTAAAAAATAAAAATAAATTAAATTTTCTGAAAAAAGCCTTGAAGACTTATTGATCAGAAAGTGGTAGCTAAGGGACAGAGATTGATATAACTTACACAAAATACAACTTACTCATTTTCCTCTTGGGAACACTAGTCTGAGATATTTTTGCTTTCATAATGAAAACATTCTTTTCTCATCATAACAAGATAAAATAACAAATCCTCAATTCTAGCTTATATAAGACCCAAGAAAAAATTTAAAGTTCTCTTTCAGAATCAGGACCTCCTTGACATAGTTTGAGAATTCTGGAAATATTGCTTCAATTCCCGAAGACCCTGGAAGACTTTTCCATAGGCAAAAGTGCCCAGTACAGGAAGCTGGCCCACAAATATCCCTGTGCTACACCATAAAATTCTGCAGGTGGCAAATGATCTGAAAACAAAGAATTCAACCTGGAGTTCAATTTCTCAAGAAGGTTGGCTCCAGGCCTGCCTTTAGCAAATGTGTTTAGCTGAATATTTCTACCCGACTCCAAATATTCTCTAACCCCAGTCCTTTGAAGCACACTACAGGGCCCAAATTCAATTTATAGGAAGGTTTTTCTGTCTCCTGTAACTGATAATTTAGAGGAGATATTTGCTTCAGGTTATAGTTTCTCATTTCTGTAGATATATATCTAAATAGGAGAGTTGCTTAAAAAAAATAAATAAAGGACTATGAAATACATAATGTCAGATGGTATTGGAACAAGTTCGCTCAGACTGTTCATTCTTTCCCCATTCTAAAAGGAATATGTAATGGCTTGGAGGATTGCTTAGTGGTTATAGTACTTGACATGAACACAGGAGAACCAAAGTTTGGGTCTACAGAATTTTATGTAAACCCCAGCCTCAAAAGGCAAAAATGGGGGTATTCTGAAAGCAGAATGAAAAAAGTGACTTGAACTATCTGTCAACTCTGGGTTTTCCTGAGAGATCATGCCTTGAAGAATGTGATACAGTTATGGAAGACAATTTCTGACACCAAACTTGGGTCTCCACCCACCATCCATATGTGTTACTCATACATGTACAAACATGAACACACATATGTACACCATATTCACAGATGAAAATTATGAAGGAGTAATTTTAAAATGAGTAACATTTTTATCTTATGCTTTATCAGTCTTTTATATAAATTGATATTTAAAATCAACAAATGCCTACTATCACCTATTTACTTACAGTCTAACTATAGATCATATATCTTTTTCCACCTATGTATGTATCTATATATCCATCCATCTATTTGTATGTCATATAATTGAGACAAAAAGCAGAAACCAAACTACAAACTCAACAAGTGGCTTTTAACTCCACACTCCTTTGTAAAATGTTCATGTTGCTATGTTCAATTAAACATATCCTTTTAAGGTTCAACATTTGCTTCAGTAAGTCTCTGATGATGTCTTGAATAGAGTAATGAGATTTCTTCAAGGAAAGTCTCATTGGAGAGGGGTAGAGAATTTTTAAGAAATTCTGTAAGGTTCCTGTCAAGCATAATGACTGGCTACACACTTTTCCGCAGACAGACTTCTCAGGCTAACATTGACTGTGATAGTCAAATGTAGGCAGTGAATTATCTCTTTCTGATCCATTTGGTAGAGTGCTGTGCACATACACCAGCAAATCCTCTTTCCACTCTCTCATGCCCTTTCTTTTCTATTTTAGGGCTTTTGAAAGCTGAGTAATAAAACTGTATTCATGAGATTGCAAAAGGCCCAAGTGGGCCTTTGTGCTCCTATCCTATTTGAATTTCTCTCATATTCAACATGTCAAAAAGAGGGAGCTTTTCCTGACAGTCCCTTATGGATGAAAACTTGTCCTTCCAGCTCAAAACTCCATGTGTTGATCAAGCTTGCACAGAGAGCCAATATTAAAGTAGCACAGATAGTCTCAGTCTGTTACAGATCCAAACTCTGCATTCACTATAGTTCTCAAGGACATGTTGAACCATGCCTTTTTCCTGACCCTGTTTCAATGAATCTACACTGCTCTGGAAGGCTTTCCTGATGGCTCAGCCATTCCACAAGGAAGAATTGTCAATCAGGTGTGTCTTTAGCTATTGTCTAGGCCCTCCATGGGAAATCTAGAGTCATGGTAGTCAGTTATGACACTAGAGTTCTCTACAGCAAATCTAGGATCATGCTAATCCAATATGACATAATACTGTAATGGAAATGGGAAGAGAGTGGCTGGTAAGATAGGTGACAAGGTATTACTGAAGAAGAAAGGATGGGCATTGCCTCTATTCCTTTCCTGTCTGGCAATTCTTAAGGAACAGATCTGTTCCAGACGAGTCATTTTCTGAATAGTTTGTATTTCAGGAATAACTAACAGTGTTCAAGCTCTGCTGAGGATTGCACTGTCTGCAGTCACAGGTTTTATACAAAACTTTCCCATTGCTGGGTTTCTAGTCTTTCTTCTAATCTAGATCTTCAGGCTTACTGTTGCAGAGACTATGGACTGCCATATTTACTTGGTTCTCCTGCTTTGAGCTCCATTCTTGTTTCAGGAAACTCTTTCTCTTCCTTGCATGGATTCCTACTGTCCAATTATCTATGGTTGTTCAGGGTGTTGAAGAGATTTGCCTACTACCAGTCAAGTGGTATTAAGACATAGACACACTGTGCCTTTGTTACTAAGATAAGATGCCCTAGATACTCTGACTGATCACTGATATTTACTACTGTGTCCATAAACTTAACCCTCATCCTGAATTTTAACATTCAGGTATCTGGAATTTCTGATGTGTCATCTAGAGAGCAAGTCTGAAAACACAGACCACTAGAGCAACGATTGAGACAATCAGTGATTCCAGTCACTACATGCACAAGCTACATGTACTGTACTGACATGTACATTTGAGACAGAGTCCAAAGCCTGATCTTGATGATAGTCAAAAGGTCCCCCCACCAGCACTGTTAACTCTTTCTCTAATAACACATCAGAGATGTTTGTGCCATGGTAACTAAAGAACTCCTCATTCACTTTTCTAGAACTTGCTTTGCCATTGGACCTAGGTTGAACTTGAAGTTTGTAGAAGGGATGAGAAATAATTAGACTACTTACCCCTTGGATTTTGTTTTGGACTCAATATAGCCAGTAGGGTACTTTTATCCTGAAATAAAATCCAGCCTTGTAAACCACCTAGCGCTTAGGTTAGCTGTTGTCTCTTGGAGGTGTTTGTGAATGACTCTAACCTTGTGTACCATTGCCAGGCACAAAAGAATTAATCCCTTAAATTACTGATGAAACTTTGCTACTGATATTTGTTGCTGGTAAATTAATGACGTGAGTTCAGAAAAAGCACACAATGATAAGATTCTGAGGTAACACTTAAGAAGATTCAAGGAAATAAAAAAAAAAATCCAACAATAACAAAATCAATCCTTACGGGACCTAAAGGCAGTGGGTTTAGAAAATGCTGATTTATGGTTTTTCTGGAAGGAATAGTCTAACCACAACTTCAAGGAGGCTATTCAAATACTGTTAGCTAGATTTGAATTAAAGGAGACAAACAAGCCTTTCCAACCATAGCCTTCAAATTGGTTTTCAAATGTTTTAAAGTCATTAGTTCTATTAGCATAGAAATGAATGGGCTAGCTATTAGTAGGAATGTGTGAATTGCAAATAAAGAGGCACTAAACTTGACAGTGTCTTCTTTTGAATAGATAGCTTCTTTATGTTTTTAGAAGAGGAAGAATAATGAAAAGTTGGATTTAATGCAAATAATTCCTTTGTATAACCAGCACCTGATGTGGAATACACATTTGCACTGAGGGCTGAAAAAATATTGTGGGGATTCAATAAAAGTTTCAGAAGTTTCAGAGATATCAGAGGGAATCTACCCACAGTCTATGTGGGGAGTTAATAAAAGCTCCAGAAGTTCCAGAGATTTAACCACAGTCAGTCTAGGAGAACTAGAGAGTGGTGATTCACAGCTTTAATCCCAGCACAGGGAGTATCCTGGGAGTGGTGATTTATGCCCTTAATCCCAACTGAGTGGAGGTCACTTCAGATTATAGAAGGAATTCCAGGCTCCCAAGCAGGCAGTGGTGGGGCCATGCCTTAATTACCAAAAGAGTACTTAGGACAGGATAGAAAAACAGAGGGAAGCCATTGCAAAGGAAGCAAGGCTGAGGAAGCTGGAAGACAGCTGAGTAAAATCTGACTGTGGTGTTTATTCTCTCTAGTATCTCCAACTTCTTCAGAGATCTATCCCTGAGTCTCATTTATTTGTGCAACAATTGGCATCCAACTTTAGAGCACAAATTTCTCTCCTCCCGACCCAAGAAACCACACTTGCCAGCCAGAACAACACATGGCTGGAGGAGTAATTACTCACAGCTAGGCTTTCTGTTCCTGTTTAGCCTCCAGCCTTAGGCAGATCTGGCACGCGTGTTTCTTTCTGTTTCACTCTCATCTGGGTAAGTCTTTCAGACAATGGCCTCTTCTCCTGGTGGGTTGTTTCTTTTTCCTTTTTGGACCCCCTCCTTGGGTTGCTATCACACTAGGTAGCTGCCCCACTTCACAATAATCAATGGACAATAACTAGTAAGTAAATCAATCTTTTTCTTAAAAAAAAAAAGAGAGAGAGAATTTGTTTAAAGCAATGGAGGGTGATTGATCATACTGTAACCTCTTGTTAGACGATTTGATATTAAAACCAGTGAAGGAAAACATAGATAAAGTAGATGGAAATATCATAATGTTTATCATACTATTTACTATGAATAATTATTGTTTGATGTCACAGAAAAAGTTGACTAATGTAAATCCAAAGAAAACGGTATTTTAAAAGGCTGTTGAGAGAGAACACAAAGATGCTCAAATTCAAACAGAGGAATATGAAGAACCAATTTCAGCAAGGTCATCTAAAATTAGACAAAAACAAGCAACATTAATGTACCCAGTAACCTTTAAAAAAATGAAGGATGATAAAGATGAAAGAGAAGCTACTTGGGCTCCAGTGAAAATATTAGAATTACAGAGAGTAAAGGAAGCAATTGTATCTTATGGGATGCATTCACCATTTGTTAAACAAATGCTCAACTCCTTGTCATGCTGTAACTGGGTCACCCCTAACGATTGGTTAGATATGGTTACAGCCATTCTTGAGGCAGGAACACTCATGCAATGGAAATCTTGGTGGAGGGAGGAGGCTAAAACAATAGAACAAAGAAACAGGGCCAGAGGCATAGAAGTCCAAGACCAACTTCTTGGGGAGGGAGATTATGCTGATATTGACAGGCAGTCATTATACAGTGATCATCTTCTGGATTTATGTCATATGGCAGCTATAGATGCCTGGGACTTCATTGAAGAATAGGGAAAAAAAGTGAAACATTTACAAAAGTAATTCAAAGTCCCAAAGAAACTTTTACAAACTTTTTGCACAGATTAATTACAGCAGTAAACAGACTGGTACTGGACTCAGAGGCCAGGCGAATAATCATTGAATCACTGGCTTTTGATAATGCCAATTCACAATGTAGAAAAATATTTAGACCTTTAAAAGCAAGGTCAGCACCTTTGGAGGATTGGATTTGTGAGACAATTAATATGGAGTCTTATGACAGTGATGATAACTGGGTAGGAGGGCTTATTTCAAGAAGTACTGTGAACATAAAAAAAAACCCTGTAACTCTCTCCTCCTCAACCCCTTCCTGAGGTCCCTGAAACTAGCCTAGGTTGACAGAGTTTCGGCTTCATTGTATCAACTAAATTAGATGGCTGTTTGATTGATGGCTGCTTGGGACACACCAGGCAGCCTGAGCCTGATACTTCCTGAATTCTTGAGACACACCTGGTGAGCAGCTTGACCTTCCAAGTTAAGGCCCTGGGACCACATTCCTGATATGGCAACATGGGTGGGGCCACCCAGGAAAGCCCTACCATGAGAACTGTTAACAACTGTTTGCAAAGGCAGGAACTTTCTGAAGCTTGCACAATGTGCCCATCATGACCATTGCTCCAGGAAATGAATGTCTTCAGGTGGCTCTATTGTTTCACAGGAAATAAACTTGCCTGCCTACCTGCCTGCATTCCTAAACTCTATGCTAAGCTGGCCTTTGGCCTGACCTGTTATCACGCAGAGCCCGTCCATACCCTCTCCCCTACCCAGAGTGGAGTATTAGAATTCTGCCCAGAAAATATTAGGGACACTAGGCTTCTATACAGTGCCTAGAGTCCACACATATATGTGTACCGGTATTCATATTCATTAAACTCTCTTTTTCTTTAAAGTTACCAGTGGTCATTAGCCATGGTCTTGGGGTATCTTGGGGTGTCTTGGGGTATTTACTCTAGGGGTGCCTGCCTATAACAGTATAAGAAAAAATCAAAATGTCAAATGTTATAATTGTGGAAGGGAAGGTCACATAAAAAGAAATTGTAAACAAGGCGTTCCCAGAGACAATGCTTTTGGTAGGAATAATTCCAAGAGAACACCCCTCCCTTCTGGAATATGCAGAAGGTATGGAAAAGGAAGACATTGGACTAATGAATGCAGGTCAACAAGAGACAGACATGGGAACTTTCTGCACTTGGGAAATGTTCCAACGGGGCTTTTAAAACTCCCCAGGTCAGGTAACTTTCTGCCCTCGGGAAACACCCCAAGTGGGCTTTCAAATGCCCCCATATAAAGTCCAATCCAGTCTTACCCTGCCATTGTGGAGGAAACACCTTCCCAGAACAATTAAAAAGGTTAAAACCAATTTTAAAAAGACACACTAACTGAAATGATAGAAAATTTACAAAAAAAGAAAAAAAATTCAGGAAAAAATATAAAGCAAATAGTTTGGTAAACTTCTATCAATGAGCAAAGGCCAAAATTAAAAGTACAAATAAATGATGTTATTATTTAAGGCTTATTGGTCACAGGCGCAGAAGTATCAATAATTTCACCTGAGTCATGGCATCCAAGTTGGCCCCTACAGGAGGTAAATGTTTAGTTTTTGGGTATTGGGTCGATATCCCAGGTAAAACAGAGTTCAAGATGGCTTGAATGTATGGGACCAGAAGGACAGAGAGGAATATTAAAGCCATATGTGACTGATATTGCTATAAATTTATGGGGAAGAGATTTACTGCAACAGTGGAACACACAGATTAATATTCCTCCAAATACAGAAATAAGCCATGAACTAGCACATGGTTCCAGAAGAAATATCAGAAGATATTATGAGAAACAGTCACAGATCATTCAGGTTATAGAGAAACAAGGCAAAACAGCTGCTTATCTTTCAAAAACACCCACAGCACTACCTCTAAAATGGCTAACAGAGAAGCCTATATGGGTTCATCAATGGCCTCTAATGAAGAAATTACAGGCCTTAGAACAACTGGTACAGGAACAGTTAAATGCTCAGCATATAGAAGAATCAAGAATTGTAACCTGAAGCTAAGGAAGGACTGGCTTTGGTGGAAAAGAAATTACAAGAGGCACATGTGGATCGTGTGGATCCAGACCTCAATTGCATTCTAGTTATCTTGTCCTCTAAGCATTCTCCTACAAGAATTTTAATGCAAAAGGAAAATTTTATATTGGAATGGATATTTCTTCCATATAAACTAGGCAAGAAGTTAAAGACATATGTTGAAAAGATTTCTGAACTTATTTTTAAAGGAAAATTAAGACTTCGTCAATTGACAGGAATGGACCCAGCAGAAATTGTTGTACCTTTAACTAATGAAGAAATTGACCAATTATGGGTAGAAAGTGAACCTTGGCAAAGAGCCTGCAGTAATTTTTGGGAGATATTAACAACAAATACCCTAAAACAAAAGAATTGAATTTCTAAAGACAACTAATTGGGTTCTCCCTTGTATTGTATGTGATAAACCAATTTCTGGTGCCCCTACATTTTATACCAATGCAAACAAATCAGGAAAGGCTGGCTACAAATCAGAACACATAAGTAAAGTGGCTCAAAGCCCTTATAATTCTGTTCAAAAGTCAGATTATATGCCATCATGATGGTATTAATGGATTTTACAGAACCACTTAACATAGTCATTGACTATCAGTATGCAGAAATAATAGTTCTACACACTGAAACTGCTGATTTTATTAATGATGAATCAGAATTAACTTCATTATTTATTCAGTTACAAGGAATAACCAGGACTAGAAATAATCCCTTCTATATAACACATATTTTATCCCATACAGGTCTGCTAGGTCCTTTAGCACAAGGTAATGATGAAATTGATAAATTATTATTCATAGGAAATGTACTAGAGGCCTCAGAAGTTCATAAAAAGCATCATGTTAATTGCAAAGGAATAAAAAAAGATTTCTCTATCACTTGGTGACAAGCCAAAGAAATTGTAAAAAGGTGTCCCACCTGTTCTTTCTGTAACCAAACTTCATTGCCAGCAGGAACTAATCCTAAAGGTATACATAAAAATTAAATCTGGCAGATGGATGTATTTCATTTTACAGAATTTGGGAAATTAAGATATGTCCATCATACAATAGATACGTTTTCAGGATTTCAATGGGCTTTGAGTTCTGTAATCACACATTTGCTAGAAGTTATGGCCATCATGAGAATACCTGTACAAATAAAGACTGACAATGCTCCGGCATATGTCTCTACTAAAATGAAACAATTTTTTGCTTATTATAATATAAAACATATTACAGGAATACCACACAATCCTACAGGGCAAGTAGTCATAGAGAGATCAAATCAAACACTAAAGGATATGTTAAATTAACAGAAAGGAATAACAAAGCCCTCCAGAGATAGACTACATAGTGCTTTATTAACTTTGAATTTTCTCAATGCTAACAAGAAAGGAACAACAGCTGCTGAAAGGCATTGGACCATAGGAAAAAACAGCTGAACTAAATCATCCTGTTTACTTCAAAGATGTACTAACCTCTGAATGGAATCCAGGGTATGTGCTACATTGGGGAAGGGGTTTTGCTTTTATTTCCACAGGTGAAGAAAAGATATGGATACCATCAAAATTAATAAAGACTCGAACCAAAACAGAGAAACTTCATGAACTAAGAACTGATAGCTCATCCACCCATATCACAATTCTTTCAGTTGTAAGGAAAAACAAAGGGTCAGGGCAGGTTTCTGTTTTTGTCTTCACAGAAAATTGGAAATCCCCATCTTCAAGAAGTTAAAAGGTTCTGGACATCTGGATATCTAAAGCAAAAATCTTACAGGCAAAACAATATGGTAACTATTAGTACCAGTATACTTCATAGGGTAAAATCTCATTGCCTAACCTTTATAAAAAAAATTTTGTTAGTTAAAGTCCCAGTTTAATTATAATTTAAAGCTGGTTTTAGAATTGGATTGTGGCTCTCTCCTTCTCTAAACTCAAGCATACTTGTTAAAGGAAAATGAAAATAAAATCTCTGTATCATAACAGAAGAGCCACCTGATATGGGACAGAAGAATAACAAAAAATAAGGGACTATTCTATTGTTGCTACTCTTATGCTCAATAAATTGTTATATGTTTAGTTTCCTGTACATTGTGTTGGTTTTTTTGTTTCTTATCAGTTTTCTGTAGTGATCCAGGACAAGGCCTAATTACGAACTTGAAGTATCCAAAAGAAAGATGGGGCCCCACAAGGATGATTTCACATGAACTCTGACAAAGCCACTAGGCTGACAAACACCAATCACAGATCAGATTTGGACTACAAACTGCTCAGAACAATTTTGTGGCAGTTCGCTGAGTTGAACCAACTTCACAGACTACTATGGACAGGACTTGAGACAAGCTGTGTGCTTTCCTGTTATGCAGAGACTGGACAACAAATAACACAGATACTTATTTCAGGAGTGGACATTTAACAAAACTTTTCATTTCAGGATCCCCAAAAGATGCCATAGCCCCCAGTCAGCAGGAAGCAAATTTAAGAACACATCGTCCACTCTCCCAAGTGGTGGGGTGGGTTGGTTTTGATTCCCAAGTGGTTGGGTGGTGTAGCAATGGGATTTCTTGGTCCTGGGCGGCCAGAGGCCCAGACCCACAGACCTGCCTGCCAGACCCATTACCTGCCCACTGCTGCTGATCAAGCCCCAGAAATGACTCAGACACTTATATTAACTTTATGCTGATTGGCCTATGGCTCAGGCACATTGTTAGCTTGCTCTTACATCTTAAATCAACCCATTTCTATTAATCTTTCAGCCACGTGGCCCGTGGCTCACCTGTGTTCCTTAAATGTTGCTCCTTTGGGATTCAGCTTGGTCTGCCTGACTCTGCCCTGCTTCTCCTACCTATGCTCTGATTTCTCCTCCTACTTCTTCTATGGTGCCTGTCATGGTCCAAAACAGCTCCTTTTCTTAAAGATTGATATTCACAGAATACAGAAATGCATTCCCACATCAGCTTTCTGTCTATTCAAAAAGGAAGGTTTTAATTTTAACGTAGCAAAATTACATATAACAAAATAGACATCAAGCAAAAATTATATTTATAATATCTAGTCTATTTGTATTTAGCAAAATTAAAGAAAATGCTCTTATCATTTACCTTATCTTTATGAATCTAAAGTTTCATATCCAATATATCTTTTAAATGACTAAGAAAAATTATAACTATAACTATTTATTCTTCAACTACATCAAAGACCACAGAAGGATATATTTATCCAAGTAAACCAGAAGTGCAAGCAACTTTTAAACTCTAGAAAGGACAGAGATGACACCTATCTGCCTGGACAGTCACCCAACGTTCCTTTATAAAGTTGGGGCATCCATCTTCAGCCTACAGGCCCAGAGTCTCTTTTTATTTTAGTGAAGCAGGAAATCTGCTCATTCTCCTTGAGTCCTGAAGAATGTCTGACAGTTTTCTCTGCAAAGCAGGAACCTGAATGACCAACTCAGCTTGTTCTGCCAAAGTTCAGAGGTTATCTTCCTATGGAACCTGTATGTCTAGTTTAAACAGCATACTGTCAAGCAGTCAATATAAGAACAGTATCTTCTCCAGTGGCTAACCATTGCCACAAAGAGAGTAGACTCCGAGTTTCTTCAATGCCCATTTTTCTCTTAAAGTAAATTAGTGCTGCCAAGAGCAGACCTGTCTCACTGTCCAGAAAAGTTTAAGCTCTTAAAAAATTTTAAATGCCATATTCTATAGGTCTTAGAAGTGTTTGAAGATTACCTATCTAATTGAATTATATCTTTGTATACCTAAAAATCTAACATGCATTTCTTAATTATGCATTACAATTTTAAATCAGTTACATAAACATCATATCTTAAAGAAGAGTAGAAAAATACATACAGCATAAGAGAGAGAATTGACCTTAAGTTTGTAACAATAAACTAAAATTCATACCAATGTAAAACATTTTGAGATTAACAGCTGATTTCCTGATCTAAGTAAATTCAATAATCAATTTTTTAAAAAATCATTCATATACCATATTCCCTTTTTCTTCTTAGAAAGTGATTAACTATGACCATTAACCATTTATAATGAAAACATACATTTAAAACCAATATTTGGGGAATTTGGGTGTAGTTATTCATTACTACTTTCTGCTGATTAAGGGGCATTGAATATCTCACAAGTTCTTGAGACTGGATCAGTCTACAGCCCTGAAGTTGATATGGCCATCTCTTTCCAACAGAGGTTTTTTTCAGGAGGTCTTGGTTGATCAAACCATATTTTCCTGGAAGCAATCCACAGGTTCTCATCTTCTGTGGAAACAGAAGCAGAACTCTTCCAAAGCAATAAATCCTTAGACACACATTTCAAAATCAAAATACCTTAAAAAAAATTCTTGTTTAACTTAGTAGCCTTTGCATTTGTAATCTACTGTCTTTCTGCAGTTAGCTCATTAACAGTTAAAAAATTAAAAGAAAGCACAATAACAACCAAAATCCAGATTTTGTGTTTATTTTTCATCTGTACATGGCTCATTATATTTTTATTACTCTACTTCTCTTTTTAAAGACTTTCTCTATCCTCTTTCTTTTCTCTCTGAAGCCTATATACCTTTTACACATATTGTAACCCGTTTATAGGTTTATCTTTTCATCTGAATCTGTTTTATTGCAAATCCTTAATCATATTCCAACCGTAAGAGCTTTTAAAATACACTCTCATAAAGAGCTGTATAGTTTTTGCAGAGGAAGCTGAATCAGTAAGTTCTCTTAAAGGGACTGCATCCATTTATGGCCACCAAACAGATCAGACCCCAGAAAATGCTGCTACCAATTATTCGTCTTTGTTTCCTTTTTATTCAAAATAAACATAAATCTAAAATCAATCACATGCTATGAGTCTTCAGTGAGATTTCAGGAACCTGCCTGATTGCAGCTTACACTGCCTGCCACCAGTCCACCTGTGCCATTTTGAATGTGACCTAGATGTCACGTTTTCTTTGTACAATGACCTGCTTTGTATACACAATTTGGAAGCTGTCTTGGCTCAGTTTCTGTGATCTAGAACCCTTTCTAATCTTTCTCAGGCTTTAAGTGGATAATTGCCCCACATTGGGTACCATCTGTAGCAATGGGGTTTCTTGGTCCTGGGCGGCCAGAAGCCCAGACCCACAGACCTGCAAGCCAGACCCTTTACCCACCTGCTGCTGCTGCTCAGGACCCCAGAAATGACTCAGACACTTATTTAACTTTATGCTGTTTGGCCTATGGCTCAGGCACATTGTTAGCTAGCTCTTACATCTTAAATCAACCCATTTCTATTAATCTTTCTACCACGTGGCCCGTGGCTCACCTGTGTTCCTTACATGTTGCTCCTTTGGGCTTCAGCTCGGTCTGCCTGACTCTGCCCTGCTTCTCTTACCTATGCTCTGATTTCTCCTCCTACTTCTTCTATGGTGCCTGTCATGACCCAAAACAGCTCCTTTATTTAAATACTGATATTCATAGCATACAGAAAGGTATTCCCACATCAGTGTGGGTTAGTTTTGGTTGTTAAATGGGTCATGGATGATTGTCATTGTTTAGGGTAATTGGTTAAAAATTGTTCATGGTTATGGTTAGAAAATTGTTAAACAAGAATGATTAGATTCAAGGTTTGTGTCTAAAAAAATAGAAAGAAAAAGGGGATACAGATAGACAGGATATAAAGATAGATTATGGAATCTTCTTTTAAAATGATTTACTAGTTTTAAATATTTTTCATTGCATTGATTTTCTGTATACAAATTGTGTATATTGAGATTAATTGTGTCATTGTACAAATATTTTTATGCTTGTTCGAGGTAGTATACTTAATCAGTTTATCTAACATTGTAATCCAAATTGCTAGTCCCTGAAAATTTTTATTTCCAATTAATTAGAATATCAAGCAATTCAAGTAAATAGTTAAACATTACATTCAGACATAGGCATGTTAGATATGTTTTCAAGGTCAAACAAATACATTTTAGATAAACAGGTCTTCTTCAAAAACTTCAGAGACCCATAGAGTATGGCATTTAAAATATTTTTAGAAGTTAGAGACTTTTCTGGACAGTGAGACAGGTCTGTTCCTGGCAGCCCCAATCTACTTTAAGAGAAAAAAGGGCATTGTAGAAACTCCATATGGAGTCTACTTTCCTTGTGGCAACGGTTACCACTGGACAAGAACCTGTCCCTGTATTGACTACTTAACAGTGTGCTGTTTGAACTAAGCATGCAGGTTCCCTCAGAAAGTGACCTTTGAACTTTGACAGAACAAGCTGAGATGGTCCTTCAGGTTCCTGCTTTTCAGAGAAAACTGTCAGAGATGGCCCGTGGATGGTGTGAGACCAGTAGAGGCCCCTGGCACTGGGCCTGGATCTTCCTGGAGTTGGGTTAACAGTCCTAACTGAGTCAAGGTCACTTCAGATTATAGAAGGAATTCCAGGCTCCCAAGCAGGCCGTGTTGGGGCCATGCCTTAATTACCAAAAGGGTACTTAAGACAGGATATAAACACAGAAAGGAAGCCATTCCAAAGGAATTGAGGCTGAGGAAGCTGGAAGACAGCTGAGTAAGATCTGACTGTGGTGTTTATTCCCTCTAATATCTCTAACTTCTTCAGAGATGTATCCCTGAGTCTCATTTATCCATGCAACATAATATCATATAGTGCTGCAGAAGAAAAAGAATGTTCCCATTAAACTAGTCTTGTCATCAACCTGACAAACTCATGCACAGTCTTACACACAGAGACAATAGGCTTCTTGGAACAGTATCAAACTATCACCCACATAATAAAGCACTGTAAAATTAGAGCACTGGATCCATAGAAAAGGACAGGACTTAGAGTGAAGACAAATATTTAAGAGTAAATGATGGAAAAGCATTGAAGTGGGATGAGAAGGACAGATATAACCTAAGCACACTGTATTGTGGGGATATGTTTCATATTTAATAAAAACCAGTCTGAGATGTCAGAAATATCCACCCACAGTCAGTCTAGGAGGATCAGAGAGTGGTAACTCACACCTTTAATCACAGCACAAGGAATATCCAGGAGTGGTGACCTACACACTTAATCCCAGCAGATCTGAGTTTGTGGACAGTTTAGTTTATGGAGGGAGATCTGGGCTCCCAGGCAGGCAGTGGTGGTGCCATGTTTTAATCTTAACTTGGATGTAAAACAACTGGGTGAAGAGGGTATTTAAGGCAGGTATAGAAAGACAGAGCAGGCAGAAGAAGCAAGAGGAGCAAAGCTAAGGAAGCTGGAAGACAGCTGGGTAAGATTTGACTGTGGTGTTTCCTCTCTTTGATATTTAAGAGTGTTTTTTAAATTAAATATGAAACATATCCCCACACTGTGATCATGTTTGAAATAACCAAATGAAAATAACAATTACAAATAAATAGATAATAATGATAAACAAAAACTGTGAAATGTATTTTACAGATTTAAATGTCTAACCTAACTATTGATTTTGTAAAACTCAAATTCAAAATAAAAAAAATCCTCTTTTTTCAAAATAATCTTTTATTTCAAAAACCCTATTAAAAAATAATAGATGATCACTGAATAACTAATAAGTGCTTATATTTGTTTTTTTTTTATTTTTTTTGCTTGTTTGTTTTTTATGTTTATTTGTTTTGAGACAGAGTCTCACTATATGTTCTTGGCTGGCTGATGCTCACTGTATAGATTGGCCTCAAAATCATAGACATCCACCTGCATCTGTATTTACTTATTTATTTGTGTTATTACTTTTAATTTGTTTTTATAAGGTAGGATCCTGGCATTTAGCCCAGGATGGCCTTGAACGTATATTTCCCCTGCCTCAGACTTCCATGGCTGGACTTACAGATGTGAAGCAACATGACTGCTTCCTGAGTTTCATTTTAAATATTAGCTTGATGTCCATTACAACCAGTGAGCCAATAGTGCTGAAGTGAATAAGCTGTCTCTACGTTCTATATCCTGGAACAATGAGGCCTATTTGATCTACTTAGCAAGCTTCCTCCTTGCCTGCCCTTCACTATGTGCCTTTCAAACTTTACCTTCTGATGTATTATCAACTAAAAATTATATGTACTCTAATCAGCCCTTGCAAACTTTAGAATCAAAGTTTGCTCTATAGAACCAAATTTCTGTCCTATACCCTGGGCAGATCATTATTGATTGTTCAGGAACAAATCCATCCAAGTGCTGTAGATTTTACTTCTTAAGGCACAGAACATATGCTGGCACACAGAGAGCATTTGCTTACTGTTTGTTGACTGAGAAGCTCAGTACTTCTCTACTTACACTTTCTTCCCCTTAAACTACCTCAGCTGTCAAGACTCAATCTTCTTTCACCTAAATGAAATAAAATCTCTAACACTTGCCTTTCACCACTGTCATAATGAAATTTGAATATGCCAGGTTCTATCACTCTCATACCTCTCTGAATTTCACTAGCATTAAATGACCACTAAGGCACATGATGAACCCCACTTCATCCACTAGTATACATTCTTACCACATCACAGAGCAGCTGGAGCATAATGAATTTTAGAAAAAAACTAATTTAAAAGGTTCATTATTTGATTAAAAAAATAAATTTTCACTTGGAAGATATGTCAGTTGATAAAGTGCCTCTCAGAGAAGCATGATATCCTGGATGTGGATCCTCCATCACCCACCAAAAGAAACAAGACACTACAAGAAAAATGGCAGCATTGGACAAATAGAGAAAGGTAAGTCTCTGGAGCACATTGGCCTGTCAGTCAACATAGCCAACTTGATCAGCTTCTATTTCAGTGAGAGATCCCGCTTCAGATCAGAAGGTGGAGGTCAACTGAGATAAGCTCTGATATCACCTTCTGGCCTCCGTGTGAGTGCGTACATGTGTACACATGCACATGAACATACACACCACACACCACACATAAAGACTTATGTGAGTAAAACTAAACTTAGGAGAGCCACCTGTGCATCCAGTATCTCCCAAAATTTTTTTTAACTAAGCATTATTTCATATCCATGCATAATCTTAAATTTAGGAAAGAGCAGGTAAGAGTTGGCTTTTGGACATCTTTGTACCACTTTATTGGATTTAAATCATATTATTCAAAATTATGTATTTTCACAGTCATAAGTCATCACCCTTAACCTAGTAATTTCTAGTTAAGGATAATTTCAATTAAACTGCTAAAAGCTATAGGGAAATAATTTATAAAGTAATTGCTGTGTTTTGGATGTGATGGAAGTTAAAGGAGGTTATATAAAAGACTATTGACCCTTGGGGCTATTGATTTAATAAGAAAAGGAGGAAAGATCTGTAGTGGGACATCTTGTCTTATGCCTGGTGATGAAATTTTTGTCTCTATACTTCATTTCCTAGTGTTCTATTGCCTCCCAACAGCACAGGCTGGGGAGGAAGCTCTCAATGTGCCTTTGAAGACATTCAAGATCTAAACTACAACAAGAAGAATTTTTAACTTTTTTTTTTCTTAAATGTTTGTTCACTCTTAAATAGGCAATTCCGAAGAAAAGGAATTATATACTATCTTAAGTGTACAACAAAGGTTGTATATCTATACCCTGTGGATGTTTCTGGAATCTAATAAATATCACATCTCATAGGAATTGCTGCAGTGTATCTGTAAATGCAGAACTGTCCTGTACAATCATACTTTTAGTCAATGTCTTCTATTATAGCTTCATAGACTTATAATGAAGCCAAAAATTTCCTCCTGCCCAGTGACATAAAAGTTACATAACCATGTATTACAGGAACTAAGAGAGCGGCTTAGTTCCTGGAGTGTTAATTTGTCATGTGCAAGATTCTTAGCACTGCATAATAATTAGGCTTGGTAGTACCTGTCTGTAGTCTTGGCACCTGGCCTCAGGGGAGCAAAAGGACCAGAAGCTCAAGGTTTGACCAAATAATATTTTCTTGGCAACATAGGAAACTTGATACCCAGTCTGAAAACATCTCTAGTGCCAACAACAAAATCAAGGTAGTACACTGCATGGTTCATTTGTTTGCAATAATGCTTCTATAAGAAAAACTATTGTGTTGCCACACATATAGCTCATAGAACTATGCAGTGATAATCACAATAAATACCTAGGCTGTTGAATTTTTTTTATTCATGATGCTTTATTTTTTCTTACTTTTACAGTTTTGCATCTTATTAAAATACTAATTGCATAACTCTCAGTGCTGTGCCAGCAATAACCACACACACACACACACACACACACACACACACACACACACACACACACACACACCTCATCTTTTGTGCATCTCTTGACCATATTAAAATTAAGTGTAGCTAATTGAAATTAAGCAAGCTACCTACAGTTTTTTTATCAAATATATGCAGCAGAGATGTCCTTGAAATGAGTAATGTCCAAGGCTCAAGCAAACCTTATAACATATCTCACTGATATCTGATTTTTAGTACCTTCTCTCTACAAGACACTATTTTCCATTATCTGTTTGTAATCTATCAATTTTTCTCCATTTGCAATTTACACTTGCATACCAGATTTACTCAAGAAATATCCAAGACATATTATAGAATTCAGTTAAGAGGATTCTTCTCAAATAATGATCATCCTTTAGGAGCATTAACTTGTCACCTTCCTGTTTAAACTATAAGCATGTGCCTCTAAATCAATAGTTCAAAATCTGTGGGCCACAACCTCCTTTGGGGGTCAAATGACACTTTCACAGGGGTCACATATCATATATCCTGAAATGAGATAGTTACATTATGATCCTTATCAGTAGAATAATTACAGTTATGAATTAGCAATGAAATAATTTATAGTGGTAGCCATCGCTATAATGAGCATGAAGAACTGTATTAAAGGATCACAGCATTAGGAAGGTTGAGAGCAACGGATCTAAATCATTTATCTCCTATTTTCTTCACTGGAATCAAGTGTCCATGCACTTGACCTCCACTCTTTATCTTTCTCTTTAGAGAAATTCATATAAACTTTCTGAGTTACAACTTATCATTTCTCATTCTGCTTCATACTATCTAGTATTTTTATATTTTTATATCAGTCATCTTTCTCACCTCTCAACTTTTCTTTATGTTTTATAGAATTTAAGGCACTGTATTTTAAATTTAAGGTCATATATGGGAGGGTTAAATGAATGTTCAGAGTACCACTAATCTGACTCACTGAAATTTGTATGGATTCTACAAATATTTAACCTAACAAACATGATATGATGATGACATTAGGATGTAGGTTGGTGAACCCCACTTTGAGACATTCTACCAGCTCTGTCTCTGAACACACTTGACTTCTAACTTCTTCCTTTGTTTCCTAAGTTCATCATTAATTTTCAGCTTTTAAACATTTACTCTTAACTCTTTCTGAAGCTTAAAATATCTGTTTTAAAGTATTTAATTTCTTTTCTCTTATTGAGAATTATCTCTGTCATATTGTTTGGTGACCAAGCAATGATATTTGGGAAATGACTTACTCTCTTTAGCGTGTTTTGTATAGTATCCCATAAATTTAATAATTTGGCCATATTACAACCTGCTTTCAGATCTTTTGAAAATAACTCTGAACTAGATAGAGTTTTAGACAGCCTCATGATCAGAAAAAAAATGAAGATGTCTATTTATACTCAATAAATTTAAAGTTATCCTGCCTGAAAATCACTGAATTTCTTCTAGGCTACTTTGCTTCATCAAGCCATTAGTATGCACATATGAATTGGTGCTCTACAATCCTGATAATTTTGCATACTGGTTGTAAATATTTGTCCTTGTGGGTGCAGTATCCTGATTTATGCCTCTGCAGCTGAAACTCCTTCCTATTCAACACATTCATTTTATAAAAATCTAGACTGGATATCTCTTCATTCAAAATGCCTAGGATCAAAATGTTTCAGGTTTTAGAGTTTTATAAATTGTGTACTATTTATTTATATACAATTAAGATATCTTGAAGAAGCACTTTAGTCTAAATGCAAGATCATTCATTTATGTCTCTTTTGTATCTGATTACATAGTCTCAGGATAATGCTATAAAATAAACTTAGGACATCTTTGTTCTTGTTTAATTTATTTGCATTTGTGTATGTATGATATGTGTGTGTGCATGTGCGTGTATGTGTGTGTGTGTGTGTGTGTGTGTGTGTGTGTGTGTGTGTGCATGTGTGTGTGTACCACACTTGCATGGGTGTCCATGGGAGCCAGAAGATCCCCTGGACATAGAATTATGCTGCATTTATATCAGTTGTGAACTACCTGACTTGAGTGCTTGGAATTCAACTCAGGTTCTCTGGAAGAAAAATAGATAACTGCTAAGACATCTTTTCACCTGTACATCTGTGTTTTGACTGTGACTCACCAAGTAAGATGAGCTGTAGACTTTTCTAAATGTACTTCTGTTAGCTCTAAGAAGTATTACATTTTATTACTTAATATTTTGGATTTTCAGACTAAGGATGCTCAACCAGCTTTTATACAGGCAACTAAAGTTTCCTTATTCATTTCTAGGACAGAGCATAGCAGCAAATGAGCTAGAAAGTGCAACTAAGGATTGTGTGAATATCCCTAGTCATAGTCATATTTCACAGAAAACAACTCCAGTCATCCTTCTATTTTAAGCATACAGCTATAAACTGCATTCTTGAGGGGATGTGCCAGGACTCTCTATTGATTTCTTATGCTAATGGACCTCAGGTTCTTTCTTGTTTGGGTTAATCTTGATTGTGAATTATTTGCAGTATAAATCATCTAGGAGATTAGTGAACCTCTGAGTTTGTCAGTAGGAAGCTTGACAAACAGGAAAGGGGGAACGCTCTATTGGAATGTAGACAACAATGACTTTCCTAGATAAAAATAAAATGGATGAAGAAAACTTCAGCTTTGGCAGGGTTCTCTTTTGCTGTTTCCCAGCTACTGTGATGTGAACTGCGTGATCATCTATAACTTCACCACCACAGAGAACTAAAATATTTCTACTATGAAACAAAAATATTCTCTCAAATATTTATCCTTATCAAAAAGTCTGATCAAGGTTTTCTTTCTGGAACTTCTCCCAACTTGGATGCATTCTTTTCATAATAGTAGTTGTGAATAATTTCAATAATATAGAAAATACATTGTGCCATTATGCTATGTATTAAGGAGTATGAAGTTTGTTTCTTGTGTTTATTTTATTATTACCTGTTAATAATTCACAGCTACTTCTTAGAAGAGCTGAAGAGAACTCTGAGAGGCATATCCATCAGGATATGATAGAATGTAGAGGGAATTCCACAGCATTTACTTTATCATGTGTTGTTTGCACATGTACTCCATATAGCTGAGAATAGTATTATTCATATCAGTGGCATTGATCCTCTATTTGTCTTGTATCAAGCCATCTCATCTATATTTCTGAAAGAACACCTTGCATAGACCACTTTACTTTGTTAAATAAAACTGTCCATACCTTTGCATTTATGTGCACTTTACACTTACAAATATATTTGACTTCATTTTATTACTTATTTACCTGGATGATATTGCTACCAGAGTTATTTCAACAACAAAAGTCCCCATTAAATACTATCCATAGGTTTCAGAATAAGTATTTTCTGAAGAGCTTTTGATTAAGTTGATAATGCTGTGATCCATTGTTATCACCATGATTAAAGAAGGAATCAAGAGGGTGGCATTTCACATGGATAAATAGTTTATTCATGTTTTGTATAGTTTACTAATGTTCTTACTTGTTCATTTAGAAGTCCCTGGACATGCCTAAATTTTCATCTCTTTTGTGAAAGTGGAATTTGAATGTGTGACTAGTAGCTCAGAAATGTGACCACCTCTAGGTGACCCCAGTGATTCCATAGTTTAAGACCACTATGAGTATTCTGAATTGTGTACTAATGTATGTCAAAATTCTAAACCCTAGTTCCTAATAATGTGAACTGATTTCAAAGTGAACTCTTTATAGATATAGTCAGCTAGAAAGACCATAGTAGAAGACAATGGACTCATACTATATAACCAGCATCCTCAGAAGAAAAGATATGCTTGTATGTACACATGCATGTGCACTTGCATGCACACATACACATACACACCCACACATATGCTCACATATATTCACATACATACACATATAGTCAAATACAAATACAAAGAGAAAGAGAAGAGAGAGGGAGGGAGCAAAAGAAAGAGGGAGAGAAGAGAGAGTGGAGTGCACACTGGTAAGAGACCATGTAAATATAGCAGAAGAGATTGAAGTCGTGTTTCCCAATACATGGAATATCAAGGGGGGTTGAAATCATCATAAATTGAGAAAAGATATTAAAGTGCTTTTTATGAGTTTTCTAGTTAGCTTTGTCAAATTGGCACAGTCTAGAGTCATCTGAGAAAAAAACTGCCCTTGAGGAATTATTTAGATCAGATTGGCCTGTTGGATTGTTTGTGGGGAATTATAATACTATATATGCATGCTATACATATGCATATATTCATATGCTCATATACATCAGTGATGAATATGAAAGAAAAGAGTTCCTCCTACTTATGATTATTGTTTAAGAGGGGCCCAGCCCATGGTAGGCAACATTACTCCATATGTAGATAATGGGCTAAGAAAGCTATAATAGACACGAGCCCAAGGAAGCCACCAAACAGTGTTCCATCATGGTATCTGATTTAAGTTCCTGTTTGAGTTCTGTCCTGACTTTCTCAGCAGTAGACCTTGACCTGGGAGTACAAGCCAAAGAAAACCTCTCTTCAAATTTTCTAGTTGCAGAATGTATTATAACAATAGGAAGTAACCAGAACACCAAGGAATATGAACACACACTTCCATTTCAGAGATCTGGCCTATGAAACTACTGTATGGAATCTTTGTAAGTCACTTAGTTTGAAGTACTTTGTTATGGTATTTTCAAGAAATGTACACAATTACTAATAGAATGAATGCGACAAGAAAATTTGTATTGTATTTCTGAGAAAGGTCGTTATGAACAGGATTAGGATAAATAATAATCACTGAGGTCCACATAGATCTCAAGAACTGTGATTCAAGGTTATATACACATTTTGGTTGTGTATGTGTGTGTGTGTGTGTATGTATCCATATAATGCATTATATACCATTCACATAAAATAAAGTTGAAAATGACAAAAGCATCACTACAATTGTGAAAAGTCCTGCCTATTTATGACAACTAAACTCTAAATATCTCAGTTATCTAGTTGCCACATAAAAGTACAAGGCACTTCAAGTCAATCCAATTTCATCTTGACAAAGACATCTGTTTGAACTTCTTTGCTCTTGGAGATATGATACTTATTCAATTCTCATGTGGTAAGTGTTAGGGTACTGTTTATGATAGATATGGATAATTTATCTTCTATATATGAACATCCAGTTCTTTTGCAATGATGAATATTGAACTATCATTTCTTGGTTCTTGGCACCAAACACAAACTTATCTTTCATGTTACTGACTCCAGACACTCCTCTCTCCTGCCCTGCCTGGGTCTACCCTTGAGACACAATAGCATTCAAAGCAAGGTACTGAGTCAACGTCATGGATTCACCATGTGTCAAAAGCAGACAGGAAGCCCTGAGTGATGGTGGCATCCTTCCTGGACCAACATCAGGGCCTCCATCTATAGCTGCCCCAGACAACAATGACCCCTAACTCCACAATACATCCCATTCATCACTCCTTTGTATAGTTCTTTCTTGTGAATGTCCAATAGAAAATGCAAATAAATAAGAGAAAAATGTAGAAGAAAAAATATTAGCATTTTCTACACTCTAGCATATTATAGAACTTAGAGCTTAGAGAGTTGTCAAAAGGAGGCACTTTAGAATGGGACAAAACTGTCTTCTACAGTTTGGTCTACCCAAGGCCTTCCCCTATACTCAGCAGGTGGCATTTAGTTTCTGTCATCAAGATTTTACACATGTGCACATAGGTGTATTTGGAGAAATATTATTAAGAGTCTTTCATGGCTTCTTGGTCTTGCCTAACAGAAATTCTTACATAAGACTTCACTATCAGAGTTAACAACAATTCTATCTTTGCCTCACCAGTGAATAAATTTACTTATGTTCACTGCAGCAAACATATTATATTCAGTCCTTATTAGAATTCACAAGATTTGTGTATGGGAAGCATTCATTATAAAATGAAAATTATTGGCTTAAAAGTATGTGATCCACAGTGTATTGTTAGGTCTGTGAGATCAGGGCACATGGCTCAATTTGTATTTGTTACTCACTTTCTGAGTCTGGTGCCTGGCACACAATAGCAACCCAATACATTTAATTTTATGTGAATTGCCTCCCTTTAGGTAATCCTATTGGTCTGCCTATTAACAAAGTAAAAAGCAAACAAAATTCTGTCCATGGATGGCACTCTTCAGAGAATAAGCTTAATGTTGAGGATCTAGCTACACATCATGATGGTATATGAAACTCATGTCACCAAGTATGAGTGATCTTCAGAAATCAGACAGGAAAGAGGAAGGATCTAAATTGCTCAAAGCAAATTTAGAGGCAGAGACAATTGAGAAATTTTGAAATAAAAGAGTGGGAGGAGTCCAAGCTGAACAGATCCATGAGCTGGGATGTAAGTGAAGTAGCCAATACACAGATGAATTCTGACTACTGTCGAAGGCCAGCCTAAGCAAGTAAAAGCACTGGGCACTAGAGGTTAGGAGAACAGTTAATTTCTTTTTCTAACATGAAAAAAAAACCTTAAGATCAGGGAAGAGTTGTGTATGATCTTTCGTGGCAAGAAAACTGCAAACAATTTAGAAGGAACAAAGTTTAAGACAGAAAGTGTCGAGGTTTTCAATTTTTGGTTCATTTGCTTTTGTTGTTTATAAGCATCTATTAAAATTACCTGGAATCACTCCAAACAAATGTTTTAGAGATAGACTTCAAATATTTAATAAAATAGAAAACCAGAAGTCAGAATTCATGGTTAGTAACTAAACTAACAGACTACGTTCACATAAAAATTACTCAGTAGATTTTATCTTCACCTGTATATTTTAAGAGTACCCATATAATTAATTCTAGTTAAATAGGACTTATGGAGTTTGTAGATATTTCTTATTTAAAAAATAATTGTTACAAATTAAATGACTGTTACTTAGTCAGTAGTATGCTTGTTTACATCTATCAAATCCTTTCTCACTCAAAGGGGCAATTATTGTAATCAACAAAATGGTTCCAGAGCAATGTGAAACCATCACTCTGGTATTTTAAACAGAAAAATCCAATATTTTTAAAGTGATATTATGTACTAAGACATGGAAATTAGCCATTTGTCATTTTTTAAGACATCTAAAGATCAGACTGATCCAGCATTCACTTGACAAAGTACATGAGAAGGCTGTGCAAAATAATTCACTCATAGAGTATATACTTAGAAAAAGGAAAGAGCTATATGAAGCAACATTAACATGAGTGATTTTTTTACATGTGTTTTATTGAGGTAAAATTTTATATAGTAGAATGTCACATACCAAATACCACAATGACTTTTTAAAATACGGGTTTTCTTTAAACTTAACACTTTTTAAAAAACTGCAAAACCGTTCCACACTCCTTCAGAAACAACATTTATGTATAGTACAGAAAAGAAAGGGTGAACTGACTCCAAAAATCTTAAGACATATCAGTAAGAAAACATAATTCAGTTTCTATTTTCACATACATCTAATATATATAATGGATGTCTTACATACATCTACTATCCATATTATAATTGGTTAAAGAATATTTAAAAGATAACTGTTTGGTTTTAAACAATGGTGTATTATATGCTGGCAGAACAGCCTACATTTCTCCATCAAGCCTGCCTCACACTGATTCTGAAAGTGTGGATAATTGTAGTGGAGAGGATGCTAGTGACATCTAGTGCTTAACCACTAACAATGTCAGAGTTTCAGAGCACATTCCTACTCCAGTGGTTAGCTATTGTTAATCAAATTTTGTTTATGTGCAGAAAGTGACAATGATAATCTAAGTGCCATTTCATGCTTGTTAAAGACTAAATGGATAAACTCCCAGCATAACCTCTTAACATAATTAAAGCAAACAGACTAACATTAACATCGTACATTAAGAGTGAGAACTGAGCCTGAGAGGATCGTACAGTGATAAGGTATATGTCTAAATTGCATTTTATTATTCATAAGCAGATATGAATGTCAAAAAGTTGTGTCACACTAGCATGGTCCACTCATTAGAAACTGGCTGGTAGGTGACATGGACGAGAGAGGTGGGACCTCTGCCTGCAATGAAAAAAGACACAGCTAAAGCACCTCATTATTAATGCATTGCTTTGGAGAATTTTGCACACTGCAGGTCAGACTCTGAAATATAATAGAGCCCAGTAGGCAAATAGAGTGAGGAACATACTGCAAGGCTTGCCACTTAAATTAGACAAGTATAATCTTTTTTCTTTCCTCTGTCCAGTAAGAAATTCTTAACTCTCAGTCTCAAGCTACAAAGAGCATCACTTTTATTTCTATAAATATCAAAAATGATGCCAAGGAATTTCCTGTTCTAGGTACTTTTCTTGTTACCACCATAAAGCATCTGGTGAAAATCAATTTACAAAAGCAAGGGTATATTTGGTCTTAAAATTCAAGAAGATGCAGAAGTGATATGGTTAGTCTCACAGTATATGCAACAAGGAAGTTGAGAACAATCAGGAAGGGGTTTGGCTATGGACCCTACCCTACTGGGTTTCCTGGTTCAGATAGCAATGTTCAACTACTAAAGGAGCTACAACCTTCCAAATAGCACCACTCATTGAAAACAAGTGTTCCAACACAAAAACCTGCAGGGAAGACTTCAGAATCAAACTAGACCACCTCCCTATACATAACTCAACAAAATATTTTCCATCTATAGATGGCCATAGGAAAAATGGAGAGAAGACAGTATGACATAGAATAACAAGAGGATTACAAGGATGCAGATTTATTATAAGGTATCCTGGGGCAACCTCCCTGGGACACAGGACTTGAACTAAGAGCTGAATGATAAAGTATCTCAAACAGAGGGAAATTAAGGCCTATCAGATGATAGAGCTCAGAGATGAGATGTGAAATAACAGGGAAGACAGAAGTTCTTGTCTGAGGGAAAGACTGTGGGAAGACACTGGGTTACTATGGGCTGAAGCTTTGCCCAGAAAGTCCCATGTTAAAGATATGCTTCTTGGAGTAACTGCATTTGCAGATACAACATTTCAGAAGTAATTAGTGTAGATGTGACTATAAAGTCAGAACTCTCATGAGGAAATTACTGACCTCAGAAAAAAATTTAAGCTTGAGAGAAACTCCATATTCCTACATCACAAAAAGGATGGTCATCTACAAACCAGAGAAGTGACAGTTGTCAATCAACAATATAATTGAGTCTTCAGTCTGAACATTCCATGTTCCAAATCAACAAAGTGAATGCTACTTAAGTCACAGAGTCTCTTATATTTTGTTATAGCACCACAAATAGATGATAGCATGAAATTTGGAATCTAAGGACAATTGAAAATTACTGAAATTTTTTATAGCCAATGAAACAAAAAAATATACATATCTATATCTATGCACTATGTAACTAATGCAATCTGTCTGTGAAGCATTCCTTGGTCAGCTCAAGATGCCTCAGTGGCTCCTTCCATGATGGTCCTGTAATACACTTATATTCACACTGCTCAATTTAGTGTGGTTCACCATTGACATTCTTTCTCTCTGTATGCATATCTATGATATATTTGCCTTGAAAATGAATGTTTTTCTTACCATTCTCTTTATCTCATGATAGCAAAGAATATACAGTGTAAGGTCAATCCATTCAACATTTGCTAACTGAAGCACAAAACATTTTACAGGAGTCAGCTAGGCTATTATCTGAAACAATGCCTGTGGGAGGTTGTGTTGTTTCATTTTAAATAATTGTCCCAACCACTGGTTTAATAAAAAGAGCTGATTGGCCAAAGGCAGGCAGGAAGTGTAGGCGGGGCTACCAGACTAAAAACTCTGAGAACAGAATGCCAGATCAGAACACCAGAGGGAATTCCAGAGAGAGGCCCAGAAGAAGCCAAGGACAACTATGATGCCTCAAGAAAAGGTACCGAGCCCCATGGCTGAACAAGAGACATGGGTTAGAATAAGGGTAGAGAGCTAGCATGTGATATGCCTGAGCCTGAGGCTGATCAGCCAAAAACTATTGGAAGCTTCTGTGTGTCTCTGTGGGACTGTGGGACTGTGGGACTGCCGGTCTGTGGGTCTAGACCTTGAGGTTAGGCCCGAAAGTTCAGGCCAGAAACCATACTACAAATGGCAGCCCAACGTGTGGCAAATATACCCACAAAAAGCCATAGAAAGCTTAAAAAATGGTCTAGAGCCCAAAGCAGCCTCTGAATTGTGTCTCTCACATGAGCCATGGTACAGAGATGCCCTGGTGAGGTACATGGGCTTGAGCTACAATAGCGGGCTTTTGGAGTACAATTTAAGGTATATAATGGCTGGCTCCTGAAGTCTCACAGGTCCCTCAATATAAGGAAAAGGTTATAAGTGATGTATTTAAGGTTTCTGTTCAAAAGGGCAAAAAGGGAACAGAATCAAAGATGGCTTTCAAGTGTTGATGTTTTCATGGATCAGCTCTGTTTGCCGGAAACAAACTGAGGCTTGGCTTTTTAAAAAGAAGCTTCCTGACTCAGCATTAGAAGCAAAACAATTGTGAGTTTTTAAAGAGGCCCTGCTACCTAACACTTAAATGGAGTTAATGAGTAGCAGATGGCAAAGCTTTACTTGATAATTATATGGACCCTAAAATTCCAGACTACCTGGGTTAAAAAGATAAATTCTATAAAATTAAGCTAGGAGCTGGGTGGAGCCATCCACCCATCATACCAGCCTTTAATCCTGGCAGATTAAAGGCGTGTTCAGAAACAGAAGAAATAGAATCTGGGTGGAGTCAATCACCCTAGACAAGCAAAGGTGTGGTCAGAGACAGAAAAAGTTAAGAAATAAATATATAGTAAAGACAGTTTTTTTTTTTTTTAAAAAAAAAGTTTAAGTGGTAAAGAGTGTTTTGAAAATATATATACATAGGCGCAAAGAAAGAAAAAAGAGGTAGAGAAAGCCCTTAAAGAAATTAAATAAATAAATAAATAAATAAATAAATAAATAAATAAATAAATAAAAGCCAAGTAAAGATGGAAAATACAAAGAATGTCTGGATACTGTATATTGCTGTCTTATCTTTAAGCTTCTTGACTGAAAATGACTTAGTAAAAGCTGCTAAAAGACAGTTGACTATAAATATTGTTAGAGTAATTCAACCTATATATTTTGTAAATGAGTTTACTTTAAAATTGAAATGCAAAGATACGCTACTAAGGAGAAGAGGTTTTCCTTTTATTTTCACAGAAAATGAAAGACTGTGGATTTCTTCCTGGATAAAGAACATAAAGTTTGATAGAGGAAGACCCCCTGAAAAGTCTCCAATGGAAATGGATGGACCAAATGATTCAGCATTTCAGAACACCTCTGTGAAGTTTCCTGAGCTCTGAATCCAGAACAATTTCAAGGAGACTGGCTGAGATGACCCAGCCTTAGAGACTACTCCACTAAAGACTTGTGCATAATCCTGCATTTTTTTTTGGATTCCTATGGGATTTCCAGCGTCCCCATTCAGCAGGAAGTAGCCTAGAGAACGACACCCACATTCCCAAAACATGGATTATGGATGTTTATGTTTATTTACAGTGTTGTTTATAGGTTGTTACAGATAAGGGGGGAAAGAATATTAGATTTGGAGTTCTTTTTGTTTTAAGAAGAGAAAAGGGAATATGTGGGAGGTTGTGTTGTTTCATTTTAAATAATTGTCCCAACCACTGGTTTAATAAAAAGAGCTGATTGGCCAAAGGCAGGCAGGAAATGTAGGCGGGGCTACCAGACTAAAAACTCTGAGAACAGAATGCCAGATCAGAACACCAGAGGGAATTCCAGAGAGAGGCCCGGAAGAAGCCAAGGACAACTATGATGCCTTAAGAAAAGGTACGGAGCCCCATGGCTGAACAAGAGACATGGATTAGAATAAGGGTAGAGAGCTAGCATGTGATATGCCTGAGCCTGAGGCTGATCAGCCAAAAACTATTGGAAGCTTCTGTGTGTCTCTGTGGGACTGCGGGACTGTGGGACTGCCGGTCTGTGGGTCTAGACCTTGAGGTTAGGCCCGAAAGTTCAGGCCAGAAACCATACTACAAATGCCTCTCAGTAATCTGATGTTCTTACATGCAGGATAAAAGTTATTTACCTCAAAGTCAATCTAATTTATTTTCTTGATTTATTTAACAAATATGTATACTGAGTATACTGTATATGGTAGGCACATTAGGCTCTTAACAGCATGACAAAGTCAGTCTGATGACACACTCCACCATCTGGATAATGATGATAGTTGAGAAAAGTGCTAGAGACAAGGTCATATAGCTGATTGAAGGCAGAGCTGTTTTGAATCTTGGTATTCTGGATCCAAAGTTTATGTTCTAGATGACTTTCCTACTCTGAAGCTAGGCTGGACTTTCACTCATTGTTGAGTCTTCAAGACACTTAGTCATTCACATACTTAGTGTGTTTGTTTCCAGAATTCTGTGCTGCCAATTCCTCAAGTCAAGCCTTCACCTCAAGGATCTCCTATTGATGTTTTTCTTCTGCCAAAGCTTTATCTTTGTCACTGCAGGGCCATGTTCATGGCCCCTGACTTTTATACAATCTTGAGAGAACCCCTACTGCCTCTCTCGCTAATCAACACAGAGCTCATCCTCTATGTTCTTGTTTATTTCCTTACTATGCACCATGCTGTACCTTCTGGTTCCTATTCATCTTGGCAATCTCATGCAGCTCTCTTCTCCTTTTCTGTGATCTTATCCCCATATACCCGGAGAACAAGGCATGCTATTTGCCTACCTGGATTCTGTGATCTGACTTTTACTCTGCTTGGTCTCATCCAGCAGTTACTACTGCTCAAGACAAAACCCTGTCTGTCTATGTCAAAGTAAATGAAGGGCTACAAGATGCCTTTGCTGTGCCTTCCAGCCAATGCTGACTAGCTTATCTTTTCATTTGGTGTTGTTGTAACCACCTGATATGCATCTCTTACTTGAAATGCTGGGTATACCTTGCAGTGATTAGCATGACAAGCTCTAAGGTTGAAATCTGCAGCTCTGGGGCATACATGGTTGGCAAGTCCCAATACAATTTCCCTATCTTACTAATAAAAATAGGAACATAAAGAAAACTCCTTGAACAAAGACCAGGACAGCTGATATCTTAGTGATTTAAGATCGCAAGTAAGATTAGAAATGTCTAGTGCATAGCATTTGACACATTAATTACTATTATTTCTTAACCAGCTATAGAGTCCTGTACCATCTCTGATGATGGCATATCCCAAAGAATTTCATAGCACACTTTGTGTCTTGGTTTTCCACCATCTGCTTTCATATTGTTCTTACTGGTTTTATAAAATGTATTGGAATTTTGTTTTTTATTTTTGTTGTTTGGTGTGTTAGTTTGTTTTTCTTAATGAACTGAAATCCTATCTAACATGTATCTAGTTGATTAGATTTCATTTCAGGATTTTCTGAGACTATTCATTAGTTCTATGTTAAAACAACTTTTTTTCATATTGTCATATTTGCTATAGTTTAAAATTTAAATCCTTCTTAAAGCCATATTTGGAAGGTTGGTCTTCATTACTGACACTATTGCATGAAAGTGTAACCTTTAATAGGTGTGTGTTTGAGTAATTGAGGGTGTGCCTCTCAATTTTGTGCACCTACCATGATGTGCCACTGCAACCATAAAGCAGTACGATCAACCAGTTATTCACTGTATAATCATTCTGTCTGTATGTTGATCATATCTAACAGTACCGTGATGGGACTATAGCAGCACATGGTTGACACAACTGATGCTTTCTTTCTATCATTCTCTAGTGTCAAGGCATCTAGCAATGTTCTTTCTACAAGCTTTTGGAACCTATTCAGATACATTTTCAATAGACAAAGAAAAGGAAGCTTCACTTTTTGTAGTCCTCACAGTATTGAGAATACACAGGATGTTCTACAACAGTATGTTGAGAAAACAAAACAGGAGGAAAATAGTCACATTATTATTATTATTATTATTATTATTATTATTATTATGCCTCTGTTATGTTGGAATAAAAATATCACCCATGGGCTCATGTATCAAATGCTTTATAGCCAGCGGGTAGCACAATTTTGGGAAGTGGTAGAAACTTGAGGAAATGGGTCCTAGCTAAAAGAAACAGGTCACTGCAGGTGTGACTTTAAAGATTTGGCCCTCAGTCTTTCTTACCTTTGTCTTTATTACCTTCAATGTTGTAACTAACCTCAACAGCTAAATGTTCCTGCCACCATGAAGTTCTGTTCATATGCAGAGAGCCCATCAATCATATGTTGAGCCCTTTGAAATCATAAACCAAATGAATCTCCTCCATCTTGTTGATCTCTATTGCTAAGGCAGAATAACAACAAAAACTCAATGCAGGAAGAATTTCCTGGAACTCACAGTTCATGGCACCAAGGATATAAAGATTTGGATAGCACTAATGGCCTCAAGTATTTGAGCACTTTGTCTCCAGTTGGCAGTGCTGTTTGGGAAGTATATTGAACCTATAGGAGGTGGAATGTTATTCAAAAAACTACATTATTGGTGTTCTCAGTTTATAGCCTCATTTACTTCTGTTTTCTCTCTCTCATTATTGCTTGTGGTTGAAGATTTACTCTCTCAGTTTCTGGAAATATTAGAAAAAACAAACTCTTCTATATGTAAGTTACTTTGACCATTGTATTTTATTACATCAAAAAGTAAGAGAAGAAGGCATGCCATCATTCAAGCTGATGTGAGCAGCGTATATCTGTGACTCATTACATCTTGTACCCTGCTAGACTAGGAAGCTAAGAGCTCAAGAGGAAGGTAGGCATAGAGGGGTAGGGGTGTGATAGGGTGTAATCCTCTAGACCCATCCCTGTGGTCCTATGTCTGAGGTCTATGCTGTAACTCCTAATAGTTCTACAAGTTTTCCAAAGAGCTGGGAGCTCAAGTGCTCAAACACAAAAAACTCTGCAGAGCATTTAAGATCCACCCAGTCTTCAAGAAAACATAATTTATATCAGTATTATTTCACAGGCACCTGAAAAACTATATTTAGTAGACTCAAAAAGATAATCAGAACATTTTGTTTCATCTGATAAATAACAGAGAATGTTTCCTTTTTACCATCAGTAGCCCTAAACAAGTCTCTATTTCATTAGTGTGGAGAGTTTTATTTGCTTAAGGCTCCTGGAACAGGAATTTGATATTTATTTTAGTCAATTGGAAAATTGATTTGATCCATTTAAGAGTTTAACAATGGATTCATAATAAGTATTCTTACAGAGTATAAAGGACAAGTATGTCAATCGATCAATAATACATCTAAGCTGACAAAGGGCTGAAGATCAAGGAATTTGAGGGTGCTTTTGAAGAGTCCTTAAGTCAAAGACTAAATCATAGGCATTGTAGAGAATAGCAGAATAATAAGTGAGAAAATGTAACTTAATGATGAGACACCATTTTCAACCTTTTTTTGAATCAGAGTAAGAATAATATGACCATTTGCTCAAGACTTCTGAGCCACTAAAAATTGATAAATTCAATGCAATAAACAATATTAGATGACTAACTTCTTAAGCAACTCTGGATTTCTCCTCGGTGTACATTATTTCAAAACATATATTTGCTTATCTATTTAGTGCATGTATGTGTATATGTTTATATCTTGAAGACTTAGTTGTTTCTTTACATCATGTGGGGCTCACAGAGGGCACTGAACTCAAGTCATTAGTGTGGAAACAAGTGCCCTTACTAGTTGAACCATATTTTTGGCCCAAAATGTGTGCTCTTAATTCTCCCTTGGGATAAATTAGAGTCACAGACTAAAATATAAACCCCACGGATCCCTGGGGGATAGGGCTTATAAAGAAAATTGCTAGACAGTTGCTTTCTAGTAAGTACTGCCTGGAGAAAATAAAAAAAATATGCCTTTCTTCTTGTTTCTTCCAGAAGAAAACACTAGCAATGTGGTAAATTTTATACATCATTATCAATAATTATTATAAATTGAAACAGGAAAGTTGCACATTCAGATTGAAACTGGGATACATAGGAAGTTTAAGACAAACATGGGCTATGTGAGTTTTTTCCCTATGAAGAAAATAAAAATAATGGATATTCTAAAATATAAAAATGAGTATACACACCATTTCCTGTAAAGAGAATAGAGCAATTCTCTCTGAAGCCACCCTAGCCTCTAAAATCTTATTTCTTCCAAGAAATAGCTAGACAGTAAGATGCTATGAAATGCATATCCAAGCTAAGGCACATACCCTGAATATTTTAATACCCTTTTCACTATGGCATTAAGTTTTGACTCTGAATTTTACTTTATTACCACTTCTACAGCCAAAAATTCTATAGATATTGTAAACATTGAAAAGGTAAGCTTCCCCACTATCCTCTTGATATTAAATGACCAAATGACAAATATAAGTGGTCTGGATGGACAAGCCTAATACCCCTCATCTCAAATGCAATGTCATTACAAGGAAGACTTTCTGCTGCTTCCTTGTCTAAGCTTTCCAAGTAGATGACTGTAGGGAAATTATGTTGTTCCATTGTAAATAATTGTCCCTGTCTATGAGTTTAATAAAAAATGCTGATTGGCCAAAGGCAGACAGGAAGTGTGGGTGGGGCTACTAGACAAGGAAAACTCTGGGAACAGGTGGAACAGGGCAGGATGCCAGAGAGAAGAGTTAACAGTTATATGCCTGGGCCTTAGGCTGATCAGCCTAAAACTATTGTAAGCATCTGTGTGTCTCTGTGGGTCTGTAGGTCTGAGGGCCTAAACCTTGAGGCTAGGCCTGAAAGTCCAGGTCAGAAACCTCATACTACAAATGGCACCCAATGTGGGACACAAACCCATGACCCTGAGATTAAGAGTCTCATGCTCTACCAACTGAGCTAGCCTGGCTCTTTATCCTTAATTTAAACCATGACTCTTATCCTGTTCAGCCATGTAACTAGGTACCTTTTCTCAGAGCAGCATAGTTGTCATCTGCTTCCTCTGGCTTCTCTCTGGCATTCTGCGTGGATCCGCCTGTTCCCAGAGTAGTCTGGTAGCCCCACCCACACTTCCTGTCTGCCTTTGGCTAATCAGTGCTTTTTCTTAAACTCATAGGTGGGGACAATTATTTACAATGGAATAACATAATCCCCCTACTTATCCCCTTTTCTCTTTTAAAACAAAAAGAACTCCAAATCTAATATTCTTCCCCCCCTTATCTATAACAATTTATAATCAACACTGTAAATAAACACAAACATCCATAATCCACGTTTTGGGAATGTGGGCATCATTCTCTAGGCTAATTCCTGCTGAAGGGGGTTCTGGCAATCCCATGAGAATCCAAAGAAAAATGTAGGATTATGTACAAATCTTTAGTGGAGTACTCTGTAAGGCTGGGTCATCTCACTCAGCCAGTCTCCTTGAAATTGTTCTGGATAAAGAGCTAGGGAAATTTCACAGAGGTGTTCTGAAATGCTGAATCATCTGTTCCCTCTGTTTCCAATGGAGATTTTTCAGGGGGTCTTCCTCTATCAAACTTTATGTTCTTTATCCAGGAACAAATCCACAGCCTCTCATTTTCTGTAGAAATAAAAAGAAAACCTCTTCTCCAAAGTAGCATATCTTTGCATTTCAATTTTAAAGTAAACTCATTTGCAAAATATATAGGTTGAACTAATCCAACAGCATTTATAATCAACTGTCTTTTAGCAGCTTTTACTACTTCATTTTCAGTCAAGAAGCTTAATGATAAAACAATAATATCTAGTATCCAGAGATTCTTTGTATTTTCCATCTCTTTACATGGCTTATTATTGATTGATTGATTGATTGATTGATTGATTGATTTTACTCCATTTTTAAGGGCTTTCTCTGCCTTTTCTTTACCTTTTTTTTCTCTAAGTCTGTGTATATATGTTTTCAACACACTCTAAACAACTTAGACTTTTTGTTTTTTTAAAGAAAAGTCTTTACTGTATATTTCTTAACATTTTCTGTCTCTGACCACACCTTTGCTTGCCTAGGGTGATTGACTCCACCCATATTTTTCTATTTCTTTCTGTTTCTGAACACACCTTTAATCTGCCAAGTTCCTTGGATTCAAAGTTGGTAGGGTGGGTGGATGGCTCCACCCAGCTCCTAGTCTAACTTCATAGAATTTATCTTTTTAACCCAGGTACTCTGGGGCATTTTAGGGTCCATATAATTACCAAGTAAAGCTTTACCATCTGCTGCTCATTAACTCCATTTAAGTATTAGGCAGCAGGGCCTCTTAACAAACTTACAAGTGTTTTGCCTCTAAGGCTGAATCTGGAAGCCTCCCTTTAAAAAGCCAAGCCTTAGTTTGCCTCTAGCAACACAGCTGATCCAAGAAAACATGATACTAAGAAGCCATCTTTGATTCTGTTCCCTTTTTGTCCTTATGAACAGAAACCTTAAATAAATTATATACAAATTTGTGCTTATATTGAGGGTCCTGTGAGACTTGAAGAACAAGCCATTGTACACCTTAAGCTGTACTCCAAAAGCCCGCCATTGTAGCTCAAGCCCACAGGCCTCACCAGGGTGTCTCTGTACCATGGCTCATGTGAGAGACACAACGAAGATGCTTTGGGCTCTAGACCATTTTTTTAAGCTTTCTATAGCTTTATGTGGGTATAATTTACCCACATTGGGGTTCCATTTGTAGTATGAGGTTTCTGACCTGGACTTTCAGGCCTACCCTCAAGGTTTAGGCCCTCAGACCCACAGACCAGCACACAGGTGCTTACAATAGGTTTAGGCTGATCAGCCTAAGGCCCAGGCATACAACTTGTTAACTCTTTACCCTCAATCTAACCCATGACTCTCAACCTGTTCAGCCATGTGGCTCGGTACCTTTTCTCAGAGCAGCATAGTTGTTCTCTGCTTCCTCTGGCTTCTCTCTGGCATTCTGCCCTATTCTGCCTGTTCTTAGAGTTTTCCTAGTCTGGTAGCCCCACCCATACTTCTTGTCTGCCTTTGGCCAATCAGTGCATTTTATTAAACTCATAGGTGGGACAATTATTTACAATGGAACAACATAATCCCCCTACAGGTAACTGAACAATGCTGCTAGAATATATAATGTTTCTAAAATAGCATGCAGAAGACTCTGCTTCTCTTTGGTTCTCTACCATGGAGCTAGAGTCTTCCCTTGGCTAATTACCCCCAAATTCAACCTCAACAAGACTATTTATACAATGGCATAGTTACCTGCATAGCCATTCTGTTAGGTCAAAAGAGAAAATGCCCATGAATACAGCTTGCATTCCAAGAAGAGGATCCTCCTTCTTGGCTTCTCCACTCCTTAGTTCTGAGACCCTCTGAAGGGTAACTTTCTTCCAGAGTTCAAGTCACCCTGGACTTTCAATGAAGTTCCTCTTTTCTTAGCTATGTGAAGATCTTTCTGGCCTTGGTGTTAGCAGAGTCCACAAAGGGCATGATTTTCAAGAAGATAATGAGGTCTGTTTGGGCATTTAAAGAGATTCTATTGTTACTAAAATCCAAGACGTTTACAGGCATTTGACCAGAGAGTCTGTTCACTGTTGTATAGAGCAACATTCTACTGTATGCAGATACAGCTATGCCAGTATACCTCCTCGATTCATGAAGATTTCATCTTAAATATTCTTGTGGAAATAACTCTGCATCCTTCTGAGATACTCAGTTGTATTGTCTTATCTCTACTGCTCTTTTATTACCCTTTCAATGAAGACAAAGTTTCCTCTAGTTTATTTGTATAATTCAAATACAGTCTGGTGGCACAATATGATGGGTAATTTTGACTGTCATCTTGTCCGGGTTGGTTGGTAAAGCACAGTTTTAGGTATTACATAGTGACTGCCATGTGGAAGGTTATTCTGAGCTGATTGGTATATGGACAAGTGAACTGAGTACAAGCCTGTTGTAAATGTGGATGGCACCATCAAATAGACAGCAGCTCCATATGGAACAAAAGGAGAAAGGAAATGGAAAGTTGAGTTCAAATGCATATGCATACCCAAATCTTCTAGAGTGGGTGGAATTTTAACTGCTGCCTCTGCCCATGAACATTAGACTTCAGAGTTCCCAATAGCTGATAATAGACTTTAATGTAGTTTAAGTATGAAATATTCCTTTGGATCATGTGTTTGAACCTTTGGTTTCCAGCTGGTATGGACACTTCTGAGATTCTATAGCCCAGCCTCACTTCTTGTCCCTTCTCAATTCCTGCTGTGGGCGGGACATGACTTCTGGCTTCCTCTTCAGCTGCCATGCTTTCTCTGAGATAATGTATTGTCCTCTTCTCAAGCCATGATTAAAGGTAAAGCCTTCTTCCCATAAGGTGATTTCTGGTTGGTTTCTAGTCTCAACAACAAGAAAAGGTATGAATTAAAGTGTGCACCAAAGATCCCACCATAGACCTCTGCATTCACTTATTCTGAGACTTTGAGCCCTTTTGGACTAAGAAACAAAGTTTCCATTTTCTTCTTGCCTATATTTAGCTCCTGTGGAACTACATAATTCTGATGGTGGAAGCCAGATGAAACATTCCCTGTTACGATTACTTTATTGAAGTAGATAGACTGTTTAATAAAGGAGACTATTTACTTATTTCAGATAGTTTTTTTTTAATTCTTTTTTCTCACACAATATATCCTAATTATAGTTTCCCTCCCTCTGTTCCCTCAAGTTCCTCTCCACCACCCCTCTACTCTGGATATTCCCTGTATCTTTCTCATTAGAATAGAACAGCATTTTTATTTAAATTACTCCTTTTCCCATTTATTTTACATACAGACTACAGTTTCCTCTTCCTCCTCTCCTCCCACCTCACTGTGCTCACTTCTCATCTATCCATCCCTATCTACTTCTTTTCCTTCTCCATTCAAAAAGGGCCAGAAAAGAACAGCTTTAAGAGATAACAGCTAACCATGACAAAATAGAACATATTAAGATGAAGCAAAAACTTTCACATCAAAGTTGATCATGGAAACCCAGCAGGATAAAAAGAGTCCCAAGAATAGACAAGAGTCAGAGACCCACTCATTCTCACAGTGAGGAATCTCTTAAAAATGCTAAGCTAATAGCTATAGTATATACTCAGAGGACCTTATGAACAACTCTGCAGGTTAAGTACTTTCTATGTTTGTCTCTGTGAGCTCACATACATCTTGTATAGATGCTGTGATGTCCTCCATCCTCATTGACTCTTACGATACTTCCACCTCCTCTTCTGTGGAATTTCTAGAGGGAATCCAGAAGAAGGGATTTTTGATAGAAACCTTCAGTTTAGGCTTTCTCATCACATAATGTATGGCTGTGCATCTCTGTATATCTTACCATCTGCTCAATATGACTGGATAAGGAAAATCTAGGTATATAGCAAACTATCATGAGGAATCATTATATTGTTTGTTTACTCATTTTAACTAGTCATGTTTGCTTTTACTCTAGGTCTTTGGACTATCTAGTCTCTGTTTCTTGAATACCAAAGTAGTATCAAGAATTGGTTCCTTCTCATGGAGTAGTCCTTTATTTAAATCAGACATTGGCTGGCTACTCCCCCAAGTTCTGTACCATCATTGCCTTAGCATATTTTGCAAGCAGAACAGACAGATGGTAGGCTGAAGGTTTTGTGGTTGAGCTGGTGTTCATGTTTTTCCTTTGGCAGCCTGCAGAGTACCTTCCTGTATCAAAGAGACTAGAAAATAGAGAGGAAGGTAACAGTTTGACTTCTTCATTTTCAATGAGCAGTGTGAATGCTATCTACAATAGTACCCCACTGACAGTTTGAGAGAAGGAAACATTTGTCTTAGAATCAGCCTGGGTGGTTTGGTAATTCCCATGGGACCCCCTTAGCCAACAACCCAAATTGAATACAACATAGATCTGCTCCTGGAAACCTTCCCTGGCTAAAAGAGGTGGCCAGTTGAGATTTATAGCACCAATTCCAGCCATCTCCCTCCTTACTCTTTTTCTCCATCCATCCCCTCTACACCAGATTCCTCTGACTTCAGTCCCCACCTTCCCCCATTCAATTCATAAAATCTATTTTATTCTCCCCTTTCAGAAAAATACATGCACCCCCTTAGGCCTCCCATCTTCACCTAACCTCTCTGTGTCTATTGGTTGTAGGTTGGTTATCATTATTTAAAGGCTAATATCCATTTTAAGTGAATATGTATTGTATTTGTCTTTCTGAGTTTGAGCTGCCTTACTCAGAATGACTTATTTTAGTTCCATTCATTTACATACAAATTTCATATCATTTTTAATGGATAAGTAATATTCCATTGTGTAAATGTACCTCATTTTTTTTATTCATTCCCTTTTGAGGAACATCTAATTTTTTGTGCATGTGTAGTTTTTTTAGGTTGAAGTTATTATGAAAAAAAGCTACTAGAAACATGGTTGAGCACGTGGCTTTGTGGTAGGATAGAACATCTCATTTGGGCATATCTTCATATGTTCGAGTGGTACTGCTAGGTCTTAAGGTATTCTGCTTCCCAACTTTCTGAACTATCATATTGATTCGCATAGTGCTATACAAGTTAATGCCAGTAATGAAGGAGTGTTTCCATTATTTTGCATTCTGCATCTCTGAGAGGAATACTACTTGATCAAGGATGATCTTTTTGATGTATCCTTAATTTGATGCACAAGTATTTTATTGAGTAATTTTGCATCAATGTTCATTAAGGAAATTGGTCTATATATAATTATTTTCCTTTCTTAAGTCTTTGTGTGGTCTGGGTATCAAGATAACTGTGGCCTCATAAAATTGAGCAATGTTTCTTCTGTTTCCATGTTGTGAAATAATTTGAAGAGTATTGGCATTAACGCTTCCCCGAAAGTTTGGTAGAACTCCATGCTAAGTCCATCAGGCCTTGAGCTATTCTTGATTAGGAGATGTTAATGACTGCTTCTGTTTTCATGGGGTTAAAAAACTATTTAAATTATTTATCTAATCTTGATTTAAATGGTACCTATTGAGAAAATTATCCATTTCCTTTAGATTGTGCAGTTTGGTCTAGGACAATTTTTTTTTGTTTTGTTTTTGTTTGGTTTTGTTTTTGCAAACCTAGTTTTAATTTTTAAAATTTTTTTATTTATTAAAAAAGTTTTTTTCCCATATATCCACCTGCCTTCCATTCCCTCCTCCCAATCACTACCAATCAGCCTTCAGACTCCCCTGTCCACATCTTCTGATCCCCTCAACAAATAGGGCAAGAAGTCCCAAGGTGGATCAGCTCTATGTGGCACACCACTCTAGGCAAGTATGATTTCCTCATCCCAATATCAAGAATGGATTAGATGTTCCTCCACAGGTAATGGGCTCTAATGTGCCACCACATGCACAGGAAAACAGTCTGTTTCCATCCCTCAAGTCTCCACATAGTGCCCATGCCAATGAATAGTTGCATACACTTGGGGGGCCTAGCTCCTTTACTTGAAGGTTCCTCAATGGCTGTTCTTGATCTGGTGAGCCTTCCAGAGCTCCAGCCAGCCATCTCTATGGGACTCCTCCTCATAATCCCTATCCCCTTGCTGATACAGACTGTCCTCCCCTGCTCTCAGTTACACCAGGAGCTTAGCCCAGTGTTTAGCCATGGATCTCTGCCTCCACCTCAATTCATTGTTGGATGTAAGTTCTGTGATGACACTTAAGGTGGCTATTCATTTGATTATAGGGGAAGTCCTGTTTAGGCACCCCCTCCACTAGTGGTTGAAGACCTAGCCAGGGACATCCTGTGAGTTCTTGGAGGTTTCCCTAGCACTCTTTCTTTATCCAAACCTACACAGGCTTCTATCAGGATATACATTTTTCCTCCTTCTTGGTTGCTCCTCTCACTCAACCATCTCCTTCTCTAATGATTTGTTCCCACCTCTTCTTGGTTGCAACCAGTTATGATTCCAATTTGCTAAGGAGATATTCTCTCTTTTCTTTTCCTAGGAGAATTTCTGGGTGTCTCTCATAAGTTCCTTCAGATCCCAAGCTATTCAGGGGTTGTGGTTTGCAGCTTGGGTGTTCTTTGCATTTTGTCTAAAATCCAATTATGAGTGAGTAGATCCAATGTCTATCTTTTTTTGGTTTGTGATATTCTACAAAATTGTCCATTTGCCTGCAAATATTAGGATTTCATTTTTTTCTTTTTTTATTGCTAAGTAGTACTCCATTGTGTACTCCAAGAAGTACCACAGTTTATTAATTCATTCTTCAGTTGAGGGGCATCTAGGTTGTTTCTAGGTTCTTGCTATTATGAATAATGCTGCTGTGAACATAGTTGAGCTAATGATGCTTTTGGGGTATGAATGTTCATCCTTTGAGTATATGCTCAATAGTGGTGTTGCTAGGCCATTGGGGAGATTGATGTTCAGTTTTCTGAGAAATCACCATATTGCATTCCAGAGTGGCTATACATATGGCTGTATACCAACAATGGAGGAGTGTTCCCCTTGCTCCATATCCTCTCCAGCATAGGCTGTCATCTGTGTTTTTGATCTTAGTCATTCTGACAGATGTAAGGTAGTATCTCAAAGTTGTTTTTATTTGCAGTTCTTTGATGGCTAAAGATGCTGAGCAATTTGTTAAAGTGCCTTTCAGCTATTTGTTGTAATTCTGTTAAGAATTCCCTTTTTAGCTCTTAAGCCCATTTTTAATTGGGTTATTTAGATTAATGAGCTCTAGTTTCTTGAGTTCTTTATAAATTTTAGAGATCAGTCCTCTGTTAGCTGTAGGGTTGGTGAAGACCTTTCTCATTTTGGAGGGTGTCATTTTGCCTTATTGACTATGTCCTTTGCCTTATAGAAACTTCTCACTTCAGGATGTCTCACTTATTGATTTTTATTCTTAGTGTCTATGCTACTGGTGTAATATTTAGGAAGTGGTCACCTGTGCCAATGCATTGGAGGATATTTTCTACTTTCTTTTCTATCAAGTTCAGTGTAGTTTATGTTGAGGCCTTTGATATCCTTGATTTGAGTTTTGTTCAAGGTGATAGGTATGGCTCTATTTGCATTCTTTTACATAGTACTATGCAGTTATGCCAATATCATTTGTTGAAGATACTACCTTTTTTGCATTGATTGTTTTTGACCTCTTTGTAAAAAAATCATGTGTTCATAGATGTGTGGGTAAATGTTGGAGTCTTTGATTCGATTCCATTGATCCACAAGTCTGTTTTTAGACCAGTACAAGGCTGTTTTTATTACTGAAGCTCTTTAGTATAGCTTGATGTCAGGGATGGTGATGCCTCTTAAAGTTCTCTTATTGAGCAGGATCCTGGGTGCCCTGTTATTCCATATGAGACTGAGGATTGTTCTTTCAAGGTCTATAAAAACTGTGTTGGGATTTTGATGGGGATTGCATTGAATCTGTAGATTACTTTTGGTAAAATTGCCATTTTTACTATGTTGGTCCTGCCTATTCAGGAGCATAGGTGATCTTTCCATTTCCTGATATACTCTTCAATTTCTTTCTTCAGTGACTTAAAAGTTTTAAGTAAACAGTTTTTTCACTTCTTTGGTTAGTGTTACTGTTGTAGAGAGTTCGCGGGTCCGGGTTAGCCAGAGATCCGAGACACACAGACCTGCCGTGCCAGACCCCTCAGCTGCCCAGCCGCCCAGGTCCCCAAAAATAACTCAGAGGCTTACATTAAGTCCATGCTGTTTGGCCTATGGCTCAGGCACATTGCTAGCTAGCTCCTACATTTTAAATCAACCCATTTCTATTAATCCGCGGGCCACGTGGCCCCGGCCAGTAGCTCACCCATGTTCCTTACATGTCGTCTCTTGGGCGGCTTCCGCGCGGTCTCTTCTAACTCCGCCCTGCTTCTCTTACCTAAGCTCTGATTTCTCCTCCTACCTATTCTACGTACCTGCCATGGCCCAAACCAGCTCCTTTATTTAAAGATACAGCACTCACAAATGCATTCCCACATTTCCCCCTTTTTCTCTAATCAAAAAGGAAGGTTTCAATTTTAACATAGCAAAATTACATATAACAAAATAGCTATCAAGCAAGAATTATAGTTATAATATCTAGTCTATTTGTATTTAGCAAAATTAAAGAAAATATTTTATCATCTATCTTATCTTTATGAATCTAAAGTTTTATATCTAATATATTTTTCAAATGACTAAGAAAAACTGTACATATAACTATCTAATCTTCAACTACATCAAAGACCACAGAAGGATATAATATTTACCCAAGTAAACCAGAAGTGCAAATGACTTCTAAAATCTAGAAAGGACAGAGATGACACCTATCTGCCTGGACAGTCACCCAAAGTTCTTTTATAAAGTTGGGGCAACCATCTTCAGCCTATAGGCCTGGAGTCTCTTTTCATTTCAGTGAAGCAGGAAATCTGCTCTGCCCATTCTGGCACAGTTCATCCGTTGCTTCTCCTTGAGTCCTGAAGAATGTCTGACAGTTTTCTCTGTAAAGCAGGAACCTGAATGATGATCTTGGCTTGTTCTGCCAAAGTCCAGAGGTCATCTTCTTATGGAACCTGCATGTCCAGTTTAAACAGCATACTGTCAAGCAGTCAATATAAAAACAGTTTCTTCTCCAGTGGCTCACCATCACCACAAATAGATGAGACTCCATATGGAGTTTCTTCAATGCCCACCTTCCTGTTGAAGTAAATTAGTGCTGCCAGGAACAGACCTGTCTCACTGTCCAGAAAAGTCTAAGCTCTTAAAACATTTTAAATGCCATATTCTGTAGGTCTTAGAAGTATTTGAAGATTATCTATTTAATTGAAATATATCTTTGTATACTTAAAAATCTTAACTAACCTAACTATAAGTTTGATTATCAAAAGTGACTATTAACCTTTATTTCTTAATTATACACTACAATTTTAAAACAGTTACATGAACATCATACCTTAAACAAGAATAGAAAAACATATACAGCATAATAAAATTGACTTTAAATTTGTATCAATAAACCAAAATCTATACCAATGTAAAGCAGTTTGAGATTAACAGCTGATTACCTGTAAATTTAATAATCTAATTTTTTTAAAAAAGCATTCACATACCATATCCCCCGTTTTTTCTTAGAAAGAGATTGACTATGACCATTAACCATTTATAATGAAAACAAACATTTAGAAACAATATTTGGGGAATTTGGGCGAAGTTATCTATTACTACTTCCTGCTGATTAAGGGGCGTTGAAAATCTCATGGATTGTTGAGACTGGATCATAATCTGCAGCCATGAAGCTGATCTGGCCATCTCTTCTCATCAGAGGTTTTTTCAGGGGGTCTTGGTTGATGAAACCATATTTGCCTGGAAGCAATCCACAGGTTCTCATCTGTGGAGACAGAAACAGAACTCTTCCAAAGCAATAAATCCTTAGACACAAATTTTAAAATCAAAATATCTTTAAAATATACATTCTTGTTTAACTTAGTAGCCTTTGCAATCCATTGTCTTTTTGTAGTTAGCTCATTAACAGTTAAAAAATTAAAAGAAAACACAATAACAACCAAAATCCAGATTTTGTGTCTATTTTCCATCTTTATGTGGCTTATTATAATTTTATTACTCTATTTCTCACTTTAAAAACTTTTTCTAACCTCTTTCTTTTTTCTCTGAAGCCTATGTACTTTTTACAAACATTGTAACCCGTTTACAGATTTTCTTTTTATCTGAATCTGTTTTATTGTGAATCCTTATTCATCTTCTAACCTTAAGAGCTTTTAAAATACATTCTCCAAAAAGAAGCACAGTTTTTGCAAATTAGGCTGAATCACTAAGTTTTCTTAAACGGACCGTAAACAGAGCACACCTAAGAAAATGCTGCCACGAAGAAAATTTGTTTCTCTTTTGTTCAAAATAAGCAGAAATCTAAAATCAATCACATTACTGAGTCTTTTGTTAGTTTTCAGGAACCCGCCTGATTGTAGCTCACACTGCCTGTCGCCAGCCCGCCGCTGGCGCCATTTTGAGTGTGACCCGGACCATGCTTTGTTTGTACAAAGACCCGCTCCACACACACAATTTGGAGGCTGCCCTGGCTTAATTTCTGCGATCTAGAACTCTTTTTAATCTTTCTCAGGCTCTAAGTGGATAATCGGCCCACGTTGGATGCGCCATCTGTTGTATTTGGTTCGCTGGTCCCATGCCCCAGAGGTCTCGGATCCACATAATCGCCCCACGTTGGGCGCCATCTGTTGTAGAGAGTTCGCGGGTCCGGGTTAGCCAGAGATCCGAGACACACAGACCTGCCGTGCCAGACCCCTCAGCTGCCCAGCCGCCCAGGTCCCCAAAAATAACTCAGAGGCTTACATTAAGTCCATGCTGTTTGGCCTATGGCTCAGGCACATTGCTAGCTAGCTCCTACATTTTAAATCAACCCATTTCTATTAATCCGCGGGCCACGTGGCCCCGGCCCGTAGCTCACCCATGTTCCTTACATGTCGTCTCTTGGGCGGCTTCCGCGCGGTCTCTTCTAACTCCGCCCTGCTTCTCTTACCTAAGCTCTGATTTCTCCTCCTACCTATTCTACGTACCTGCCATGGCCCAAACCAGCTCCTTTATTTAAAGATACAGCACTCACAAATGCATTCCCACATGTTACACTAAGATATTTAATGCTATTTACAGCTATTTTAAAGGATGATGTTTCCCTTATTTCTATTTCAGCGATTTTATCATTAGTGTTTAAGAGGGCTTGATTCTTTTGAGTTAATCTTGTACCCTGATATGTTGCTGAAGGTATTTATCAGCTGTCAAGCTTCATGGTAGAATTTTGGTGGTCACTTATGTATACAACCATATCATCTATAAATAGAGATAGTTTGACTTCTTCCTTTCCAATTTGTATCCCCCTATTCTCATTCTGTTCTCTTATTGCATTGACTAAAACTTTGAGAACTATTTTGAATAGATAAGGAGCGAGAGGACAGCCTTGTCTTCTTCCTGATTTTAGTGGGATTGCTTTGAGTTTCTCTCCATTTGTTTTGATGTTGGCTGTCAGTTTGCTGTATATTGACTTATTACATTTAGGTATTTTCCTTTTATTCCTGATCTCTCCAGAACACTTATCATGAAGGAGTATTGGATTTTGTCAAAAGCTTTTTCAGCATCTAATGAGATATCATGTGTTTATTTTCTTTCAGTTTACTTATATGACAGATGACATTCACAATTTTTCACAAGTTGAACCATCCCTGCATCTCTGGGATGAAGCCTACCTGATGGTGGTGGATGATTTCTTTTTTGATATGCTGTTGGATTCAATTTGCCAGAATATTATTGAGTATTTTTGCATCAATGTTCAGGAGGGAGATTGGTCCTTAACTCTCTTTGTTTGTTACATCCTTGAGTGGCTTGGGTATCAGATTAACTGTGGCCTCATAAAAAGTTTGACAATGTTCCTTCAGTTTTTACTATATGGAACAGTATGAGGATGGTTGGTATTAGTTCTTTTTTGAACATTTGGTAGAATTCTGCACTAAAACCATCTGGTTCTAGGCTTTCCCTTTGAGAGACTTTTAATAACAGCTTCAATTTCCTTTGGGGTTATAGGTCTGTTTAGGTCATTTATCTGATCTTGATTTAATTTTGGTAAGTGGTACCTTTCCAGAAAGCTGCTCATTTCTTTTAAGTTTTCCATTTTAGTGGAGTATAGATTTTCAAAGTATGATCTGATAATTCTCTGGATTTTCTGGGTGTCTGTTGTTATGTCCCCTTTTTTCATTTCTGACTCTCTTTATTCAGAGTCTCTCCCCCCCCCCTCTGATTTTTGGTTAGTTTGAATAAGGGTTTACCTATCTTGCTTACTTTCTCAAAGAACCAACTCTTTAATTCATTGATTCTTTGTATTATTCTCTTTGTTTCTATTTATTGATTTCAGCCCTAAGTTTGATTATTTCCTGCCCTAAGTTTGATTATTTGATTAAACTCCTTCTGGGTTTGTTTGCATCAAATTGTTCTAAAGCCCTCAGATGTACAGTTATGTCTCTTGAGTGAGATGTCTCTAGTTTTTTCATATAGGCATCTAGTGTTATAAATTTTCCTCTTAACACTGCTTTCATTGTGTCCCATAAATTTGGGTATGTTTTGGAGTCATTTTAATCAAATCCTAGGAAGCCTTTGATTTCTTTCTTAACTTCTTAACTTCACAGAAGTGGTTCAATGGACAGATTTTCAATTTTCACAATTTTGTAGGCTTTCTGTGTTTTTTGTTGTTGTAGAACTCTAACTTAAGATGATGGTAGTCTGATATGGTTCAATGAGTTATTCCCATTTTTGTGTTTCTTGATATTTGCTTTATGACTGAGTATTTGATCAATTTGAGAAAGTTCCATTGGGTGCTGAGAAATAATGTATGTTCCTTTTTGTTTGGGTGGAAGGTTCTTTATATATCTATTAAGTCCATTTGGATCATAACATCTGTTAGATCTTACATCCCTTGTATCTCTGCTATATTTCTGTTTGGTTGACCTATCCATTGGTGAGAGTCAGGTATTAAAGTCTCCCACTATTAGTGTGTGGGGTTTGATGTGAAGTTTAAACTTTAATAGTTTTTCTTTTACATATGTAGGTGCCATTGTGTTATGGCATAAATATTCAGGATGAAAACTTTATCTTGGTGGATTTTTCCTGAGGTGAATAAGTAATGTCTGTCCTGGTCTCTTTTGATTGATTCTAGTTTGAAGTCTGTTCTGTTGGATATTAGGATGGCTACACCAGCTTGTATTTTAGAATCATTTTATTGGAAAGTCTTTTCCCAACCCTTTACTTTGAGCTTGTGTTTCTCTTTGAAGTTGATGTGTGTTTCTTGTATGCAGCAGAAGGATGGCTTCTGTTTTGTATCCATCATGTTATGGTATGTCTTTTTATAGGTGAATTAAGTCCATTGATATTAAGGGATATTAATGACCAATGATTGTTATTTTCTATTATTTTTGGTGGTAGCTTGTGTGTATTTCCCTACTTTGAATAGCCTAGTGGTAAAGAACACTGACTGTACTCCCAGGGGACTTGAGTTTGATTTATGCTATTGGTATAGCACCCTCCCCAGGGATCCTATACTTCCAATCAGCTATTAATGAGAACAACATATGAGTACAGTTTTTTAAATTATGTTCTTATAATTTTTCTGGAATCCCTTAGTGTTTGTTGTTATACATCCTTTTGTTTATAATTTTCTTTATTTAAATATTCTCTCTTCTTATTTTAGTCAGTTTGGATAAGAGTTTGTCTGTCTTGTTGATTTTCTCAAAGAACCAACTTAGTGAGCCTATTAAAGGCCCATGGTCCAAAAGCTATCAATTGCAAAAATCCTATAAAGGGTGCTAAAAGGGAGGGTTAAAGGATAGTAACCTAGGGAGAGGTGGAAAACCAGTTTTTAAGCCATTTTTCCTCCTGTTCTTTTTGTTTCTTCCTGTGTTCCAATCCTTCTCTAACCTTAGCCAGGCTATCTCTGACTACTCCTGTGTGATTAGTGTAAAAGCAACATTTCTCTTTCAATGCAGCACAGAGGCCTCCTTGGAGGAACAGGACATCTAATCCTCATCAATTCTTCAAAGTTTCCTCAGATAAGAAAACAAGTGTCTTTTCAAAACTAGAAATGCCCATTTCTAAGTTCTTAATATCCTCATCAATGGTAGAGCACAATTCTGAATAATATTTGTTAGAAAAAATTAAGGACATACCAGTTCCAGCACCAGCAGTACCAACCCCAAAAGGACAGCCATGATCACCACAGTCACAGGTATTCTCTTGACTCTGGTTAAGGAATAGCTATTGCCAGTATCCCAGGCCTGGATAAATTCTTCTGAGGTGTTATAAATCAATCTTGTGACAATCTGGATAAGAATGCAAAAGCTATTTGGTTGTAAAATGTGAGGGAGTAAATGCAAGGTCCATTGTCACAGGCCCATCAAGCCTCCTGACAAGGGAATAAATACAGAAAGGTATCATTGGCCAGAGGGTCTGATTACATAAATGTTTATGGTAGGTGGGAATAATATTACCTATATACAATCCAGAGCCAACAAGCTATAGTTTCCAAAAGTGGATACACCTTCATAAAAGGGAGGGGAAGAATGACAGCACAGCCAGCAGGATCTTGTTAGGCTTGGATTACTGTCATTCAGCATAAGGAAGGTTTGATTAATTATTCTTAAAACAAAATTGTAGGTACCAGAATCATAAGGGGATATGGAGGAACTAAGCTGAGAGGGTAGCATAGCAGCTGGTGGCTGTCCCCACTTAGGGGAACCTAAGATATCCCTCTCGGATGGGGGTGGAGGATCTCAGAATTATTTTAGATAGTTTTATTGTAAAAATAATTCCATCATCATACCTTTCCTTATAAATTCTTAAGCCCCAGGAGTGTCCAGACATCCAAGAGGTGGCCTGCTTTCCTTTCTCTGAAAATTAAATCCTGAGGGAGTGACACTAGCCAGAGAATTCTGAGAATAAGTCCAGGTCTGAGCCTTGGTATAATTAGAAGAAACAGTGATAAAAGCCCAACTGGAAGCAGGTTTCCAACAGCCAATACCCTAGGTCTCACAACCTCAGCTTCAGTAATAAAAATTGATTATTCCTCTGCACTTATGAGATAGAGAGCAATCCATATGATTTCCTGGGCAAGCATAAAAGGTAAGAGTTTTTAACATGCTTCTCTTATTGGAGTCTCCACATCCACTCCCTTTTGTGCCTGGGGGAGAGTAGAGGGATGGTGCCCTGCCTTGATCAAAATAATTTTCCAAACCCCAGTGCTAAATTTCAAAGGTCTGGATACAGAGTGGGTCACCACACCTCATGCGTCACCTTGGAGGTGCTCCAAATAGTGTTCCCTAGGCTGGTTATAACCATTCAGGTATGAATAAGGGACTGGTAGGGTTAGAGACAATGACATATCCTTGATCAAAATGAACAGGATGCCAACCATCAGAAGCCAAGCCTTGAGGAGCATCTATGGAGAGAGAGAAGGGTGTAGTCTCAGGAGGAGTGTTCTCTCCTTCTCTGGATGCTGTTGTTATGTTAATCTGTCTAAGCAGTCTTTCTGGGAGCCACTGAAGTGTCCCCTCTTCCTGATCATAAACACAGGCAGATCCTCAACCCCAGATCATGATCAGGTCAGGTCCTTTCCACTGTGAGATCTGAGGATCAAAACACCTCACCAGAGCCTGGGGCTTTTGAGTTTCTGGGTGCCACAAGTGGTCTGCCTCAGATTTCTCATTTTTATGCAAGGTAAGAAAATTAAGGACAAAAAGAGCATGATACAAAAGATTCTGGGGGTTTCCCTGAGAATTGTAGAAATTCCCCTTCTTTAATTTATGAAGAATGGATTTTAAGGTTTGGTGGGTGTGTTCAACAATACCTTGGCCCTGGGGGTTATAAGGTATATCTGTAATCTGCTTTATATTAAGGTGTTAGCAGAACAACTCAAAACTCTTCCCCATATACCCTGGGCTGTTGTCAGTCTTAATAATCTTAGGCTTGTCCACAACAGAAAAACATTGCAGGGTATGGGCAATAATGTTTTTTGAGGCCTCTCCAGCCTGGAGTGAGGCAAAAATAAAGCAACTAAAGGTGTCAATTGTTACATGAATATATTTAAGTCTTCCAAATTCATGCAAGTGTATAACATATATTTTCCAGACCGTGTTGGGGATTTGTTCCCATGCTAAATGTGGGGCTGGGAGGAAAATCGAGCATTTGGAGCCATTTTTTAACAATTTCTCGGGCCTGATCCCTCGTAATTTTAAACATCAGCCTAAGGGTGTGTAGGCTTTAAGGTGATGAATGGACTTAGCCTGAGCTGTCTGAGAAACAGAGCCCAGAAGAACAGGAAAAACCAACCTAGTAGCTATATCAGCTAGGGCATTACCCAAGGACAAGGGTCCTGCCAAATCCAAATGAGTGCATAGGTGCCTGATAAACAAACGGTGTGTTCTTGCAACAAGCAGGAAGTGTAGTTGAGAAAAGAGAAGGGATGCATTGGTGGAGGGCTTTATAAAAGGAACAGTCTCTGAAAGTGGAACAGAATGGGCAACATAGGCACTATCAGAATAAAGATTAAAGGACTGGAAACACAATAACTGAAAAATCTTGACAACAGCATAAAATTCTGCAAGTTGAGCAGAGGTATATGGGGAGGGGTGAGGAGTAGCAATCCCATCTAACACGTAGGAAGTGGTTCCATTGGCAGAGCCACCAGTAAACACTAAAGGAGCACCTTTTATAGGCTGTGGGGCTGTCATCTTTGGGAACACAAAGGAATGAATCCTGGCAAATTGTAGCAAGGGATCACTGGGATAGTGGTTGTCAATTGAGCCAAGGAAGGGAGAACAGGCAACAGACCAATCATCATCAGCTTGGAGCAACCAATTGAGTTGGTCCCTTGTATAGGGCACAATTAAGCAGTCAGGGTCTTTGGCAAAATATTGGTGACTCATCTTTCTTCCCTTAATAATCATTTGAGCAACCAGAGGGGAATAGGTGGCCAACACTCTTTGAGGAGAGGTGGTCAAATGGGCCCAAAGCAATGGGTGGCCTCTTTTTACATTTTCAGAGGAGGCTTGCTGCCAAAAAACACCTGTAGGTGCACAAGGCATGGCACAGATGACAAATAACAGGGATTGAGAATAAGAATTCCAAAAAAATGGTTTGGTTTTGAATAGCTTTATTAACTAGGGTGAAAGAAGCCAGCCTCAGGGATAAGCTTCCTGAGGGATGAAGGGTTTGAATCTCCCTTTAAAATTTCATTGAGGGGAAGAAGTTCATGAGTGATGAGTCTTATGTATGGCCTGAGCCATTGAGTATCTCCCAAAAGTCTCTGAAAATCCTTTAAAGTATGCAGGTGAGAGGTGTGTAATTGAATTTGTGGCATCAAAACACATTGCTAGTAAAGTTCATATCCCAAATACATAAAAGAATCTGTAAGTTGGACTTTGTCAAAAGCTATTTGGAGCCCTCTCTGGGATAGCCTATGGGCCAGTCTTGAAGACAACTAAAAAGATGGTATTGTTGGGTGTTCGCTAGAAGAACATCATCCATGTAATGGAGGATGTAGACAGAGGACCATTTTGTTCTTATAGCATTAATAGCTAGAGACACAAATTTTTGACAAAGGTGGGGCTGTTAGCCATGCACTATGGCAATACTTTCCATTGATAGTGGGGCATAGGTCCCTGGGAATTAATCTGAGGAACACTGAATGCAAAGTGGGATTTGTCCCCAGGATGCAAGGGAATGGTAAAAAAGCATTCCTTAAGTTCTATGACAATTTTAAAAAATCCAGAGAGAATAGCCATTACAGAAGGGAGGCCTGGTTGTAGGGCTCCCATGGGAAGCATAGCTTTATTTATTGCCCTTAAGTCCTGCAACCATCACCATTTACCAGATTTTCTTCTTAATAACAAAAATGGGCATATTCCATGGGGAATTAATGGGTTCCATATGCCCTGCAGCAAGCTGTTTCTGCGCTAACTCTATTGCTGCCAGAGTTTTTCCTTTGCTTAGAGGTCATTGATCAACCCAAACAGGATCATTCATTTTCCAAGTGATTTTATCCAAATGGGGTACAGGAGTGTCACTGGCCATTAGAAAAAAGGTGAGAAGGGGAGGCCCCTAACCCAGTCTTGTTCATCTTTTGTGGAATGGAGATGGGTTCTTTAATACCCTGAGAGTGCTTGCCCAGCCCTTCTCCCAAGAGAAATCCTTGCTTAAGCATCTGTTTAGTAACCACCTTGTTGGGGCTGCACATTATAACATTCATTCGCACGAGAATATCATGACCCCAAAGACTGACAGGTAAGCAATGGACAACAAAGGGTGTTACTGAGCCAGAACTGCCTTCTTCATCAGCCTATCTCAGGACCTGAGAGCTAAGTTTAGGGTTGGAGGTCTGACCAATTCCTTTCAGGTGGGTATAAGAATCTGTTTAAAGCCAAAAGGGGGACCAATCTTTCTTAGAAATGATTGTGGCATCCACCCCAGTGTCCAGGATTGCAGAAAAGGATCTTCCATTAAAGTAAAGTTTAAGTGCAGGTCGGTCAAGCAATAGCTGTTGAACCCAATAGGCATCAGAGGACTCGGGGATCATCTGAGCATTTTCTTTTATAGTACTTATCATTGAGATGCTAGAGAGGGAGGGGGAGTTGGGCTAACCTCTTGCAGGTAGGAGAGTTAGAACACCAGTACTAATAGAGGCTGTGATCTTAATTTTGACAGTAAAATCATTATCAATGACCCAGGGACGACCTGAAGCCCTGGGCAGCACTTCGTAGGATGAGGCCAAACGTTCTGGGAGTCAAGGGGCCATAGACTCCAGTGCTTAGGGCTTGTGTGCCTGTTTCAGAAGTCAGTACTACGTGTGAGGTGGAACAGAAGTCCAGTCCAGTGCTGTTTGCATTTGCTCACCAGAGGTCTGAAACAGATTGGCAATTGACAGGGTAGTATTTGGAGGAGGGGTTGGCACTGCTTGAGGTACAAACCTGACAGCTCCAGGAATTGTCCTCTGAGTGGGGGCCTGCGGCTGATCCTCTGGGAGTTTCCTTGTGGTCTAGGCAGCAAGGACTGGGCCTGAGCCTATGTCTTAGATATGCACTCTGAGGGCCAATGTTTATCTTTATGCGAGCAAAGAGAGATAGGAGGAGGGCGATCTGCCGCATTGGAGAGAGGGGCAGTGTACTCCCGGGAGAAATGGCCAGGTTGCCTGTAATTAAAGCATGTTTTGGGCTGGCTGCCAATACCCGCACTGTGAAGGGCTGCCCCTATGACCAGATCCAGTGCTTGAGTCGATGCCAGAGCCAAGTTTAATGTAGTCAGAGAGGGTGCCTTATTTATGAGGGTGGATGATGGTCTCCTGACAAGTGGGGGTAGGCACTTCCATGCCCTCAGGCCTGCCTGTTGGATCTGCAACCAGCAGCCCTTAGGGAAAATTTGTATTATAGGGGCTTGCCCCTAAAAGTTACTTCAAGGTCCAGCATTTAGAAGATCTCTTTCTTTCATTGCACTGTGCCTCTTCCCTACAACTTTCTGTAAAGTCAGTCCTCCATAGAACATAATCTCCCCCTGTAAGAGGGGCATGCGTTAGGTGGTTCCAATCATTAGGAGTTAGCCACTTATCACTGAAAATCTATAATAATGTTAAGGTAAAAGGTGCAGTGAGCCCATAATTGGCAACTGCAACCTCTGAGGCAGAATTTTGGGATTGTCTTCTTCCTCGGACGCAGAATCAAGAGCATTGCTGTTCTCCGCTTCAAAGTCCGGGTGTTATAGGTTCCTCATCCTCCTTTTCTCCAGAATTTTCTGACCTTTGGCTACAGGTGACCAGGAAGACTAGGACTGGTCCAGACCACAGAGAGACCTTTTTGGGGGCTTCTTAAATTTACTGACTTTTTAAAGGGCCAAATCAGCCCATTCTCTTAACCTCCTCAAGTTCCATCATCAGCTGGAGTTCATCCCACCACTCGGCCAGGATTTTTCAGAGGGTGGAGACTTCCGATAAAATATCTCTTTTTGTCTGCCTAATCAAAGGTCAGAATCATCCATGACCAGAGCAAAAATAGGCTGAGAGTAAAGTGGAGGGCAAAAAGGGGGGTGGGGTGACAGGCGCCTTAGTCCCTGTTAAGGGGACCAGTCAGGGTTATGGTATTTCGCAGCCTCCTCCTCCGAAGAAGCCTCTTTCTGTGGTGTTAAGGACTTTTAAACTGGGTTATCCTTGGGTTTGAGGCAGCTTATGTTAGGGTTTAGTTTTTGAGAAGGGGTCCTCCAAGCTAGTCTTCTTTGTTTCTGGGGTAACAGCCTCTCTATCGGGTAGGTCAATAATGACAGATGGACAGCAGCAAAATAGCCACGTTTTTGTCTGGAAGGTGGGTGTGGAAACCTCTTTGAGGACCTTTTCTCCCTCAATTTTTAGGATTTTTATATATGAAAAATGATTATAAACCTTTAAAATATCATTAATAAGATTGGAATAGGAAAAAATTGAAAACTGGAGCATTTTGGGGGCCAAAGGTACGATAATAATCATTAAGACAGTCTGCTACTCTCTGCCAGCATTTCACATCTATGGTCCCCTCCTGGGGAAACCATGGGCAAAGATCACCAATGCACGCAAGAAACTTCTTTAAATCTTCCTTTTTCACTCTTGTTTCTTGTGTCTTGAGGGACTTCTTGAGTTGTGAATAAACAGATCCTGCACACTGAATGCTTGTCCCATGGTATTTTCTTACCTTACATCATCATGCCTTGAAACCTCTGTGTCTGACTCACCCAGGTTTCTCCATGGCAATTCTCGTCCAGATCAGTGCATGCACATTTGCCGTGATGGTCCAATGTCCCTTAGGCACTGCTTCCCTCCAGTTTTGTGATGACGTTTCTTAAGCCTCCAGGGGTCTTCAAGCCCCATGTTCTGGGGGCCAGTTGCCCTGGTCAGTGGGGCCTTCAACAGGAGCATGGACCCCAAAGAAGAAATGAAGGGACAAGAGACATGAAGAACAGACAGCATGATAGTATTCTGATCAAGCTACAAAATTTGTTTTTCTCAGTGGGGTTATATAGCAGGTGAAGTGGGAAGTTGGTTGAGTGGGGAGTCGTGTGAGGGTTAAGTTACTGAGTAACCTAAGCACAGAATATTAACTAAAGGTCAAGCCTGCAGATGTTCTTAACTGACAGGAAGATAAAGCTGCACTGAATCATTCCTGGAAGGCTAGGGTGTGTCACATGGTTTCTATAAAAGTTCTACTGATAAGGAAACAGAAACTTAACTTATAAACTAGGTGAAAATGACTTCACTGAAGCCAACACAGGCCTTGGCTCCCGGCAGAGAGGCTCTTAGAAATTAAGATTCACAAGAGAGTATGGATACAGAAGACAATAAATGTCTGTTATAATTATCTCTACATGCTTTACGTACACATACACACGATAGAAATATAGATGATAGATAGATATAGATATGTGATTTTTAAATAGTTATAGAGAGATATAAAATATAGATAGATAATTGTTGTAATGAGGTTTCTTCATCTCGGGTGGCCAGAGGTCCAGACCCACAGACCTGCAGCTCCAGACCCCTTAGCCACCCGCCGCTGCTCAGCCCCAGAAATGACTCAGAAGTTTGTATTAACTTCATGCTGTTTGTCCTATGGCTCAGGCACATTGCCAGCTTGCTCTTACATCTTAAATCAACCCATTTCTATTAATCTTTCTGCTACGTGGCCTGTGGCTCACCTGTGTTCTTTACATGTTGCTCCTTTGGGCTTCGGTCTTGGTCTGTCTGACTCTACCCTGCTCCTCCTACCTATGTTCTGATTTCTTCTCCTACTTTTTCTATGGTGCCTGTCATGGGCCAAACAGCTCCTTTATTTAAAGACTGATATTCACAGCATACAGAAATACATTCCCACATTAAATGATAAACAAACAATGACTTGATAGATACATAGTTAGAGACAGAGATATATGACAAGTCAATACAAATTCCAATAGAGAAACAGACAGACAGGTAGATTTGAAGGTAGGTCATGGATATGTCTAGGTAAATACAGCCTAGACCCAGAAGGTCCTATTTGGTATACCAGAATGATAAGTTACTCAAATATAACCTAAAAAATTAATGTTTTTTGTTAAAAATAATTAAGCAAACAGATTGAATCATCTCTTCAGATTTATTCTTATTGATTTTTAAATAATCAAAATATTTGATGTATAATAATAATAAATAGGCAGAATTTTTGCAGAAACAAGAAGTAGAACAATATATCAAAGATTAGTGGTCCCTCTAACAAAAAAAAGCAGGGAACAGAGACACAGGAAAAGGGCATAGTTAAACAAGAATTGGAAAAAATATATAAAGTCTTTAGCAGAATATTAAGTACCTCTTTTAGAATATTTTTTTCTACATAGTGAAACTTTGTCTCAAAAAATCATTTAATAAAATAACTTCACTATCACTTTAGTAAAAATATACTTAATTAGAAACTGGTTTGGGATATTTTCTTTCTCCAGAGTTAATAACAACAAGCACTAACCCAGAAATCAGATACTATATTGAGATCAGTGAGATTATTAAACTGGATTTACTAAGTTAAAAAAACAAAGTCTACATATAGTTCCTTTGGAATTTATATTTCAGTCATCATGTACCATCTCCCATCTTTTATTGTTCTTTTTAAAATTTATTCTATGGCTTTTATTTTTATCTACTCTAGAAAAAAAGCAGAGTTTCTTATTGAAGGATTATGTTGTTCCATTGTAAATAACTGTTCCACCCACTGATTTAATAAAAAGCACTGATTGGCCAAAGGCAGACAGGAAGTATGGGTGGGGCTACCAGACTAAGAAAACTCTGGGAAGAGGAAGAACAGAGCAGAATGCCAGAGAGAAGCCAGAAGAAACAGAGGATAACTATGCTGCTCTGAGAAAAGGTACCAAGCCACATGACTGAACAGGATAAGAATCATGGGTTAGATTAAGGGTAAAGAGTTAGCAAGTTATATGCCTAGTCCTTAGGCTGATCAGCCTAAAACTATTGTAAGCATCTGTGTGTCTATGCTGGTCTAAACCTTGAGGCTAGGCTAGAAAGTCTGGGCCAGAAACCTCTTGCTACAATTTCTAATTATAGCTCAATTTTCTGATAGACTTTACTTTTTAGGGCATTTTGCAGTAAGATTAAGCCAAAAGACTACAAATGGTTCCTATGCTGTTCTTGTCCACATATGCATGGCCTTTCTCAGAGCCACAGTTCTTTGTAAAGATCTGACTACCAACATTGGCTTCCTAACTGACACCAGCAAACCTTGGTTTTTATCTTTCTTTGTTTTATAGTAATCATTTTTGGTTTATTTGTTTGTTTGGTTTTTTTTACTATGAATTACCACACAGAACTTTAAAAAAAAATTTTTTGCCAATGTTTCTTACAGCTAGGTAAGGACATGGGACTCAGGCATGGGCAGCAAATTGAAAGATTTTTTTTTCCCTCCCAGGAGTCTGTCCTGGAGAAACAGCGCGCATGCATCCTTCTTCCTCCTCTTCAGCCTGTCACCTTCCCCTTTACTCTTTTTTCTCACTCCACCTTTCTCCTCCATCCCCATGAAACAGTCCGGTTTTGTTTTCAAACTTATTTATGGCAGAAGAAGATCATAGAAAGACAATCCTGACTTTTTGAAGATTTTATGGAATACACTGTACATTGCCAGCTCCTAATATGTTTAAAGAACAGTATATTTATTACTATTTAAATGACCATTATCAATGTAATGTGAGGTTCTTAGCAGTAACAACTACAGATGAATATAATAGGACAAAAGCTTACATGAAATCGAACCCATGCATCCATTTCATCTTTCTAGGGGAAATAAGATTGAGAAATGATTAAATGAAAAAATGTCCTATAAATATTACAGCAGAGGTTAAGAGAAATAAAAACCTGAGACTGAAAGATATCTCAGTGGGTAAGAATACATATTCTTGCAGAGGATCTGCCAGGGAGATTAACCACCATCTGCAACCCAGCTCCAGGGCCCTACATGTCCCCTTCTAACATCCTTAGGTGTGAGAGCCCACAGAGATTCAATCTTGTGGATTTCATTCCGACTCAAGGTCAAAATGTCTGAGTTTGTTTTGCTCTGCTAGGCTGTATTGGACGGATGTGTGGCCAAAGGCATGGTCACCAGGTACCTTATTTTTCAAGACCTAATTACAAGATGTGTGGCCTTAAGACATGGATACTACATGTTTTGTGAGTTAAGAAAGGAAAGAAAGTGTTTACTATTACCTGTACTTTGAGTTTTGAACCATGGTGTCCCTGGCCAGGCGGGGTATGAATGTGGGGAGTGTCTTTTACCCTTCCTGCTTTGGGTAAGAACGTGAGAAACAAATTTGAAGCTTTAGTATTGACTGTCAGCCCTCACAACTATATTTTCTGTCTCTTTTTTTTCTATCTCTGATATTTCTCAGTCCACACTCCCCTATACCAGGGACCATTTGAAATAGTCGGGTGAGAGCTGCCATTCAGGCACCAGGCACATATACACATACATGACGCACAGACATACATTCAGGCAAACATTGATACACATAAACAAAAATAATTTATTGAAATAAAGGAAAAAAGAAAAGAATCACTTTATTGACAAGATGATGAATGTTCTATGTCCATATGATATGAGGAAGGAAAAATTTTAATATTTTGGAACTATAATGACTTATCGCAGAAACTAAGAATGACACTTGAGAGAACAGAATGGGACCTACTTTTTTCAGATAGTCTTGGAAAATGAGCAGTACTAGAACTTCTCAAAGAAAGTGACATTAGACAAACAAACATGGTTCTTAGTATTTAAAAATTAGGCCTCATTTAAATTTAAATTAGGAAAACCAATTCAGTCTACTACCAGGGTAAGGCAGACAGTGTATAATAAAAAAAATAACTGAATAATGTCTCCCTGAATTGAGAGGGATGGAATAAAGGTGATGAAGGTAAAGTAGATGGAAAATATTGGAAAAGAATAGTATCTCAGTCTTGGAAAACTTTTTCAAGAAATGTAAAGGAGGTGAGAGATAAATAAGTGTTCTAGGTGATCACAAGTTCACTCCAGGTTCGGTCCACAATTAGAGACTGGAACCTATTTGATAGAGAGGAGGTGTTAAGCACCACCACTGAATGCACAGTCCACGGAGCTTGTAGGACAAATAGCTAAAAGCCCGAACCTTGGGAAGCAGCTTTCCACTGAAATTGCTGATTCCAAACCCATTCCAGAGGAAGAAAAAAGTAGGAAAACACAATGCATTAGATACAATGAGAAGAAAGGTAAAGACCACAACAGGAGCTTGAAGCATTCCTTCCATGTAGGTAGGGAAAGCTCTTCCTATGTTAATATGAGTATGCGTAAATGGTCAAAATGCTTTTAATGATTATAGGAACAAAAGCAATTACCCTGGGTGAAAGAAATGTGTGCTAAAGCAGCCCAAAGCTTGTGTGAGCCATTTGTTCTAATAAACAGAAAACATGTACAGAAGACACATGGAAATGGATGCACAATTACTAAAAAGATAAAAACAAATTTCAAATGATGAGTTATTCTGATATTTACCAATTCTCTTTTATCTTTTGTACATTTTCAGACTTTCATTATTAAAGTATTCTGGGATTGTGCATGGAAATGAGATGCTCAACTGGGTCTCTCTCTCTCTCTCTCTCTCTCTCTCTCTCTCTCTCTCTCTCTGTGTGTGTGTGTGTGTGTGTGTGTGTGTGTGTGTATGTGTGTGTGTAGATAAGAGAACTTTTTTTTCACTTTGTTTGAAACAGGGTCCATCTCTTCTTATTTTCTGTGGTTTGCTGCTCTGTAGGTCAGGCTAGCTAGCCTTAGAGCTTCTAGGGAATCTGCAGGTTTCCACCTCCCATCCCATAAGGATTAAAGACTAAAAAATACTACTTTAACCAGATTTATATATGTTCTGGGGATGTGTACACAGTGTGTATTTTATCTACTGAACCACCAAGATGGTGTTTCCTCAGTGATCAGGGCATGGAGAGAAAGTAGAGTAAAGGAAAACAGCTTTGAGGAATGGCATATGTGGGGGTGGCATTCTTTTAGAATGATAGTAACATAATAAAATTAGACACAGTGGAGATTTCACAGTTCATGAAAATATACTGAGAACTACTGGAGTGCACAGTTGGATGAGATGGATGCTACTATAAATGAACTATAAAAAGTATTTTGTCTTTGAAATGACTCACTAAATTATGGGACACATACATGCAACTCTAATGTTCCAGCTGACTTAATTTTAAAATATAGCAAAAAATTCTCTTTAATTTTTCACTTGCATCTCACTTCCCTAAACTTTGAGTAATTTACATTTCCTCCATACTCTTACACATTTGTTTGCCTTTATGGTTTTAGTGAATGTTGGTCTTTAAATTTCAACAAATTAGTCTGGAGAGATGGCTCATCTGATAAGAGCATTCCTTGCTCTTGTAGACAACCCAGGTTCAGTTTTTAGTGCCCGTGAGGCAGCTAAAAACTGTCTGAAACTCTAGTTTTGGGTGGTCAGGCTCTTCCTTGGCTTCTCTGGACACCGTACACATGTGATTAACAGATATACATGTAGGCAAAACATGAAACACATAAAATAAATAAATCTAATGAGGACCCACACATGTCTGTCCAGAGCTGTATTCCCCAGGTGGGAAGAGGTGCTTCAAGGTGCCATTATGGTGAACAAATATATGGTTGGGTATACGAGAAAAAGAGAAAGACTTATTGTTCATGTCCTATGGAGAAATGAAGATCTGAAAAGACAAAGGCTGTGAGGAACTGGTTGATGTTTGAGTTCTGCTTTTCACCTGGGGCCATAGTGACATCCAATCTTGGGGCAATAGCTCTGCTATAGCTATGATATATGTTGATGTCAATGACTCCTATTCCCACTAAAAGCAGTGAGGATGCCTGAGGTCTGAACACATGAGGCCATCTTTGTGTGTAGGGCCATGTCACTGCAGGCCACATCCCAGTCTGAGTGGCCTAACCTGCCATCCAGGGCCTGGGCTGCTGCTGCTGAGTTACCATGTTTGTGTCTGCATTGATCTGTGGCTTCAATCATCACTGGAAAGGTAGAAAAAAATGGAGGAGAAAGTGAGTTTTTAGTTTGGTTTTTTGCTTGCTTTTTGTTGCTATTTTTCTTTGTTTGGTGTTTTTTAATTAATATTCTCATTTGCATTTGCATTTTTATCATTTTTATCTTTTTATTGTTTCTCTTTATTTTTTCTTAGTTTTCCTGGGGGGGGGGTGGAGAGAGAGGACACAACAAGGATGAGGGGTAAGAATGGAGGGACTGGGAAATGAATGAGATTGGAGGCATGACACAAAATTCCCAAAGAATCAATCAAAATTCATGTCAATAAAATAAATAAATAAATATAAAAATTCAACAAGCTAAAATTGATTTATAATTTTTAGCCAAAAAATGTTTGTTATGAAAATTCCAACAAAAAGAGAAGGTAGGTGTCTCAGAGGTAGAAGTAATTTACTCTGCAAGTCCCAGGTCCAGAGTCTGGATCTTGTCACCCACATAAATGCCTGGTAGGCACTGCAGCCAGCTTGCAAGAGTGGCACTCAGAAGGATCAGACAGGAGGTCTGAGCGCAAGCAAGAAAGCAAAGCTAGCAGAAACCAGGTGTTTCAGATTCAGAAAGAGGCTCCGTATCAATAAATAATGTAGAAAGTGATTGAGCAATTCTCCTGAAGTAAATGGTGATCTTCCATGTATTTGAGCACACATGACCATACACCATACAGTCACAAATATGGACAAAATAAACTATTCTAACAAAAAATGGTTTAGATGATATGTGTCAGTCAAGTGTGACTTAGACAGGGCTTCATGTCTTAGAGACATTGTCCTCTTCCACCACTGGCCAATGGTCATAGCACAGCCATCAAGCAGCAAAACAAAATGAAGGAATTTGCTGTGAGTATGTCTGCAATAAAAAATACACATTCCTACATTTTCTTTGACTAAGGTTTCTACAGAATGTGAAAGATGCTATTAAGAAAGATTCGTGCCTAAAAGGGGGATAAAATGACTTTTACAGATGCCACCAAGTAGCATGGAGAAGTTTTGAATTGGCTAGATATAAAGAAACATTTGGAATGGTGAGTTAGGTGATGAAGACTTGAAGTATAGAAATTCTGAGAATGTGTGCAGGGCCCCAGTTTCCACCTTGAAGGTTACATTGAGAATTCCTTGTCTACAGCAGGTTTGGGGTCAGAACCTGCTTATTTATCTGAATATAATCCAATCAGAATGTGCTATTCCCATATTTAAGAAAGTATATGTGTGGAGAGAGAGCTAAAGAGAGACAGAAACAGAGAAGGAGGGGGAGAGCAAGTAAGTGTGTTTTAAAATGGTCCTTTTGTCTAAAATAAATGTTCTTTTTAAATGTACCCTTACCTTCAGGAACAGCTCAACATCTCTGAGCCCTGTCATACTAAAGGAGTAAGAAATGGTGAAATTACCAGTTAGTTCACACTTTAAGATCATTCACTCCTAGGCTACCTTCTTATTTTCCTGTGCTTTTAGTAACCATACTCACTCTCCCAGATATATACAATTATCACTCATAGACCCACACACTCAATTTATCTAGTCTTAATTTCTTTCTGCACTTGTATAGAATATGTGTCTCTATGTTTCCAATAACTTTTCAAAAATACTCTAAAATGTCCTGGACTACATAACTGAACTTCCACACAAAATGTATTCTATTTTAATCTTTTACTACTTAGTTACATGACCCAAGATCAGTGATTTCTCTGCAGTTTCATCTTTGCCGCTTCTAGTCATCTTTGTTTTGCATACTAAATATTTCTTTAATCTTCTTTTTGTCTTCCACCAGGTCCTTGTGCCACCCATTGTCATCTTGGAAATAGATATTAGAAAGACTCCTAGCTGCTTACTCTCTACTGCTCTTTCTTCCTACTGTGCTATCCAGGGAGATAGAACCTGAATATTCCTGTTGAAAATCCAGGTCTGGCCATGTTTCCCACTTATTAAACATCTTCCAGTAACTCTCCATGCCTGTGGAGATAGAAAACCTCTTAACTTATCCATTGAGGGGTCACACTCGGCTGCTGGCCACTTTTCTGCTTTAGTTTCAGCTGCTCTACACTTCAGTATTCTGGGCCTTAAAAGGTTCCTCTGACAGGCCATTCTCTTTCATTCTTACACCAGGACCTATGTACACATTGTCATATAATTTTTCCTTCCTCCCACTTACTCAGCCCTTACTTATCTAATACCTCTTTTTATGATCAACACAAATTTCATTTCCTTGGGAAAGTATTTCTGTGCTTCCACAGTGCAATTTCCTGTCCCATGCTTCCCCAGAACATTTCTCCTACTCAGAACCGAATAAAATTGTTTGATGACTCTCTTCCTGACCAGGCTGCAATCTGTCTTTCTCAGTGCTGTGTTTTAGCAGCTGGCAAAAGAAAAACCTGAATGAGCAAACAGATGCTTTGAGTGAAACAATCACTGGCTTGAGTTAAAATGTCAAAGTTACATTTGCTTCCTCTGGCAGAGCAATGATTATCAACTATTTCAGCTCAAATATGTTTAACAGATTAGCCAAAGGAAGCTTGAAGGAGAATAACACCAACTTGGAAAATAATGAAATACAAAAGAACAAGCAGAGGAGACAGCAAATGAGCAAAACAGAAATAAACTTGGATCTAATCTGGGCCTTGGACACAAAAAAAGCCTTCATCTAAATCCCAGCCCTGCTATTCCTCTGCTAACAGTGATGTTTGTGCAGTACTGAATAAAAAGAATGTGAGATGCTTTCAGTGGGATGGAATTCTTCTTCTAAGTGGTCCTTCTGTTTCCTCTTAGGATAAGAGAATATACTCACTCTTCACATTTGTTTTTTTACTTCATTTGTCTAGCAAGAAAATTTGTAGTGATCCCAACTACAAATTTTGTATCAGTCGGGAGGCAGCTACAATGTACAGGTCACACCTACAGTTCTAGAGAGCTTTGTTGAATAAGGAACTCTCCAAAATGATAATGAGTAATTCAAAAATAGTATACCATTAATATGTTATATTTGGGCTCTGTATTTGGAGCTTCAGCCAGTCCAAGATCAAAATTATTCATGAAAAATATGCTTCTTTGTTGTCATACACACATATTTTTTATTATTCTCTAAACAATATAGTACACAAGCAATTTGCATAACATTAGTGTAGTATTATGTCTTGTGGATGATATAGAAGTGATTTAAAATAGTGAGAAAATTTACTCACATTGTATGCAAATACCACACAATTTTATATAAGATCTGTGAGATTTTTGTCTTCTTGAGGAGCCCTAGTACTAATCATGTTTTATATCAATAAACAAATGTCAACAAGGTTTGAGGCTAGTTTTTGTCCAGTTAACACAAACTAAAGTCATCTGGGAAGAGAGAACCTCAATTGAAAGTTGTCTTCATCATGTCACCTGTGGTCATGTCTGTATGACATTCTCTTGATTGTTGACTGATACATGAGAGCACAGTACACTGTGGGTGATGCCTCCCCTAGGCTGGTGTTCCTAGGAGTTATAAAAGAAATATGAACCTGGAGGCTATCCAGTCAACTGTAGTCTTCCATGGCCTCAGCTTTAGCTCCTGCCTTGGCTTTCCTCAACCCTCCAGATGTAATAAACTCTTTCCTTCCACTGGTTTTGGCTGTAATGTTTTATCACAGCAACGGAGAAGCAAAATAATGCATAGGGTGTGTGGTGACACATATATGATCCTAGACCCTACAGCCTAAGGCAGGACAATCACAAGTTCAAAGAGGATAGCAAGTTGTGAACTAACCCAGACACATAGATCATGTCTCAAAATAAAACCAAACAAACCAAATGGGGGAGACATTCTGTAGACAGAAAAAGTGAAGAAAACAGCGAAATAAAATCACTGTGGGAGAGGAAAAAAGGCTGCTGCAATAAACTTCAGACTGGAGAAGTATCTTCAACCTTCCTCATGCTGTGGTGACTCCAACTATTAAACTATTTCCATTGCTACTTCACAACTATAATTCTGATACTACTAGGAATCATAATGAAAATGTTTGTGTCTTAGGTGACCCTCTGGGTCATAAACTACAGGTTTAGAATCGCTGGACCAAAGACTTTTAGCCCTCCATCAGAGCTTCAGGGCATAACAGGAGCTGAAGCATGGAAAAGGACACTGGACTCCCTGGTGGAAGAGCTATTGCCTCTGAAGATGCCTCTCAATCAAAGCAGGGGAGTCAGGACTACTCTGGCTTATTTCTTCCCTCTTCCCCCTAAGTCTTCCTATGTCTCACACTCCCCTAAAAGCCAGTGAACAAGGGCTTCTGGGAAGTGTAGTTAATAGACTCAGCTCTCAGTCATAAACAGTAAAGCAAGCAAGGAATAGATTTTGAAAAACACAGATGCCTAGCACAAAGAGGGGTAATCACAGTGATTTGATGAAGCTCTGTGGAAGCCCTGCTCCATTAGAGCAACAGAGGAAAGATTACAGTTCATAGCAGTTTCATCCTTTGTGTTTTACAGAGCATTTTCAAAGAGTAGCAGAAGGTAGGGGGAAAGAAAATGAGCTTGGAAGGAAGAAAATCACCCTGGTGTATAAACAACTCTACATTAGGTAGATATAAACCAAGATAGAAAACCACTATAATATTCTTCCCTAAATAAATAATCACTATTCTAAAATTAATAGAACTTCACTGGGTAGCATGGAATATGACAGGTAGCTGTGTATCTCTGGATTATTGTTTCTGGGGTTCCCAAAGCTAAATGCACTGTAACACTGTTAGCATAGAGCCTAAGAATGCCTTATCATATGCTTTCAATCATCTCTCATATGTTAATATAATATAAATGCAGTACACATAGTCACCATACTGTACCTTTTAGAGAATGGTGGTAATAGGGAAAAGTCTTCAGATGCAGGCCGGGGAAGAAGATCAGTACCATGTTCAGCCATCACCAGAGAAACTTCCTCCTGCAGCAGATGGGAATAAATGCAGAGACCCACAGCCAGAGAATATGCCAATAGAGACAACCTCGGAACACTCAGTCCAATACAGGATGTCTGCAAAGGAGGAGGCACAGTGAGAACCAGAGGGCAAAGAGGACACTGAAAGTTGGAAATGGCCAACATAGGGAGTAGCACTATCAGGAAATATGGCTTTGTTAAAGGGAGTGTCACCTTGTTTGAGGGAGTGTGTCACTGTGGGAGTGGACTTTGAGGTCTTTTATAATCAAGCTATGCTCAGTGTGACACAAAGTTGCTTCTGCTATGCCTGATCAACATGTAAAACATGCAGCTACCTCTCCAGCACCATGTCTGCCTGTATGATGCCATTCTCCCATCATGATGAAAACGTACCAAACCTCTGAACTGTAAGGCACCTCCAATTAAATGTTTTCTTTTATAAAGTTGCTATGGTCATGGTGTCTCTTCACAGCAATAGAAACTCTAACGAAGACAGACATCAAAGAAAGAAGGCCTTCTAAAGCACAGTAAGACTAATAAGCTTAAAAATCACAGAGACTGAGGCAGCATGCAAAGGGCCAGCAGTTACCTGCATCAGATGGAGTCCTAGGGCTGAAAGGAGAATTGGACACATGCCCCAAATCTCTAACCTAAAAGCTATCTTCAATGTATAATCATTTGCAAATATGGAATTAGGCTTCTTTATTCCCCAAAGGAGATCTCACTGTAGAAATAAACTACTCTTATGGGTAGATTGAATGGCCAGCAGTAAATGACCCAACAGAAAACCAATGGCATCTTTGGTGGCTCCCTGTCTTATCTCAATATATCATTTCTGGGTTCTTTTCTTTCTCTTTCTTTTTTAATTTAGTTTTTTTTTTTTTTATCACCATCATCATTTGCTCTACAGGTTCTTTGTGTATATATTATAACTTCCAGTTTAGTGTTTTTATAGGATTCGAGAGTATGTGAATGGGAGGGTCTTGGCATCTATATCTGTTTGTTGTTTTTTCTTGGGCTCATTTTCTTCTTGTGTTTGTTTTGTCATATTCCAACCCATTTGCTTTTACTTTATTATTTTATTTTAGTATTATCCCTTGGATGCCCATTTCTTTTTTGTTGTTGTTTTTTAAGAAGCAAAAATTATATACAGAAAAGTCATAGCTTGAATATTAACAGCAGGGACCTCCAGGACTTTAGAAAGAAAACTTGTGCATTTAATACCTGTGTGTTTGCTAAGGACAAGAGTGGACCAGGATGGGAGGGGACTTAGGGAGAAACCAGGAGGGCTATAGGGCTGATTCTATAATCAGAATACACTGTATGAAAAAAAAACCCTACTTTCAATAGAAGAAAGGGTCTGCACATGCTCAAAACACCCACAGGATTACTACCTTGCAAACAAAGGAGCCATGTGGATAGTGCAACAACAAGAATAGCTACAACAAGAATACTGGAGATAGGCTGAAGGTCTGAAATAGCAGGGAGCTACAGCAGGGTGCCCTAGGCCTACACCTGCTATCCATGAATGAATGTTCTAGGTGCTTTCAGAGCTTGTAGATATGAGGAATTCAATGTTTAAAGGTATATACTTTATATAAAATCAAAAATGTTGCAAATAATGTTTTGAATATCTTCACTACAAAATATATCTTTTGTAATTTTTCATATCACATATAATTTTATCTTTATTATTTCAGGTAACTGTAGAACATGCCACTGTGTATTTATATCAAAATTTATTTAAGCAATTCTCTATGAAGAGTCTTCAGTAATATCTCTAATTTTTTAATGCTACAAATAGGGTTGTAAGAATACCTACAGGGCAAATTCTAAAAGTAGAATTTCTGGGTCAGAGGGTAAGATATCATGAATTTGAATATATGTTATTTAAAGCCATACTAAAATGTGCTTCAATATATTTGTATACTGAGTATAAATGTAGCAATGTATTACACCCTTGATAACCCAGTGGAATTTTTAAAAAACACATTTGTTTAGCCAAAATTGCCATAAAAATTTATTTCATGATTGTGACTTTTTGTTTATTGGTTAATATAATATTTATGAGCTGATAAACTTTATTTTCTGTGAACAACTAATTCATATTCTATTTCAATTTTTATTGGGTCATCTGAAAATATTATCAGTTTTTAAAATATAAGCCTTAACTGAAGTTGAGAGATATAATCATTTCCTTTCTTGTCTTTAGACATCAGGAGATATTTGCCACTTGCAAGCTGTAAAACTTAGGAATCTATGGGGACTTTTTGGATAACAGTTCCCAAAGACAAAGAGTAGCTCATTTCTGCCAATGGACTTTTCGTTATTAGCCTGGGTGTCTAATAGGGAATATGACAATCTATTGTAGGGGACTCTATTTAAACTCTATTTCTCTCTCTGACTCTTTCTGACTCTCTCTCCCTCTCCCTCTCACCCTCTCCCTCTCCCCCCCTCTCTTATATGCAGAAAACTTTAATGATGAAAGAGAAGGTTTCCCTAAACTACTTCTCTTCTTCTGGGACAATGGAAACTGTGAGAAGAGATGTTCAGTGTTGCGGCTGAATTGGGAACTTTGCACAGACAAGGGGTTCTCTTATCCTGTATTTCCTGCTGGGCTCCTTACACTTGGGAGCTTTGTAGGTCATGAGGACCACCATCCCATTTCTATAGCCATTTTCATTGTCATACCTGGAAATGAGCTTGACAAAATTGTCATTGAGAGAAATGCCAGACTCTGTACCAAAGGTGTAAAAGTGGGAACCATTGTTAAAGTAAAAGGAGACCACCTGATTCTCAGTATCACCCAGGATGTCCTTTAGTGGGCCCTCCATTCCCTGCTCCACCACCTTCTTGATGTCATCTTATTTGGAAGCTTTCTCAGGGTGGCATGTGAGTGAGAACCGCAACAGATACACTCAGGGTAGAAACAGGCCATACTGGTGAGCTTTCTATTCAGCTCTGGAATGGTATTGCCTACAGCTTTGTCAACCCCAGAGGGTTGTTCTAGTCAGCTATAAGACTAAGATACCTCAACTTTTCACGGAGGGACCACTCAAAGCCTTCTGGGCAGCAGTAATGTTATAGATGATGGTCATTCTTCCACAACGACAAAGTTGTCATAGATGACCTTAGTCTGAGGTGCTAAGTGTTGGTGGTACAGGAAAGCATTGCTGACAATTTTTAGTGAGTTGTCATACTTCTCATTCATCACAAATATGGGGCTATCAGCAGAAGATGGTGATGAGTCTTTTGACTCTACCCTTCAGGTAGACTTCAGTTGTGAAGACAATGGTTGACTCTACAATGTACATGACACTGCTCCTAGAATATGGAGATGGCCTTTCCATTGATAACAAGTTTTTAGTCTTGGCTTTGAGTGTGCAGTGAAACTTGCCATGTCTGGAATCATACAAGAAAATGTAGACCATACAGCTGATGTCAATAAAGGGGTCATTGGTGGCAACAATATCCACTTTATCAGAGTTAAAGGCTACTCTTGTAACCTGGTGCCTATATGACCAAGGCCATCATCCTGTTTTAGGGAAGCTGGTATTGCACTAGAAGATATGGCTGTCTCTGTAATGGAGAGGAGCAGAGAACCTTAGCTCTTTTTACATTTGTGGATATGAAAGTATCTATGGCTGTAGCATTAAGGTTTGTTGGCTCTGGATGGCCAGAGGCCCACACCCACAGACCTGCTGGCCCAGACTCCTTAGCTGCCCACTGCTGCTTAGGCCCCCAAAATGATTCAGACACTTATATTTACTTTGTGCTGTTTGGTCTATGGCTTAGTCACACTGCCTACTAGCTCTGATGGTGTCCCTGGGTGGGCCAGGGACTGCACTTGTCTCAGGGGCAACCTCACTCTAAACGTACCTGGGTCATGGCTCAGTCACAGGCAGAGACTATTATGTTTGTGGAAGTTGTAGCGGCTCAGAGGCAATGACTAGGAGCCACCGCTCAGTGCTGAGAAAAAAACAGCACTGAGGGGCAGGAACGGGCCTTCAGAGGAACTCACTCGTTGCTGCAGGGGACCACTTGTTTCTTTGCTCTGCCAGTTGGCTAGAGAGTGAAGGGTGGAGTTGACAGGCTAGGGAGGGAGCATTAAGCCCACACACTGGAGTGCAGGATTTTAAAGCTGAGTATTTTGTCAGTCTTTTGTTTTTTAACAGTGTTTAAAACACAAATGGACTTCTTATGTCTGTGGGCAGAGGCCCAACGTTGGGCTGCCAGATGAAGGCGGAGGTTTTTTTTTTTTTAAAAATACACTAATCTAAGATTAATATTTATTAAAATATAAGCCAACACTCACAATATAGGTAACAGCTTATATAGGCACTTGATAGACTAGATTATCTATGAGGTGGATGATGGATGCTGAACTGGTCACTCCAACTGTCAGGAACCAGGAAACGGGGCTTCCCAAGATCCCAGCAGCCCCTTATGAATGGGGTTGGCCACTCCCCTTTCAGGAGCTCAGGACCCTGGATAAGCGTCTTCAGACCTTATCAGCTGACACCTGAATCCCACCACATATGGTAGTAGGTAGGTTTCCATATAACTTTTGAAAAGTTTTCAATGTTTTCTTTTTTATCTCTCCACTATTCCTTCTGCTATCTCGCCTTTCCATAGTACAAATTAACTCTTCCTTTTTAACTATTTTCCTGCTAAGCATTTATACCACTGAATTTTATCTTTCTTCAGTTGGACTGTTCCCTTACCACAAATATCCCCTTACTAATTTAATGAACTCTATAGGTATTCGAGGTAAAACACACATCAGGAGATTCAAAGCTAATATTCATGCAAGAGAGAAAACATGCAATGTCTGTCTTTCTGATTACCTTACTTACCTCACTCAAAATAGTGTTTTCTTAATTCCATTGTGTAAATGTATATCATTTTCACTGTCTATTCATTTGTTGATGAAAATTTAGTTTTTATTTCATAACTATTGTGACAGTAACAGCAATTAACATCAATAAGCGCATGTCTCTACAGTGCTATATAGAGTTGTATAGCTGGAGTATGTGAGAAATCTATTTCTAGTTGGGAAACTTCCATACTGATTTCCATAGTTATTGCACCAATTTGTCCAGGTGGCCATTTCAGAAGAGCAGCAGGTGACAATTGAAGTCTGAGGTGTTAGTTCACAAAGAAGGGACACCCTAATGGGCTAATCTTGAATAGGTAAGATTCCCCAAGACCACATTCTCCAGGGTGACTTCTGCTTCTGTTGTGCCTTTATATGTTTGTATCCTGTATGGTTGAACTAGGGTGGGGAAATCCCCACTACCTGTAAAGTAATGTTTAATTATGGAAACATCTCTTTCTATGGGTCATTTTTACCTGTGGATTACTATAAAGATGATTTCTTCTTAAGATGTTCTGTTAATTGGTGTTAATAATAATGTTAGCCTATACAGAGTTTTGATGAATAAAAGTAAATACCAAAAAAAAAAAAAGATGTTCCACAGCTAGAGCGTATGAGTTTCACTTAAGGAGCTGTCAGGATTATACTTCAAGTTAGTGATTAGAGACAATTGAGTCTCAGGAGCCATGCTGGCTCAAGTTCCTTTGTCTTTAATGTTGAAAAACACAGTTGCAGGTTCTAATGTGTATCATTAGCTGAAACAAAACATTTTACCTATACTCTGTAGAAATTTAGCAGAATCAATGTATGGGGTTGTGGTGGGATTCAGGTGTCAGCTGATAAGATCAGAGGATGCTTACCCAGGGTCCCAGGCCCCTCAAGGGGGCGTTGCCAACCACATTGATAAGGGGCTGCTGGGAACTCGGAAAGCCTGTTTGCCTGGTTCCTGGATGCTGGAGATACTGGTTTGGAATTCATCATCCATCGTTCCAGACTCCAGTCTCTGTTCAGGCTCCATTATAAGCTGTTACCTATATTGTGAGTGTTGGACTGGTGCCTTGCAAGTAAAACTCCAATACATATGGCACCCAATGTCCCTGGGCCTGTGCCCACGGGCATAAGGGGTCCTTTTGTGTTTTGAACACTGTTGGGGTCAGCAGCCCAGTCTCCTTGGTACCACCCAACAGTCAGGCTTGGAAGGCGCTTGTGGGTCAGGTTTGGGGTGCAGGTAAAGCTTAGAGCATGCCGATCCCACCGCAGCTCACCAACAGCCAGTCTTGGAATGCACGGGTCAAGTTTAGAAGAGCGGGTCAAGTGTAGAGCGTGTGTCACATTTGGACAGTGCTGGATTGGCCTGCTCTCCTTGGTGCCGCGATGACCCTGCCCAGCGGTTCCCTGCGGTTATTGATCTCAAGCTTAAAGCACCCCCCCATGCCTGCCTGTGCCAGCCAACAAAGGAAACAAAAACCCTTCTATTTTGTAATTAACATCCTGTCTTAATTTGTGAGAATTTGCTTTTTCCAAGGATTGTATTCTGCCTGCTGGGGCCCTTCAAAACCATGTAGGGTCTGTAGGTAGCTTCCTGCTGCTGACAGTCTCTGCATCTGCCATATAGTAGGCAAGGCATTGAACGCTACTGTGACACCTGTGGACTAAATGTCATCATCACACCTGAATTGGGGTAATGGCTGACAATTATTCTATTGATAATGTCATGTCATATTTTTCTATGATGATTGACAAATTTTTAAATGATTATCTTGAAGGCTTCAATACCCAGGTCCTACTAATTTTTGGCTTGTTTCTCTATTTTGTGTTTCAAAATCAGAGAATGATGATAGAGGTGACAAATAGAAACCAACAATTACTGTCCAGATTATGTGTTATGGAACTATTGAATGCTACAGTGGCAGATGAGGTTAAAGAGGTGAAGAATAGAAACCAACAATTTCTGTCCAAAATATTTGACATGAAAATATCAAACACAAAAATAGTAGATGAGGTTAAATGGAAAAGAATGTAAATCAACATTTGCTGTCCAAGGTATATGACATGGAACTTTCAAACACTAAAATGGCAGAAAAGATTGATACTCTGGAAATTGGTTACAACAAGCTTTCAGATAAGGCTTCCTCTTTAGATATGGATAACACTGTACAAGAAAAATATAGACTCTATGTAAATGATGAAAACAAGAAACTTGTTGACTACATTAATGACAAGAACAAGAAAATCATTAATTATGTTAATGATGTGGAACGAAAAATTGCTGGCTCAGTGAGGTCTTTGGAAGGACTGTTTCATTAGGAAAATCAAGACCTAGAAAAATCAATAGTATCTAAACTTCAAGAATGGAAACCGGTAGTGTTCAAAATCCAGGAATGGGAACCCGTAGTATCCAAAATCCAAGAATGGGAGGACCGTATTGCAATACTGGAAAAGGGTAGTGATGCATCTTATGTTCAGATCAGTTCAGGGCAACCTCCAATGGGTTATTATGGTACTGGAGATACTCTATCTAAGGTGGTAAACATGACAGGGCTACCCCTTCCCCACCACTATTATTCCCAGCTACTATTCAGACAAAGAAAGCACCTGGGGGATCCTCAGAGTATGTATAGTTATGAGCCAGTACATATGAGAGACATCAAAGATTTTAAAGAGGCAATATCAATATATGATATTTATTCTACTTATGTAAAGCAGTATTTAAATTCATAGTCAGCAAAAACCTAGATTTTACCAATTTATTGGATACAGCTAACGGCTGCTGTCTTGGACCAAAGTCAGAATTTGCAGTGGCGAAGCTGGTTTAGAGAGGAGGCCAGGACCTTAGAACAACAAGGAAAAATTAGGGGTTTCTTTGCTACTCAGGACCAAATCCTTGGTGAAGGCATGTTTGCTGATGTGAAGACTCAAACTACTTATGATGAGCATACTTTATTACTATGCTGTACTGCTGCACTGAATGCTTGGGAAAAGATTTTGGAACCAGGTCAAAAAATTAAGCCTTACACTAAGGTCAAACAAGGGTTAAAACAGCCTTATACCAACTTTCTACAGAGGCTTACCATGGCTGTACATAGAGCAATATAAGATCCAGAAGTTAGGAAGCAATTAATACTTTCTCTGGCCTTTGATCCTGATAATCTGGAATGTAGAAGAATGCTTATGCCTTTAAAAATCAGAGCCACACCTATAGAAGAATGAATTCAATATGCAATCATTGCTGAATCTCTCCATTGCAATGAGGAGAATTGGGTAGGCCAAGCCTTTGTTAATGTTAGGGTGAGGAACCAAGGCATCACTTGTTTCAACTGTGGTAAACAAGGCCATATAAGAAAGAATTGTACACAAGGTACTCTTGGAAATAATGCCCGATCTAGGTTTAATTCAAACAGAAGGCCATTGCCTTCTGGATTATGCAGAAGGTGTGGCAAGGGACGGCATTGGACCAATGGATGTAGATCTATCAGGGATAAAGAAAGAAACCCTTTACCATCTGGAAACGCCTTTCGGGGCTTCCCCTGGGAAGTCCCCAAAACTCAGACTCCAAATTCGAGGACGGTGAGATCATATCCAGTCATAGTAGAAGACCAGCATTCTCAGTACAAATAGAGTATCCAATACCTGATCTAGAAGATCATAAAGTATTGGATAATAACATAAATTCAAAAGAAAAATCAGAAATTACAAAAAAGAATCACAAACAAATATTTTGGCAGACTTTAATAAATGAACAAAGACCAAAATTTAAAATATGATTAGATAATATTTATATCCAGGGTTTAGTTGACATGAGGGCTGATGTTTTGATTATAACCCCACAATCATGGCATCCAACATGGCCTTTACTGGCAGAAGATATCCAATTTCTGCGTATTGGAACAATATCTCAAGTGAAACAGAGTGTGAGATGGCTTGGATGCATAGGACCAGGAGGTCAGAAAGGACAGTTGAAGCCATATATGGCTGGCATAGCAGTGAATCTGTGGGATCGTGACCTTCTAATGCAATGGAATACCCAGATTAAAATCCCTCCCAGTTCTGATATCAACCAAAGACTCAATTATGTTTTCAAAAATGATGCTTTAAGGTACTATGAAGAAAATTCACCAGCCATTCAGGTTGTACAAAAGAATTTCCCAATAACCACAGAACCTACAAGGACACTCACAGCACTGCCTTTGAAATGGTTAACAGAAAAGCCTATTTGGGTTCAACAATGGCCTTTGATGAGAAAAAAAAAAAACTCCAGGCTTTGGCACAGTTGGTTCAGGAACAGTTACAGGCTCAGCATATCGAAGAATCGACCAGTCCATGGAATTCTCCTGTTTTTGTTGTCAAGAAAAAATCTGGAAAATGGAGGATGGTGATGGATCTAAGAGCAATTAATAAAGTGATTCAACCTATGGGCTCTTTAAAATCTGGTATTCCCCTGCCTTCTCTGGTACCTAAGGGATAGCCTATTGCAGTTATTGATTTGAAGGATTTTTTTTTACCATACCTTTACAGGAACAGGACAAAGAGAAATTTGCTTTTACAGTGCCTACTCTAATAATTCAGGGCCAGTTAAGAGATACCAATGGAGAGTCCTTCCCTTATGCCAATATTTTGTACAACAACCACTATAAATACTGTTCAAGTGCTTCCCACAATCTATAATTTACTATTATATGGATGATATTTTGTTGGCAGACCCAAACCCAAAAACATTAGAAACATTGTTTGGAGAACTAAAGAAAATATTGCCTGATTGGGGACTACAAATTGCCCCAGAATAAGTGCGGAGGGGAGATTCTATCAATTATTTAGGATATAAAATAGGTTCACAAAAAGTAGGCCACAAAAAGTAAAATTAAATAGAGATAAATTGAAGAATCTTAACAATTTTCAAAAGTTATTAGGAGATATTGCTCATATACGGCCCATTATTGGTATAAAAAACTATGAGCTAGTTAATTTGTTCAAGACTTTGGATGGTGAAAGGGATTTAAAGAGTCCAAGAGAATTATCTGATGAGGCCAAGAAAGAATTAGAGTTGGTGGAAAAGAAACTTCAAGAAGCACATATAGATCGTGTGAATCCAGACCTAGATTGCATACTTGTTAGACAATCTCCAACAGGAATCTTAATGCAAAGAGAAAGCATTATATTAGAATGGATATTTCTGACACATAGGCCAAGCAAGAAGATGAAGACATACATCAAAAAAATTTCTGATCAGATCTTTAAAGGTAAATTAAGACTTTACCAATTGACTGGAAAGGACCCTGCAGAAATTGTTGTGCCTTTGACTAATGAAGAAATTGATCGATTATGGGCAGACAATGAACTTTGGCAAAAGGCTTGTAGTGACTTTTTTAGGAGAAATGAATAATAAATATCCTCAAAACAAGAGAATTCAATTCATAAAGGAAACTAATTGGATCTTTCCTCATGTGGTACAGGATAAACTCATTTCTGGAGCACCTCCATTTTATGCTGATGTGAACAATTTAGGAAAGGCTGGCTACAAGTCTAAAAACTTAATTAAGGTGGCTCAGAGCCCTTATAACTCTGTTCAGAAGTCAGAACTATATGCAATTATTATGGTGTTGTTGGATTTCAAAGAACCTCTCAACATAATTACTGACTCTCAATATGCAGAAAGAGTTGTTTAACATATTGAAACTGCTGACTTCATTCCTGATGATACAGACTTGACCTTACTGTTCATACAACTATAATATATAATCAGAGATAGAATACATTCCATGTACATAAACATATCAGAGTGCACACAGGTCTCCCAGGCCCTCTAGCGCAGGGTAATGATGAAATAGATCAGTTGCTGATAGGAAACATGGTAGAGGCCACAGAATTTCATGAGAAACATCATGTTAACAACAAAGGACTAAAGGAGATTTTTTCCATCACTTGGCATCAAGCAAATGAAACAGTAAGGAATTGTAACACTTGCTCTTTCTATAACCAACCATCTTTACCTGCAGGAAGTAATCCTAAGGGTACACAGAGAAATGAGATCTGGCAAATGGATGTATTTTACTTCCCAGAATTCAGAAAGATGAAATATATACATCATACTATTGATACTCTGGAATGCAATGGGCAACTGCCCTGAGTTCTTAAAATGCTGATGCTGTACTTACTCACCTTTTGGAAGCTATTTTTGGATACTATAATATAATGCATATTACAGGAATACCACACAATCGTACAGGACAGGCAGTTGTGGAGAGATCTCACTGCATGTTGGAAGAGATGCTTTATAAACAGAAGAAAGAAATGAGAAAACCCAGGGAGAGGTTGCACAGTGCCTTATTGACTTTAAATTTTCTTAACGCTGATGAAAAGGGAACATCAGCTGCTGAGAGACATTGGGTAATAGAGAAATCTTCCAAGATAAATCAACCCATCTACTTCAAAGATGTATTGAATTCAGAGTGGAAGCCAGGATATGTGCTTCGATGGGGTAGGGGATTTGCTTTTGTTTCAACAGGGAAAGGAAACTAATAAAAGTCTACTTCGAAAAGAAGTCCCTTCCTGAGAAAGAGAAGTAATTGCTCATCCCTGATATGACAAATGGTTATATGGTAAGGAAAACACATTTAGCAAACCTGGGGCAGGGTCTCAATTTTGTCTTTACAAGAAAATGGATACAACTGTTTTTAAGACATTGACTAGACATTGAATAATTACTCACCTGCAATCGAGGAGAGATCGATGATGAAGGAATGTAAATGACAGACTATGAGACCAACTGATACACATATGTACTCCCGGGTAATCTCTCAATTCTTACTGCTTTGCATCTTGCATCTACACCTCAAAAAAAAAAAAAAAACAACAACAACAACAAAAAACAACAACAACAAAACAACAAAAACGTGGTCCTGATTTGACAATTAATGGAGCTGGATTTGGATCGGGAGCAAGTGGCTTTCTCCTTCTCTAAACCCAAGCATATTGGTAAAGAAAATGTGAAGAATTCTGTCTCATATCAGAAAAGCCACCTGGTATGAGACAGAAGACAGGATGTTTAGGGACCAATATTATTGTGATTTCATCTTAAACCTTGTTTCTCTCTGTATCTGTACCTTTCAAACATCCTGTCTGCACACAATCTCCTAAAGTCATAGAAGATATGAATATCTCTTTTGAGTATCAACAATGCTTAAGTTTTCCATTGTAAATAACATTTCCTCCTATCAGCTATCTACAAAGAATTTGGAACCAAGATGGGGCCCCTACCACAGCAACTCCTACTAGTGAAATAAGAATAAAAGGCAGAGTATGAGAGAGAGAGTAAGAGACAAGTAGACAGACAAACAGAGGCAAAAATAGAAAAATCAAGAAGCTCGTGCACACCTACCTATGATTGTTTTCAGAAAACAGATTATTCAAAAATAGCTGCAAGATAGCTCTCTATGATTATCCTTCAGATCAGACTTCTCATTAGAATTCCAGATGGAGTTAACCACTATTCTGAGAATGTTTATAGATGTATATAGTCAGTCCATTAAGATCTAACCATTGTTTTAGCTTTTACAGGATCCCAAAGAGATGTCATCACCCTTAAGTCAGCAGGAAGCAACCTTATGAAAGACTATGCCCCCTTTCCCAATAAGTTTTGTGTTCTGAGGGTTGTGGGTAATTATTATTTTGTTATAATAGTTATAAGTTAAAATTGGGTGAAGGACAGAACTATAATATAGCATCAAAGATCTCTTTTGAAGAAGAGAAAAGGGATATATAGGATAGATAAAGGTAGATTGTTCTACCTACCTATAGCTGAGTGTATGGGCTAAGCTAAAGACAATTTGTACTGGCATAGATATTTGTATATTGATACAAATGTGAAATCATTTTATATGTTTAATTGTGATAATTTGTACATTGGTAGAAAGTTTAATATGAAATTGCTTTATATAACCAAAGGAACTTGTACTTTGATATAAATCTGAATCTGTAACTATTATGTAAAATTGAATCTGTGATTGCTATATTTTATATATGCTTCTACCTTTGTTTAAAATATTTGCACATTATTGTCATGTACACTATGCAATTACTACCTTCATTTAACTATACCTGATATAATATATGATTGCACTAGTTTTAATATTTGCACAAGATGTTTTATATACCTCTGTTTAGATGATATATATGTATATACATGTCTAAAATGCTGTGCCACTTTACATGGTAATATACCCCTGGCTAATGTTTGATAGTCATACTAAAAGCCATTGTTCAGAGACTATACACCCCTTATATAGGTATTCTAGTTTTTAGTACAGGGTTTATTCCTTAAGACTATAAAAACTGCAGTTAACATTACTTAAAGTACCATCTCCAAATCATCTTAGATAAAGGTTAGAATATCATAGATAGACAGGAATCTTCAACCATTTCATAGACCCAGAGAATATGGCATTTAACATTTGAAATTCGGCCATGAGAGACACAATGACTCCTGGTGTCACTGCTCCTTTCCCGAGATGGTGTTGAGCATCAAGGATACTCCTTTGGAGTTTGTCCTTTTGGCAGAGAATGGCCAGTTGGGTAAGGAACTGCACTTACCTTGATTGTTGACAGTACACACATGATGTCCAAGCTGAATGAACAAGTTAATAGATGGAGACTGATGAAACCTGCCTGGACAAGATAAGACAGTCGTTCTATAATTGCCCTGCTTTTGAAAATATCAGTCGGATACCATAGGCCTATAGCCAATATGATAGATGCTCCAACGCTGCATAAATCCAGAGGTGATTGTATAGTTAGCTGTGTTGCTGTCCTCTCCCAAATTTTGGAAGCCACTACTTCCATAGCATGTTTTCTATTAACAACCAATCAATTTCATCATTACCTTGTGCTAGAGGGCCCAAGAGACCTGTGTGTGCCCTGATATGTGTTATGTACATGGAATGTATTCTATCTCTGATGATATCCTGTAGTTGTATGGACAGTAAGTTCAAATAGTAAGTCTGTATCATCAGGAATGAAGTCAGCAGTTTCAATATGTAAAACAACTTCTTCTGCATACTGAGAGTCAGTTTTTACGTTAAGAGGCTCTGTGAAATCCAACAACACCATAATAATTGCATATAGTTCTGACTTCTGAACAGAGTTATGAGGGCTTTGAGCCATCTGAATTAAGTTTTCAAATTTGTAACCAGCCTTTCCTGTAGAAGCTCCAAAAATTGGTTTATCCTGTACCACATGAGGAAAGATCCAATTAGTTTCCTTTATAAATTGAATTCTCTTACTTCAAGATATTTGTTATTAATCTCTCCTAAAAAGTCACTACAAGCCTTTTGCCAAGGTTCATTGTCTGCCCATAATTAATCAATTTCTTTATTTTTCAAAGGCATAACAATTTCCATGTGGTCCTTTCTAGTCAATTGGTGAAGTCTGAATTTACCTTTAGAAATCAGATCAGAAATTTTTTTCAATATATGTTTTCAGCTTCTTGCTTGGCCTATGTGGCAGAAATATTCATTCTAATATAATATTTTCTCTTTGCATTAAAAATCCTATAGAGAGTGTCTAGAGGGTAAAATAACCAGTATGTAATTTAGGTCTGGATCCACACGATCTACATTTGCTTTTTTTCCACCAACGCTAATTCTTTCTCAGCATCATTGAAGAATTCTCTGGGACTATTTAAGTCCTTTTCACTATCTAAAGTCTTAAACAAATTAACTAGTTCATAGCTTTTTATACCAATAATTGGCTGTAGATGAACAATATCCCCTAGTAATTTTTGAAAATCATTGAGTCTTCAATTTATTTCTATTCAATTTTACATTTTGGAGCCTAATTTTCTGCAAACCTATTTTATATCCTAAATAATTGATATAATCTCCTCTCTGTACTTTCTCTGGGGGCAATTTGTAGTCCCCAATCAGGAAACATTTTCTTCAGTTCTTCAAACAATGTTTCTAGTGTATCTAGGTTTGGGTCTATAAACAAGATATCATCTATATAATGGTAAATGATTGGTTGTGGGGAGTGTTTGCACAGTACTTCTAGTGGCTGTTGTACAAAATATTGGCATAAGATGGGACTATTAAACATTCCTTGGAGAAGGACCCTCCATTGGTGCCTCTTAACTGGACATGAATTATTAAGAGTAGTCACTGTGAAATCAAATTTTTCTTTGTCTTGTTCTTGTAAAGGTATGGAAAGAAAACAGTCCTTCAAATAAGTAACTGTAAAAGGCCATCCCTTAGGTTACAGGGAAGCCAGAGGAATACCAGATTATAAAGAGCCCATGGTTGAATCACTTTATTAATCACCCTCAGATCTGTCACCATCCTCCACTTTCCAGATTTCTTCTTGACAACAAATACAAGAAAATTCCAAGGACTGGTTGATTCTTCAACATGCTGAGCCTGTAATTGCTCCTGTACTAGCTGTTACAAAGCCTGAAGTTTCTCCTTTATCAAGGGCCATTACTGAACCAAATAAGCTTTTCTGTACACCATCTCAAAGTCAGATCTGTGAGTATCTTTTTAAAGTTCGGTGACTATTGGGAAATTCTTTTGCACAACCTGAATGTCTGGTGAATTTTCTTCATAGCACCTTAAAACATTGCTTTTAGAAACATAATTGAGTCTCCAGCTGATATCTAAACCTTGACATATTTTAATCTGGGTGTTCCATTGCTGGAGAAGGTCACAACCCCATAGATTCACTGCTATGTCAGCCATATATGGTTTCAACTGTCCTTTTTGACCTTCTTGTCCTATGCATTCAAGCCATCTTACACTCTGTTTCTGTTGAGAAATTGTTTCAATACCCAGAAATTGAATATCCATTGCCTGTAAATGCCATCTTGAATGCCATGATTGTATGGTTATGATGGAAATATAAGCTCCAGTGTCAACTAAACCCTGGCTATAAATATTATCTACCTATACTTTCAATTTTGGTCTTTGTCCATTTATGGAAATCTGCCAAAATATTTGTTTTGTGGTTTTCTTGGAACTTTCAATTTCTCTCTTGAATTTATTCTACTATCCCATGTCATATGGTCTTCTAGATTGGGCATTGGATTTCTTACTGGTCCTGAGGATGCTGGTCTTTCACTGCGCCTGAATATGATTGGACCTTCCTTGGCTTTGAAATCTGATTTTGGGGGGCTTCCTGGGAAGCCCAGAGAGGCGTTTCCCAATAGTAGAGGGTTGCCTTCTTTGCCCCTGGTATATCTACATTCATTGGTCCAATGTCATCCTTTGCCACACCTTTTGCACAACCCAGAAGGCAAAGAACTTCTGTTTGAATCATGCCTAAAATGGATATTATTTCCAGAAGAACCTTGTGTACAATTCTGTCTTATATGGTCTGGTTTACCACAGTTAGAGCAAGTTATGCCTTGGTTCCTCACCCTAACATTAGCAATGGCTTGGCATACCCAATTCTCTTCATTGCAATGGAGAGATTCAGCATTGATTGCATACTGAATCCATTCCTCTATTGGTGTAGATCTGATTTTTAAAGCATTCTTCTACATTCCAGATTAGCATGGTCAAAAGCCAGAGAATGTATTAACTGCTTCCTAACTTCTGGATCTGATATTGTTCTTTGTATAGCCTTGGTACTGCAGAAAGTCAGTATAAGGTTCTTTTAAGCCTTGTTTGACCTTGGTAAAAGACTAAATATTCTGACCAAGATCCAAAATCTTTTCCCAAGCATTCAATGCAGCAGTACAGCACAGCAACAATTTATGTTCATTATAAGCAGTCTGAGCCTTCACATCAGCAAACATGCCTTCACCAAGGATTTGGTCCTGAGAAATGAAAAAGTACCTATTTTTTCCTTGTCGCTCTAAAGCCCTAGCCTCCTCCCTATTCCATTTCAAATTTCTCCATTGCAAATATTGGGTATAGTCCAATACAGCAGCAGTGAGCTGCATCCAATCACTAGAAATTATCCGGATTTTCGTTGACCATGTATTTAGCATTTGTTTTATATAAGTGAATTGTACCCCATGGAGGACTATTGCTTCCTTGAAATCTTTGATATCTGCTCATAATTATACTCTACAAATTTTGGGGACTCCTAATATGCTTTCCTTGACTGAACAGTAACTGGAAACAATACTGCTGGGGAAGGGGGGTAGCCCTGTCATGTTTACCACCTTAAGTAGAGTGTCTTCATTACCCTAATATCTCATTGGTACTTGACCTGAATTGTTCTGAGCAGAAAATGCATTACCACCTGTAACAGTATGGTTTCTTGGTCCTGGGAGGCCAGAGGTCTAGACCTACAGACCTGCATCTCCAAACCCCTTAGCAGCCCGCAGCTGATCAGGCCCCCAGAAATGATTCAAATGCTTATATTAAGTTCATGCTGTTTGGCCTATGGCTCAGGCACATTGTTAGCTAGCTCTTATATCTTAAATCAACCAATTTTCACTAATCTTTCTGCCACGTGGCCTGTGGCTCATCTGTGTTTCTTTCACGTTGCTCTTTTGGGCTTCTGGCTTGGTCTTTTTGACTCCACCCTGCTTTTCCTGCATATGCTCTGATTTCTCCTCCTACTTCTTATATAGTGCCTGTCATGGGCCAAAACAGCTCCTTTATTTAAAGATTGATATTCACAGCATACAGAAAGACATTCCCACATCTACCACCTTTTTCCAGTACTGCAATATGGTCCTCCCATTTCTGAAGCTTAGATACTACTGATTTTTCTAGAGCTTGATTTTCCTGTTGAAACAGTCCTTCCAATGACCTCATAGAATCAGTAATTTTTCGATCCACATCACTAATATAAGTAACAAGTGTCTCATAATTAACAAGTTACTTGTTCTCCTCATTAACATAACTAATGATTTTTAAATTCTCATCATTAATGTAACTAACGAGTTTCTTGTTCTCATCATTTACATAAAGCCTGCATTTTTCTTGTATAGCTAGATCCATATCCAAAGAGAAAGCCTTATCCAAAAGCTTGTTATAACCAATTTCCAGAAAATTAACCTTATCTGCCATTTTAGTGTTTGAAATTTCTTTATCACAAATCCTAGACATCAATTGTTGATTTCCAGATTTTACCTCTTCCATTATGCTCCCCAGGAATTTATCAGGTCATTTAATTTAAAACAAAATATAGAAATAAACCGAAAAATAGTAGGACTGGGGCATTGAAGCCCTCAAGATATTCATTTGAGAATTTCTCAGTCACCATGGAAAAGTATGACCTGAAGTCATGAATAGAATAATTTTCAGCTATTACCTCAATTTAATTGCAATGACGATGTTTGATCAGCAGGTGTCGCTGTAGTGTTCAATGCTCTGTTCAGGGGCAATATGGCAGATGCAGGGAATCTCAGCATCATGAGGCTACCTAGAGGCCCTATTTGGTCTTAAGAAGCCCCGGAAGGTGCACAGACTGAATAAGAACCTTAGGAAAGGCAAAATCTCACACAATTAAGACAGGACACTTTGACAAGATCTGCACCTGCTGCTAGCTAATGTGGTTTGCAGCAGTGGTGGCTGTACTGCACATGTTCAGTGAGCAAAAGCCAGGTGCAGGCCTGACTCAGAGGCAGCCATGTGGATTGTGGCAGATCACCTGCAGCAGCTGGGCGACCCTATGCTCAGTGCCACAGGCTAGGCAGGTATGTCGGGGAAGTGAAGATCTAGTGATTAGGGTTCTGTGCTCTTGGCCATGTGCACCCATGCTGCTGGGTGACAGAGGCTTATGGACCTATGACCCTGGCCATGACACAAAAGGCAACCATGGCTATGAAAGTAATAGTTAGAAGTGAGGGGTGGAGTGTCCAGCTTATATTCGAGACTGCAGACTCCCAGGGCTGAACACTCTGCCTGTCCTCGGCTTTCTGGCTTTGCATAAGCCATGGAATAGACTCACCAGCCCAATATGCCAGCAGACTAGGTGCCCACCCAGGGACACCAGATATTGTAATAAATCTTACTTGCAATATACCAAATACAGGATTAATATTTATTGGAGAGTAACTTAACACTAACAATTATAAGTTACACCAATGATTCTTGGGTGATAGGATGATCCAGGAAATGAATGCAGATCCAATCTCTCAAGAAAGCAGGAGCAAAATAGGATGATAAAGATTCCAGCTCCCTTTTGAAAGGGGCTGGCCACACCCCCCTCAGCCTCCCAGGACTCTAATGACACTCCTCCCAATCTTATCAGTTAACACCTGAATCCCACCACATTAATGCACTTCTCAACCCTTATGAGAGGTTTCTATTTTCAGAAGATTGTAGTTAATACAGAGATCACTAACTGGTAAAGTTCCAGAGAATAAAAGACTATAGAATTCCCAGTTTTAAATGTGACATATCTATCACAGCCCACTCCCCAAGGTTGTGGATAATTGCAGAAGAGAGAGTAGAAAAAAAGAGAAAGAACCAAAGAGTGCTAATGATTACAGGGAAATGCTTTCTTCTGAACTCAAAAAGGCAGCTGCACAAATGAACCCACAGCAGATGAGATAGCATGCACAAGACATGTGCATGCTCAAGTCTAACAAAATCTTAGCATGGAGATGGGAAAAGGACACAGAGTCATGCCCCTAGCTAAGGAGGCACTAGTAATGAATAAATGCTGAGTATATGAAGAGACAGAGACTTGATGAGGGAAGTTCTAAATGAATATCTATTGTTGTCATGGGCATTGCCATGACAAGGTTCAAGGCCTTAGACTATGAGAAATTGACTAAGCCTTTCTTCATATGGTTCAGGATGTAATTTAGTGAGTGTGTCCCTGTCTGGTAGAAGGTAGAATTGTTTATGGTAGCTCAGTACTTTAAAAAAAAGTAACAACTGGAGTTTCCTCTTTGTGGGTGTTTATATCCAAGACTAAAGAGACCTCCCATTGGGACTAGCTAATCCTTCTCTCTATGCTTACATACTATACAGTATACTATTCCACAACTCCATTAGAGCATGCACAGTCCACCTGACTCCAGTATTTCTGTGCATGTATCTTTGTGGTAATCCTTTGTTAACTCCCTCAATACCCTAGTCAGGTTTCCAGATCAAACCCCCACTTTAGAACTGGAAGAGGAAGAGTCAGGGTTTTTTTTTTTTGTTTGTTTGTTTGTTTTTATAGCATAGTCAGTCCCTGGTACATCCTTTGCACTCCAATGGAAGGCCACACACCCAAGAGTATATGGCAGCACAAAGTGCACTCGGTGGGTGTAATCATGCATACACAACTGAAAGAAGACAGCACAAAATCAAGTGGGCAGGGAAGAGGGCTGTGAGTCTGGGAAGAGCTAGAGGAGGACATAAACATTTATCAAAAGATATTATACCCAATTTTTAAAGAACTAACAAAAATATAAAGCTGTAAATGAGTGAATTAAATATAGTTTTCCTCTAATTAATTTACTCATCTAAAAATAAGAAAAAATAATATATTTTTATTTGTATGTTTTGAGAGTATCCATAATTATATGTGACTTTACATTAAACTCCTATGCTCACTTGTATTGTTACACATTTCTCCATATTACAATATGTAATTTGAAATACATTAACAATTCTCTTATGTAGCATATAAGAACTTACAAACCTCATTTTAAAAATTAAAATAACTGAGACTCCTGCATATACTATGGGCATACTGCTATCATGATTTAGAAATTTAAATTCAGGCTTAGGGGATAGTGGGATGGCTGAGTAAGTAAAGCTACTTGCTTCCTAGCCTGAAAGCCAGATTTCAATCCATTACATACATGATAGAAGAGAATTGACTCCTTTATTTTCCAAAGTCTTCTTCAAAATTGTTCATGTTAATTGATGTATTAACTAGAAGACAAAGATAAATGATCATTATCAATTCAAAGAAGGAAATAAGAAAGATGGGGTGATGGGCAATATTTAAGAATATCTTATAAGAATATCTTCCGCTTAGCTCCTCATATTGCATGAAGCAGCCTGTAATTTATGTATACACATAAAGTTACTGTTGTATACAAATTTATTCAGCTAAACTTTATGATTAAATACAAGTCCTGAAAATGAGCCTAGGTTATTTGAATACCACGAGAACAGATAGCTTCTAAAAATATCAAGTTGGCATTTGAGTAGTAGTTTTATAGTGTTTCATCTACCATTCTGGAAAAGATACCATGATATAGAAGAATATGTAACAGTGAAAACTGATAGTATAAAATAAATGCATAAATATATGAGAATGCCCAGCGCATAAGGCATTATCAGGAAGCCAGATGAAAGGTGAGAAATTTACATATCCTAGAGTCTTCAGTTGCTCAAGTAAAATAGAAATGCTTACAGACACAAACTCTTAAAGGGAATTATTTCAAAATTTATGTAACTCCAAAGCCTTTCCATTTTAAAGGCAAGAAAAGGAACATAAATCAAAGGTGATTGAGAGTACATACTTCACAACTCTAACCTCATATAGACTTTAAGTGCTTCCCATAGTAATATTGGATGGTCAACCCCAGGGCTTTTCACTGGAGACAATCATGGCTTTTGCTGAAAGTTTGGGCAAGTTAACAAAAGAACCACGGATAGGGGAAACCACTGGAAGCTTATAGTTGTTCTCAGAATACTTCTGTTGATAACAGCATATACTCCATCCTGATTTTTCAGTGACTCCTTGGAGAAGCCCCACCTGAGAAATAAATGTAGTAGGTTTTAAAACAACAGGCAGAGATTTAAAAAGTCTTATGTGATTTGAAAATTTAAAAGTTAAACATTTTACTTTATTTATGTGTGTGTGTGAATGTATATATGTATGTATGTATGTATGTATGTATGTATGTATGTATGTATGTATGTATGTGTATTGCCTGCACATATTTCTATGTACCACAGGCACTCCATATGTTTGAGGAAAACAAAAAAGAAAATCTGATCCCCAGGAACTGCAGTTACCCACAGTTGTATGCTACCTTTCTATCTAATTAAAAATGAAGGTTTTAATTTTAAAATAGTAAAATTATATTCAAAATATCAAGTTAGAATTATAGTTATAATATCTTGTGCATTTGTATTTGGTAAATTTAGAGAAAGTACTTTATTAACCTATCTTTGTGAGCTTAAAGTTTTGTACCTAATTTACCTTTTTATCATAACTAAGAAAAATTTTAAGTATGACTAGCCTTCAATTCTACCAAATATGCCAGAAGGGTAAAATGTTACCTAATAAAAGGTGCATTGGGCTGCCTAGACAGTTGTCCAAAGTTTTTCTTATTGGGGCATCCATTTTTGGACCATAGGCCTAGTATATATGACAGACTTTTCTGATAATCAGGAAATTTTAAAAACTATCCTACATTTTCTTGGCAAAGTTTTATATTAATTTTGGTGTGGCCCTCTTGGTTCAGTTTGAATAGTATAGTGTCAGTAATTGAGGCAAAGGCAGTTTCTAGGCCCAAATGGCTAGCTTTTGTGATGAAGAAACCAAAACTCCTATGAAGTTTCTTTGATGTCCATTATCTTCTCTGAAGTAGATTGATGCTGCCAGGAATAAACCTATCTCTTTGTCATAAATAACCGTATATTATTAAGACATCTTAAATGTCATAATCTATTGATCTCTGAAGTATTTGAAGACCACCTGCCTATCTAAAATAATCTGCTTGACCTTGAAAACATAACTTACATGACTATAAATTTGACTGTTATAGATGATGATATATTATAGAAAATAATCTGTATTTCATAATCATATATTTTATTTTAAGTAAACCATATAACACAATACCCTAAACTTGAGTAGAAACATGTATACAGTATAACAAAATTAATTTTACATTTGCATTGATAAACCAAAATCCATACCAATGTAAAATATTTGGAAATTAGTAGTTGTGATTTAATATAGCAGTTTTTATAATTCAGTATCTCTTAGCAAACAAAAAATTTAAACACAATAATATACAGGATTCAGACTCCCACTGCATTTTCCCTCTTTATGCGGCTTTTTTTCTTTCATGTTACTTTACTTCTTTAAAAAAATATTATTTTAAAACTATGTTTATATTTTTATGACTATACCATTTCTTTTTCCTCTCCCAAGCCTATGTACCTTTTTTAAACACCCTGTAAACCTCTGAATCTGTATTTATTGCATACTGTGAATACTGTAATCTTTTTCTGATGGCATGAGTCTTTAAACTGGTAAGCACTGTGACTAGAACCTCCACCTTTGCTTTGGTGGCTGGCTCCACCCCACCTAGTTCTCTGAGAGCCAAGCTTCATGGTGGAGGTACCAGTGTGAAAACCACATTTGCCAACTCAACTTAGAGGAGTTTGGGGTCCACTCTGTCATGATGCTGTATGCCACCCACTTCTCATAAACCCCATTTAAGAGTTTAAGTATCAGAGCCTCTTTAAAAAGCCAGTCATTTTGCCATTAACATGAAGGCAGGGAACCATCTCTTAAAGGAGCCTCTGTCTGTTGTGAACAAAGAGAAAAAGCAGCTACCAGGAAACTGCACTTGACTCTGTCTTTGTGTGCTTAGAATCCTTTTTAAAGCTTCGTCATGTCTTATGTGGGAACTTCAGCTCCATGTTGGAATGCATTTGTTGGTAGAAGTTTCTGTCTTGCCTAAGAGTTCCGAAATAATTGACACAGAGGTTTAATATTAATTATAAATGCTCAGTCAATAGCTCAGGGTTGTTACTACCTAACTCTTACATTTTAAGTTATTCCATATTCCTTATCCATACTTTGCCACATGGCTTGGTACATTTTCTCAGTAAGACACACCCATCTTGCTTCTCTCTATGTCTGCTAGGGACCTTAGACTCCACCCTTTTTCTTCCCAGCAATCTAAGTTTGGCTTTCCCACCTATCCTTATTCTGCTCAGCTATTGGTCAGTCAGATTTTATTAACAAATGAGAGTAATACATATTTATTCTGTACAAAGATTGTTCCTTAGCACATCAAAGTAAATAATAATAGATTATTTATTTTTGATATATGAATATATACAAAATATATGAATTTTATTATGTTCTGACATGTTCAATACTCTAAGATGAAAGAATTTTAAAAGTTTTTTGTGTCATTCCATCCCTGTGATGTTTCAGGCAGTATTCTCTCTCATAAAAGTCACTAAATTATGACCATTATTATATCAATTTCTATTTTAAGGGCTTGCTGCTACTTTTTAATGGTAAAAGACTATAGACTAGAGGCTCCTCAATTTGTCTTTGAGTTTTTAAAAAGTTTAATTTTTAAACTAGAATGTATTAACAGTAACACTACAAATCTATAAACAACCTCACATGGACCTTCCAGGGAGAGGTGTATGGAGCTAGTTCCACTGAATAATTGCTGTTTCATTAAAGAGTGAGTTCTGCTGTCAAACAGCAAGCACAATGGCCAATTTGTCTTTTATAGTTGTCAAGATTATATCTAATGCTCCTGCAGGGTTCTTCTCCAGGTTCACAGATTCATGTTAACTCCATCGATAATGAGGCAAATTTTCCTTTTTGAGAGAGAGCTATTTTGATCTGTGTACCTTATCATCAAAAGGTTTGTTGAAAGCCTATCTTGCAACATCTCTATAAAAAATTTGTTCTATTGAATCTTAGGATCCAGTGAGATATGAGGAATGTTGCATAAATAAAAAGGATCTTTATTAAAACTATTTGATGATTTGATGATATTCTGAAAACTTTACCTCTTATCATAAAGAGTCAGAATTCAATTAACATATAAGAAATTCAGAGAAACTATATAAAAGAAATCTGCACACCTTTGATAGCTCTCAGTATTACTGAAAAATTTGTAGATAAATTCTTGGTCTACTATCTGTGACTATCTCATGTACCATATTTTGAAAAAGGCTGCTGTAAACATGAAATAATTTATTCAGAAATGTGATCTCTCCAGTAAAGAGAGCACCCATTAAAACTAAACTTAGAAATCATAAAAGAGACCACTTTGTTAGTTCATCATAATTCCTTATTGCATTCTAAATCTTATTCTTTTTAAAAAATGTCTTTGTGAGGGTGTCAGAACCCCTGTAACTGGAGTTGAAGACAGCTGTGAGCTGCTATGTGGGTACTGAGACTTGAACATGGGTCTTTGGGAAGAGCAGCTAGGGCTCTTAACCACTGAGCATTATCTCCAGTTCTTCAAATCTTATTCTTACACCTACAGATAAGTGTAGTTTATTTCTATATCAAGAAAAAAAATACCAGAAAAACAAAACAAAACAAAAAAAAAAACACTGGACACAATTCAGAAATATATCAATTGTGAAGACCTAAGCTCTATAAGATACAATTGTAGCACTGAGCCTACAGGAGAAAAATTGTAAAGCCATAATCCCTGGAAGTCTGCTATGTGATTGCCTCTTTTAGAAATGGATGCATTAATAGGACATGAGTAAAAACAATAAGCAGAAGGGAAAGTCTTGAAGGTTTCCATATCTACAACAACAAAAACTGCTGATAACTAATGACTAATTAGATAGGAAGAATTAGCCTTTCCTGGGGATGAGCCCAAAATAGTGTGGTGGTTGAAAAAAAAGGGGGCCCTAAAGGGAGCAGCACTATTAGGTGTGGCTTTTTGGAGTAGGTGTGGTCTTGTTGGAGGAAGTGTGTCACTGTAAAGGCAGGCTTTGAGGTCTCATATATCGTCAAGCCATACCCATTGTCCCAGACCACTTCCTGTTACCTCTAAGCCAAGATGTAGGACACTCGGGTAGTTCTCCAGCACATGTTTGCCTGCATGCTTGCAATATCCTGCCATATAATGGACTAAATCTCTGAAACTGTAAGCCACCACAATTAAATTTTTTTCCTTTATAAGAGTTGCTATGGTCATAATGTCTTTTCACAACAATCATAACCTAACTAAGACATATGCTCAGCCCTGAAGCCATATACAAACAAATAACAAAAACAGATTCAGCAGATTATATTTTATATATTTGTTCATGTGAATATGTGTAACAATAATAATCAAAGAAAAGATGCTATCAAAATTTGAAATAGAGAAGCACAGGAAAGGTTGAAGCAAGGACACATAGGAGAGGCCAGAGGGAGGAAAGGGAAGGGGAAACTAATATAATTTTATTTTAATTTAAAAGTATTTTTAAAATAAAAACTTTAACAATATTTAAAAACAAATTATATTTGCAAACTATTCTACACTGTAAACTCAAAATTTCAAATGACTCTTGCACAAACAGGATTTATAAAGTTTAAAGTTAATGGTACCTGTAAGCTTTACTTATACAGGCATTGCATGTATTATTTAAATCAAGGACTCTCTTTAGTATGTGGCAAAATGAGAGGCAGCCTTTAGCTATTTAGGGGCAGATGATCTATATACAAACTGGATGTATGGTATCCTGGACCTTGAAGCATGATTATGAGGATCATGAGGCCTGAAGAGAAATGGCCACAAAAATCACCATGAATCCAGAAAGCAATCAGAAGCCAGGAACGCAAAGCCCCTGAAGGCAAATGAAGACAACAGACAAACATCAGAATTCTGGGAATGTATAATTAGAAGATGATGAGCCAAAGGTGGGAAAAGCAGCCAGAGGCACAGAGGGTGGGGGTACATGGCGTAGAAAGCAGTAATCCTGAGAATACTACTTTTGCCTCTGTAGACACCTGAACTCATGTGCATATATACTCACATAGATACATAGACAAAATTGTAAGGCCCCCTCCCTTTTGCTTGTTTTAGCAAATTTCTCTTACCCAAGAAGTAATGCTAGCAACAGCACGTTGCAAGGACAGTAAAGACATCTCTGCAAAACTTAATAATAAAAGCTTTCACAGTGTCAGCAGGGCAGAGGGGGAAGAAAGATAAGAGTTACATGGCTACATGAGCTGGCCCCAGTCAAGGACCCGGGAAAGTTCCAGAGAAAGATAGAAAACAGAGTTCCCAGAAAGATAAACAGCAGGCCAGGTGGTGGCCTGGCCCTCACCCCCTCAACAGAATAGCTTCATTCAAACCAGCCAATAGAAACCTTGTAACTATGCTTCTGCTTCTGTATGCACGCTTTTGCCTCCCCTAACCTTATAAAAAGGCCCTGAACAAAGGGCTAGGCGCACAAGTCTTCTCGAGAGACTTGTTTGCCCACAGATATCTGTGTTATTCAATAAACCTCGTGCTGTTTGCATCTGATCTGTGACTCGGTCCTTCTTGGGTCCCAGAGATTCTTTTCCTGAGGAAAGGTCCATTTCGGGGGTCCCTCACCCCCGGGGGGGGTCTTTCAAAATGATTTTACAAGTTAAATAAAATTTGTAAATTATAAACAATGCTAAAATGATAATTCATCATGTAGAAATATGTGCTGTCAAACCTGATAACCTAGTTCAATTCCTGAACTCTACATCTCAGGTGAAAGGAGAGAACAGACTCCCACACATTCTTGTCTGACCTCACCACAGGCACCATGGCACATGCTCACGCATGATAAATAGTATTATTTAATTTTTTTAAATGGTACAGAACAGATAATTGCAAACTAGTTTTCTAGAGTATATAGGCATAGAAGGGAAAAAATGAAGACAAAGGCAGCAATTATTTAATAAAGTAAGAGTCACCTCAGTGTTTATCTGACTTTAGAGGGAGATAATTTGATTTAGATAGAATCACCATGTACAGTAGTGATCCAATCTTACCTTTGCATTTATATAGGATTTACACTGTATATGATGTAAATACCCATCTCAGCACAATGTCTACAGCTGCCTTGAGTTTTAGATTATTACTATTCTTCTCCCTTCTGGATTTTACTGGAGTGCTACTGATTGTTAATCTCTAGCCCAGAGCCGTGTGAGGAAAGAGATGATGGAGAAGATTTCAGTGTATCAGAAATCAGCAGAATTACACAAATGAAGGCTCAAAAAAAAGCAATAAAATATTTTGAATTTTTAACACAAAGAAGACAGGTAATGATAGACGATGAGTCCATAAAATTACTGATTTCTTATAAAACAGATTAATGCTCTTAGTCTCTTAAAAGTTCTGTTTATAGATAATGCAGCCACTTGATGTCACAAGCACATCAAACAGCTCCAGCAATGTAGCTCCCATGCAAACTAACATTATAACTGGTTGGTAGGTCTGAGGGTCAGTTAGAGGGATCCTGCTGCTCTTTATTACACTGCAATACAGGACAGGACTTAGGTTCAGATCTGTTCTACACAGCTCCCATTGTTAAGAGCTATGTGTGCAGGTGGACAGCTTTTCCTCCAGAGCACATGTTCTCCAGAACCTGGAATGTGAATGCTTAGTCCTGTGGTGAAGACAGCTAAAGTTATAGAGAAATGAAGGTGTCTATTAAGTAAATTTTAAAGGAGATGTTCTTCTATTCATCTAGATTATTGTTTTAATTAAGATTGAGTCCATTGTCATCATGGTGGGAAGTATGGCCATATGCAAACAGACATGATGCTGAAGAAGAAGCTGAGAGTTTCACATATTGATCTTTAAGGAGCAGAAAGACTGTGTGCCACACTAGGCCTAGTTTGAGCATATGAGACCACAGTGCCTGCCTTTCCAGTGATACAATTCTTTTAGTTATGCCACACGTATTCTAACAAGGCCACACCTACACCAAGATGGCTATACCTCCTAATAATGCTTATGGACCAAACATTCAAACACATCAGTCTATGGGGGAGGGCATCCCTTTTCAAATCACCACAATTATCTATAATCACAGAAAAAAGTAGAAGATGAAAAAAGAGAAGCAATAAAGAACCGGAAGGGAAACTAAGGAAATACAAGAGTAACACAGACTCAGACTGACAGTGCTGGCTACAAATGTAAACCAGGGTACAATGAGCTACTCAGTATGAAAATCCTATGGAAGCAGAAAGGTCAAGGAAACAATATCCCTAGTGCCTCCATAAGAATAGAGCCTGCTGATACTCTGATTTTAGCATGATCCGTTTTGAAATTCTTACCCACAGAATGGTGAAGAATAAGTTGTTTTTACTATAGATTGTTGTAGTGAGGTTTCTTGGTCCCAGGTGGCCAGAGGCCCAAACCCTGCTGCACCAGACCCCTTAGCTGCCTGCCACTGCTGCTCAGGACCCCAGAAATGACTTAGACACTTATATTAACTTTATGCTGTTTGACCCATGGCTCAGGAACATTGCTAGCTTGCTCCTACATCTTAAATCAACTCGTTTCTACTAATCTGTGTGCCACGTGGTCCGTGGCTCACCTGTGTTCTTTACATGTTGCTCCTTGGGTGGCTTGCTCGATCTGCCTGACTCCACCCTGCTTCTCCTACCTATGCTCTGATTTCTCCTCCTACTTTTTCTATGGTGCCTGTCATGGCCCAAAACAGCTCCTTTATTTAAATATTGATATTCACAGCATACAGAAAGACATTTCCACATCAATAGATCACAATGTGATTATTTATAGCAATTTTAGTCTAATAAAAAACCCAATACACTACCTATGGCTTATTATCTCTTCTGCTGATGGCAGAGGTGCAAGAACCTCTCCAGAAACACTACATGCACCCAAAGCCTCAGCCTAAATCATCTATTCATCTTACTATCAAAGGAGTGAGAAAATAGATGGTAATGTTTGTGGAAGAGGATTAAAGCTCCATGGTGGGTACAGGAAGGGTGAAGTCTTGGGTGCATTGATGCCTCACCGTGAAGTAAACATATCACTATATTAATGTGGACCTAACATCTTTTATGAAATAAGATAAACTACAATGAGCTCAATAACTGGAATTAGAATTCATGTCTCCCACATTGTTTACATGGTTCAGGAAAATTATATTTGTTATATTTTTTTCAAGCAAAAAGGAGAAGTTAATAACTTAGCAACATACACACTGGGAGGAATCTAGTGAGACCTAACTAGAAACGGAAATGTCTATGCTTTCTTTACAGAAGGACACAATAAAGCAGATCTAGGTCACTGAATATTTATGACAGCACAGCTCAGTGTTCCAGAGTAACCTCTGGTGGGAAAATGAAATATAAAATGTAATACAAACAGTGGTTTCTGCCATATACTATGCAGGAACCAAATGCAGTATGCAAAACTAGTGTAAACATGTGGAGGGATCATAGAAGTGTATGGTTGGTGGGGGAAGAGCATTAGATAGCTCATAACACAAAATGATCTAAACAACACAAAATCCTTTGAGCACTGTGTATTTTCAAGCATTTTTAATTATTCAAGTAAACATATAATAGAAAAGCTTGAAGGTAAAATGGGCACCCATGTATGAGACTCAGAGGTTTGCTAGGGGAATTGAAAAAGATTTAACAGAATGCATGATTTTTTTAAGTAAAGAGTCTTAAATACACAATGATCATAAGAAATCATGAATGCAGAAGTACTATCTAGAGTCAGTTATACACATCTATATCTTTGCAAGTAAGGGACAGAAAAAAATGAGAGAAGAGGGAAATAGAGAAAAAAAATCTAGCGAAAGTATAAGATTTCCCAAAAGTGTTTGCCTATCAGGTAAACTTCTGTTGCTTTATCAAGCAACAGAAGTTTTGTATCACAGCACTTTCTCTTCATTAAATTTTATTTCTTCTGGAGGAGACAAATGCTTTCTAGCCCATGTGTGAGTCTCTCTCTCTCTCTCTCTCTCTCTCTCTCTCTCTCTCTCTCTCTCTCTCTCTGTGTGTGTGTGTGTGTGTGTGTGTGTGTGTGTATGTGTGTGTGTGTGTGTGTGTGTGTGTGTGTGTGTGTGTGTGTGGAGAGAAGCAAAAGAAAGGAAAAAGTATTTTAGTAAGGTTGTTGAAAGTTTTTTGACTGCAAGAGTTCACTTTTAGACTGTATTTTCTGCTTTGGCATATGAAGTTCATCTTTCTCGTGAATAATGTTGGAAATGAGGCAGGGATTACATCAGTTGTCTAGGAAAGTTTTCCCAGTATTGAAATACTCCTTTTTCAGAGTAGAAATCTCCTTATCGTCAATAGTGAGACAGTGGGGAAATGTCTGGTCCAGCCTATTAGGGGAAACTGCCAGTCTTTAATGAGAAAGAGAAAGGATGGAAGTTATTTTCCAGGCTACAGAAATTGAGATGCTGACTTTCCAGCAAAGCCTCATGCTACTGAACAGCTTACCTAGCTAATTGCAGTCTCCTCTGCTGTAAATGAACACTCATTCCTTCCAGTGTTCCAACTTTGATGTGTAGTTTTGAGGAGACTGAGGGACATGCTAGTCACACAATAGCTTTACAATTACCACAAGTCAATAAATAGATGAAAAACAAACTGATCCTGATCTTTATTGCACACACACACACACACACACACACACTCTATAGGCATGTTGTTAGCCATATTTTAATTGTTATAATAAATGCCTGAGAGAAACATTTAACAGGAACAAATATTTACTTTGGCTCATAATTCCAATAGTTTGTTCTACTGTACTGGAGGCCACAAGAGCATATGATAGAACACAGCTGCCCAGCTAATGGTGGCCAGGAAATAGAAACACAAAGAGCTTGGAACAAGGTAAATCTTTCCAGGGCACAGTACAGTGATAATTTTTCTCCCTTTAGGCCCCACATACTATGTTTCCATTTCTTCCCAATAACATCATTCAATCACAAAACATCAAGGGGTGAGTATATTGATAAATGTAGAGTCCTCTGGTCCAATCACCTTTCAATAGCATCCCAGTTGGAAACTAACCCTTGAGCAATAAGCATCTTTGAAAGCACATTGGTTTTTGATTTTGTATTTATTCTTTGAGAATGTCATACATGCATACAATGTGTTTTGATCATATCCAGGGCCCATTCTTCCTCTAGCTCATTCCAGCAGTACCCATACCATATCCCCTAACTTCATGTCTTCATATGTGTGCATATGTATTGTATCACTGATTCAAATTAGTGCTGCTCAAATGTTCATGGATGCAGGGGCATCCTCTAAAGCACGAAAAACCTACCAAGAGCAACACTGAGAAAAATGAACCTCTTTCCCCAACAGACATCAACTGCCAGTAGCTCCTCAGCCATGGTAAGGTCTCTCACAGGCAGATAGTGCCTGGCAGGCAGGGTGGGGGACTTCAGAGGATTGCATACATTGGAACTTATTTTTGAAACTATAATTTCAAAAGGAAAATATTTATAAGAGACGTATCCATGCTGATAGTAAGACTGGGGTCTTAATCAAGAAAATGCTTTAAAACAGAGTACTCTATCACACGAGAAAATAAACAAATATGCCCATGGCCTTTCTCCTAATCAATTCACTGAAAGTGCCACACAGCATTTGTATTCTTCAATTTGCAATAAATAAATGGCACATAGAAGTAAAGTTAGAAGGCTTGATGTTACCCAATGGGCAACATTTTACATCAAAAGTCCACTTTAACATCTGTCCAAGACACATCCAATCTACTTACCTAAGCACTTCTGGGCCGACAGTAGAACTATGCAGTACCTGGAGTCCACCCAAGTCAGAAGACCATGAGGCTTTGCTATCATTTATAAAGTAGGTCTGAGTGTGAAATAGAAAAAATAAAAATGGGGCTTTCTTTCCCTTACGTAGAGAAATTTTTCATTTGAATAGACACAATTGTTACATAGTATAAAACATAATCTTTGAGCTAGGGAAGTAGTTCCAATGGTGCATGTTTAATATTCAAGACAATGCTGTGAGTGTGAAACCCAGCATGCAATTAAAGCACCTGGTAAGATGGCCTACATTCATAATTCTAGCACCTAGGAGGAGGAAACGGGCTTCCTGTGGCTCTATGTGGTCAGCCTTAGCAAACTACATGCTAAGAGAGGTCCTCTCTCAAAAAGAAAGAAAGAAATAGCAGTGAGGAACAACAGCAGAGGGTGAGGTTTCCTTCTGTGGCCTAAGTAATGTACACACCTCACACACATACATCCAGAGTTCTGTGAGAATGTTATGTACATTCCCATATACACACAATGCTACTTTGAGGATGTTAGTTCAAACGGTTTTCTCGGACTCTTCCAGAATTTATATGTATAGTGTATGGAACCAGCCATACAGCTCAAAACTAAAATAAATAAAGCTTTAGGCTCCGGAGATTTTTGACAATGACACCCTTGCAGTGTGCTGCCTGTGTGAAGTACAGAGGCTCTCAAGGTTAAAGGTTAAAATATGAGCAGTCCAAGAGTCTGCCTCTGTACACTGCACTCAGAGTACAGAATGTATTACTCAGTTATGGTCTCATTTAGTATTCAGAGTAAACAACCTCATTAAAACTACAATACAAAGGAGATTCAAAACTTTCCCAACAGAGTCAGAGAGGTCAGCCAAGGTGTATGTATGGGGCAGACAGTGAGATAGGCCTCTGACTCATGGGAGCTGCGTGCTTGTCTCACTTGCTGTCTACATAGTCATTTTAAGAATGATATTAGCCAAGGAAGGAAAAAAGACCCTATTCAAAGGCTAAGAGCCAAAATCTCTCCAAAGGTTTTAGGCAATGGTCATGTGAATGAAACTTGGTAACAGACAGCCAGTTGAGAAAACCTGATCTGAAAAACAAAAATAACAGTCTCTTTAATGAAGAGTGAGAAGCCCCTTTAAGCCTGATCTTACCTGAAGCAAAGCAGAGATGCAAGTCCTCTACCTGGATCTCTTTATTCTCCTTTTCCTAACCTCTACCTAGAAGGCTTCAAACTCAAATTCCTGCAGAAGCATCCTATTCAAAGTCCCCTTGGGCACTGTCTCCACTGTCTGATCTCAAAGTAACAGTGTATGTGTGTGCATGTGGTGTGGTGTGTGTTTGTGTGTGTGTGTGTGTGTGTGTGTGTGTGTGTGTGTGTGTGCATGTGCGTGTATGTGTGTGCATGTGTGTGTGTGTGTGTGTGTGTGTTTTCTGGCTTCCTTCCCATATCTCACTATAGAAACTCACCCTCCACTCTCTCTTGGCAGCACAATTGACATTGAATAACTAAGGAGGCTCAGCTCTGCTTGTGGGCTACAGGAAAAAGCCCAGAAGACCTCACATCCCGCAGAATCACCTGTCTTTCCCTTCCAGCAGAGAGGGTGCCATGAAATCCTAAAGTAGTTACATCTTTCAGTGACTTGCTGTCATAGGAGAATGGCTTGTGTGTGATTTTGGCACTAGGGTCTGAATGCAGGGCATCGCATATGCTAGGCAAGTGTGGCGTCTTTGAGTTGCACTCTCTATCACCCCCCCCCCCCCCAGTAATAGATTCAGAGATTCTTTAGGGCAATTTAGAGACAACTAACAAAGATGAACAGAAAAATGACATCTGAGTCATTAGGTTTTTAAAAAATGAACAGATAATGAAGTCTTTCTGTGCTGCGAATCATTTTCTTAAGCAGGAAGATACCATTTCAAAGGCCCTAAGATGTTAGTAGATATTAAAGATAATAACGACTTCTCCATGTCCAAAGAAGAAAAATGTCCCCTTCTCAGGAAGAAGTATGCAATGATTTGGGCATCAGTCTCTCACATACTAAGACTTGGCAGTGATGGCACTTGTTACTGAACATGTAGTAGTGATGGTGAGGGAAGTTTCAGGGGACTGTCATCTTTAATCAACTACATCTGTGACGTAGAGTCACACAATTCTGACTGGAAATTTTAGAACGAAGATAGGGAAAAGAATCTCACATTTGTACCCCATTAGCAACTATAATGGGGTGAGATTTTTGGACTACAAAGTTACGGCTTAATGAGAAGATTGGAGGGTTACTAAATATGATCAATTGGAAGTGCTCGGTTTGGGCTCTGCTTGGAAACTTGCCATTGACATTTTAGTGTGTTAATGTTAACATTCATCTGATAACTCTCTCTGTCATTGTCTCTCTGCCTGTGTGTCTGTTTTTGTCTCTGTGTGTATGTGTCCACATATTTTTTAACTTGGTTTTATGTAAGGCCATCTCCCTACAAATATATAATACAGTTTGACCTGTTACCCTCTCATATCATCACACCCCTCCGTTTTGGTTCTACTGTTCTGTCATCTGGAGAAATATGACTTTGTGCATCTATAAAGTCTAGAACATGATAATTAATAAAAACTAAATCATAAAGTCAAGTCATTGATATTTTGACTTTTGAGTATTTAGTTAATTTATAGTATATTTGGGTCATATATTCCTAGTGTATGATAAACAAAATGTGTGATATATGCAGAATTAAAATGAAACAAGTAGATTTGTATAGGGTAGCCACTGGTCACATGTGACTGAAGACTCCAGCAATCTAGCACTTCATGGCTTTCACCTAGTAGACCATAGACCATCCTTCACTCATTCTGTAGGAAGAAGAAAAGCTGCTATGGAAGAATATGATGATAAGAGAGGGAGGAAATTCCTCTCTGCATCAGACAAGAAATTTTTTAGCTAAGTCAGAAGGCAACACTTAGCGGCTCATGTGCACTGTTTCTACGACAGCAAACTCAGCAGTCAAAAAGGAGGCAAGAAGGCCGACCCTCTTCCCACCATCCCTCCCAAGCACCTCAATCAGTACTTAGCTAGTTAGCTCCAGCTATTTGGAATTTGCATTTTCAGCATCCCAAATACTGCCCAGTCACCTTTACCATGACTTATACAGGATTAGCTTTTGCTCTGCCACTCAATAATAAGATTGCATAGGAATGCAAAATACAGAAAAGGAACAAAACAATAAGTTATATGTTTAATACTAAGAATTGTATTTGGGACAAGTAAAAAAGAATATAGAAATCATAAGAATTTCCTGCCCATGGATGTCAGTGATTAGAAGGCTTGTGTGTTGGAGGAATTCAGATGAATGGTAACCCATTCAGGAAAGAAATCAGGTTAGTGAGACCCTAACACTGTGACAGAATACTAGATATTATTGAATGAAAAGAAGACAATGATTTGCCTCACAGTTTCAGAAGATCTGGTCCAGAGTCAAGCAAATTAACTGTTTTAGGGCTTCCATAAAGCAAAGTATCATGGGAGATAATGCAAGGTGTGGAGAAATTCATTCTCCTAACAAAAGACAGGAAGCAAAAGGAAGAAGTGGACAGATTTCCAGTATATATTTCCAGAACAAAATATCAGTGACCTGATTCTGTCTTAAAAGTCTCCACATACATTTCCAAGAGTGCCACAGGGTGCAGACCATGCCTTGGACACTGGAGTCTTTTCAGGACACTCAAGATCTAAGCCATGAAAGTACATCTTGTCTTAATAAACTAAAGACATTAGAAAATTTTTATCAAATATAAAAATACAGAAAAATCCTGATGAAAATTATTGTGTGACAAAATATTTTTTAAAAAAACTGTAAACTTTTCCCTTTCCTTCCCTCTTCCCTCCTTCTACTTCCTGGCTTGCCCTCCCTTTTACGCTTCTTTATCTTTTAACAGGCTTTCATGTAGACTAGTTGGCTGGAACTCACTAATGTGACAAGGGATGACTGTTAATTCCTGAGTGCTGGGATGAAGGGCCATGAGTCATCATACAGTGTTTATGAGGTGCTGTGGATAAACCTCAGGGTTGTTTCATACTGAGCAATCACTCTATCAAATGAGCTATGCCCAGCCCCAAACTTTAAAGCCACCCTGGTTTCTGTGCTAATGCTGGAAATTGCTAAGTGGAGACAGCATTTTCAGGTTTCATCAGTCATATCTGGAAAATTTATTTTCATTTCATTAGTGTACAAAAGATAATATGCATGTACATTCTAGTCCAGTCATAAAATAGAATGAATTGCATTTATCAATAAGTTGGAAATGTCCTTTATACAAAGAACATTCTAGAAAAAAAAAAAAAAACCGGGTATCTTGACTAAAATCAGAATCAAGAAAACAGACTAACTCAGTGTCAGTCTCCAACTCTCCTGAACTCCATCATTTTATATCATGGTTCCTCTAGTTTAGGAGTTGATAAACTTTTTCTATAAAGGGATAGTTTATTAAAAAAATTAAGCTTATTGAGTCATTTCATCTGTTTTATTAGCTCTATTTTCTTACATTAATGTAAAACTAACCATAGGCTCTATGATGGCTATGTTTTCATCAACTAAGATTTACAAGGACAATTAAGAGGCTATGTTTTATCTGGACAACAACAGTTTTCAGACTTGGGACTTGTCCTAATTACAAATATCACTTCCTAGCTATTATCTGTAACCTCTAGCTAGTTTACTTTTAAGGACTCTGCTAACCAGTAGCTCCCACCAATACACCTCACAGGGCAAAAAGATGAATTAAGAAACAATATAATATAGATGAAAGCTTGTCTCTATCCCACACAGCACCTGTAGTCCAGAAACCACTTATAGAATAATCATTGAAGCTTAATATTATTACAAACTGTTTGATCTATGGCTCAGGCTTATTGCTAACTAGCTCTTTTACCTTAATTTAACCCATATCTATTAATCTATGTATCAATGGTAGTCTCGTAGTTTTATTTGTGTTCTATTATATCTTGCTCCCCAGAAGCTCTCAGAATCTCCCGTGACTCAGCTTTTCTCCTCACTGGATTTCTCTTGAATTTCCCACCTGAATGTGTCCGGAATTGTCATAGGCCAAAACACTTTATTTACTAACCAATGGTAGCAACACATATTTACAGCTTACAGAAAAGCCATCCCACAGCAACACTGCTTTTTGCTAGCATGTCTACTGTAGTTTCCATTTTAGAGTATGAGCAGAGAATTATTATAAATCCAAGCTCCTACCTCCTCTGCAGTTGACATCTTTTTGGTGGCTACCTCCGACACAGAACTATTGCATACACTTTTGCTTGTTTATATGTTTTTGTTCTGTTTTCTTTGTTTTTGAAGCAGGATAAGGGTACTCCTTCTCCATACTAACTAACCCCTTATAACATTTTCAGTCCCTGTACCACTTTCTCAGTTTCCTATGATTTTTCTGTGAATCAAAAAAATCGCAGAGGTTTGCCCTGTACTTCATGGCTTCAGGTGAATTTCACAGGCATTTATTTTAGCCAGATCATAGTAAATTTCTTTACTAGAGTATGTATCTTAGGAAGACAAAATATATTCCTAGTTTGCTTCCCCTTTTATCCTTAGTGACAAGATCATGCCTGGTCCATAACAAACATTTGGTGAATAAACAAAAAAACTAAAGAAGGCTTGAACAAGTAAATCAGACTCCAGTAGATCCAATGATTATCGAGAAAAAAAAAAAAAAGCAAAAACATGTATCTACTAAACATTTAGGATTAATTATAAGAATATGTGTTTCCCATGTTTTTAGCTTCAAATATTCACTAAAAGTACTACAGTATAAAAATCTGGGAACCATAAGAACAGCTAAATTGTCAAATCAGCTTAGACTGATATTAAAACACAAGAAAGCAAAGAGTAGAGAACTGCTTTTTGAACCGTCTACTTTATGGAGTGAGGAAATCCTGATGATGCTTTGTTCCGAGGTAAGTTCACTGTGTACTCAGATGACAGCCCACAGACAGCCTCTCCTGGGGGCTCTAGAGAAGGACAGAGAAAGTGAGCAGCCTAAGGTACTAGTAGGCCATTGTAATCAAATTTTATATCCTCAATTATGAAAACTTTTTATTATGCATAGCTGTATTATTAAACTCATAGTCATACAGAGGATACAAGATTTGGATTATATTTGTCTCTCTGAACCAGAACATGCTGATCAAATAATATATAGACAGAACAATAGAACTCTCATTCTGAATCTGATGTTGGCCTATATAAGATTTATTTTAAGATAAAAATCACGTATAGCAACATACCTAATTATTCACAAGTAGGCCTAGGTAAGTGCTTAACTATTAAAAACAATTCATGATTGACAAATATATAATAATCTGAGTAAATTCTAGCTAAATATAAAAGATGAATTTGTAAAACAGTCTGGCCCTTAGAAATGGGTTATGTTTTATTCATATAGAGTTTTGACTTACAAAAGCTCTGCCTAGAACACTGAGTTAAAATCTCTCTGGACTTCTTTATGGAAAAATATTCATGTTCATGGATGTATGTTGTGTGTACATAATAAACTGAAAGAGGAAAATGATGCTTTTAGAAATGACATCAAAACATGAATTTCCCTTTGTAAAAATATTTATAAACTGTTCATAATTTAGTTCTCAAAAATATTTTTAAATTTTTTTTATTTTCTGAGGGACCTTTAACGTCACCTGTTTCTTCCTGCTGATTGACAATATTTTTTGTTCTTTGTTCATTTTTTGTGTTTTTTATGATTTTTTTTGGTTTGTGAGCCTTTAAGGTACCAACTATTTTATTATTGTTTTTCTTGTTGCTTTTAGATTAAGATCATTATTGTTGATTTTTTAAAAGAATTTTATCTTTAATTTTTATTTAAGACAGCAAGAAAGACAAAAAGAGAGGGGGAAGGAGGAAGAGAGAGAGAGAGAGAGAGAGAGAGAGAGAGAGAGAGAGAGAGAGAGAGAGAGAGAGAGAGAGCTCAGTCCTCTGTAAGAGCAGTGTTAACTCTTAATAGCCAAGGTGACTTTGTTGCTCCCATTTTTGTAATAAAACAATGTTCCTTCTGCTCTTTGTGTTTTGCTCTGTTTTACACTGCATGTTATGGAGTCTTAAAATAGAAGTTCAGATTACTTATTTAGCACGTTTCCTCTATTCTCATATCACTTTTAAGGTTATACTTCTTTTTACAGTACTGCTTTCACTGTTCCCAGACTTGTATCTTGCATTTTCCTTTTCCTTCAGTCCAGTGTGTATCTTGTCTTCCCTTGAGACTTCGTTGACTCATCAATTATTGGTGTATGTTTATAAGTTTTCATATAATTTTTTGTTACAGGTTTCTGGTTTGGTTCACCTGTGGTTGGACAGTACACTATGATTTCAATTCTTTCAAACATTTTAAGATATAACTTACAAGTCAGTTTCTTTGTTGGTATACATTTTATGGATGCTTGAAAATAGTACTTTGTTGTTGAGTATCAGAATGATTAAGAACATTTAGATTTTGAATGAACAATTAGATTTTGTCATTTGATGGAGTTCTTAAGTCCTGTATTCTTATTGAGTTTCTATCTAGTTTAAATATCAACAGAGGGACTGGTTGAAGTCTTGGCTCTGATTGTGAATTTGAGCCTTATTGTTTGGTATATGTTTGTTCAGGATTGCATGTCTTCCTTACAAACTCCTTTGTTATTATTTAATATTCTTTTGTGTGTCTGAGAATTCTTTAATCTGAAGTCTACTTTTCCTATTACTAATATAGCCCCTCCTGCTTTCTCTAACTAATGTTTGTACAGTATACATTTCTCAGTTTTAACTTTAATAGGCCTATTGTGTGAAGTAAGTTTCTTACAGACAGTTTATATTTGGTTCATGTTTGTAATGTACTCTAATAGACTTGATAACTAATTTATGTGGATTATTAGCCTTTTATTTAATAAATTATATATTAGTGCTTAGGATAGTTAGGATTTTGTTTTTTATTTTCTCATGTATGAGTAGGTTTACATGTCTGGGTGCATGCACATGTGTGCTTGTATGTAGAGGTCAGACAACATGGAGAATTATTCTGTTTCTCAGGAGATGTCTTCCCTTGATGTGTGTACGTGCGTGAAGACAGGTCTTCAATAGCCTAGACCCTGTGGAGATGGCAGAGTTAGAAAGCCAAACAGGCCCAGATACCTGGTTGTGTCAATCTTGCTAGCACTGAGTCACCATACTCAGCTTTCTTTTATGTGTGGGTTCTTGAGGCTGAAATCCTGCCCTGGAACTCACAATATAAGTGCTCTGCCCACTGAGCTGCCTCTAAAAGCCTCTACTCTGATGATTTCTCATGAAAACGTGTGCTGCTTGAATTAGTTATGTCAGTCTGACTTTCTCTGTAGTGTGCTTATTTATCCTTCATTGTATATAAGTTTGCCATGGTGGATGTACTAGGAAACACTTTACCAATACAATGCCACCATTGTGTGGCAGAAATGAAACCAGATTCTATGCTTACATACATACATTCCCTTAACCTCTTTTTTAATGACATAATAGCCGTAAGACTCCAGGGAAAAGAAAAAGTTCTTGTCTTCATTTGATGATGTTTGTATTCCTACATCATTCTTGAAAGAGATATTTGTATGTTGCATGCAGGCATTGATCCCTGCTATTTCTCAGAACTTGAAGAATGAAGTTTAAGAAGGGACATCTTCATCAATAAAATTATTCAATCACAACAGATAAGGCATTGTTCTCTTCTTGCTGTACCAAAAGATTTTGAATAGGTCAGAGGTTTACCATTGCTCCCTACCAGAGAAGGAGGTGATGTACTTAGAGGTGAATTGTGATAAAAGCACTATTCTCTTAGGCTACCACTGCTGTCATCCTAGTGATGATGATAAGGGTGATTATTTCTTCCAAGTAGGAATGGAATTAAGATCCCCATGTGTACTCCAGTGATGTGTAACAAAGAGTCTTCCATTTACATTATGGAGTGGAAGTCCACGTTCATTACTTTATACTGCCCCAACAGGGTATCTAAAGTCTTAACTAAACCTTATAAAGATTGATGTCTAGTTTCTCTTTTCATGTTTTGTGGCCTGGGTGGAACCATGACCATAGTTTAACTGAAGTAGACCTGTGGTTGGCAAAAACCTTGTCAATCTAAGCTGTTACCATGCTGATTTTTTTTACCAACCAGAGGAATTCAAAACAAAAAGCAAACCCACAGCACTCAGTACTGTGCTGTCTCAGAACCTAAGAATCAATTCCTGTTTGCCCAATTTTCTCCAACTTAAGAGTCTTCTTAGGTTTTCTTTAAATTGCCAGGTGTTTAGCTATCTGTAGGAAGAAGCTGATGCCAAAGCTCATCAGAAGAGATGGTGTTGTGTAATATTTTGCTTGTGTTTTGCCAAATAAAGCTTGCTTGGAATTAAAGGGTGGAACTAGCCATCAGTTAACTATAGAGGTTTGGAGGACTATAGAGGGAGGGGCAGAAAGTTAAGTCAGGGTTGAGACAAGATTTCAGCCCTTTTGGGCAGAGGAACAAAAGAGGTAGGAAGTCACTTGTGACTGCTCCCTGATTTTCTAACCTGTCAGATTTTTACCCCAATATTTGATTCCTGGTTTTTATTGATAAAGATTAAGATTAGTGTGTCAGGATAGTTCTTATCTGTTTTTCATTTTCTCTTCCATTTTTCTTAGAGGATTAAATCAAGGGTCTTCCACATTCTGGGCTAGTGGAAATTACCATGGAATCATAACCTCAAACCCTTGAGTGATTGTTAAAATAAGCATATACATCTTCCTCTTTTTCCTATGGGCTTTAATTTATTCCTATATGAGGAAAAGAAGACAAATAACAAAACACATTTCACACAGCAAGAATAGCCAAACTATTATATTTATAACTAAATCTTTCCAATGATATCATTATAATTCATTGACTGGAATATCCTTATGAGCTAATACATTTAAAATTTGCATCTTACAAAAATGTTAGGATGTATATTGAGTATCCAGTGTAAAGTATGGTGTCACATTCAAGCCATGATAATTTGTCACAGATTTTTAATATGTAATTTTATTTTTTATACTGATTTTTTATTCCATCTCCCTCTCCTCCTAGTCCTTCTCCAACCTCTTCTCCCATCCCTCCACCCAATTCACTTCCCAGAGACGGCAAGGAATCCCAAGGTAAGTCAGTTCAAACTAGCACATCCAGTTGAGGTAAGACTAAGAACCTTGGGGTTCAAGGAGCCAGTTCATGGACCCAGTATAGACTCTGATCTAATAAGCACATACATTTTCAAAGAGTAAATTGATTAAATGTTAAACAATAAAATCCCTACAGAAAAATCTTGGCCTTCTAATGAAATTTAGCTAAAATTTTCTTTTTCTTTTTTAACCTATGTTGAAATGTTAAAAGAATTTTAAAACTGCTCTTCATGGATGTCAACTTGGCTATATCTGGATTAACTGTAAGAGCCAAGGTCCCTCTATCTTGTAACTGGGAATGTGAGAACCAAGGTCCCTCTATCTTGTAGCTCAGAGTCATTTTGAGGAGTTAAGTTTCTATATCCTGTGAAGGTCAGGCCCATTTCTGAGTAATCAGGAGGACATTCTAACCTAGTATTCTCTTACCCTTAAGATGACCAATCAGTTAACTACTGCCCACCTGGCTGAAGAAATAATGTTAGTGTAGAAAAGTCTCCTAGACACAGGTTGATAACAGTGTTGCTCTCCCAAGCACTTCCCAGCACTTTCCAATGACAGCATTCTTGTGGGTTTTTTTTTTCTTTAAAATCCCTGTCCGGCACAGAGGAGGGACCCCTCTCCAGAGTGTGACAGTTAGGAGTTGGGTCACTGCTGTAGATATGTGCTGAATAAAAGACTAACATTCTGTCATCTCAGACATGGAGCCATCAACTTACCTCTGAGACAATAAACTCCATTGTTTTGTGAGAAACATCTAAACAACAACATCACCTCCTAAACCACAAGTTGAGACATTATGAGTCTATACAAAGAGTCACTGTAGTATAGATTTAGAATGACATTCACTTAAATGAAAGTTATGAGCATGAACTGAATATTATGTACCACTAACCATAATGGGGAAGGTGATAATTACCAAAAATGTAATATAGAAGGTATAATTTCCTACTAATCTTTAAATAACATTAGCCTTGCCAAAAAAATAAGAAGTAGAGATAAAGATATCAAGATTCTTTGAAACTTCATACTACTTTGGAGCACAATTTTAGCTCCCCCTTAAAATGAGTTACACTTCATTGTTTCACTTGGCATATGCATAAAACAGAGGGTGTGAGGGAAACATGGGTATTGTGCTTTCCAAACGTACATTATGAGAAGAAATGAAGAGAAGTGTCCTTCAATGGCTGAAGAAAAGAAGCAGTGGTGATTAAACCCCACAAGTGTAGAGCATCTGAGCATTTCATCATAAATAACCTTCCAAACTAGCAGCTTCATAATGCCACCCCTACTGCACAGCACATATTTAGAATCGCATTCTGCTTTTGATATAAAAAATAGAACTGATTAATATCCATTCAATTCTAAAAGGTGAAGCTGCAGAGAACCTGCCAGACATTTTATGGCTCTTTTCTAATTTGATAACTGAAGAACTAAACAATCCCTGTGCATAAAGAAGAGCAGGGATTCTTATTAGTTCAGGCAATGGACGACATTGTTAGAATTCACAGCATCATCCATACCGGGGAAGAGAGAGAGACAATAAAAATGGAACATGGACATTCCTGTAAGCAATCTTAATCTCGGAGTAATGGCACCAGGAAAACAAATGGGACAATACGGGTGCTTTATACTAAGCAATCGGAAAAATCGATTCAAATTTTATAATGTGCACACACGGTAAAGTCACCACTGTTCCATGCTTACTCATCATCCCTCAAGACAGAACACAGGCTCCTCCACTTCTGCACGTGATGCCCTCTGTGTCCCTCTTCTCAGCTGGCTGCAGAGTATTGTTAGGTAAGAAGTATTCCCACGTTTCTTTACAAGATGCACTCAGGACCTGAATATACAAACCCGTAGTAAGCAGACCATACACGATTATGGGATTTCAACTCACAAACTGTGCAGCAACCAATCCAGAAGCTCAGTTCAACAATGCTGCCCACAAGCCCCAAATAAGATGGTAATGACTCTCCTTCTCTCTGTTTACTGTCTTACTTCTGCTGCAAGATCACCAAAGAAAGCCAAGCATGCTCCCAAAACGATACATATGAATTTATTTCTAATTAGCTCGCCTCTACCCACCCCACCCCACAGCCTTGGCCAGAAAAGCCCCACAATGTCCCCCATTTCACTTACCTGCCTGCCTCCAAGTTGCTGTCACACAAAAGTGATCGTTTTTAGCCATGTGGCTAAAACAAGTTCTAAATAAGCAGCATTTTGTTCTATTCTCACTGGTGTGTTCATTTGCTTCCAAACATACTTGCTTTTCCATATGTGGAATCAGTGTCAAACGTCTCAATGTTAAGTCGCATTCATAAGTCCCATGGCTCTCAATTTAATTTTCTAAAACCTCATTGAAAGTCCAACAGAACGTATGGCAGTGTGCATCTTCATCAGAATCATTTAATTTTGAGGGAAAGATTCTGTGCATATTTTGTTACAGCCCTCTGTGCTGTCACATGTAGTACTGGCTATTAAAATTTGAATGCTCTAAGCAAGTTCCAGAACAGCCAGGCAACCTAGAGAAACTCTGTCTCCAAAAACAAAATAAAACAAGATTTAAATGCTCAGTTGCTCATAGCTAAATTGTAGGAATTGTTGCTTATATATTTGTATCTTGTGATGATGATGAACTCTTGAATAAGTTCATGCTCTTATATATTTCCTTGGATTTTATCATATATTATCATAAATTATTAAAGTGATTCAAAGTACAAAGGTACAAAGGCAGAAGATCTCTGTATGAGCAAGGTCCTTGGGTTCAATCCTTAACATTGAGAAATAAATAAAGATACTAGAGTGATTTTAATTTACTGATGTCATTCTTACTGATTTTCAAATGAGGTATAAGACAAAACTACACTAGTAGATCAGTTTCACATAATAGTAAGACTACAAAAAGTGAAAGAAATTATTTATTATTTTTATTATCATTTTTAAATTTCCTTTTCAAACTGCATTTCAAAGATGTATATGGTTGTACAATGGAAGATTCAATTCCATTAAAATATCAACTAATCCTACAGTAGTCTACAGAATAAACTTAATGCTAATCAAATTACCAAGGGTTAGTTTGTAATTATCAAGCTTACTCAAATACATACTTCAAATGTCCAGTTAATTACAATAGTAAAATCAAGTTTTTCAGTAGCTGGGCAGCAATCTGATTTTAGGCTTATAATTGATACTAAAATATGTTTCTGAAAGGACACACATACAGATTAAGAGAATATAAAAATAGAATAGAATGTATAAATGTGGATCCATGCAAAACTGGCCAGTTGATCAGTAAAGTACAAATCAAGTCCAGGTGTGACACATAATAACTAATATTCTCTCTCTCTCTCTCTCTCTCTCTCTCTCTCTCTCTCTCTCTCTCTCTCTCTCTCTCTCTCTCTCTCTCTCTCTCTCTCCCTTCTCCTCCTCTCTCTCCCTATCTTTTCCATTTTCTGTAATTTTCTATAGTTTGTAATTCATGTAAAAATTAACTCAAAATAGATTCCTGTATGGCCTAACAACATTCAGAACTACAGAACTTCTTGAGAGACAAACAGCACTTCTGCCATTTAGAAGCCATTAAGTGTGACAGCAACTCAGAGAACTCAGTGAGATGCAGGTTTGGGGTATTTGCCCTTTCAACATTCTCTTTTCTACTACTTAACTAAACAGGATTTGATGTATTGTTCATGTATATGTTTATACTGTGTTTTTATCAACCCCACTCTATTCCTTCTCATCTTATTTCTTCCTTATCCATTTTAGATAAACACACACAAGGAAATATTTATGACCCCCTCCCCCAGTTTTACAAAGAATTCTTTGATGTTTCTTTATCTGTGATTCTCTAGTCACGAAGGTCAATTGCTGGACCTTAGTTCTTGGTCAAAAGGATTCCTATTTAAGAAGTCCTTTCCTTTGTCTATGTCCTGTAGAGTACTGTACCCTTCTAGCACTTGCAGATTTAAGTCATTGATACATTGGAATGGATTTTGGACATGGTTACAGACACAGACACATTTCATTCTTCTACATGTGACCGTCCAGTTTTCCCAGCACCATGTGTTGAAGGTGCTTTCTTTTCTCTAGCTGTGTTTCTGCTGCTTTGCCAGATGTTAAGTGACTGAAATTGTATCCTCATGTTGGGGATCATTGTTTTTGTTACATTAGTCTACATGTCTATTTTTGTTCCAATGACATTAATTTTATCACTATGGCTCTGTAATATGTCTTAGTATCCAGATTAGAAATCCCTCCAGCATTGTTCTTTTTGTACAGAATTGTTTTGGTCACCTGAGGTTTTTTGTGGCTACATTTGAATTTTAAGATAGGTTTCCCTATTTTTGTGGCAGAATGTGATGGGTATTATTATTGGAATTGGATTAAATACATAAATAGCTTTTGATACCACGGTGATTTTGGAAATACCAAAAATAGATTTGGTAAAATATTAGTTCTACCAAGTAAACATAGTACAGCTATTCATGTTTCTAGTATCGTTATCTCTTTTTACAGAGGTTTAATGTTTTATTGATGAGGTCTTTTACTTCATTAATTACTTTTATTCCTAGATATTTAATTTCTTTGAGGGTACTGTGAATGAGAAGAAGTCTATGCTTTCATTCTATGCATGGTTGTTGTTCCTTGGTAAAGTCATAAGCTACACCCACATAGTTGCAGTAACTTCACTGTCTACTCATGAGTTGAACAAGGACACCAACAGCAGACATGCTAAAGTTGACTTGGTAAATCCCAGGAGGCCTCAGCCCTACACAAAGAACTATAAATAACTAAGAAAATGAAAAGTAGAGGAAATAACCTACTCAAGGGAAGAACACACTACTTGGTTACCCAATACCAAGTATTCAGCCCTAAACATATATAGAAGTAATGTACAGTTTGAACAGGTTGTATTTATGTGTGTGTGTATATGTGTGTGTGTGTGTGTGTGTGTGTGTGTGTGTGTGTGTGTATATGTATACTAATTCACATATATATCTTTAACAATAATTAATTTAAAAATAGACCATGAATATAAAAGAGAGCAAGGAGAGGAATGTGGAAGGGTTCTAAGGAAAGAGGGGAAATAATGTAATTACATGAAAAAATACATTAAAAAAAATCTTAAATGTGATCCAAGTAATCATAATCCATAGTTAAAGCTCACTAAATTTGGCTTCATCAACAGTATTATTTAACTATTCTCTGATAAAATCTTAATAAAATATAAATGGCAAATCAGAGGACAGAATATTCAGAATAAGCCTACCTGTTACAGGACTCATGTCTAGAACACACACATACACAGACAAGTGTATAAATGATATGGTAAGACAGCAAACATCCCATTTTTTAAAGTAAACAAATAATATTAATGTTTATTTAACAAAGGAAGAAAGATCCCCAGACAGCAGTCAAGTCAGTATAAGAACTTCACATGCTGAACTTACAGAAAATTCAAATCAAAGCTTAAAATACTCATCTACAAAAACCAGCTAAAATAAAAAAGAGAGAAACAATGATAACTACTTATATAGTATTGAACAATTGATAGTCTTACACATTGCTGGTTGGAATGAAAGTTGTGACTACTTTGGAAATTAACTTGCTTGTTTCTTATAAAATGGAATAGATGATTACTATGGGACCCAGAACCCCAACTTTCTAATACTTTCTCAAAATTTAAAAATAAATGTTCAGAGGTAAACCTCCATATAAATAGATTTTCCAAATGCAAATACCTGTAATACATGTTTATGCTTTTGCCACTCCAGTCATTATTGTAAAAATAGCAATTCATAACCTGAAATCTTTTTAGTTGTTGAATGCATTCACAAAGTAATAAATGATGGAAGTCTGTTAAACACTTAAAAATACTAAGCACCCAACACTGTGGAACACTCAACAACATGGTTATATCCTAATATATTTTGCTAAATAACAAAAAATGAAAATAAAACAAATTTGAAAAGGTTGCAATACATTTTCTGTGAATATGACCTTATGGAGCAAACGGGAGAAAACAAATGGCAGTGTTGAGCTATGTTTAAAAGAGAATGCTTGGGGCTGAGGAAATAATCTTAGATCATGGGAATGACCAAATTTTCTGTATTCATGAAGAAAATAAAATCTTACTGTGTTTTGACATTATAACTCTTTTTATTTGGATGTAATTAGGATAAAAATAAAAGGTCTTGGAAAGGGTTTCCTAGTGACACTAGCCTCTGGACTTGGCTCATTTGAGGCATTTGTTTCTAGGACCTGGGTTTCGGGACTACTGATAAAATGGGATGTTTGGCAGAATGGGATGATCTGCTGTTTTAAGAATGATTCTTTCCTGAGTTTTTCCCAAAACTTGTTGCTAATATTTTACTTTCTGTAAAAGAGAAAATCTGCCATCAAAAAAAAAAAAAAATGGAGATACTGCTAAAATGATCAGATTACTTAACATTTGCCCTGAAATGTCCTCAAAACTCCAAATTCAAGGCTTCCTAAATTCAAGCAAAGTAAGTTCAATGGACTCTATAAGAACAATATGAATATGTAATATATGAAAAGGTAATAACTTAAAATTAAAGTCTTAATCCTATCAAAAATGTTAAAAACTGAGTTTGTTAAAAATATCAAAACATGTTTTAAATGTTTTTCTCCATGTAAATTTTATTGGAATTTAATATTAACATGCTGAAGTCTAAAATATTTTAAAATTCAATTGTACAAGTTTTTTGTGTTATCATATATAAGATATAAATGCATAAATATATTAATGTTGATATAAATATATCAATCTTACCATTTAAATTATAGTTTTAATTTACTACAAATACTCCCAAATGTTATATTTCTGTGTAGGAAAATAGATCCTAATTTTAAAGAATAAATGTGAGATTATCAGTGGCCAATTTAGCCATCCAGCTTAAAATATTCTGCTGTCCACTTGTGTTGGTTACTATGTTTTCTTGGAATATGTACAGATGAGTAAATAAACTTTTATTTTTATTATTCTTTAATATATTTTCACCTCATTGAACTGCAATCAACACTGGACAGTACAGATATTTTGTGAGTTCAAATTTATGTTTGGAAATATGCATACAGTTGTTGAAACCTTTACACAGCTAATGCTCTTAGCATGTCCAGCATAATTTCCTTGTGCTCTTATGCTTCATTTTGTTTCATTTGCTTTGTCTTCATTTGGTAGGAATACTTAGCACAATATCTATTCCCTTAATGTAATCCAAAGTGTCAGTTGTATATGCTATAGGTAACATGTCATGATGAAAATCTTAGAATTGTTACCTCTTACATAAGAAAAAAAAAAAAACAGCATTGAAGAGCAATGCCCACCTCTTCTTCCGAGACCCTGACCAACACTATTCTATTCCCCGAGTCTATAAATTGCTGTGGGATTATATTCTTGCACTTTGCAAATATTTGTCTCTCCTACTGGTTTAATAAAATGCTGATTGTCCAGAAGACAGACAGGAAGTATGGGTGGGGCTATCAGACTGAGAAAACTGTGGGAGAGGAAGATCACATGCTAGGATGACAAAGAGAAATAAAGATGAAAGTTCTCTGAGAAAAGGTACTGAGCCACTTTGCTAATCATGGGTTAGTTTATGTCTAAGAGTTAGCAAGTAATATGCCTGAGCCATAGGCCAAACAATGTAATTAATATAAGACTTTGTGTGATTATTTGGGACTGCTTGTCCAGATCTTGTGGCTAGGCCAGGCATAAAATCTTATTACAATAAATTGTATTTAATAAAATTTCAAAAATTATGTTTTTTCTTAGAAAATCATCCTACAGGTTCATTAATAGGCTGGAATGGAAGGGTTTCCTACCTTTTCAAAGGCTGGATATTATTCATTATATGTATGTCTGCCATATTTTGCTTACCCATTTGACAGCAGTGAATACTGAGTCATTTGTATATTTTAGATACTATGTTGACAGAGAGGCAGAATATTTTCCTTATTGACTATCAGCATCACCACAGCTCACACTACTACAACAACAAAAGGAATATTAATATGAGAGATTACAATAAAAGTTAGATGTGGCATGAAATTATGCCAAAGATAGAAACTCTAAAGCTAGGAAAATTTATATTCATAAGTTTGAGTTTAATAAAATTTGTCCAATTATCCAAAAATATGTTTGGACACAAAGATTATGCCCTATTGGCAATCAACTAGAGTGTTAGGAACCAGCAAGACATCCTTCTTTGGGTAGAGAAAGAGAGTGAGGTTTTGGGTTTTTTTTTAATATATTTTGTATGAGATAAGTTGAAAATTTTATTATGGCAAGCTGACATAGATAGGTAGAACAACAGTGCCAATTTGCTTCTGGACCACTTTCCCTAGTTTTAAAAGTACCATGTTGGGGGACATCATGTTAACTTCAACACTTGTAGAATAAGGAATAAGGATGAATATGTATGAAAGTTATTTCTTTAAAATCTTTTCCAAAATAGTTATCCCTTTCTATATTTGGCTATAAATGTCAAAAGATCTTAATTTTTCCACAGCATGTCCAAAATTTATTATCTATTTTAAAATAATATCTAACATCTTATCCTGGCATGTATGAATATCACTTTGACTTTTTATTTTGCATTTATGTTGTTTACATATGCATATTTAAGTGTGTGCATGTATGTGTGTATAAGTCAGGGGACAGCCATGGGTACCATGGTTGAACATCATCTACCTTTTTTTGAAACAGGGTCTTTAGTGGCCTATGGTTCACCTATTAGACTCAGCTGGCTGGACAGCAAGCCCTATAGATATACCTGCCTCTCTGTAGAGCCGGCATTTCAATTGTGCACCACAACCCCTAGATTTTTATTTTTACATGGATTCTGAAATTTAACTTGAGTCATTGTACTTGGAAAGCAAGTGCTTTACCAAATGGAACATCTCACCAGCCCTGCTAACACCATTTGATATTTTCTCTCTCATATGTACATGTGTGTAGGCATTCAGGTGTGCCAGAGAAGGAAGACAAAATGAGAAGAAAAGGATAATTTGGTAGGTAAAATTTGTAACATGAAGTGTCCAGCACTAGATAAGATAATTCATGTCTTCTTTCTACCAGAGGATAGAGAAACATATTGCACAAAGCACCCAATATCAGTATGACATCTAGCCAGAAGCAAGTTTCCTGATCAAAGTTGATTTTTTTTTTTGCCTGCATTCAAGGTGAGTAGTCTTCTGGGAGCAGCATTGCTCACCTTTGTTGGTACCTCTATGATGTTATTGTGACAATATTGTTTGTCATGTTCAGCTGTCACTCTCTTGATTATATTTAAAGTCTGCTCCACAGAGAGAAAAATTTCTGACTGGCTCCATAAGCATGGTCAAAGCCCATGGTGAAGGAATTTGTAGGACCTAGGTGAAACCTATTGGTGATATTTTTCTAAATGTCATGTTATAAAACTGCTTCTAAATGTTTATGGTTATAGCTATAATTTATGCTACTCTCAACCTTGGTTAGAGAAGCTTCTTATTGCAGTCGGTGATGGTCAACTCAGGGACTCATAACTGCTCAAAGTGCTGAGCACAGGGCACTGTGAAGGCTGTCTGTACAATTGTCTATATTGGGACAACTTCCCTCACTGAAAAAGAGGTGAAGGATAAAAGAGCTGGAAGGTGGAGAAGAAAACTGTGGCATGGCTGTTGAACATATGAAATCACAGTAACTTATGAACTACACATGAACTACACAAGTTCAAGCCAGTTAAAAATACCTGGATGGAGGTCGGAGGAGCTCCCAAGCTGTGAATAGCTGAAGAGGTATTGGCAACTGGTGATTGCTGCAAGAGGAGTCATTTTTCTTGAAGGAGTGGCCTAACACGAATCATTTATGATAAAGTGAATGACTCCACAGCTGTGTACTTCTGAGTAGCACTGATTAGACCTAGTGGGTTATAAATAATTGAAGAATATTGGAGCTGTAAAGGATACATATTTAGGGGGCAGGAGGATTTGGATGATAGGAGCAGAGGCAGATATGATTAAGAACTGTTTTACACACCTATGAAACTTTCAAAAGATTAAGAACTAAAATCAAATACATACAAATTAAATTAGTGTTTTAAGAGATTGAGGAAACAATTTAAATTTATTTTTCATATATATTTGTATTGGCAATTCACAGCACTTTATAAGTAGTTTCGTATTCCAAAGTTACTAGACTAAAATGTGATTTTCAATTCTCTTGAGTTTTTCTCACAATTTGCTTTAGTTTAATTGCCCAGAATGACCAAGCCTCATTCTAACCAAGTGTAATCAGATTTAGTGGATGAATGAATTGTATGCTCTCTCCAAGAAAAACTTCTCCAATTCCTAGAATGGATTAAAAGATCCATCAAATTTAACATGAAATACAAATCCATGAGCACTGTCGTTTTTCAAATAATCTTCCAATTACTAAATTTCTTTGACCTTCTAATGAATAGCACTCACTTGATTCAGTAAATTACCAAAATATACTTGATTTATTAAATCTTGACTCAGAAGTTTTTTCCCTAATATGGTTTTATTTAAAGAGATATTTCTTTTAAAGAGTAGGAAAGCTCTCATTGTGAGGAAACACCCAAGAATTCTTGAGTAAACTATGCACAGTACAGAAGACTTAGAAAACACATAAAGACAATGAGTACAGTTCAGTGAAAAGCATGCTAGCACCTTACACACAGAATCAAGAAAATGGAAAGGCAGACTAAGAAGTGAGTGACACCCCACCCACACAAGGCAGAGATCTCAGTCTCCAGTATCTTGGCTCTGGGACACAGCCCTGGGAATCCCACCCACACTCAGCTCTGCCCTAAATCCAGGTCAGCAAGGAAAGCCCCTACAGGCCAGAAGACCCAGTAAAACCCAATTTTTTGGATACCCCAGCTCCAAAGCCCTGTACCAGTCCCTAACCCACACCATCACCTGATGACTTCAGAGACCACATGAAACACAGAGACCCCTGGCTCACATCAGACTAAGAGACAAAGAGACTAACAGACCAAAAGATTAAGAGAGTTTCTCAGTTCCTATTGGATCAAGAACAGGCTACATGAGATGCTAAGTTTCTCAGCACCTACTGGATAAAAAGCAGCCGCCTGATATCCACAGTGTCAGCACCTACTAGATTAAGAGGCATCACTATGACATAGAATACACCACCTCCAAGTAGACAAAGAACCCAAACTAGACCAAGAGAGGCTTCCTGGGACACAGACACACCCAGAACACATTGCACCAAAATCAACTTTCTGAGATTCAGACAAATCCTGCAGTGAGTCAAGGAAGCAATGGGCAGACACCAGTGCAAGAATATATATAGCAACAAAAAGAACAACATGGCACCACCAGAAGAAGCTGGTGGTTCTACAACATCAGACCTGAGCATGGGACTGCAGAAGAAGCACAAGAAAACGACCTTAAAAACAACTTTATAACGATGATAGAAGCCTTAAGAGGATAAAAAAAATCCCTTAAAGAAATAGAGGAAAATACAAACAAAAAATTGGAAAAGATTAAAAAATCCATTAAAAATTAAAAAGAAAACCAACACAAAGAAATCACACTGGTGAAGGAAAACATTTCAAGATTTAAAAATTGAAATAGAAGCAATGCTGGAAATAGAAAATCTGAAAAACTAATCAGGAACTTCAGATGCAAGCATAAACAACAGAATGCAGGAGATGGAAGAGAGAATCTCTGGAGTAGAAGATTCAATAATGGAAATAGATATGTCAGTCAAAAAAACACTAAAACCAAAAAGTCATAACACAAAACATTCCAAAAACACCAACAAAAACAACCATGAAAAGACCAAATGAGAATGATTGGAATTAAAGAAAGAGAATATCAGCTCCAAGGCACAGAAAATATATTCAGCAAAATCATAGAAAAAAAAAAAAAAACTTTCCCAACCTAAAGAAGGAAATACCTACAAAGATACAGGAAGCTTAAAGAACACCAAATAGACTAGTCCTTCAAAAGAAGTCTTTTCAAAACATAATAATCAAACCACTAAATCTATGGAATAAAGAAAGAATAGTAAGAGCTGCAAAGGAGAAAGCCAAGTCATCTATATAGGCAGGCCCATTAGAATAAGACCAAATTACTCAATGGAAACAGTGAAAGCAAGAAGGTCCTTGTCAAATGTTATACAGAAACTAAAAGCTCATGGCTACCAGCCCAGAAAACTATATCCAGCAAAACTATCAATTACCGTAGATGGAATAGACAAGGTATTTTATTTAAAAAACAGATTTAAACAATACCTATCCACAAATTCTGCCCTACAGAAAGCACTAGAGGGAAAACTCAAACCTAAGGAAACTAGATACATCCATGAAACCACAAGCAACACATAATTCCGTAGGGGGAAAAAAAAACTCAAAGAAGGGAAATACACACACACACACACACACACACACACACACACACACACACACACACACACACACCAAAATAACAGAAAATAACAAGCACTGGTCATTAATATCCCTTAATATCAATGGACTCAATTCACCTATTAAAAAGACACATTCTAACACAATGGATAAAAAAACAGAATCCATCCTTCTGCTACATACAAGAGACACACCTCAACATAAAAACATGAGAGTGCCTATATATACATATATATGTATAATCTCATATAAAACCCTACACATTAGTAGTGGAGACATCAATATCCCTCTCTCATCAATGGACAGGTCTGCCAGACAGAAACTCAAAAGAGAAATAAGGGATCTAACAGATGTTATGATCAAAATGAACTTAATAAATATGTACAGAACTTTCCAACCCAAAACAGAGAAATATACCATTTTCTCAGAACCCCTTAGAAGTTTCTCTAAAATTTACCACATACTAGGTAATAAAGCAAACATCAACAAGTAGGAAAAATAGGAATAACTCCATGTATCCCATCAGACCACCAAGGACTAATATTAGAGTTCAACAATAACAAAAATCACAGAAATCCTACAAATTTATAGATACTGAACATCTTTCAATTGAACCACCTATGAATCAAGGAAGAAGTAAAGAAAGTAATCAAAGACTTGATAGAATTCAATGAAAATGAATCCACAACATACCCAAACTTATGGGACACAATGAAAGCAGTGTTAACAAGAAAATTCATAGCACTAGATGCCTATATCAAAAAACATAGAGAAATCTCACACAACAGATTTAACAGCACAGCTTAAGGCTTTAGAAAAATTAGAAGCAAACTCACTTAGAAGGAGGAGAAAGCAGAAAATAATCAAACTTAGAAGGAGAAGAAAACAGAAAATAAAATCAATAAAATTGAAACAAAGAGAACAATACAATTAATCAATAAATCAAGAGTATGTTCTTTGAAAAAGTAAACAAGATGGATAAACCCTTCTCCAAACTAACCAAAAGGAGAGAGAGAGAGAGAGAGAGAGAGAGAGAGAGAGAGAGAGAGAGAGAGAGAGAGACCAAATGAACAGAATCAGAAATGAAAAGAGGGGAATAAAAACAAAATACCCAGGAAATCCAGAGAATCAATAGGTCATGCTTCAAAAATCTATACTCCACTAAACTGAAATACATTAAAGAAATGGACAGCTTTCTGGACAGGTACACTTACCAAATTTAAATCAAGATCAGATAAGTGACCTACATAGACCTATAACCCACAAGGAAATTGAAGCTGTTATTAAAATCTCCCATTCAAAGAAAGCCCTGGGCAGGATGTCTTCAGTGCAGAATTCTACAAGACATTCAAAGAAGAACTAACACCAATACTCCTCAAACTATTCCATACAGTAGAAACTGAAGGAACATTGCCAACCTCCTTTTATGAGGTCACAATCACCCTGAAACCCAAACCACTCAAAGATGCAACAAAAAAGAGAATTACAGACCAATCTCCCTCATGAATATCAATCAAAAAATACTCAATAAATAAAATTCTGGTAAACAGAATCCAATAACATATCAAAAAAAGTCATCTACCACAATTAAGCAGGCTTCATCCCAGAGATGCAGGGATGGTTCAACATACAAAAACTGTGAATTTCATCCATCATATAAACAAACTGAAAGAAAAAACCTAAAAGAAAAAACAGATAATCAGCTCCTTAGAAGCTGAAAAAGCTTTGACAAAATCCAATGCTCTTTTATGATAAAAGTGCTGGAGAGACCAGGAATACAAAAATACCTAAATATAATAAAGGCAATATACAGCAAGCCAACAGCCAACATCAAACTAAATGGAGAAATACTCAAAGCAATCCCACTAAAGTCAAGGAAGAAGACACACCTGTCCTCTCCTTATCTATTCAATACAGTTCTCGAAGTTTTGGCTAAAGCAATAAGAGAACAGAAGGAAAATAATGGGATACAAAATAGAAAGGAAGACTTCAAACTATCTCTATTTGCAGATGATATAATCGTATACATAAGTGAACCTCCAAATTCTACCTGGGAAACTCCTACAGCTGACAAACTTCTTTAACAATGTAGCAGGGTACAAAATTTCTTGAAAAAAAATCAATAGCCTTCCTATACACAAATAATAAAAGGGCTGAAAAAGAATTAAGGGAAATATCACCCTTTATAATAGTTGCAAATTAGTGTAGGAATGCCTTTCTGTATGCTGTGAATATCAATCTTTAAATAAAGGAGCTGTTTTGGGCCATGACAAGCACCATAAAGTCAAGGAAGTAGTATGAGGAGAAATCAGAGCATAGGTAGGAGAAGCAGGGTGGAATCAGACAGACCAAACAAGTCACCCAAGCAGCAACATGTAAGGAACACAGGTGAGCCACGGGCCACGTGGCAGACAGATTAATAGAAATGGGTTGAGTTAAGATGTAAGAGCAAGCTAACAATGTGCCTGAGGCATAGGCCAAACAGCATGAAGTTAATATAAGTGTCTGAGTCATTTCTAAGGGCTTGAGCAGCAGCAGCAGCAGCAGCAGCAGCAGCAGCAGCAGCAGCAGCAGCAGCAGCAGAAGCAGCAGAAGCAGCAGCAGCAGGCGGCTGGTGATCACGTCTGTGGGTCTGGGCCTTTGGCCGCCCAGGACCAAGAAACCCCACTGCAACAGCAAATAGCATTAAACATCTTGGTGTAACTCTAATTATAGAAGTAGCAGACCTGTTTGATGAAAACTTTAAGTCTCTGAAGAAATAAATTGAAGAGGGCATCAAAAAATGGAAGGATCCCCCAAGGTCCTGGATAGGTAGGATCAACATAGTAAATATGGAAATTTTACCAAAAGCAATCTACAGATTCAATGTAATCTCCATCAAAATCCCAACACAAGTTTTTATAGACCTTGAAAGAACAATACTCAACTTCATTTTGAATAACAGGAAACCCAGGATTGCCAAACAATCCTGTTCAATAATAGAACTTCAGGAGGCATCACCATCCATGACTTCAAGCTATACTATAGAGCTACAGTAATAAAAACAGTCTGGTTCTGCCGTAAAAACAGACTTTTGGATCCATAGAATTGAATCAAAAACCCTAACCTTAATACTCATACCTATGAACACTTGTTTTTTGGCAATGTGTCAAAAATATACAATGGAAAAAAGATAGTATCTTCAACAAATGGTGCTGGCATAATTAGATGGTAGTATATAGAAGAATGCAAATAAATCCATATCTATCACCCTGCACAAAACTCAAATCGAAGTGAATCAAAGACCTCAACATAAACCCAGCTACTCTGAACTTGATAGAACAGAAAGTGAGAAATACCATTCAGCACATTGGTATAGATAACCACTTCCTAAATATAACACCATTAACACAAACACTAAGAACAATAATTAATAAGTGGGACCTCCTTAAACTGAGAATTTTTGTAAGGAAAAGGACACAGTCAATAAGACAGAACAACGACATACAGAATGGGAAAAGACCTTCTTGACAGAGGACTGACCTCCAAAATATATAGAGAACTCAAGAAACTGAGTTCCAAAACTCAAATAATCCAATTAAAAACTGGGGTTCAGAGCTGAAAAGGGAATTCTCAACAGAAGAATTACAAATTCCTGAAAAATTCTTAAAGAATTGTTCAATAGCTTTAGCCATCCAGAAACACAAATCAAAACAACTCTTGAGATACCATCTTACACCTGTCAGAATGGCTAAGATCAAAAACACAGATCACAGCTTATGCTGGAGGGGATGTGGAGCAAGAAGAATACTTCTTCACTTCTTGTGGTAGTACAAACTTGTACAGCCACTTTGAAAAGCAGTATGGCAGTTTCTCAAAAAACTGGGAATCAATTTTCCCTGTGATTCAGCAATACCACTATTGGGCATATATCCAAAAGATGCACATTCTTACCCCAAGAGCATTAGCTCAACTATGTTCTTAGCAGCATTATTAATAACAGCAAAAATGTGGAAACAACCTAGATGCCCTTCAACTAAAGAATTGATTAACAAATTGTGGTTAATTTATGCAATGGAGTACTGTTCAGCAGTTAAAAATATTGACATCCTAAAATTTGCAAGCAAATGGATAGATTTGGAAAGTATTATAACATAGACCCAAAAGATAGACATGGTATGTATGCAACATGAGTGGATTTAAGACAAAAAGGAAAGAATATCCAGACTGCAAACCACAAGTCTTGAACAGCTAGGTAACAGAAGGAAACTAAGAGGGACATTCAGGGATTCCCTGAGTAGGGGAAATAGATAAGATCTCCTGAGTAAATTTGGATAATAACAAGAAGCAATCAAGGAGAGTTGGGAACAGATCATGAGAAAGAGAGATGGTTGAGTGATAAGAGAAACAAAGAGGGAGAAAATTGAAATAGATACCTTGATAGTGGAAGCCACTGTGTGATTGAAAAGAAACCAGGTGTTAAGGAAATCTCCAAGAACCCAGAAGACGTCCAGGGCTAGGCCTCCAAGAAATAGTAGAGAGGGTACCTAAACAGGACTTCCCCTATAATCAAATGAATGACAACCCTAAGTGTCATTATAGAACCTTCATCCAGCAATGGATAGAGGCAGAAGCAGAGATTCATAGCTAAGCACCAGGTCAAGCTCCCAGTCCAGATGAAGAGAGGGAGAGAGAGTATATGAGCAAAGGGATCAGGATCATGAGGAGACCCACAGAGACACTAACTGGAGCTATTGGGAGCTCACTGAATCAAAAATAACAGCTGAAGAAGGATCATGTAAATGAACTAAATCCTCTAAAGGTAGACAAATGGCACGGACAGTTTGTGAATCCTCTTGCAGTACAATCAGAGTATGTTCCTTGTGCATGAATTGGCATCTTAGAGCACATTCCTATAGAGGAACACCTGACCCAAACTAAATACTGGGATGAGAGACTCAGACCTACCTCAACTCAATATGCCATACTGGACTGACCCACCTTAGACTCCTTGGATGGGGGAATGTGGTGGGGGAAGACTGAGGAACTGGGAGGAGGGGTAGCATTGGTATATATGGAAAAAAACTTTTTTAAATAATAAAAATACAATAAAATGTGTAAAATAAAAATAACAGAGGAAGAGAAAAGAGGGAAAGGGAGGGAGGAGAAGGGAATAAGCAAAGGAAGGAGGGAGAAGTAAGGAGGGAAAGAAAGAGTGGGGGAGAGAGGAGGAAGATGTCTATTCCAGCCATGGCTTTATGCAGAGAAATAGAAGCACATCAAGATTTTGCACTCATTGTTCTGTACAAAGTCAGCAGCAACACACGTGTGGGGTTTCTTGGTCCCAGGGCATCCAGAGACCCAGAGACCTGCTGCCTGAGACTGCTTAGCCACCCGCCACCCACTCAGGCCCCCAGAAATTATTCAGATGCTTATATTAACTTTATGCTGTTTGGCCTATGGCTCAGGCACATTGCTAGCTAGCTCTTACATCTTAACTCAACCCATTTCTACTAATCTGTCTGCCACGTGGCCCGTGGCTCACCTGTGTTCCTTACGTGTTGCTCCTTGGGCAGCTTGCTAGATCTGTCTGACTCCACCCTGCTTTTCCTACCTATGCTCTGTTTCTCCTCCTATTTTTTCTATGGTGTCTGTCATGGCCCAAAACAGCTCCTTTATTTAAAGATTGATATTCACAGCATACAGAAAGGCATTCCCACATCATTTCCCCCTTTCTGTCTAATCAAAAAGGAAGGTTTCAATTTTAACATGGCAAAATTACATATAACAAAATAGCTATCAAGCAGGAATTACAGTTACAATATCTAGTCTATTTGTATTTAGCAAAATTAAAGAAAATACTCTATCATCTACCTTATCTTTATGAATCTATAGTTTCATATCCAATATACCTTTCAAATGACTAAGAAAAACTGTACCTATAACTATCAAATCTTCAACTATGTCAAAGACCACAGAAGGATATATTTACTCAAGTAAAACCAGAAGTGCAAACAACTTCTAAAATCTAGAAATGACAGAGATGACACCTATCTGCCTGGACAGTCGCCCAAAGTTCCTTTATAAAGTTGGGGCATCCATCCTCAGCCTACAAGCCCAGAGTCTCTTTCCATTTCAGTGAAGCAGGAAATCTGCTCTGCCCATTCTGGCATAGTTTATCAGTTGCTTCTCCTTGAGTCATGAAGAATGTCTGACAGATTTCTCATAAAGCAGGAACCTGAATGACCATCTCGGCTTGTTCTGCGAAAGTTTAGAGGTCATCTTCTTATGGAACCAGCATGTCCAGTTTAAACATCATACTGTCAAGCAGTCAATATAAGAATAGGTTCATGTCCAGTGGCTAACCACAAATAAAGTAGACTCCATATGGAGTTTCTTCAATGCCCATTTTTCTCTTGAAGAAGATTGGTGCAGCCAGGAGCAAATCTGTTTCACTGTCCAGAAAAGTCTAAGTTCTTAAAATATTTTAAATGCCATATTCTGTAGGTCTTAGAAGTATTTGAAGATTACCTACCTAATTGAAATATGTCTTTGTATACCTAAAAATCCTAACTAACCTAACTATAAGTTTGATTATCAAAGGTGACTATTAACCTTCATATCTTAATTATACATTACAATTCTAAATCAGTTACGTGAACATCATACCTTAAGCAAGAATAGAAAAACACATACAGCATAACAAAATTGACCTTAAATTTGTATCAATAAACCAAAATCTATACCAATGTAAAGCAGTTTGAGATTAACAGCTGATTTCCTGATCTAAGTAAATTCAATAGTCTAATTTTTTAAAAAAATCATTTCTATGCCATATTCCCCTTTTCTTCTTAGAAAGAGATTAACTATGACCATTAACCATTTATAATTAAAACAAACATCTAGAAACAATATTTGGGGAATTTGGGTGCTGTTTTCCATTACTACTTCTTGCTTATTAAGGGGCGTTGAAAATCTCACGGTTGTTGAGACTGGATCAGTCTGCAGCTCTGAAGCTGATATGGCCATCTCTTCCCATCAGGTTTTTTCAGGGGGTCTTGGTTGATAAAACCATATTTTCTTGGAAGCAATCCACAGGTTCTCATCTTCTGTGGAAACAAAAGCAGAACTCTTCCAAAGCAATAAATCCTTAGACACAAATTTCAAAAGCAAAATACCTTTAAAATATATATTCTTGTTTAACTTAGTAGACTTTACATTCCATTGTCTTTCTGCAGATAGCTCATTATAACAGTTAAAAAATTAAAAGAAAACACAACCAAAATCCAGATTTTGTGTCTATTTTCCATTTTTACATGGCTTATTATATTTTTATTACTCTATTTCTCTTTTTAAAGACTTTATCCTCTTTCTATTCTCTCTGAAACCTATGTACCTTTTACATATATTGTAACCCATTTACAGGTTTTTTTTTCATCTGAATATGTTTTATTGAATCCTTAATCATCTTCTAACTATAAGAGCTTTTAAAATACACTTTCTGAAAGAGCTGCATCATTTTTTTGCCAAGGAAGCTGAATCAGTAAGTTCTCTTAAAGGGACCGCATCTCTGTTCGTGGCCAGCAAATAGAGCACATCCAAGAAAATGCTGCTACTAAGAAACTGTCTTTGTTTCCTTTTTGTTCAAAATAAACAGAAATCTAAAATCAATTACAGAAATCTAAAATCAATCACATGCTACTGAGTCTTCTGTGAGATTTCAGGAACCTGCCTGATTGCAGCTTACAAAGCATGCCGCCAGTCCGCTGGTGCCATTTTGAATGTGAACCAGATGCCACACTTTCTTTGTAAAATGACCTGCTTTGTATACACAATTAGGAAGCTGCCTTTGCTCAGTTTCTGCTAAAACCCTTTTAAAACTTTCTTAGGCATTAAGTGGATATTCGCCCCACATTGAACCGCCATCTGTAGTAGTGGGGTTTCTCGGTCCCAGGGCGGCCAGAGACCCACAGACATGCCGCCCAAGACTGCTTAGCTGCCCGCCACCCACTCAGGCCCCCAGAAATTATTCAGATGCTTATATTAACTTTATGCTGTTTGGCCTATGGCTCAGGCACATTGCTAGCTAGCTCTTACATCTTAAATCAACCCATTTCTATTAATCTGTCTGCCACGTGGCTGTGGCTCACCTGTGTTCCTTACATGTTGCTCCTTTGGGCTTCAGCTCGGTCTGCCCTGAATCCACCCTTCTTTTCCTACCTATTTTGATTCCTCCTCCTATTTCTTCTATGGTGTCTGTCATGGCCCAAAACAGCTCCTTTATTTAAAGCTTGAGATTCACAGCATACAGAAAGACATTCCCACATCACACGTGTGAATATTAAGGTGTAGTGATGAGATTCACCAGAGTTCTAAGTTAAGAACTCCTTAAAAATATGAAGGACAAAGAGGAAGGACCTCAGTTACTCTAGCGTGAGAATCTGAAATGGAATTGTCAGGAGCAGTTTCTTTTGCACCTGATCTGAAAGTCAGAAAGGATATCATCAAAGAGACTAAATAACTCTGGTATATGATATTTTTTTTTAAAGACACAGGAGGATAAATTGCTATAAAAAGGCACAGGGAGTCATTGAAAGAAAAACTCTGAGGACTGTCACTTCAAAGTGATCTCTTTTCTGCTGAGACACAATAGTCATATTTTACAGGGTCTCTAGGTCAGCCATTTATAATGATTCTTCTTGCTTAATCAGTGTCTTGATTGCTTGATTTTTGTTATCATTTCTGTCACAGTTTTTTGCTCCACAAAGATGTCATCCCCTTCCTTCTCAGCACTGCTGCAGCCCTTCTGTAGGGGACTGCTGTTCTTGCAGTCCATGCTGCTCACCACTGTGGCATTTGTAAGGGCTCTCTCAGTGAAGGGTAGCACTTCCAAATCGCATGCCATCTGGGAGGGAACTGGAACAAAGCTGCAGTAAATCACTCATCACATTGTGAAATTTTATGGAACTTCATATAATGTTTTAAAATTTATCACGTGACTACTCCCCCAATAGATCCATGGCAAGCAAGTTTATTTGCTAATAATCTCATGATTGTAGCTTCGTTTGTTAGTTGCTTTATGCCTTGTGTAAAAATGTCATTTTTTTATGGCTAGCAAGGGAGCCTTGATTCAAAACCTTTTAATACATTGCCTTTTGTGCAGATGGGTTTTGGTCGTTCACCACGCTTGATAAAGACTGACTCTATGGTAAAAGCATTTTAAGAACATGTCCATGTTAAAAATAAAAAATAAAAAAAACTCTAGCATTTTGTTTTGATAGAATTTTGCCTTTATATAAGTGCAACATATACATTTTTCATATAACAAAACTGTGTTTTGGATTAAAAGACAAAATTGACTAAAAAGGATTTAGTGTAATTTCCCCATTTTCCAAGGGAAACACAGCATTAGCTCATGAACAAAAGTAATGAGCAGGAAAGCACAGGGGCAGAGACACAATGAGGAGGCAGCAGCAAATCCCTTCCAACTCTGTTGAATTGGAAGAATCCGAAGTGGGCTTTTTGGAGGGGGAAGATGGCACAGTGCTTGAGAGCATATGCTTCTTGTGCAAAGGACCCTGGATCAGTTCCTATCACTCACATGGCAGCTCACAATCGCATGTAGTTCAATAAGATTTCACTTTCTTTTCCTGCTCCAAAGGGTTTCAGGAACACAAACAGTGCATGTGCATATATTCATTTATATAAATCAAAAAGAAATAAACCTTTTAAATGGGCTTTCTGTTTCCTTTACTTCTCTTCTAATGATCTTACCCTCACAGAAAGCATCACATACTACAGGATCACTGTGGAGCTCAGCTTTGATTAGGTTGAAAAGTAGATTTTGTTGAAGCCCAAATGAATAAAAGTACCAGAGTACCCACAGCATGGGAATGGGCCACTCTGTGTTGTTCTTGAACAGTTTCCCTTCCTTCATTTTTTTTTTCAGAGAAAGTATTTATTTGGTGCCTGTTTTTCTAAACAAGTGTAAAGCTGGTATTTTTCATACAGTATGATGACCATTTGGAGCCACAAGAGCTGTAAGTATTTAAAATGGGAAAAGGGTGTTATTGGTGAGAATAATAAATTAGTACTGATGCCATGGAAATCTATATAGATGTTTCTCAAAACGTTAAAATGAGAACTGCCATATGATCATGTTATGATGCTCCTGAGGAAATAGACCAAAGAATTATTTACTTTACTATGGAAACACTTACATACAGGTTTGCTGCAGCACTATTCAAAACAGCCTGCTGTGATATAACTTAAGTGCCCATCAATGGATGATGAGCTAAGAAAAAAGAACACAGCTTACAAATTAAACTGAATTTTTATTTAGATAGAAAGAAAGATGTCATTTCAGGAAGCAGATGCAATTGGGTATCATTGTGTTTAGTAAAAAGAGCTAGCCTCACCATGACAACCTACTATAGGTATTTTTTTTATTCAGTTGTGATCTAAAAAGGGGAATACATAAATAACAGGACAGAATGGTCAAAGGAGGGTCATTAGGAGAGAACTGGGGGAATTGAAAATAAGAAGGTAATAAAGGAGAGAGTACAGACAAAGTACAGTAGATACATATATGGAAATGCCACAGTGTATAATAAACACTTTGTACAACTAAGCAAACATTTAAACAAGGGAAGCCTTATTAAGGAAATCAATAGGCCTTGCAAGTTATGTGCTTGCTGAATAAGCACAAGGTTCTGAGTTCCAATCTCCCCAATACCCACATAATAAGCCAAATTTAGGGGTGGGTGCCTGAAAACCCAGTGTTGGGCAGACAGAAGCAGGAGGATGTTTGGGGTTCACTGTCCAGGGTTACCAAACCCATCAAAGAGCTCTCATTTCAATGAAAGACCTTGTCTCAAAAAGTTAGAGTGGAATAAGTTTGAGGTAGACATCCAACTTCTGATCTCTACTCACATGCATACTTGATACACATGTGTCTCTATGTACACAGATGCACTGAAAGAACACACACACACACACACACACACTGCCACCTAAATTTATGTTTACCATGTGCTCAGGGTGCAATTTTTAGGAACTAGCACCTTTGTTAACACCAGGTCATTGTAGATTAGATTGGGCCCTCTATATAGAGACTACATGAAACAAGTATGGAATGATGCCTCATGAAGACACAGAGACAGGCCAGGTCACACTGGAGACACAGAAAGGGCTGGTCATCTACAAGCTGTGGCCTGACAAGAGTAGCTAGCTGCCACAAGAAGGTAGGAGAAGGCCATAGAGTGTTCTTCCTCAGAGGGTGCATAGTTCACAGCTTTCTTTGACTTCACATTTATGGCCTCTAGAACTCTAAAATAACAAATTTCTCTAGTGTCAAGTTGCTCCGTTTGTAGTGTTTACAATATAAGCTTGAGAGGGTAAGATGGAGGACTGGGCAGATTTTTGTGATTTATTTCTTTTTTATGTGTATATGTGTGTGTCTATGTGTAGGTATGTGCACATGAGTACAAGTACTAACAGAAGCCAGAAGACATCATCAAACCCTGTGGAGCTGAACTTATGGGTAGTTGGAAGGTACTGAATGTGGGTACTGGGAACTGAAATTTGGTCCACTGTAGGAGCATCAAGCATTATTAACCTTTGAGCCATCTCTCCAGCTCCAAGATAGGAAAAGAAATAATATTTAAGAAATATCTTCTTTACTTAGACATATCTACCCCTGAATTTTTTTTGCTTCCTGATCACTTACATTTTTCAGAGTCAAGCCATAAACCTTTAATTCAACATATAAATTAAATTTAGTTGCTCAAATATGGTAGTGCCATTTTCCAAATATTTAATTTTCTTAGCTCCTTGATTTGTTTCTACTGAAAGTGTGTGAGTCATTTACTTGTATAAGGAAGTGATATATTTACATACAACTTTTTAAACATTTGCATATGTTAGTGAATATTTTACACAGAAACATGATTTATATGTTTCTAGATTCAACAATATTCTAATGCATTAGAGTTCCTATAAGACAGGAACCATCAGTTATACAAGCCATTAAATTGAGAAGGATTAAGTTAAGCTAAAATTTACCAGTATATGGAGCACTGAGGAACATTATCTGTTGCATAAATGCTATAAAATAATTTGTAATTTATGCACTAGCCAAAAATAAAGCAAGTTCATGCTAAGAATCTTGCTTTAAGTGTTAATAATATTCTGTTACAAGGGTATTAAATAAATTCCCTACGTTGGTAGGGAACTTTTATTGCAATATGTCTTGATTTTTTATAATGCTCTCTTTGCAGTCCTCTAAATTTGCAAGATATGAACATTTCTCTTTGTGTAATTATAACTTTGGCTATTTATACCAGAGAAACAGAAGAATATAATATGACTGATGATTTAATCTATTTAAATTGATTCCCATTCAGAAACGTAAGATATGTCACATATGAAAGTGTAACCGCTTGAAACAATATTGAAAACACAGGTGTTCTGGTGCTTTCAGCAGAAGATTTTCCAACATCAGAACACATAGGACCACGTTTCTTACAGGAACTGTCCTGTATATCCTGCGATGTTAAGCAACATCTATGGCTTTTCCCAACAAATGCCAATCCCAGCATCCTAGATGTGAAAACAAAAAAGAATTGTTCTTATAAGTTGTTAGATATCTCTTAGGAGTAACATTGCTCCAAGCTGAAAAAATGTTAACATTCAGAGTGTCGTGAACTTCATTCCAACCCTCTTTCTTTCCAGAAGACATTTTGTTCAAGAGGTCTTACGTGAAGCTTCCTAAGTAAAGACAATGTGAATGTGGTGAGTGGTCCAAAGCACAACATGTAAGAACATGAAATAACCCATAATGTGGGAATGCCTTTCTGTATGCTGTGAATCTCAGTCTTTAAATAAAGGAGCTGTTTTGAGCCATGGCAGGCACCATAGAAAAAGTAGGAGGAGAAATCAGAGCTTAGGTAGGAGAAGCAGGGCGGAGTTAGGCAGATCGAGCCAGGAGCCCAAGGAGCAACATGTAAGGAGCACGGGTGAGCCACACAGACCACGTGGCCAACAGATTAATAGAAATGGGTTGATTTAAGATATAAGAGCTAGCTAGCAATGTGCCTGAGCCATAGGCCAAACAGCATGAAGTTAATAGAAGCGTCTGAGTCCTTTCTGGGGGTCTGGGCGGCTGGGCGGCTAAGCGGTCTCGGGCGGCAGGTCTGTGGGTCTCAGACCTCTGGCACCCGGGACCCGAGAAACTCCACTACTACAAACCCAGGCTATCTCAGTTGAGGTATAAAAAGACTTTGGTATAGAACAGTGGGTATTCCTGGATTTCAGGGGGTAGGAAGGGTGGAAGGGTGCTCTTCAGGATATCAGAAGACAGTGAGGGTCAAAGGGTGTTGTGCAGGATATCAGGAGATAAGGGAAGTCAAAAGAACTGTGGATATCAGAAGGTAAAAGGGGGTCAAGAGGTATTGTTTAGAATATCAGAGACAGGGAGAGTCAAAGGGTGCTGTACAGAAAGGAAAGCAATTCACACACTGAGGTTCAAAACGATTTGGAGACAATTAAGCAACTTGGTGCAGATTGTCATTGAATTCATGACTGTAGCAAAATAAATAAATGTTACCTTTGGAGATTTTTGCTGTCCCATGAAGTCATAGCCCAATCACTTCTGAAGTATGAAACAAAATAAAGGGGTTTCCATTGGTCAAATGTTGGGAAAATTTAAGCACTAGAACAAATAATAATAGTAAATATTGCAATCCATTGATAAAATATGTCTACAAGAGTCTATACTAGTATATATATAAAATATATGATATATAATATATATAATAATATATCGATGATATATTAGTGAATATATCATATTCTTAAAGTCAATCTCCACAAAATATTTCTTAGTTATTAAGAGAAAATGGTAATTGCATAGAGGAGAATGACAGTAAAATTAAAAAATGCCTCAAACTTAACATTATGAAAAATTAAGCTGTGTAAAAATAATGATTCTAGAGAATAAAGTGGAGTATGAAGAACACAGTGTCACTGTAAGATTCCCCCTCAGGTATTCACAATATGGGATCTGAGTAAATAACAGACAAATGTAAAATAACCAGACCTGTGGTTGATTTAAAACTCAAGAAAAAATGGAAGAACTCACCTTCATAAATGTGATGTATGATATTCACTGTGGAATGCCATATTTAACTGGGGGTTGTAAACTCTAATATGACAGCATTGGTGGATAGGGATGAAAAGGTAATGAAGATTGAGACATGGATCGACAGGTAAAAGGACTTATAGCTTTTCTCCAAGAGCCTATGTCAGGCAGCTTACAGCCTCCTATAACACCAGCCCCAGGAAAACCAATGGCTGGCTTCTACAGGAACCTGCACACAGGTACAAATGTCCACACACTGACATGCACACAGAAATGCAGCTAGAAATGCAATAAACTTTTAAAAGAAAACGAAGAAAGCATTATGAGAAGAATGCATTTGAAATAGCACTCACTTTTAAATGTCTAGCCTTTCGGGAGTTAAATAATTACATTTTTAAATGTTTTAGTGTATAATGGACACCTATAGCAGATACATTTTAAGCTACAGTACTTGTTTCCTATTTTAAAAAATCTCAATTTTTGCCTTCTGAGAATTTGTTATTAGATCCCCCATGCTTCCTCTATGCCTGAATGTCTAGTTACCAAGATGAAAGAAAGGAAGGCAGGGAAGGTGATGTCAGAGAGATGAAAGATGAAGACAAGCCTCCCCCTGATTGGACACAGCTCATTTGTGCAGCATTGTTCTTGGGCCACACACAGAACAATGCAGGCTCTTTTAAGCTTGCCAGGAGATCGCCTCATCAACAAGATGAGCAATTTACCTAGCACTCAAATTATACCTGATGGACTTGGTTCAAATAACCTTTATTTCCTTTAAAATCCTAATGAAGCTCCAGGTCAAGGGCAATCGGCCCTTTGCTTTCTATAGGGCTACAGATTTCAGGGTCCCCTATCAATGTGTTTTAAGGTAAGAAGAAAATTCCCCCTTCCCCCTCATACAAATAGGTACATCAAGCAAAGCAGCTGAGAATCTGACAAGAGAAATGATATTGTAGGTGTATTATTCTTGGAACCCACCTTCAGCCTCTTTGCATGCTGCAAATAACAGTTGTTTGTCACCTCATTGGCATTGATGGCATTAATTAATATCACCTCAGGCCATCTCTAAGCGCTATGCCTTGCAAATGGTGTTGGCTGGGGGCAGAAAACAATATCTGCCAAGTAATATTTATTTATTCACCAGGCTTTCTAGAACCCATCACCATAATCCTTATCCTCAAAAAATTGAAACCCTGCAATAACACAAATCATTGTCAGCCTCTGACACTACTTGAGTGATTGCTCCTACTTCAAAAATGTGAACTGACTTCCTTATTACTGGGACAGGCATCAAGTAAAAATCAAAGTATAACCCCCTTTTCCTTGTCCCTAGTACCCACCTCCCACTGAGATACATGCAAACCACAGAACCATTCTATAATTTTAAGGCACCTAATGGTGGTCCAATCGTGCTACATGGCAGCATAGCTATGCTGTGTCATTGTCCCCAAATGAAAAGAAAAATTTAAAATTAATTTTATAAATAAATGAAATGCTGTAAGCTGAATGCCAGCCAATGGATTCATTGTTTTAGTTTTTAAGTATTTTCTCTCCCATTGTAATCTATAATAATTTCCCACTATGAATATTGCATAGCCCCTAGTTACTTATGTATGCCATTCAAGCATGGCACTCAATTCACTCTGCCATTGCCATATCCCAAGTTCAACAGAGTTCCATATGTTTGCACAGAGACCAATAAGAGATCAAACAAGGCTTTAAATGCTGGAAAATCTTCCAGAATTTTTTTAAATAAAATATTTTCTTAACCATCATGTTTTTTCTGCAAAGTAATTCAAGATGAAATTACTACTCATAATTTCTGCATGTCATTTCATATATATTTTTCACATATATGTACACATACACATATGTCTTCTCACTTCTCACAAAAGAGTTTATCATTGAAATTTCAGGAGGGTTAAACAAAATAGACTATACATATAAACAAAGTTTTCAAGCAATAAAAGTGTCCACACAGTAGATATGAACAAACTCATAAAGAAGGACCCAAGTACATGAACTACAAAGTTTAAGAGCTTTTTTGTTTGGGGTCTTACAGTGTTTTCAATCAGAAAATATTGTTTAATGAAGTAACCCAGGCATAGAAAGATGAAGGAGTCATATTTTCTCTCATATGTTGACCTTCCAATTGTTAAATATGTTGTTGGGGTATGATTAAATATATGTGGAGGAAATAGAAAGGAACCCGTGAGACTGATGGGCAGAAGATTGGAAGTAATAAGGGTGTAGAGTGTAATATAATACATGTAATATGAGTTCAAGAGACAATACAGTGGAAGATGGGAGAAAAGATGAGTAGAGAAAGAAAGGAAACACAGAAGCCAAACTAAGTATTATGAAAACCCAGTGTGGAAACATGTCACTTTGTAAGCTAACAAAGAGCAATAAGTAAGTAAATAATTTAATAGACATAACTAGAAGCAGCATCCCCAAACCCTTAATCAGCTTTTAGAAGAGTGAGACTGAGTCCTCTCTACTGGCGAAGAGGAAATCTGAGGTGGATGCCTTTGAAAAACTATTGCTTTGTGATTTATTTATATTATCATATTTATTAGCAAATAGCTTTATTTCTGGTGTTTGCATCCTATTTTCTGATATAGAAAAGAATGAGATAGTTAAAAAATTTTCAGGAAAAAAAAAACGAAATGGGGAAGGAGGGTAGGAAAATTGTGTTCCCATAGCATCATTCACTACAAAATGAAATCCCAGATTCTGAAATAAATATTGACAAAGACAGCTTAGGTGACCACCTTAAGATAAAAGATATAATTAGATACAATATTAACTTAAATAAGAAAAAGTATAACAAGTCAACAAACATTACAAGTAAACACATTTTACTAATTAATATTCAGATAAACCTCTATATTTCTTTTAGTTATTTTCTGGCTATGTGAGATTATGCTCTTGTACATTATAAGTATTTGTCCCTCCTAATGGTTTAAGAAAATGCCAGAAGGCAGACAGGAAGTATGGGCAGGGCTACCAGACTAAGAGAACTCTGGGAAGAGGAAGAGCAAAGGAAAGATGCCAGGGAGACTCATAGGAAGCGGGATGAGAATGCTACTGTGAGAAAAGGTACCAAACTACATGGCTAATCATCGGTTAGTTTAAGAGTAAAATGCCTGAACCATAGGGCAAATGACATTAATTTATATAGGACTTGGTGTGATTATTTGGGACTGTGGGTACAGGTCTCAGAGCTAGGCCAGGCCAGAGACTTCTTACTACAATATGATCCATATACAAGTTATTTTTAATGAATTAACTTGGGATTTCCACTCATATAAGTTATGATCATGTATCTTCATTATTGATCATTTAAAAATGTTTCAGCTACAAATATGTCTTTAATATATCCAGTTTATTTTCATGATCATTATCAAATTTGTTAAAAGCAATAGATGTTCCATATGGGCATACAACTATTCACATACACATGGACGTAAGGTTAGTTAGAATCCTCCCAACTTTTGTTCATTATAAACCTTGTTTTCCTATCATCCAGGCTTCTTCTGTATAGAGGACAGGGCTGTGGCTACAACGTAGACCTACAGGAGCTGAAATGGTTTCATGAAGACTACAGAAGACCGTGGCCTGCCAGGGGAAGCCTGCAGAGGGCTACAGAAGACCGTGGCCTGCCAAGGGAAGCCCGCAGAAAGCACTCAAATTCCAACTTAGACTCTTTATAGTTGTTCTATTCTTTTTCTCTCTCTTGTTTAAAGTTCTGGGTACAGAACCAGGCCTTCTGAATGCTAAGCATTTGTTCTTGGGATGGACCAGGCCTCTTTGGTGCTAAGCATTGGGTCTTTCTAACCTGAAGGTTCATCTCACTCCCTCACTCTACTTCTGATTTATGAGAGCTCCTCAGTTTCTCCAGGTACTGATTGGGAAACTCTGTGTGGCTGGAAAGGCCATGAAGCTAGATTTTGTTTCCTCTGTGGGGAGTCTTACTTGAAAAGAAAAGAAAACACAAATACTAACACCAACAAACTGTGAATATTCCACTATAAATATAGCTGTCTATAGAACTAAGCACCTCCACTTGTATTAAGATTAAGTAAGGCAACCCAGTATGAGTAATGGCTCCACAAAATCCAGAAAAAGATTTGGAGACAGCACCTGTTCCCTCTATTAGAAGTCTCACAAGAGGATCAAGATACTCAACTGTCACATATATGCAGACAGCCTAGGAGAGTACCATGCAGGCTCCCTGGCTGTAGTTTCAGTCTCTGTGACCTCCTATGAGTTGTTTCTGTGACCTTCTTGTATTGTCCTTGGCTCCTATGGCTCCTACAATTCTTCCTCCCTCTTTTCAACAGGATTCCACCAGCTCTGCCAAATTTTTGGCTGTGGGTCTCTGCTTCTGTTTCCATCAGTTACTGAATGATGCCTTTCTGAGGACAACTGAGGTAGTCGCCAATCTATGAGTATAGCAGAATAATGTTAGGCATCACGTGAGTAGTAAGCTTAAGGGAAAAGTTGGATGATTCTGGAAGAATTTATTTTCTGAATTTATAAGGTGTTTTATTTATTTCCTATTTAAAATTGGGTTTAAATATGGTATAAATTCTCAATAGTAAGATAAGATGATTTCTTGCTTCTACCAACATAAAACAAAGTAAAAATCAGTTCAGGTACCTCAACATTTACATTTGCAAGCAAATTAACATTATAAAGCAACCAGCTTTTTACATTCAAAACTACAAAGACTATATAATTAATGAGTCATTTTACAGGACAAAAATAAACATTTTTTTTTAAAGAAATAAACTCTATGGCCATAGTGTGAGGTAACTTGGGATTTAAAGAATTTAAAATAATTATTAATGCTTGGTCAAACTTTTAGAGTTTTCCATACTTTAGATGAAAGAATGATTTATTTCTTAAATATAAAATCACCGGGTGCATTTCCTTTGTGGTCCAGGGAACAGGCTAGTTTCATGTGCAGTAAATTTCAGTGGTAAGTACCCGGATGCATTTGGCCCAGCTGTGTAAAATATGTCAATGCTATTTTCTAAACAAGGCAGAAGTGTTCAAAATAGTAACAATCAGTTGGTTATCTTCCTAAAGCCAAAGAGCCAGGAAATTGGGGGATTTTCTTTCATTTGGCTTTAAAATAAGCTTAGACTATAAGAAGCTATGACCATACCAGATTCATCTAACATGATATTTTGACATGTGTTGATAGAACAACACTTTCCAATACTAAAAAATCTGAATACTATTTTTGTACCTTAAGGCATGTAATCTCTCTCTCTCTCTCTCTCTCTCTCTCTCTCTCTCTCTCTCTCTCTCTCTCTCTCTCTCTCTCTTTCCTACACAAACATCTCTCAATCAATCTATCATTTATCTATCCATAATTTATCTATCATCTATCTATATCCATTATCTATCTATCATATGTCTTCTATCTATATATCTATCATCTGTCTTCCTCCATGCTTCTTCCCCCAGCACCCCTCACAGTAAAGAATGCTCAGACCTGCAGCCACCTGCTTGTCTGTGGGAATATCACAGTCCTGCCAGAGAGTGAGAAACCATCGATAATCTGCCTTGTTTGTCTTTATTTCACCAGTGCAGCAGCTACAGAAGGCAGTCATTAAATATTTACCAGATAACTGCCTGGGTAAGGACAGATGGAGGAGTAAAAGTAAAATCACCCAGAAAGGGTCTCAGTTTCCACACCAGGCAATTATCATCTTTTTATAGATGCAATTGAACATATAAACTTATTACCAATTCCCCAAGTCTTTTCTAAACCTATTTAAAAGAACCAAGGCATTTCTGGAGTTCCTAGTACCTAAAAAGTTCACTTTGAGGAAAGATAGCATAATCGCTGGTTCTAAGTTCTACTTAAAACAATGAGAGGGATTGAGTGTTCCCATATGCCATGCCAGGATTGATTCTCATATCTAATTTCTCCCAGCTCTGTATATTTATCAGTAGGGAAAACCAAAGATAAAGAAAGGAATTGAGCCTTTGTATTGACACATAATTTCTTAGGTCATCGCTGATGCTTTAACAGAATACTCAAAGGCAAATAATTCACAAAGAGGACCAATTCATTTATTATGAAAGTTGGGAAGTTAAGGTCAAGAGTCTCACTTGTGGAGGGAATTCATACATACTGTGACATCCTATGGCAGAAGACAGAAGGGCAAGAGGTCATCTTAGAGCAAGCAAGGTGATTCACACACATCCTTTAGTCACTAGCTCATTCCTGTGATAAGGGCATTGATTCTTTTCCAAGGTCTCTGTCCCATGACATAATCATCTACTCAATGTTTCACTTCCTATTTCTCTGTTGGGGACTTTGTTTCCAATATAGAAGCAGCAAGTGCAAGAGCTCATGGGTAGGCTGTAAGTTTTTTCTTCTCTCTCTGTCTCACTGTCTCTCTCTCTCTCTCTCTCTCTCTCTCTCTCTCTCTCTCTCTCTCTCTCTCTGTGTGTGTGTGTGTGTGTGTGTGTGTGTGTGTGTGTGTGTGTGTAGGGTAAGTATTCTGTGCATACACAGAGATCAGAGAAGGATGTCAGGTTTCCTGATATGTCACTATCAGTCATATTGAGGTTGAAACTTTCTAAACTGTATGTTTAATCAGCAGGTAATAGTCTTTTCCATCAAAGGCAACATTAGCATTTGACTCACAGCATATTTTCTGGGTGTGAGCCTAAATTACTGACAATGAAACAGTATTTTGTGAAGAGAAAACATATTCATTTCCGTCATTTCCATACATTGACAAGTGATGTTACTGAAATAACATATCACTTGATATTGCTTTAACAGGGCTATAAATAATAGGGTTGCCTGATAAAACATAGGCATTACAAATATTGTGCAAAGACAGAAAATGTTTTTGACAAAAAAATGGTAAAGAGATTTCAATTTTGTGTGAACATAGTAATTCCTAGAGATGATGCTAAAGGAAAACCTGGAGTAAAGACACACTTGACTTGTTATGAATGCTCCCTGCCACAAGTCCACAGAAACCTGGCCACTGGGCAAAGATTATACACTCACCACACAGCAGCAGAATCAAGATATAGTCTGGTGTCTTGGTTATTTTTTATTTTATTTTTAGTTATGCATTGGGAGGTAGATTACCTGCACATAATGAGTGAAGATACCCAAAGGAGATAAAAAGTTCAGAACATCCCCTGGAGCTGGGTGACAGGTAGTTATGAACTTCTTGACACAGGCACTAAGAAGTAATCTCAGATCTTCTGCAAGAGAAGCACCCACTCCTAACCACTGAGCCTCTATCTTTCTTGCTCTCTGATGTAGTTGCTCTTAAGTCAGGCTGTGTATTAGACCAATCTATGAAGCCATTGAAAATTTTTTTTTATTTACTACTCTGTGTGTGTGTGTGTGTGTGTGTGTGTGTGCGCGCGCGCGCACGCGCGCGCGGGCAGAAATATGGACATGTACAGTGCAGATGCAGGAGCCAAAGAACAACTCTGTAGCACAAACACTCTTTTCATCATTCTGTGGGTTCTGCGGTAAAACTCAAATTACTCAACTTGCATAGCAAACACTCAGCCATGTTGTTGACTCTTATAAAGCATTTAAAATATAGGGGAAAAAATAATCCTTTATTTTTACAATCTCATAGTACTAAAAATGATCATTTAAAAAACCTTATAAGGCAAATAAATCAAAAAGTATATATATATATATATATATATATATATATATATATATATATATAGAGTCTCATGTCTTCATGAATTGAATAGTCATTCATTCTAAGCTGTTTGTATAATCCAGTGCTGTATAGAAAGCTGCCTTGAGTTGGTTAACTCACGAAGATGTGTCTGATGAGGACCTCTTCACTCAAAGGTCCTCCATGTAGAGGAGGTTGAGACATGAATGGCATTAATCCCATAGCTGTAGCTTACTCATGATTTATTTTTTTCCCTAAAGAACCCAGTACTGCCCACTACCACTTACGGGATTAGGTAACAGTATGGCTTCTTTACAGCATGCATTCAGACTATCTCATGCCTCAATTATAAAGGTTTAAATATCTCTAGTTGAGATCTTGTTTGCAAATATAATTTTCTATTTCTTGTCAAATACATCATGCACTTTGATAGTCGGAACTATAATATTATCTTGCATGTAAGAATGTAATTATTAATGCATACCATCTTTAATGTATAAACCACTAAGAAAAAAATTAAAAATATTTAAACATGAAACAGAAAATATGGTCTTAGTTACCCTGAAGAATACCCAGCATTTTTATCAAACTTTTTTTTTTTCTGGAGTCCAATTAGTCACCTTCAATTAAAGGGATTAAACAAAGCATCAACTTGTTTTACAAAGCCATTGTATTTTCATTCCAAATGGCAAAGGTTCAATATTTTCTCTAGTGAAGCCCTGCCAGTGAAGGTTTTTTTAATAACTACAGAAGCACTGAAAAGGTGTAAAAAAAAAAAAAAAGTGAAGCTTTTGAGGAAAACAGAAAATCCTGAATAACTTGGATGTTACTTTCCCTTTCTACTACACCAGAATAATAGATCTCTGAAATATTAGCATGTGAAGGGCAATTTCTGAGACCTTTGCTCCCCCTAAAATGAAGAAAGGTTGTACATTTCTTCTTGCTACTATGAATAATAAGAAGTCAGGGGATTCCTTGTAGCAGTTCTGGAATAATTATAAAATAGCTGATTAAGTTCAAAGTTAGTATGGAAATCTGTTCTTTTTAAAGTCTTTCATAATCTATCTCTGGAGGGAAATAATTCTATCAAATTTGAATTAATCCATAGATAATGGCAATCCTATCACCCACCATTATGTATCTCTATATAGAAAATTAATAATGCATGCATTCTCAGATTTCACATAAAAAATAACTCAGGGCCAGATTACAGAAGGGATTAATTGTAAACACTGTGAGTTATGACAGACACACCAAGAAATGGATTAATCAACTTCAAACACGTAACTTAACCTGACAATAATAGCCCAACCACAGATAACTCTTTGGAGAATGGGGTTTTGGAATGCAAGTCACGCAATGATCCCTTCATAGATACAATAAAACATTTAAAAAAATTACTCTACTGCTATCATTATAAAGTATAATCAGGTCCCCATATTACCATCATTACTGAAGCCTATAGTAGAATTAATTGTTCTCCATTTCAAGTCAAAAATAGGCTTTTTATCAGGAAGCCTAAATTAAAGCATTCCAAAGAGCTCACATCTTGAATACTTAAGCTCAAGATTAGCAGCTGTGATGTAAAAATGTATTTATTTTATCTTAGATGATGTCTTCTGACTTCTGCATCTTGGTACATCATGTATCATGTAAGAAGTGCATTGAGGTGATAATATATTCACTTTGGACTTTATGGAAAACTAAATTAAGAGCACCCCTATACTTTAAAAATACATTCTAAGATGAACAAGATAAAATAACCCATGGCTACCACTTTTAAATTAATGTCAAAAAAGAGCCTGTCCGTTCTCTCTGTTCTGAAGTCAGTTTAGGTAGTTCATGCACAGATCCCAACATAACCTTACCACAGTCCATGGCAGCAGATATGATAGTGTCTGTATGAACAAAGTGGCACCGAAGCTGTCATCCAGGTTCCTCATTCAGACCTTGTGCCACAAGTTCTATTTATTGCAAAGCTGCACAATGCCATTATGTTTTAAGACTGCATCTTGCTTATTCACTCCCAGGAGAACACTTGAGATGCCTCCTCCTCTGAATTACTGTAATAGATAAGGTAGCCATGAGCACGAGAGGGCAATGTTTCCCTTGTCACTCTGCTTTCATGTCTATATCCCGAGATGGAAGTTCTGGATTATAAAATGATTCTGTTTTAACCACCTGAGAAATCCCCACACTGTTTTTTTTTTTTTTTTTTTTTTTTTGCACAGTGCCTACACCATTTTACATTTGACACTAAACAAAAATGAAAAATGTGCAAAGTTCAAATTCCTGTGTTTTCACCAACATATTATTATAATATTGTTTATTACTATTGAGATTATAACTTTCTCAACTATGGTTCATCAATGTTCTTTCCAGTATGTTTGTTGGGGCTATAGTTCTAAGTCTTTCTCCTTTCCAGAGAAGAAAGTTGTTAAAGTTGAAAACATAAAAAATAATATTTTCTGAGAAAATTTATCACAACTGATATATCTGACTGTTCTCTCACACAACCTGATGTTTTTCTTTTCACAAAGTTAGACTTGTGGAAGATAAATATCACACATCTATAGTCTTAGCACTGAGGGGACTAAGGTAGAAGAATCATAAGTTCACATCAGTCCACTCTATAGAAAGATACACTGATCATATCCCCAAACTAAAGAAAGTCAGCCTTGAAAACATAAATACAAAAAACATCATATCAACTGAAGAGATTATATTTAGGAATATATATGCAATATACACATATATACATGGAATGATAATTAGTGAAAAAAGGTCATGAATTTAGAGAACATCAAAAAGTGGTATATGGAAGGGTTTTGGAGGGAGAGATACTGTAATGATATTATAATCTCAAAAATATAAGCAGACATTAGCAAAAAAGTATAGTCTTACATTTTAAATAAATATGATAAACCATTTTAACCTCTACAGAGTTTTAAGATTTAGAGTGAATCACAAGCTTCCTCAGTATTCAAGACAGAAAACTCTCAGAACAACCTCTACTCTCATATGAATGTTGTACATTGAGACATCTGGTTGCTGTGGTTGATGTACTTTGCATCATGTAAAGTACAAAGAACTATTCATTGTAAATATAACATGTTGGCTATGCAATTTTTATTGTTTCAGCATTGCAGACGGCCAGCAGCAATCAAGAACTATTGAATGCATGTCAACATCATCACCACAGTATCAAATATCATCAAAGGAAAAATGATGACCCCTGCCTTCATGATATTATGAGAGCTGAATTATAAGTAAAATACATGTAAAACAGAGCATGGGTGGGATGGAACCCTCCCTCTAGAATCCTCTTCTCTTGGTATCTTACGTACATGTGATTCTTGTTCTTCTTATGCTTCACTGTTTCTGTCCTTCATCTTCTAGTCTCTCTGCAGTCTATGCCTTACTGACTCTGCCAGCTCTTGTCACATTATCAGAGGCATGATCACATCTGAAGTCTCTTTCAATGTTGATGACTCACCTATCTAAGGAGCAATGAGCAAGTGCGCCTGTTTGAACATAAATGAAAGACTCTAGTACCTACTGTAGTGGCTGTTGCTGCTGCTATGCAATGCACATGAAAATGCATTCATTCTTTTGTCTATAGAACACATCTAGAAGAACTAATATAAAGTGGAAAGTGTTCCACTTTATTAAGTGACAAATTCTTTTTAACCTAATATGCATGCACACCTATCACAATGCAAAGGACAGGTCTTGAAAATCAATTCTCTACATCTGCAGTGTGGGTGTTGAAGATCAAACTCAGGTCATTAGATTGGCAAGCAAGTTCTTTTACCTACTTAGCCATAGCACCTAATTCAATTTGGGGGGGGGGGGGGATTTGCAATTTTCTCAACTTTTATTTTTACAGTATTCGGTTTCATTTTCCCTAGCTATACTCGAAACTAATGAAAACAAAATATTTGCAGTTGTCTTTGAAAATGTACAATTCTTTCCTGTGCATCTTGAATTTGGTTAATCTCTAAATTGACCATTTCTTTATTTCCATGTTCTTCATGGAATTCTAACACACTAAAATTTGGATCAAACTCAGGTAATTTCATCCCACCAGAAAGCATTTCCATCCCACTGGCCACGGTTCCTGCCTCTCTCAGCAGACACATTCATATTCTTTGTTTCTTTCTTGCTGCTACTTTCTGGATCTAGGGTCCTAACTAGAGCTCTGCCTCTTGGTCCTGAGATTCCTGGATCAGCATTGTATAATGTGAAGATGGAGGTGATACCTACCTGATCATGCTATTGTAACTATTGTAATGTGAGGACAAATGTAATACCTGCCTCAAAATGTTATTGTAGATGTACAGTAAGGCCATGATTATGTGATAGTTTGCAAGGGCCTTACTCACAACCCAGGGCCTCCAGGGTCTAGTTTCAGGCCTGTATTACACTATAGCCCCTTGTGTGTGATAATCTCTGCCCACACACACCTTCCTCTTTCAAGTCAATTAGAAATACTGTTAGATCAATAACTACAGTGACACTAAAGCTAAGCTTCCTAGCAATTTCTTCAAATAAACAAAAACCTTTGGGTTTGGATTATTTAACTTACTAATACCTTGAAACACTAAAGTTAAAAAAAATCTTTAATATTAATATACAATGATATCTAAGAAAATAGCAAGGCATTTAAAGAAGACAGCAAAATCAGAGAAGGAAAAACATACCAAGACTTCTAAAATAAAACCAAACAAATACACTCTTATAATTGGATATACTTATTTGTTTGCTATGAAAAATATACTCTTCAATATGAGTAAGTGGTTTATTTGAACCATGTTTCTCAAAGTTTCGTGTGCATCACATGGAAGGGAGCAGTCTAAATGTTAAAATTTTCCCTGCTCTCAGACCTTGTAAGCCAGAACCTGTTGACCCACTAGAACCTGTGCTTTAGAATTTGAAATAACCTTTATATGGACAAAAGTAAAAAGTGCCACACTGACACTGTATGCCAAAGATATGGTACTTTCAGCACCTTAAAAGGCAAAAATATGGCTTACATTAAGACATCTCATGTGTTTACTTCAGTAATCCCTCTAAAAACCTTCAAGGGAGAAATGCTGAAACTACAGATACTCAAAATCTTAAATTTGATCTCATATTTTTAAGAATGATAAAAATCAAGGCTAAAATAAAGCATATTTAAAATAATAGAGAATATCCACCTTAAAGAACCATTTTAAATATTATTCTTTTATAAGAAACAAGAACTTTCTTGTTCATAACCTATACAAAGGCGTCAGGCATTCCTGTGTCACCCACTAGATTTCTACAGTTCTTATGTCAACATCAGGGCATTCCTGTAAAAAAGCAGTTTCATCAATGGACAAAGGAAAACAAATTTAATATTAAGAATTATAATCTTTCCTCTGAAAACACAAGAGGACATACAGGAAAATGAATACTTACAGCAAGAATAAAAGCATCTCTGAATCACCCCAAAGTATTTGCACTAAAAATGAGAACTTTGAATTGTCCTTTACCTCATAAGCAATGAAAACCAATAAAAGTATTGACTGGAAAGCTGGTCCAGCAGAGTGCTCACTGCTCTTGCACAGGACTGGAGTTTAACTTCCAGCACTATAACTCCAGCTCCAGTGGCTCCAACACCCTCTTCTAGCCTTGGTGGGTACTTGTAAGCATGTATACCATGTGTGCATGCATACTTAAATGAACGTGCATACACACACCCACACATGCACACACACTAAAATTTGGGACATAAATATATACAAATATACAAGTTTATTGGATATAAAAATGATAAAACTAAAACCCTAGGGCTGCAGAAATGGTTCAGCATATAAGAGTGTTTTCATAAGAACCTCATATCAAATCTAGAACCCACAGAAAAACGTTGGCATGTTTGTGCCTACCTGGGACAGGCATATAGTGAGAGATCATGTCTCAAAAGAATAAAGTGCAGAGTAATCAAGCAGGACAACTAAGCTCTTTTCCTAGCCTCTGAGACTCCATAAAGGCACATGTGGCTGAATCCATGTGATGATATACAATAAATAGATCACATACACACACACAAAGAAAGAGAGAGAGAGAGAGAGAGAGAGAGAGAGAGAGAGAGAGAGAGAGAGAGAGAGAGAGAGAGAGAGAGAGAGCACTTTAGGGGAAAAATATAAAATAGATAAATCCCAAGTAAACGTAGGAGTGTATATATGGTTTTTCCACAATGGCTATTTCAGGTGTAGGTGCATGACCTTGAACTGATCTTAACCTTCATCTGCCAAAGGCCCCCATAGCTCAGTGACTTCCCACCTACACAACAAATGCAGTTAGACTGTTCAAACCTGTCCTTTGTCTTAACACATTTGGTTGCTTTTGATGTTTTCAACAAATAAAGCTTTTAAATTTTTAATTAGTCATATCTCTAAATCTTTTTAATGTGTTTGTCTCTTGGCATGAGTCTCCATCTCTCCTTGGAATCTGCCTTTATGGCTCCATTCCTGGCATATTTTCCCTTGCTGGGGACCAGAAATCTTTTGTCCATTCATTCTTCTCAGCAGAAGATTTCAACACTTGTTTTTCTAACAGAGATATAAATTTGCATTGTTAAATTAAGACATATGCTTTTTATTGTGATATCATATAGAGAAAAGATTGAGGCTGAATGAGAAACTGAAGCAAATATCTCATTTATTAATCCCCCCTCTCTCTTATACACACACACACACATACATATACACACTCTGTCTCTCTTTCTCACACACACACACTGTTACACACAAATATATAGGCTTATTATTATGGAGTTCCTCATTTATTTTTATTATAGGCTTATTGTCATGGACTTATCCTACTAATTTATATTTATTACTAATTTATTTTATTATATTATAATGTAATATTTATTACATTAATATAAATTATAAATCTCTTAGTTATGATTATCTTTGAAATAAAAAATAAAAATAATTACATCAAAATATCCTGTCCAGAAACAAAGAAGCAGATCCAACTGTATCATCAAGAAAATAACCATAAAAATTCTCTCTTCAAAGTCATGGCTTATCAGAAGGTACAGATAAATTGATCAATAATATACAGTGAGAAAAGCATGGTGGGGTTGAGGCTGTCTCACTGACATCATGTTTTCACTGCTCTACAATCAACTCTCAACCTTTAAAAGTTCAGGAAAGACTGACATTATTAGCTGGGCCCAAGTCCTTCAGAAACTTTTACAACATTCTTTTTAATATTCATATTCTTTCTTTTGTTTATGTTGTTATCATTTATTCTCAGTTTTTAAATTCTATCCTCTTATATTTAGTTTTCTCAATAGAAAAACATTAACTTTATTGGTTAGATTGCTATGATTTTTATTGTCATTAGTGGCCATTGTGGACAGAAGGTTTCATGGAGGAAAAAGCCTGGGACACTGACACCATTAGAGTAATGGTTCTGAAGCATAAGAAACAGAAATATAAGCCAAAGAATGACTATGCATTCTGTTGACCAAAAAAATTAGTACCCTAAGGAGGCACATGAGACAGCATTTGGTGGGGAAAATTGTTAAAGGCTGTTGTCCTACCTACATTTTTTTATGATTTTGAGACCAACTATGACAACCTGTGTGCCTCCAACAGACTATAGAGGCACAGAAAGCTCAGTCAGGAAATCTGTGTGTGTAGGGTCACTTTATACACTGAAGCCAGGAATCCAAAGCCAAGGCTGAGGTCCACTGGCACTGCAAGTATTTGACACTCAAGTGTGTGTGTGTGTGTGTGTGTGTGTGTGTGTGTGTGTGTGTGTGTGTGTGTAGTCAGGGTGCTGATAAACACACTCTGTTGCATTGTCTAATCACCGCAATCTTGACTGCACAGATGCCCTTGCCCTTTTAGAGATGCTACTTCCTTGAGGTACAGCTGATAACTTGTAAATACCGTTGCAGTAATCAATACTCACTTGTACAGATAAGCTGTAGATAAAAAAAAAAATCACAGACATTTCCATTCAACAGTTTAGTTGTATGTGCCACATACTAGGGATGTGGCCTTAGCAATTTGCTTAGCCTGGCTGTGTCTGTTTCTTCAATCTGAATTGTGAGTCAACACCAATAATACACTGACAGGCTCACTAGAACATGAGTATGTAATGTTTGCTCAGTACCATATTTACTGCTACCAGCAGTAGCTCTCCCATAATCTCATTCCACATGACTACAATTATGATATATCCCACTAAACACTGCTCTTCCCATCAGTAAACACTGCTCTTCCCATGTGCTGAAATCCTTCTCATGTTTTCTTAGGACATAGACGCTATTGTTATGTCCTTTTAATGTTCCTCTCCAGACGCTCCGTTCCTTTTAACCAGACAAACTTGTTATGAGTTCTTTGGTAGAGAAAATTATGTAAAACAAATACAAAAACCCATGTGATTATTGCTGTAGTCATACCCAACTTACTCCTGTCTGACATTATCAAACCACTCAGACAGGTGAGTCAGACAGAATCTATTCTTACCTCTTTATTCCTTCATCTGTATCTACCTTTGTGTGTCATTTCTGTGCAATTGCCGTTACCAAAGCCATTGGTGACCACCCTACATCGTTGTTTTCAGTCCATATTTGACCTGATTTTTCTGTGAGCTTTGGCACACATCTTTGCTGTGTCTGCTCTTTCTCCATGGTCCTCTCAGATTGCTGTCCCTCTACTCTTTTGCTTCTTATTATGTTGGCTGCTGTCAGATACTCCTCTTCCTCACAGCTTTTGAATATCATGCAGCTTGAGCCCTTTGTGTTATCCCTCACTTTGTGAACACTGCCTCAGCATCCCCATCTACACACAAACCACCCACAGTCTGGACCAGGTGGGAAATGTCTTCAGGTTTTGTCATGATGCCCTCACTAATGGCAGAGTGATGTTTGCCGTTATACAGTGCATACACAGATGTCTGTGAAGCTCTGTCATAGCTGCTGGTCATCTCTCGTGAATTTGTTTCCCCCTTTTATTCTGTTTGAGAGCATAGCGCACATCCACTTACAAGGCTTTTTATTCCATTTAACACATACTCAACCATCCCTTGGCTTTTAGCCCAATATTACTTCCCCCATGAAACCTTTCAGACTGTATGAATGAGTGGCACTTCATAATTCACTAAAAAATACTTAACCATGTTCATTTTCTTCTAAGACACATATGAAATAGAATTGTTTAATTGTAGTCTAAATAATTACCATAGTATCCATATATTGCATCTGCTCACTATATAATGATCAAATATTTCACCTAAAAAGTCCAACAGCTTTAAAAGAGATTTACACTCTCAATATGATGTTAGCTACAAAATCCTACCAATATTATTGCCAACATATTACCAAATTCTCCTTCTCTTTCATATGCCCTTTACAAGCATTTCTACTTAACGTCCAAACTGCCTTTCATCTGTTTGGCAACAGCCTCTTCATAATACAATACTGTCCTATTTAATTACAAGATTCTGCATTCAGCCTGTGTTTACATCCTGGCTCCTTGAAATGATGTGACCTTGAAAAGGACATTCACTTCTCAGAGCCTCCATTGTTAAAAACAGACTCAATAATAAAAATTACTGGCATGGTGACTGTGAGGATTAAAGAACGGCTGGTACAGAGAGTATTTCTATCAATGTCTTGCCAAGTAGACAATGAATGAAAAAATACTTGTTATTCCTAGCTCTTCTCCTGGTATTACCCTCACCAGAAAACACATACACACACATGCGCACGAATGCACACTCTCACACACACAGACACACACACATACAGGAATGTATACACACATGTGCATGCATGTGCACACACACACAGAGGGAGGGAGAGGAGGGAGTGAGGAAGGAGGAGAGTGAGAAGGAAAGGGAGGACACCCTAAAATGCACATCCCCACAGTAGCCAATTTCTACCACCCTTCCAAGGCTCCTGGCTGACTGAGAAATCTTCTGCAGATGTTCCTGACAGCCTGACTTCTGCCCACTTCTCTAGGTTTCCTTGCTACAGTTTTGTAGTCAAAGAATCTGTTGTTAATCCACATGGATCCACCTGAATCCTGGAACCTCAGAGACATGGAGCTAACTAGGAAAATATGGATGTTAGGATAATATATGTGAAGTGAAGTCTTGTTGCATCTTCTTATGCTGTGTTCTGATTCTGTCCCTGAAAGGCCTGCTCTTTTCTGAAGGAGAACAGAGGTGGAGTGGATCTGGGGGAGAGAAGAGGTGGGGGAAAAGCTGCAAGGAGGGATGGGAAATATTTAGCCACTATTACTCTAGCTATTACCTATGCTTGAGAATATTTTCTCATTTTCATATATTCAGTAATGAGCCACTAAGTTTTAAAATGACCTCAATCAGCATCTCTTCCATGAGGTCTGCCTTTCTTCATACTCAAATGATGTCTTTCTTTGGACTACAATACTGCCCTGGTCCTCTCTTCAATTCACCAGAGAGGACATTTGCTTTAACACTGTTTGCCTCACTTGGCATTTCACAACCTGAGACTTTCTTGAGATCAGGAACTATTCAAAATCACAATATGCCTGTTGCATAAATAGTACTCAAAATGGTATAGCAATTCAAATGTCTGAATGAATAGCTATTATAAGGAGATTGCCTACACTACATATGTGCCATCTACACATTCAGGAAATATCTAGTATGCCCATTCTGGGATAGCAAACAGACATTGTGAGTTACAAAGGGAGTGGAACACAACCAATTGATATGAACATCGTAAAGCTTGATGATTTTCTTTGCATTCTCCTGTGGCATTTATTAAGAATAATTGCTATTTGTTTCTCACAATAAATACTTCTATTTTAAATGTCCTTGCCCATGTTAAGCTTTCCTGGATTCTTAGTCAGTTCTTTCACTGAAACAGATCCTAATCCACCTTCAATAAAAGCAATCCAGCCTTTGGCAGCTCTTTCTTCAATTTGGGCCTTCTCACAAGTGTACCTGTCACATCCATCCAGACATCAGGTGTGATAAGCATTCTCTTGAGGTTAATGTTTAGGATGGAGACAGAAAGAGAAACAAGCTCACATGGCAAATGCTTGTGTCTTATACCTATAAAATATGGCCCATTCAAAACACATTTCTGTCACTTGTCAAATTTGATTCTCAAAACGTTTCCATCAATTAAATTCATGTAGTATCGAGTGATAATTTATAAACATGTTAGGTTTTAGCTGCATTCCTAATGATGTTTATATTTTGAGCATGTCAATTAACTTTTTCAACATCCTCCCTGTGTGAGCACCACTAAGTGATACAAGAATCAGATTGAATCAACTTGAGATACATAGAAAGGCTGGCTTGCAGCCACATCCTCTTTCCATCCCTTTCAGCAGGAGGGCATAAGATACTGAACCACTCTGAAATTCAATTTTCTTGTCTTTAAAATATAGAAATATCACCTATTTCATAGTGTTATTTGGAAGACTAAAATTCTAGAATATGAATGATCTAGCTTACAACAGACAGTTCATGCTTTTTGTTATGAATATATCTGCTATTTTAATGTGCTTCTGGTGAAAGTTTCTATATGGGTCTAGAGGCTAAAGATTAAATCTTAAAACACCTACAAAAAAATAAAAAATGTTTTCATAAAGTGAGGTAAAAAGCACATGAAACATTAACTTAAAGTATAAGACTGATATATTAGACTTGAGGTTAAAGCTGTCTCTATTTGTAAATATTATGACCAAAAAAATTCTTGTACAGTTTTTATAGCACAGTAACACAGTATAATATATATGAAATCTGCATCATTACTAAAGAAAAGTCCATCTAAACCAAAAGAAAATTTTGATAAATATTACAACAATTAGTCAGCCAATGGACAAAGTCATATGGTAATGTTGCCAACTCACGGGGCACCAGGAGCACTCAACTTAGACACAATAAGACACCATCACTCACCAGTTAGAATGACTCGAAATTGTCTTAGAAACAAAGGTGGAGTGCCTTGAACTATATATAAGTCTCACACTATGGACAGGAGTGCAAAGTAGAAAGTTCATCTTGTTGATATGTCAAAATCTGTTAAGTTGAACATACATGTATCCAAGGTCTCAGCAAATCACTATTATTTCTAACTAACAGGTTGAACTACAAATAGTTCACTGTTGGTGTGGTGGTTGAAATAAGAAATATCCACCATAGGCTTGTGTATTTTAACACTTGGTTCCAAGTTGGCAGCATTCTGCAGAAGGTTTTGGAACATTTAGGACATGGGTTCTTAGAGAAAATCCATGGCTGAGTCAAGCTTTGAGAGTTTGTGGCCACACTCGCACTTGCATTTTGTTCTCTTTAATTTCTGCATGATTGAAGATATCTCTAACTTCATCCTTCAGCCACAAGCTGCCATACCTCTCACCACTGTAAATACTCTTCCTTAAGAACTGTAAGCCAACAGAAACTCTTACACCTGTAAGTCAACTTGGGTCCTGGTATTTTATCATAACAACAGAGAAATAACTAACACAATTAGAAAAACCCTACATTTCAACTACCTCGGTTGCTTAAATGTTATTCAGAAATGAAAAAGAATGGATCACGGTGACCTATTACAATCTAAACTTAGGTAAAAGAATCATAAACACAGCAAGCAGTGAAGAACCTAATGCTGATGGATATAAGCCATGTCATTTTTTTTACATAAAGTTTGAAAACACTCAAAAGTAAATAATGGCCCATGGTGTTTTAATAATTGTAATCCTTAAGCAGGGAAAGATGATGGCTTGAGAGGCATGGAGTGATAGGACGGGCTGATGACAAGATCTTCTTGCTGAGGAGAGTCCAGGAATTTTTTACTTTGTAATATTTCTTATGAATACTCAAGATACCTATACCTTTCTATATTTCAATAAGCAATTTTATTACAAATATTTACTCTTTATTAGGAAAATCTGTACTTTTTTATTTTACAATGAGAGTTTTCTCTTAAAATATCATCTACCAAATAAATTGTACATTGAGAGACACGAAAATAATACAAATAGGAAGCTGAAATAGAAATGTACTTTATTACTTCCTTTTTGTAATAAATATTTAATTTGTTGGTTTCACAGGTTCCCTGAGTCTCCAGAGAGAAAACAGATACCAGGTGACCAGGCACAAGCCGAAACAAAACAATATCACTAATCACCCTGTGAGCATCCCATAAGCAGGCTCTCTTCTATCTTTGTTTTTTCTGAAGTCCCTTTTATTATATTTTTTAAATGAAAATAGATTCTTCTCTCATACAACGCATTGTGACTGCAGTTCCCTGCCCTCCACTCCTTCCAGCACTATCCCTGCCTCCCCCTTTTCCCTCCACCCCACCACACCCCTGTATCCCCTTAGAAAAGAGACAACAATGAAACAGCGCAAAACAAGATACAGTAAGACAAGGCAAAATCCCAAGAGGCAGCAATAAACAGGATGATTTGCTCTAGGCTGGAAGATTTTTGTTGCTATGGGAATATATTTCAATATTATTTTTTGAACAAGCTGCATATTGGGTTCACTAAATTAACTGCTATAATTAAAGGATACATAAATAAGGTATCAGGAAAGTTACTTGAAAACCTCACCTAGGCTTGACAAGAGTCTTTTTATAAATGCTGATTAAACAATCAATATCCTCATAAGATGTCTCTGTGATAGAAAGTTCACTATAGATTTGTGCAAAAAAAATTACTTGAACATGGCTCAGTTGTGGTATGTCCTCAAAGATTAAATATGTGCTTAATCCAGGGCAATTTTACTGCACAATGGTGGAATGTTTAGGTGATGGAGCATAGTCGACAGGCCTCACAAGGGATTTATATTGACAACCACAAGTGGACAAGGTTCACAGGAGATTATATCCATGAAAATGCTTGTAGTAAAACTTTCACAACTTGCTTTCATTTTTTTGTTATTTCTGCATGATGACTTTGTCCATAGTATACTTGGACACACTTTAAAAATGCCATTCATCATGTTGGGATATAGACAGAAGGTCAATATAGTCAAAAAAGCCAAGCTTAGTGTCATGCCTTATTGTATTGCAAGATGGACTAGAAAATACCTAAGACTTTATTTGTTTGTTTGTTTGTTTGTTTGTTTGTTTGTTTATCTATCTATCTATCTATCTATCTATCTATCTATTTATTTATTTATTTATTTAAACCATACACATGCCTAATGATAACATTCTTGGGCCACCAAGATAAGCAGAGATAATGCAACTTTGCTTCCCTTTTACATTCTCTACAGTATTACTTCCTGACTGATTTTTTTCCCCAAAATTTCATTGTTATTGCATTGTTTACAGTCTATGTAAATTGCTTCTTGGGTGAAAATAATGCCATAAAATGCATTTGACTCTTTTTTATTTCTATAACCCTTTTATTTCTATGCAGTTTTTTAAAATGAAAATAGATTTTTATCTCACACTATATCCCAACCACAGTTTTCCCCTCCACCCCTCCCAGATCCCCTCAAAATATAAATGTTTCTATTAATAATATATGCTTAAGAAAACACAAAAATGTTTTGAATTTCATAGAAACTATGGTATAATGGCCACAATAAATGGACAATAAATATTAAATAGAAGAACCAAACAATAAAAGCTTTCAACTTAGAAAGCAAAGGCCTCAAATGTACACAGAGGTCAATGAAGAAATTTGACAAGCATTTCTATAAAACAAATCCCAAAGATTTAATGTACTACTGACCAGGCTTAGTGTCTTTGAAAATAAAACCCTTAAAATTGTATCTTTAGTTATTGAAGGAAGTGCAGTGATGGAATGTTTTATGATAGAAATTCAATCTAAGAATTGTGCCAGTTGGAAATTTTATCATTGCTTGAATGTCATAGAATGTACTTAAAAGTAAGACAGCTATGCTATCATAAGACTGCAGGAAAAATATCCCATGGAACATTGTGTTGTACAATGGTATGCTGTTGACCAGAGATTATATGATGGGTGTATTATCTTATTTCATGTTAAGAACATGTTTGTCTGAAAAGTAAATATTTAGGAAATAACCTGGTCTACAGCAGCTATGCTGACTTTTGTAGCCACTAATTGAGTTGTTCTGATTGTATGCTTGGTTTGTATTTGTTTCTATCTTCAGTGCTATTGCTCTTACTCAGGGCTTCACAGAAGTGGAAGACACTTGCCATTGAGATATAGGCCCAGCTATATAATCTAAAGGATTTCTATGTATTATTATGTCTTTGAAAATTACAGTTATTAGCCTGGAATGATAGCACATGCCTTTAGTCCCAGAATTCTGGAGGCCAAAGTAGAAGAGTTCAAGGCCAGCCTAGTCTACAAATCAGGTCCCTGGATATCTAGGGATGTCTTCAAACAAATAAAAGACAACAAAAAAGAAATGATAATTATTATTATATCAATGGGAGAACAGCTTTAGTCAAGATAAGCATTTGAATAAAATTAAGAATCCATTGTTTATTCCTCTGATGAATGAACATGGACTGAACATGTATTTGTGTAGTAGGAGGTTTCTGGCCCTGACTTTTGGGCCTAGCCTCAAGGTTTAAATACACAGACCCACAGAGACACACAGATGTTTACAATTAGTTTTAGACTAATCAGCCTAAGGCCCAGGCATATACCTTGCTAACTCTTTACCCTTAATCTAATCCATGACTCTTAACCTGTTCAGCCATGGGGCTCGGTACCTTTTCTCACAGCAGCATGGTTGTCCTCTGCTTCTTCCAGCTTCTCTCTGGCAATCTGCCCTGTGCTTCCTGTTCTCAGAGTTTTCTTAATCTGGTAGCTCCGCCCAAACTTCCTGCCTGCCTTTGGCCAATCAGTGCTTTTTATTAAACCAGTGGGTGGGACAATTATTTACAATGAAACAACACAATCTCCCACATATCCCCTTTTCTCTTCTTAGAACAAAAAGAACTCCAAATCTAATATTCTTTTCCCCCCTTATCTATAAAAACTTATAAGCAACACTGTAAATAAACACAAACATCCATAATCCATGTTTTGGGAATGTGGGCGTCGTTCTCTAGGCTGCTTCCTGCTGAATGGGGATGCTGGCAATCCCATAGGAATCCAAAGAAAAATTTAGGATTATGCACAAGTCTTTAGTGGAGTACTCCCTAAGGCTGGGTCATCTCAATCAGTCTCCTTGAAATTGTTCTGGATACAGAGCTCAGGAAACTTCACAGAGGTGCTCTGAAATGCTGAATCATCTGGTCCATCCATTTCCATTGGAGATTTTTCAGGGGGTCTTCCTCTATCAAACTTTATGTTCTTTATCCAAGAATAAATCCATAGCCTCTCATTTTCTGTGAAAATAAAAAGACAACCTCTTCTCAAAGTAGCATATATTTGGATTTCAGTTTTAAAGTCAACTCATTTATAAAATATATAGGTTGAATCAAAACAACAGTATTTATAATCAACTGTCTTTTGGTAGCTTTTACTAAGTCATTTACAGTCAAGAAGCTTAAAGATAACCCAATAATATACAGTATCCAGACTGACTTTGTACTTTCCATATTTACGTGGCTCTATTTATTTATTTATTTATTTATTTATTTGTTTGTTTGTTTGTTTGTTTGTTTTACTCTATTTCTTTTTAAGGGCTTTCTCTACCAGTGGGTGGGACAAATATTTACAATGAAACAACACAATCTCCCAAATATTTGTCTTTCTTTTCATATCCATATTAGTTCTGAATATGAGGTCTGAGTAGATACCTAGGATGTTGGACATTATCAAAAATTCAGGGGTGAAAAATAATAAATTGAAGTGGTGCCACTTAAAATTCAGTGACCTTGAAGAGAGAAATCAGATAGAACCCAAATATGAATGCTGTGGATCCATATTATGCTTATATAAGATTCTACACATGAGATTTCTTTACATTCACTTAAGAGCCTATGAAAGGATGAGAATTCCATTGGTTTATATTTGCAGTTAGAGCCCAAACAATGTTTTACAAATGTCAAGTTCAAGGAAATGAAAGTGCTTCACTGAGAAGGCTAATAAAACAGTCCCAGGACATGTGGAAAGGGCCTTTACTGTTCAACTTAATGATCCAAAACTTGATGGCAATGGTATTCCATTTGAACTCTGATAATTTCTTACTAGACACTTTCAGTGTCTTTATTGAACTATCCTTAGACCCAGTTATACACTCCAATTTTGTTTCTCAGTCTGTGGGATTTATCTGTTTGCTGTTTATGGAAATCATTTAAAAGTAAACACATAACTCCTTTTATTCAGATTTTTTTGCTGAATACTTGATGTGCATCAGCACAGTTCTAGTCTCTGCATATAAGGCCAACCTCAAGATAAATAGATAAAAGATGTATATTCTAAAAAGTAAGTCTAAACTAACAATGTATCTTACCATTTAAAATCAAAGGCATACTTTATTTAAATAATAATTCATTTAAAACTATTTGAATAAATAGTACAACGATTTACATTTGAAATCAATTGGTAACTATAGTTAGACACAAAGAAGTCATTGGAGGGAATTTCAGTAGATGCAGAGAATCAAATACTGTCAACATAATATTAGGAAGGACATATATTTTAAAGACAGCTACCTCCACATCTGTTTCATCCCTCATTCACTCTTCACTGACATCAATCCTCAAATCTGGATGGACTTTCATGATCTCTAGTGTAAAAGATGCTGAGTCTTCTAGTAATGACAAGATGAACCAAAATATCAATGTTCTTCTCTAGAGGACAATTGGTTGGCTCATTCTCTCATACACAAACATGAAGCCATAAGAACCATTACTCAGCTATTCTAGTTTAGAGTTTATTGTTAAAATTGATCAAATCATAATGATGCTGCTTTGAGTTCAACTGCATGGGGAGCCCCACTGAATACTGGAGTCTTGGATGTTACATTTGACATGTCATTAATAGGGTCAAAAGCTGTATCTTTTTAAAATGCTTTTTTTGGAATATTATAACATAATTACATTTCTTCCCTTCCTTTTTCTCCTTTAAACCCCTTCCACATACCTTTTCCAAATTCATAGCCACTTGTGTGTGTGTGAGTGTGTGTGTGTGTGTGTGTGTGTGTGTGTGTGTGTGTGTGTGTGTGTATTCAATTTGGATAATGCTACTAGAATGTACATGCTTTTTTAAAGCAAACCATTTGACATTATTGGGTAATCAATTGGTATGCTCTTCCATGGGGGAAGACTCTGTCTTCCCCTTTCAACATTACTTAGTTGGCTGTACTTCTTTGTGTAGGGCTGCGGCCTCATGAGATTTCTCTCATCCATGATAGCATATCTGTTAGTGCCATCCTTGTTTGGGTCATGTTAGATAGTTTTCATTCTTCATTAAGGAAGCTTCTCTTTGCAACAGATAGAGACCATTATGAAAATCACAACTGGTCAAAATGCAGAGCTGTGGAGCTCAACTCCAATCTGCACATCTATAAAACAACTCCCTCAGCTAAGGCTTGGAGAAAATTATAGAAGAGGGAATAGAAAGGTTATGAGAGCCAGAGGAAGTTTTCAATAAGATGTGTCTCCTAGAAAAGTCAGAAGTTCAATGAAATCTCAGTAATATGGCTCCCTAAAGCTATGTCTTATTTATCTATACTTGGGTGCTGTCACTGATGACACTGGGGACAGCAGGGCAGGACAGGACCTGGCAAGTTCACCTAAATTTGTTTTGTTGGGTTTTTACAGAATATAAACAAAGATGAGAAACTCAGCCTCGAGTTAGATTCTCATGTCACTTCCATCTGGCTCATACAGGCATCATAGATCTGAAAAAAAAAAAAAAAAAAAAAAAAAAAAAAAAAAAAAAAAAAAAAAAAAAAAAGATGTCTCACTTTTCTACTTTACCAGATAAGTTGTTTCTCCCTGGGTACCAGAGGTTTTTCTGTCTTTCTATAGAATTAGTGCATCTTATACTAACAAATAAACTGTAGTTTTTCTCCATTTTTTCTTTATTCAAACCTTGACCAGACCCCAAAACTGTGATGACAGAAGAAACAGCAGGGCTACTATTGTGAGCAGCCTCGTTCACAGTACTATTGCATTGCATGAATGTGGAGCAAACAGAGGTGATACATAAGTCTCTCTAATTTTCAATAGCACTAAAATTCTACTGATAGCAGAAGGTATGGTGTATTTTACCAATACTTCTAGCTTAAAACAGTGACAAGGGCATTGTGATATCATTGGTATCTCTGGGGTTAATAATATCAAAGCTCCAGTATAATTTATCTGCCAAGAATAGGTAAGGCCAACAACAGCTCCTGGAAGTTGCTCTCCTTAGCTTTAAGACAAGTCATCTATCTATCTGCTGGCAAGAATTCAAAGCCAGAACTTAGTACTCTGGATAACACACACATGAACCATCTGATGGTGGATGTGTTCATATATTTCAAAGGAATGGAACATCCAAGTAATGAAGCTATGGGGTGAGAAGCACAGTCAGGACCAGTACCTCAGTTGCAGTCAGAAAATTGCCCCTTACCAGAGTCGTCTACATAGTGAACTATATTGTCTAGGCCAGTGTGCATATCTGTATAAGAACATTATTAGGCATATTTTTGTAATTGAGGTGAACAACTTAAAAGAAAGAAATATTCACTTTGCCTCATGGTACAAAAGATTTCAACTCACAGTTAGTTGCCTGTTGCCTATTGGCCTGTGGCAAGTCAGTGTACTATGGTAGAACATGTAACACCAGAATCTTGTTCACCTGTCTATATCCAGAAAGCAAAGAGGGGGTGTGGAAAAGGCTGAGCCCCAATATTCTCTCCAAGACATCATCACAGTTACCTAGCTTTCTTTCTGTTAGACTCATTGATTAAAGGTTCTAATGTATCCCCCTCAAAACATCAAACTAAAAACAAAGATATTGTTGGTATTTTTGCCCTTTGAGGAAGGGGACCACTATCCAACTCCCAAATAAACCACAGGGAGGCTTGTAGTACGAGGTTTCTGGCCCAGACTTTCGGGCCTAACCTCAAGGTTTAGGATGCAAAGACCTGCAGACCCACAGTCCCACAGTCCCACAGAGACACACAGATGCTTTCAATAGTTTTTGGATGATCAGCCTCAGGCCCAGGCATATCACTTGCTAGCTCTCTACCCTTCATCTAACCCATGATTCTTCCTGTTCAGCCATGTGGCTTTTGGAACCTTTCTTTAGAGCAGCATAGTTATCCTCTGCTTCTTCTGGCTTCTCTCTGGCGTTCTGCTCTGGGCTTCCTGTTCTCAGAGTTTTTGAGTCTGGTAGCCCCGCCCACACTTCCTGCCTGCCTTTGGCCAATCAATGCTTTTTATTAAACCAGTGGGTGGGACAATTATTTACAATGAAGCAACACAATCCTTCTATAGAGGCTTATTATTACTTATAAATGCCTGACCTTGGCTTATTTTTAGCCAACTTTTTAAAAATTATCCCATATACCTTTTGCACTCTGGCCTTTCACCTTTACTTCATACTCCATGGCTGTTTGTGTGGCTGGGGGCTCTATTTGTTTTCTTGCTCTTTCTTTCTTCTTTAGCTCCTCCACAATTTCTCCTTCTTTTTATTCTCTCTCTCTCTCTTTTGCCTGCACCCTTGACTATCCTTTCTCCTGCCTCACTATTGGCCATTTAACCCTTTATTAGACCATCAGGTGTTTTAAATAGGCAGTGTAACACAGATTTACAGAATTAAACAAATTCAGCATAAAATAATACAGAACATCTTTGTATCTTTAAGCAATGTTTTGAGCATAAATAAATATAACACATCTTAAAGTAATATTCTATAATGCAAAGGTTTGAATACACAAGCCCTTGAGAATTACAGACCAGAACAAACTGTCACAGGTTAATATAAAATAAAGAAGCATTCTTGAAGAACAATATTGTAGAATTAACACACTCTGTATTTAAAACTCACATCAACTCTATTGTAATCAAATCAGTGCCTCACTAACTTAAAGGCAGACATACAGAACACACTGGATTGACAGAAACTGGTGTACTTATGATTCAGTGATTTTAAGAAAACTAATAAGACAAGTTACTAAGGAAGAGAAGATCTTAAAATAAGTGTATATCAAAAAATTGTTTAAATGATGAGCAATTATTTGAACAGATTATTCCTACAAATAATGAAGAAGTGATATAAAAAGATATGACCATCAGTGATCATTAAGGCAAGCAAAAGAAGACCACAACAACAGACTTGAGACATACCTACTACTGGGAAATTAGTCTGTGGTGGCTGTTTTTGGTTGTCAAGGTGACTACATTTGGAATGAACTACAAACCAGAAATGAAGGGCATTCTTTTGAAAGATTTTTCTGCTTTGTTTAGAGTCTGTGAATTCCCTTCTAATCCAGAAATTGAAGCAGAAAGACACACCTTTTAATCTTGGCCTCATTTTCTGCTGGGAGCCACATAATGATACAGAGGAAAGCTTGTTCTTTGCCTGCCTGCCTTTGCTTTACTTACACAGTTTTTCCTTCACTGACATTGGAACCTATTTCTTTGGAATCACAGGGTGTACAGAAGACTAGGGAGACACCCAGACTTGTGGGTATGAGCAGCTACTAAATTCTTGGACTTTCCATTCACAGCTAGCCATTTTTTTTTTGGATTAGTGGGATTGCATCCTATAAGCTCTGTAACTCTAGAAAACCCTGACTAATACAGACTGTCTATATGACAAAAAGTGGCTGATAGTGATGTGGAGAAACAGAATATCAATGGGTTGTATCTAAGATTTAAATGGTGTTGCTACACTAAACTACACCTTAGCAGTTCTTTAAAATGTTAGCCATATATACAACCAGGACTCTATCTTATAACCTGTGATCTTACCCCTTAGCTCCTGAAAATCTACTTCCACATAAATTCTTGTATATTAATGTCAAAGCAGTGCTATTGATAAGTCAGGAAGTTAGAATCAGTCTACCTCATGAGCAAATAGAACTCTAGCATTGCATGAAATCTAGTTAGAATATAATGAAAACCTAGAGCAAGATATTGGGGAAAAGCTAGAATAGCCTAAAGAATGCCTGAATCTCTGTTCCTCCTGCTCTAAATATCATCCCTGCCCAGTTGCAGGGTTCTGGGTTCAACTCTGCATCATAATCCTAAAGCTAGGATTGAAGGTGTGAGCTACTATTGTTTGGTCATTAGGCCTTGATCTCACAGAAATACAGAAAGATCTGTCTCCTGAGTGATGGGATTAAAGACATTAGTCACTGTTCTCTGACCCTCATGGCTTGACTGTGGGTGATTCTGTTCTCCAATATTCCAGGGTGTTTATATTAAATATAAAATATATCACCCAACTCTATTATTATGTAATGAAATATTACTTAAAATGAAAAAAACAAGAATTATAAACAAAAGTCAATAATGTGCTGTCATACAATGAACCTTGAAAACTTTAGATGAATTGAAAGAAGCCAAATAGAAAACCTACTATTATATGAAGCTTCTTAAAATGACATGTGAATGGGCAGTTTCACAGAAACAGAAATATGTTAGTTGACTAGGACTGAGGGATGTAGGGGTGCTGCTGGCTCTCCACTGCCAATGTGTGTACCTTTACTAGGTGGTGATAAAAAAAAAAAACTCTCAAGTCAGATAATTGAAATTATCATGAATAACCACAAAAAGAATTGGAGGTTTCACAAGGTTGAACAAAAGGAATGTTAATTATATTATAATGTGGAATATAAGTCATGTCTTTATAAAATCCAAACAAATCTGCTATGACAAATTTCATTCTAAGAGGTGTTTGTCTTTTGGTTTTGGTCTCAGGAGACCACCTGTACCAGCAGATGCACATTTACACTCCTGCAGCCATTACTCAATGACAGTGACAAAAGGTGTGCCATCACATACACACACACACACACACACACACACACACACACACACACACACACACACACCCCTAAGTGAGTGGGACTGACCTTGCTGGTACAATCTGAGCTAGAGAATATCCATGGAAATCAAACTGAAACTAGTCACAGCAGCTCTGTTCCTCTTTCTCCCTAGCTATGCTGAGATGCCATCCAATTATCCTTCTTATCAAGAATCTAAACTCAGATTTTTTCTTCTAGAAGGAAATATTCATTTCTAATTCCCCATTTTATGTGTACATTTAATACTTGGCTTCATTTCATCCTCATAAGAAGAATTAGATTTTATCAATCCTGAATGAGGAAAAAAACCCAAAAGAAGAATTTCCCCATGGTTATAGTTTAACATTGCTGGGTCTCTATTTAAAAGCAGTTTGTATGACTTCTGACATTGTGTCTCTCTCCTAGGTTTAAAAACCCAAATGTTTACAGCCCTCTTTGACTGGCTCCCCTTTCTGTGCTAAAGTCACTATGAGTGTGTAAAGACAACACACTCAGTTTAGAAACGGGTTGTGTTTCAGTTATTCATTAAATGCCAAAAAGTCCTGATTTTTTAGTATTGGGGGAATGTCCTCCTGCAGAAATGTATTTGTGAACTCCTGCAAAAAAGCTCATATACACTCTGGTACTCACAGGGGCCAGGGAAGTATTATATTCAGGATCACCTGCTCTTTTGAAAAATGGGGAAGGCTAATACAGGAAATGCTTTCAAATGCTTCTTGCAATAGAAAAGCAAAGTAAACAAGCAATAGTAAATTATGTCAGCATCTGACATCGCAATCTCTTTTAGTTAATTACTTTAATAAGAACTTGAAAATGGTAGGTATAAATCCACTCAAGTAAAAAATAAACTCTTCAAAACTGAGTCCTCTAGGAATTAGCTGTAGGCAGCATGGGAATTTGGGTGCTGTTGAATGTTGGGTGAATACTTTAACTGTATTTGAAGAACACTGTAATGGACCTTAGCTTCACTGAGGGTGTGTTTTATCTGTGCATTAAAAGCAAAGACTGGTGTGGATTATCCTGTCTTTGGTAACTCTTGATTTAATTGAAAAGCCACAAAATGATAATAACTTCTTCAGATGTAAGAGAATCCTTTTGGTGGTGGTGATCTTCATTGTATATATTTGTTCACACACTTATGACTAAGTAGCTACTTTTTTTAAACATTATATAATAGAATTGGTGAGGTATTATACAACACAAAATTAGAACAATCCAAGCATAAACATTTTATAATTCTGTGACGATTTTATTTTGTGGAACATATTTTTATGTAGTAGCAATCTTTTAGGTATTTTCTACAATATTTCATGTTAGACAATGAATAATTTTCCTATTGACTACAGCATGGACCTGAGAGACTGAACCTTGATATCTTTTCACAGTGGTAGAGAGTAAAGTTTGATTTTAGGAAGAAACCAATTTTGAATCAGCCAACTTAAGCGTGCCTGTAGCTTTTCCAATTTCCTTTCTCATTCTCCTTCCTTGTGCTCCAATCCTACCACATACGCTGGTCCCAGACAGCACAGCTTCCACTACTCACATCTTCTGTACCCCACAGGCTACAAGACTTTTTCTAAAACTCCAATAATGAAAAAGGATAATCCCAGCAAGAGATAATGAGACAGGAAAACAGTAAGGGCTCACCTGTTCTCTGTTCAGAATTCCCAAAGCTCGACATGTAAAGGAAAGATTATGTTAGGACAGTAAACAACTTTGAGCTGTTGGAATAATGCATTTTGAAGTATGGTTCTACATGGAAAATGAGAAATGGCAGAGAGAAAACCCACAAAGGGAGCTCAACTTAAAGAAGTTATTCATGCAGAAAAGAACCTTCATCAGATCCACCTGTCTTGACTCACTCCCCCAACAGGTTTTCACAGATTATCAACACCTAAACTATCTAGAGGTCTGAAAGGAAACAGTCTTAGTTATTTGCAACCAACAAATGTCTCCAAAATAGTATGTCAATTGTGATTTCTTACATAATTACCAGGTAATTTTTAATTATGCACTTAGAGCAAGATTTTAAAACAATTTATACTTCTTTATCTTTCCTAGTAAAATACACTGCTATAGAAATGGGAAAAGGAGAAAGATTACAGTCTTAGAGTTCCATAGTGCAAATTTTCAAAGGGTTCACCTCTTCCAAAACTGTGTATTGACCTCCACTCAGTTGTGAATTAGCTTAATCTGATACTTTTCTTCTGATGTGTACCTCATGGGACACTTTCAGTGTTACATTTTATTATTATCATTTTTATTATTTTCATTATTATTATTATCATTATTATTATTATTAAAAAAATTTAATGTATCCCCCTGCTTCCACTCCCTTTCCTCCTCCCAGTCCTCCTCCCAGTCACCCATAAGCCTTCTCCCCTCCCCATCCAACATCACCTCCACCCAAAGGGCAAGAAGTCCCCCAGGTGGGTCAGCTCCAAATGGCATACCCACTCAAGGCATGTCCCATTTCTTCATCCCCCAAATCAAGACTGAGTTAGGTGTTCCTCTGCAGGGAATGGACTCTAATGTGCCAGCCCTTGCACAGGAACATACTTTGATATCACTCCTCAAGGCTCCAAATACTGCCAATCCACAGTTACCTATCCTTGGAGGGCCTAGCTCCTTTTCCCCAAGGCTCCCTAGTGGTTGTTCTTGATTCATTGAGCTCCCCACAGCTCCAGCCAGCCATCTCTATGGGACTTCTCCTCATAATCCCTATACACTTCCTCTCACAGACTCTCCTCCCCTGCTCTCAGCTGAACCTGGAGCTTAGCCCAGTGCTCAGCATGGGTCTCCACCTCCATCTCTATTCGTTGTTCGATGTAGGTTCTGTGATGACACTTAGGGTGGTTATTCATTTGATTATAGGGGAAGTCCTGTGCAGGCACCCCTCCACTATTGGTTGGAGACCTAGTCAGGGACATCCTGTGAGTTCTTGGAGGTTTCCCTAGCATCCTGTCTCTTTCCATCTCCACATTGGTTTTCTCTATCAAGATATCCATCTCTTTTTTTCCCTTTTTTGTTACTCCTCTCATTCAACCATCTCCTGTAGGCGGAGTTTACTTAGAAGGCACCAGTACCAGATAAATATTTATTAAAATATAAATCAGAACTCACAGTACAGTTAACAGATTACAGTTGCACCTGAACAGGGACTGGAGTCTGGAACGGTGAGGACAGTCGGGTGGAGTCGATCCTATCCCCAAACATCCAGGAACCAGGAAGAGACCATCTCGTGTTCCAGCAGCCCCTTTTCAATGGGCTTGTCCCCGCCCCCTTCAGGGGGCCCGGTGCCCTGTATAAGTGTCTTTTGACCTTATCAGCTGACACCTGAATCCCACAACATCTCCCCCTTTTTTCTAACTAAGAAGGTTCTAAACTAAGACTATGTACAGTAGGAATTACTATGAGGTAGTATCTAGGAGAGGTCAAAGTACAATTTCTAATCAAAGCCTAACTTATATAAGGTACATCTAATAGTTCTAGAATATTGGTAGATAGTAGGGTGTATAGATTATTTTAAAGGGTTAATCTGGGAAAGTGAAAATTTAACACCTGAGTGTTCTTATCTAAGGGATACTAGGGTGATAACCTTAAACATCTATTCTTCAACCTCTTCAAGACCTGAGAAGGAAGGTGAATTGCCTGAAAGACAGAAGTACATGGAAGTAGTTACTTCCAAAATTTGGGAGAGGACAGCAACACAGCTACCTGGACAATCACCTCTGGATTTGTGCACCATTAGAGCATCTATCGGATTGGCTATAGGCCTATGGTATCTGACAGATCTTTTCACAAGCAGAACAATTTTGAAGGGACTGTCTTATGCTGTCTAGGCAGGTTTCGTCAGTCTCCATCCATCAACTTGTTCATCCAGCTTGACATCATGTGTGTACTGTCAGCAATCAAGGTAAGGACAGTTCCTTACTCAACCGGCCATTTTTTGCCAAAAGGACCAACTCCAATGGAGTATCTTTGATGCTCAACACCATCTCGTGAAGGGAGCAGTGACACCAGGAGTCATCGTGTCTCTCGTGGCTGAATTTTAAATGTTAAATGCCATATTCTCTGGGTCTATGAAATGGTTGAAGATTCTAACCTGTATCTGATATGCCTGGGATATGATACCTTAAATAGTGTTGACTGCAGATCTTATCGTCTTAAGGAATAAACCCTGTACTAAAATTAGAATACCTATATAAGGCGTGTATAATCCCTGAACAATGACTCTTAGTAGAACTATCGAACATTAGCCAGGGGTATTTTACCAGGTAAAGTGTCCACAGCATTTTAGACATGTAAATACATATATATCATCTAAACAGAGGTATATAAAACATCTTGTGCATATATCATAACTAGTGCAATCATACATTATATCTAGTATAGTTAAATGAAGGTAGTAATTGCATAGTATACATGACAATGATATGCAAATATTTTAAACAAAGGTAGAAGCATATATAAAATATAGCAATTTCAGACTCAGTTTTACATAATAGTTACAGATTCAGATTTATATCGAAGTACAAGTTGCTTTGGTTATATAAAGCAATCTCAGATTAAACTTTGTACCAATGTACAAATTATCACAATTAAACATGTAAAATGATTTCACATTAGTATCAATATACAAATATCTATGACAGTGCAAATTGTCTTTAGCTTAGCCCATACATTCAGCTAGAATGGAGTATAGGTAGGTAGAACAGTCTACCTTTATCTATCCTATCTATTCCCCCTCTCTTCTTCAAAAAAGATCTCTGATGTTATATTATAGTTTTGTCCTTTATCCAGTTTTACCCACAACCTTTAGAGCATAAAACTTATTGGGAAAGGGGGCGTAGTCGTTTATAAGGTTGCTTCCTGCTGACTTAAGGGCAATGGCATCTCTTTGGGATCCTGTAAAAGCTAAAACAATGGTTAGTTCTTAATGGACTGACCACATACATCTATAACCATTCTTAGGATAGTGGTTAACTCCATCTGGAAGCTTAATTAGCAGTGTGATCTGAAGGATAATCATAAGGAGCTATCTTGTATCTGTTTTTGAATTGTCTATTATCTGAAAACAATTATTGATTGGTGCTCACCAGGTTCTTGGTTTGTGTGTGTGTGTCTGTCTGCCTGTCTACCTGCCTCTCTCATATTTTTTGTGTTATTCTTGATTAATTAGTAGGAGTTGTTGCAGTGGAGGCCCTGTCTTGGTTCTTTGTAGATGGCTGATAGAAGAAAATGTTATTTACGGTGGAAAACTTAAGCATTGTCGATATTCAAAAGATATTTATATCTTTTATGACTTTAGGAGACTGGAAGCAGACAGGATGAGATGTTTGAGAGGTACAGAAACAGAGAGGAACAAGGTTTAAGATGAAGTCACAATAATATTGGTCCCTAAATATTTTGCCTTCTGTCTCACACCAGGTGGCTTTTATGATATGAGACAGAATTTTTCATATTTCTTTACCAATATGCTTGGGTTTAGAAAGGGAGAAAGCCACAAGTTCCCAATCCAAATCCAGCCTTATTAATAGTCAAATCAGGACCACTTTTTTTTTGAGGTGTAGATGCAAGATGTAAAGCAGTAAAAATTGAGAAATTATCCAGTAGTGCATATGTGTATCAGTTGGTCTCGTAGTCTGTCTTGTACATTCCTTAATCATCAGTCTGTCTTCTATTGCAGGTGAGTAATTATTCAATGTCTAGTCAATGCCTTAAAAATAGTTGTATCCATTTTCCTGTAAAGACAAAACTGAGAGACCCTGCCCCAGGTTTGTTAAGTGCGTTTTCCTTACCATGCATCCGTTTGTCATGTCAAGGATGAGCAGTTACTTTTCTTGTGCAGGAAGAGACTCCTTTTCGAAGTGGACTTTTATTAGTTTTGTCAGTACCCATATCTTTTCTGTCCCTGTTGAAACAAGAGCAAAACCCCTACCCCATCGAAGCACATACCCTGGCTTCCATTCGGAAGTCAACACATCTTTGAAGTAAATGGGTTGATTTAACTCAGAAGATTTCTCTACTACCCAATGTCTCTCAGCAGCTGATGTTCCCTTTTCATCAGCATTAAGAAAATTTAAAGTCAATAAGGCACTTTGCAACCTCTCTCAGGGTTTTTTCGTTTCTTTCTTTTGTTTATAAAGCATCTCTTTTAATGTGCGGTGAGATCTCTCCACAACTGCCTGTCCTGTAGGATTGTGTGGTATCCCTGTAATATGCTTTATATCATAGTATCCAAAAATTATCTTCATTTTTCGGGAGACGTAAGCTGGAGCATTGTCAGTCTTAATCTGAGTGGGAATTCCCATTATGGCTTCCAAAAGGAGAGTAAGTACAGCATCAGCATTTTCAGAACTCAAGGCAGTCGCCCATTGCATTCCAGAATAGGTATCAATACTATGATGTACATATTTCATCTTTCCGAATTCTGGAAAGTGAAACACATCCATTTGCCATATCTCATTTCCGTGTGTACCCTTAGGATTAGTTCCTGCAGGTAAAGATGGTTGGTTATAGAAAGAGCAAGTGTTATATTTTTTTACTATTTCTTTTGCTTCAATCCAAGTGATGGGAAAACTCTTCTTCAGCCCTTTGCTGTTAACATGATGTTTTTCATGAAATTCTGTGGCTTTTAACACGCTTCCTATTAGCAACCTATCTATTTCCTCATTACCCTGCGCTAGAGGGCCTGGGAGGCCCGTGTGTGCCCTGATATGTGTTATGTACATAGGATGTATCCTACCTCTGATGATATCTTGTAGTTGTATGAATAGTAAGGTCAAGTCTGTATCATCGTGAATGAAGTCAGCAGTTTCAATATGTGAAACAACTCTTTCTGCGTATTGAGAGTCAGTAATTAAGTTGAGAGGCTCTGTGAAATCCAACAACACCATAATAATCGCATATAATTCTGACTTTTGAACAGAGTTATAAGGGCTCTGAGCCACTTTAGTTAGGTTTTCAGACTTGTAGCCAGCCTTCCCTATATTGTTTGCATCCATATAAAATATAGGGGCTCCAGAAATTGGTTCATCCTGTACTACACGAGGAAAGATCCAATTAGTTTCCTTTATAAATTGAATTCTCTTGTTTTGGGGATATTTATTATTAATTTCTCCTAAAAAGTCACTGCAAGCCTTTTGCCAAGGTTCACTGTATGCCCATAATCATTCAATTTCTTCATTAGTCAAAGGCACAACAATTTCTGCAGGGTCCTTTCCAGTCAATTGGCGGAGTCTCAATTTACCTTTAAAAATCAGATCAGCAATTTTTTCGATATATGTCTTCATCTTTTTGCTTGGCCTATGTGGCAGAAATATCCATTCTAATATGATGCTTTCTCTTTGCATTAAGATTCTGGTTGGAGATTGTCTTGAGGGTAAAATAACAAGTATGCATTCTAGGTCTGGATCCACACAATCAACATGTGTTTCTTGAAGTTTCCTTTCTACCAACTCTAACTCTTTCTCGGCCTCATCAGATAGTTCTCTTGGACTATTTAAACCCTTGTCACCTTCTAAAGTCTTGAATAAATTAACTAGTTCATAGTTTTTTATACCAATCATGGGCCGTATATGAGCAATATCTCCTAGTAGCTTTTGAAAATCGTTAAGGGTCTTTAATTTATCTCTATTTAATTTTACCTTTTGGGGCCTAATTTTTTGCACTTAGAGCCTGAGAAAGATTAGAAAGGGTTCTAAATCACAAAAATTGAGCCAAGGCAGCTTCCAAATTGTGTATACATAGTGGGCCATTGTACAAAGAAAGCATGGTCCGGGTCACATTCAAAATGGCGCCGGTGGACTAGCGGCAGGCAGTGTAAGCTGCAATCAGGCGGGTTCCTGAATCTCACAAAAGACTCAGTAGCATGTGATTGATTTTAGATTTCTGTTTATCTTGAACAAAAAAGAAACAAATTTTCTTCATAGCAGCATTTTCTTGGGTGTGCTCTGTTTACGGTCCGTTTATGAGAACTTAGTGATTCAGCCTAATTTGCAAAAACTGTGCTTCTTTTTAGAGAATGTATTTTAAAAGCTCTTAAGGTTAGAAGATGATTAAGGATTCACAATAAAACAGATTCAGATAAAAAGAAAAACCTGTAAACGGGTTACAATGTTTGTAAAAGGTACATAGGCTTCAGAGAGAAAAGAAAGAGGTTAGAAAAAGTTTTTAAAGTGAGAAATAGAGTAATAAAAATATAATAAGCCACGTAAAGATGGAAAATAGACACAAAATCTGGATTTTGGTTGTTATTGTGCTTTCTTTTAATTTTTTAACTGTTAATCAGCTAACTGCAGAAAGACAATGGATTGCAAATACAAAGGCTACTAAGTTAAACAAGAATATATATTTTAAAGGTATTTTGATTTCAAAATTTGTGTCTAAGAATTTATTGCTTTGGAAGAGTTCTTCTTTTGTTTCCACAGATGAGAACCTGTGGATTGCTTCCAGGCAAATATAGTTTCATCAACCAAGACCCCCTGAAAAAACCTGATGAGAAGAGATGACCAGATCAGCTTCGTGGCTGCAGATTATGATCCAGTCTCAAAAATCTGTGAGATTTTCAATGCCCCTTAATCAGCAGGAAGTAGTAATGGATAACTTCACCCAAATTCCCCAAATATTGTTTCTAAATGTTTGTTTTCATCACAAATGGTTAATGGTCATAGTTAATCTCTAAGAAGAAAAAGGGGATATGGTATATAAATGATTTTTTTAAAAAAAAATAGATTATTGAATTTACTTAGATCAGGTAATCAGCTGTTAATCTCAAAATGCTTTACATTGGTATAGATTTTGGTTTATTGATACAAATTTAAGGTCAGTTTTGTTATGCTGTATGTGTTTTTCTACTCTTGTTTAAGGTATGATGTTCATATAACTGATTTAAAATTGTAATGTATAATTAAGAAATGAAGGTTAATAGTCACTTTTGATAATCAAACTTATAGTTAGGTTACTTAGGATTTTTAAGTATACAAAGATATACTTTAATTAGGTAGGTAATCTTCAAATACTTCTAAGACCTACAGAATATGGCATTTAAAATGTTTTAAGAACTTAGAATTTTCTGGACAGTGAAACAGATTTGTTCCTGACAGCACCAATCTTCAAGAGAAAAATGGGCATCGAAGAAACTCCATATGGAGTCTAGTCTATTTGTGGTAATGGTTAGCCACTGGAGAAAAACCTGTTCTTATATTGACTGCTTGACAGTATGCTGTTTAAACTGGACATGCATGTTCCATAAGAAGATGACCTCTGAACTTTCGCAGAACAAGCTGAGATGGTCATTCAGGTTCCTGCTTTACAGAGAAAACTGTCAGACATTCTTCAGGACTCAAGGAGAAGCAACGGATGAACTGTGTCAGAATGAGAAGAGCAGATTTCCTGCTTCACTGAAATGAAAAGAGACTTTGGGCCTATAGGCTGAAGATGGATGCCCCAACTTTATAAAGGAACTTTGGGTGACTGTCCAGGCAGATAGGTGTCATCTCTGTCATTTCTAGATTTTAGAAGTCGCTTGCACTTCTGGTTTACTTGGGTAAATATGTCCATCTGTGGTCTTTGATGTAGTTGAAGATTAGATAGTTATATGTACAGTTTTTCTTAGTCATTTGAAAGGTATATTAGATATGAAACTTTAGATTCATAAAGATAAGGTAGATGATAGAATATTTTCTTTAATTTTGCTAAATAAAAATAGACTAGATATTGTAACTGTAATTCTTGCTTGATAGCTATTTTGTTATATGTAATTTTGCTATGTTAAAATTGAAACCTTCCTTTTTGATTAGAGAGAAAGGGGGAAGTGATGTGGGAATGCCTTTCTGTATGCTGTGAATCTCAATCTTTAAATAAAGGAGCTGTTTTGGGCCATGGCAGGCACCATAGAAGAAGTAGGAGGAGAAATCAGAGCTTAGGTAGGAGAAGCCGGGCGGGGTCAGGCAGATCGAGCTGAAGCTGCCCAAGGAGCAACATGTAAGGAGGCACGGGTGAGCCACGGGCCACGTGGCCAACAGATTAATAGAAATGGGTTGATTTAAGATATAAGAGCTAGCTAGCAATGTGCCTGAGCCATAGGCCAAACAGCATGAAGTTAATAGAAGCGTCTGAGTCGCTTCTGGGGGTCTGGGGGGCGGTGGGCAGCTAAGCGGTCTCGGGCGGCAGGTCTGTGGGTCTCGGATCTCTGGCCGCCCGGGACCCGAGAACCCACTACAACAATCTCCTTTTCTCATGATTTGTTCCCACCTCTTCTTGGTTGCAAACTGTTATGATCCCAATTTGCTAAGGAGATCTTCTCTATTTTCTCTTCCTAGGAGAATCTCTGGATGTTTCTCTTAAGTTCCTTCTGATCCCAAGCTGTTCAGGGAATGTGCTTTGAAGTTTGGGTATTCTTTCCTTTTTGTCTAAAGTCCACCTTTGAGTGAGAATATCCCATGCCTATCTTTCTGAGCTTGTGATACCTCTCTCAGGGGGATATTCTCCAAATCCATGCATTTGCCTAAAACTTTTAAGAGGTCAATTTTTTTATATTGATGAGTAGTACTCCATTGTGTAGATGTACCACAGTTTGTTAATCACTCTTCAGTCGAGGGGCATCTAGGTTGTTTCCAGGTTCTTGCTATTACAAATAATGCTGCTATGAACATAGTTGAGCTAACGCCTTTAGGGAAAGAATTCTTTGGGTATATTCCCAATGGTGGTATTGCTGGATCCTTGGTGAGATTGATTGCCAGTTTTCTGAGAAACTGCCATACTGCATTGCAGAGTGGCTGTACAAGTTTACACTCCTACCAACAATGGAGGAGTGTTCCCCTTGCTCCTCATCCTCTCCAGCATAGGCTGTCATCTGTGTTTTTGATCTTCACCATTCTGGCAGGTGTAAGGTGGAATCTCAAAGTTGTTTTGATTTGCATTTCTCTGATGGCTAAAGATGTTGAGCAATTTTTTAAGTGCCTTTCAGTCATTTGTAATTCTTCTGTTCAGAATTTCCTTTTTAGCTCTGAACCCCATTTTTAATTGGGCAACTTAAGTTTTGGCGTTTTAATTTCTTGGGTTCTCTATATATTTTCAAAATCAATCCTGTGTTCTATGCATGAATGGTGAAAAACTTTTCCCATTCTGCAGGCTGTTGTTTTTGTCTTATTGACTTTGTCCTTTGCCTTATGGAAAATTCTCAGTTTCAGGAGATCCCACTTATTGACTGTTGTTCTTAGTGTCTGTGCTACTAGTGTTATATTTAGGAAGTGGTCACCTGTGCCAATGCATTAGAGGGTATTTCCCACTTTTTTGCTGTCAAGATCAGTGTAGCTGGGCTTATGTTGTGGCCTTTGATCAACTTTGATTTGAGTTTTGTGCAGGCTGATATGTTTGGATATATTTGCATTCTTCTACATACTACCATCCAGTTATATATAGCAACACCGTTAGTTGAAGATACTATCTTTTTCTGTTGAATATTTTTGACCTCTTTGTCAAAAATCAGGTGTTCATAGGTGTGTAGGTTAATGTCAGAGTCATTGATTTGATTCCATTGATCCACAAGTCTGTTTTAATGCCAGTATCAGGCTGTTCTTATTACTGTAGCTCTATAGTATAGCTTGAAGTCAGAGTGATGCCTTCTAAAGTTCTTTTATTGAGAAGGATTATTTTGGCAATCATGAGTTTCCTGTTATTCTATATGGAATACTGCTCTTTCAAGATCTGTAAAAAATTGTGTTGGGATTTTGATAGGGATTGCATTGAATCTGTAGATTGCTTTTGGGCAAATTTCCATTTTTACTCTGTTGATCCTACCTATCCAGGAACACGGGAGATCTTTCCATTTTCTGATATCCTCTTCAATTTCTTTCTTCAGAGACTCAGAGACTTAAAGTTTTCATCAAACAGGTCTGCTACTCCTTTGGTTAGAGTTATGCCAAGACATTTAATGCTATTTAAAGCTATTATAAAGGGTGATGTTTCCCTTACTTCTTTTTCAGTCCTTTTATCTTCAGTGTATATAAAGGCTATTGATTTTTTTTGAGTTAAACTTCTACCCTGCTACACTGAAAGTGTTTATCAGCTGTAGGACTTTCCTGGTAGAATTTTGGGGGTCACTTATGCATACAACTGTATCATCTGCAAATAGAGACAGTTTGACTTCTTCCTTTCCAATTTTTATCCCATTAATCTCCTTCTGTTCTCTTATTGCTTTAACTAAAACATCAGGAACTATATTGAACAGATAAGGAGAGAGAGAGAACATAGCCTTGTCTTCTTTCTGATTTTAGTGGGATTGCTTTGATTGTTTCTCCATTTAGTTTGATGTTGGCTGTTGGCTTGCTGTATATCGTCTTTTTTATATTTAGGTATTTTCCCCATATTCCTGATCTCTCCAGGTCTTTTATTATGAAAGAGTGTTGGATTTTGTTGAAGACTTTTTCAGCATCTAATGACATATCATGTGATTTTTTTTCTTTCAGTTTATTTATATGATGGATGTCATTCACAGTTTTTCATATATTGAACCATCCCTGCATCCAGAGATGAAGCCTACTTAATTGTGGTGGATAATATTTTTAATATGTTGCTGGATTCAGTTTGACAGAATTTTATTGACTATTTTTGCATCAATGTTCATTAGGGATATTGGTCTGTAATTCTCTTTCTTTTTTTTTTTGCATCTTTGAGTGGTTTGTGTTTCAGAATGACTGTGGCCTCATAAAAAGAGGTCATGTTCCTTCAGTTTCTACTGTATGGAACAGTTTGAGGAGTATTGTATTAGTTCTTCTTTGAATGTCTGGAAGAATTCTGCACTGAAACCATCTGGTCTTGGTATTTTTTTTACTTATGAGACTTTTAATAACTGCTTCAATTTCCTTTAGGGTCATAGGTTTGTTTAGGTCATTTATCTGATCTTGATTTAATTTTGGTAAGTGGTAACTTTCCAGAAAGCTGTCCATTTCTTTTAGGTTTTCCATTTTAGTGGAGTATAGATTTTCATAGTATGACCTGATAATTCTCTGGATTTCCTGGGTTTCTGTTGTTATAGACCCTTTTTCATTTCTGATTCTGTTAATTTGGATACACACTCTCTTTTCTTTTTGGTTATTATGGATAAGTGTTTCTCTATTGTGTTGAATTTCTCTAAGAACAAACTCTTTGATTCATTAATTCTTTGTATTGTTCTCTTTGTTTCTATTATATTAATTTCAGCCCTCCTAAATTTTATTATTTACTATAATCTACTCCTTCTGGGTGAATCTGCTTCTAATTGTTCTAAAGGCTTCAGCTGTATAGTTAGGTCTTTTAAGGGAGATTTCTATAGGTTTTTCACATAAGCACCTAGTGCTATGAACTTTCTTGTTAACACTGCTTTCATTGTGTCTCATAAGTTTGGGTATGTTATAAATTCATTTTCATTAAATTCTATGAAGCCTTTGATTTTGATTTCTTTCTTAATTTCTTCCTTGACCCATCTCAATTGAGAGATGTTCTATTGTAGCGAGTTTTTTTTTTTTTTTTTGGTCCCAGGCAAACAGAGGCCAAGACCCACAGACCTGCCATGCCAGACCGCTTAGCAGCCTGTTGCCGGCACTCAGGCCCCCAGAAATGACTCAGACACTTATATTAACTTCATGTTTTTTGGCCTATGGCTCAGGCACATTGCTAGCTTGCTCTTATATCTTAAATCAACCCATTTCTATTAATCTGTCTGCCACATGGCCCATGGCTCACCTGTGTTCCTTACATGTTGCTCCTTGGGCAGCTTGCTCAATCTGTCTGACTCTGCCCTGCTTTTCCTACCTATGCTATGATTTCTCCTCCTATTTTTTCTATGGTGCCTGTCATGGCCCAAAACAACTCTTTTATTTAAAGATTGATATTCACAGCATACAGAAAGGCATTCCCACATCACTTCCCCCTTTCTGTCTAATCAAAAAGGAAGGTTTCAATTTTAACATAGCAAAATTACATATAACAAAATAGCCATCAAGCAAGAATTACTTATAATATCTAGTCTATTTGTATTTAACAAAATTAAGGAAAATACTCTTATCATCTACCTTATCTTTATGAATCTAAAGTTACATATCAAATATACCTTTCAAATGACTAAGAAAAACTACCTATAACTATCTAATCTTCAACTACATCAAAGAACACAGAAGGATATATTTACCCAAGTAAACCAGAAGTGCAAGCAACTTCTAAAATCTAGAAAGGACAGAGGTGACATCTAGCTGCCTGAACAGTCACCAAAAGTTCTATTATAAAGTTGGGGCATCCATCTTCAGCCTACAGGCCCAGAGTCTCCTTTAATTTTAGTGAAGAAGGAAATCTTTTCTGTCCATTCTGGTACAGTTCATCAGTCACTTTGTCTCGAGTCTTGAAGAATGTCTGACAATTTTCTCTGCATAGGTAGGAAAGGAAGGGTGGAATCAGGGACAGACCAAGCCTGAAGCCCAAAGGAGCAATATGTAACAGGTGAGCCATGGGCCACATGGCAGACAGATTAATGAGAATGGGTTGGGTTAAGATGTAAGAACAAGCTAGCAATGTGCCTGAGCCATAGGCCAAACAGCATGAAGTTAATATAAGCCTCTGAGTCATTTCTGGGGACCTGAGCAGCTGTGGGAGGCTAAGCAGTCTGGGGCTGACTGCAGGTCTGTGGGTCTGGGCATCTGGCCACCCGGGACCAAGAAACCACACTACTACATACATGGTCTCTGGTATAAGCATGTGTTACAGACCTCAGCATAGTCTCTGATGACGGTACAGACCGCAGATATCAACACAGCCCTTTTCCATAGCTTGACCACAGACACCATCATAGCCCTTGGCATCAGCACAGGCTAAAGACATCAGCATAGCCTCTATGGTAACAGGGTCCATGGACACCTATATGGTCTCCAGGGGTGACACAGGCCATAACATTAATAATATGACTTCAGGCAGCAATGTCTACCTGTTGTTTGGTGTAACATGGACCCTGAATATCAACATGACTCTCAGCTGCATCAGGACCATGGCCTACAGTCTGGTTCCCTTCATCAGCATTGTTCATGGACAGCAACATGACCTCAAGTAGATACACAGGTCACTCACATCAACATAACCCCTGGAGGCATTAAGAATCGTGGACACCAACATGGCTTCAAGCATTGACTCAGACCATGGACATTCATATGTTCTTTGGCACTAACACAGGTGATGAACATCAACACAACACCCAGCTACACTTGGAGCATAGACTTACATATGGTCAAACAAGGCAGTCTTTAAGAGCTGGGCTCCACAGACTATGGTGTATTATCTAGAGGTCTATTTGAACTGTGTAGGTTAACTAAGACACTAATGCATACTCAAGAAAGTTACTAAAATTTAGTTGTCCCAACCTCTTTCCCTAAAGATTTACATTTTTCTATACTAGCAAATTGATATATCATACTGCTTCATTTGGGGGTAAATAAGGACAATATTTTCTAGAAAATAAAGAGGAAGCAGATGAGTTCTTGGCAGTATTTGCATATATATGACAAATACAATTGTCCTATGTATACATACGCATATGTGTCTGTATATAGCTATATATATGTATATATAATATAGCTATTTAACTATATATGCCATGATATTATACACACTAATATATATGTAGGGACAAGTGCACATATTCATACATATACATAGCATTACCAGTATTGATGGAAATTCATGTTGAACATGGATCATGTTTAAAACAAAAGCTAAGAGGCATAGACAAGATGTGTTGTGATTGGCTAACCCAACATGTCCCCTTCTGGTAGTCATTAGAGTCAACCTTTTGCTCTTAACTCAAGACGGTCACCATGAGATCAAGTTACAAGGAAAAACAAACATAGTAAGCACCTAACACATATTCATTTATATGCTTAGTCTCATCTGTATATTGACAAGAAACTAGGTTTTAAAGTCCTGTCTATCATGGTTTTAAACTATTCTACATCATCTGGGAAAAAAGTCCCCTAACAAAACGTTAGTTACTATTTCCAATCCTGAGGGATTGTCAGGAATGTCCTGCACAGTCATTTCTCTCTGCCTTACTCACCAAGGACATTTGAAATGCTGACAAGATGCCTCTGACCTTAAGAAATATCCCTGCAGGTGGTTATCAATTTTAAAGGAGAAAAAGAAAGAGGGAGAGAGAGATATTATTTCCTGGACCAAGGTTTGACGAACACCTCTGGGCTCCTCTGCAACACCTTTGTCAACATGTGTGATGTGGGATTCTTGCCTCTTCCTTCAAGATGGTTTTAATGAATGCCAGGTCTAGGGATTAAGGATCATTTCCTCTGGAAATTTTTTCCATTTGTATAATTTGATTAAATGGCATATACTAAGACCTATATCATGCTTAACACATAATAAGTGCTTGGGTGGGTGGTGACAGCAAATTGTGACCCAGGCAGTTACTGTCACTGGCTCAAACAGAAATAGAAATTTTATAACAGCAGATTCCCCACTTGTGTATTTTATGCTTTTTGCTATAAATGTTGTCAGTTCACAATTTGTCTGTTTTGAGCTCATGGATGTTCATCATCCGACTCTTTCTGAAACAGCCCACAGTGATGACCTACATACTTCTATTTTTTTAGGCATTGATCTCACTGTCTAGTTCAATGTCATATCAGAGACAGTGTAGAAACGATTTTTTACCTGGAATGAGCCAAGAAAAAAATAGGTTCATTTCTTCATGAATGATCTATAAATGTCTGTGTCTTCTTCATAAAGGTATGACTTTCAGCAAGAGTTTCTAACAGAACTCTTTGATATTTGTTTATAGGAGTTGCTGTCGATATGAAAATTCTAGATTACTACCATGAGTATTGTAGTATACAGATGCAGTGAAATGTGGGCTGTGTCATCTCCACTTGTGAAATATAGAATTTCAGCTTCTCCACCTAGAAGTAACCATACCTGGAAGGATCAGATAGCTTATGTGTGTGTGTGTGTGTGTGTGTGTGTGTGTGTGTGTGTGTGTGTGTGTGAATCTGTGTGTGTGCATGCAAGCCAGATGTTATGTGAGAATGTGAGTATGTAGGGCATATGTATCTGTACATGTGTATATTGTTCATATGTATATGTGACTATATGTAGGGAGCATATATAATGTATATATATATATATATATATATATATATATATATATATACATATGTGTGTATGTATGAATGTGTATGAGTATATATGAATGTGTGTACATATGGAAGCCAAAAATTGATATGTATGTTGAGTGGATATGGAAGCCAAAGATTATATGTGCATGTGAGTGTGTGTGTGCATGTGTGTCCATGCATGTGTTGTCAGATGTTTGTGTGTATATGTGAGTGTATGTAGGGATACATATAGAGGCTAGAGGCTGAGGTATACCTTCCTTTTCCTATATGCTTATGCATATGGAAGCCAGATATTAAAGTCAAATGTCTTCCTCAATTATTAATACATTATGTGGGAGATTGTGTTGTTTTATTGTAAATAATTGTCCCACCTACTGGTTTAATAAAAAGTGCTGATTGGCCAAAGGTAGGCAGGAAGTGTGGGCAGGGCTACCAGACTAAGAAAACTCTGAGAACAGGAAGCACAGAGCAGAATGTCAGAGAGAAGCCGGAAGAAGCAGAGTACAATTATGCTGCTCTAAGAAAAGGTACCCAGCTGCATGGTTGAACAAGAGACATGGGTTAGATGAAGGGTAGAGAGCTAGCAAGTGATTGTGACAGTGGGCGGTTTCTCAGTCACGGCAGCCAGAGACCCAGACCCTGCCATGCCAGACCTCTCGGCTGCCCTCCGCCTGCCGCCCACAGCTCAGGTCCCCAGAAATGACTCAGATGTTTATATTAACTTTATGCTGTTTGGCCTATGGCTCAGACACATTGCTAGCTTGCTCCTTTATCTTAAATCAACCCATTTCTATTAATCTGTCTGCCACATGGCCTGTGGCTCACCTGTGTCCCTTACATGTTGCTCCTTTGGGCTTCTGCACGGTCTGCCTGAACCCACCCTGCTTCTCCTACCTATGCTCTGATTTTTCCTCCTACTTCTTCTATGGTGCCTGTCATGGCCCAAACCAGCTCCTTTATTTAAAGATTGATATTCACAGCATATAGAAAGGCATTCCCACATCAAGTGATATGCCTGGGCCTGAGGCTGATCAGCCTAAAACTATGATATGCATCTGTGTGTCTCTGCTGGTTTGTGGGTCTGCAGGTTTAAACCTTGAGGCTAGGCCCAAAAGTCCAGGCCAGAAACCTCATGCTACAACACTGATTTGTGTAAATTCAATCTCTGTAGACTTCTGGCACTTCTGCACCAGAACTTTTATTCTAATTGCTTAAAAATGAACAGCTAACTGAGGTATTAACAGCCATAGCTCCTGAGCATTTTCAAGCCAGAGCAACAGCATAGTTTGCAGTTTGATTTACTTTGTAAATTACTTTTTAAGTTACCTACCCTTTGCCAGTTTCCCACCCTCAAGCTTCAGAAAGGGTTTCGTTACAGGATTTGTATTTTTTTTGCTAAAGCTGAGTTTGGGCTAGCCTTAGAGTGGGTGAAAGTGAAGTACATGCAGCCACCATTGTCACAAAGTCCAACTAAGGACTCATGGGTGACAGTGGAAGTAGTGCAAGAATGTTTATAACTGTGAGGTGAAGTGGTATGCAGATTAAAGCATGGTAGCTCAACAGAGACAGGCCAGACACCCTACACTGTGAGTGTGTTTATATAAATGTGATCCATATGGAACACGTGTGCACATATGGTGGCCAAAAGTCAACTTTCAGCCTTTCTCTCTTGCCACCATGTAGGTCCCAGGAATGAATTCGGGGGTCAGGCTTGGTAGCATATATCTTTACTTACTGAGCTATCTTGCCTACCCTTGAATTATTATTTAAGTCCATGGATGTTGTGTGTGAATTGGCTGCTCCTGTTTGTTTCTTAAGTAGCATTTTTCTTAGTAGAAACATAAGCAATAATATCCCTAAATTTATTTTTGACCAAACTTTGCTGAACTTCACCAGGCACTAAAAGTAGAAAAGCAACTCAGAGAATATTCATTAATTTAGAGCATTCAGAATGTATTCATTTAAAAAGACTACATATAAACCAAAATTAGGCACAGAATCACAGATATGAGAGCAAAACTATTTAAAACTTATGTAACTGAAAATAAAGTAACTATTTACAGAAATAAATGAATCCAAATGCTGGAAAGTGGCTTTTCCCTGTGGTTTATAAGCTGACAACAGATGGAGTGGACCACTAATGAGTCACATGTTTATTAAAGTAAAAGGTAGAGGGTCCTAAAAGATGATTCTTTACCTGGGAGCATTTCTTCCTCTTCCAGGGGATCAAATCCCATGCTCAGCACCACAATGGGCATCTTACAATTTAATGAAACTCCAGCTCAAAAAATATTATGCATTTGTTTTGTTTTGTATTTTTGACACCTGTACTCATGTGTACAGACACACAGTCACACAAAATTAAGACATGAAAATAAAGAAATAAACTCCTCTAAAAATAATTCTATGACTATGGCTGTGTAGTTATACAGGTTGACTATAAAGATGAGAAAGCATTTCATGTGTTCCAGTATGCAAGGCTGAAAATAATTTTTAAAAAAGTTTAAAATAATTAGGAATTGTCTAAAAATAGTTTTGTTTTAGAATTAACTAGCATTTCCTTCTGTTTTATAGGAATATATGTAGATATGCTCTATTATCCAATGTTTTTAATCACTGTTTATAAGTCTGTCATAAGTGATTCTTTTTATGTAACTGACCACCTGTTCTCACCTGACTAGAATTCTCATCCTTTCAAACTAAGTGTGTAGGTGAGTAGACATTAACTAATAAGATGTAGTTTCTGGTGTGCTAGAAGTTTGAACCCAAATTCTATTTATACAACACTTTCTTTTTGTCCTTTCTTCCTTTCTTGTTTGTTTATTTATTTATGAGTTATAATATACCTACATTTCTCTCCTTTCTCCATCCAAACCCTCTCATATACCTTCCCCATTCTCCTTCAAATCTATGACCTCTTTTCCACTAGTAGCAATTGCCTGCATGTATATGTACACACACATTCCTAAATGTAACCTGTTGAGTCCATATATTACTTGCATGTATATTTCAGGTTTGATCCTTTGGCACTGGACTACCAATTGGTGTGCTCATATCCCTAGGAGGATCACCTCTCTCACTGTCAGCTTTCCTCAGTTACCTACAGCTCTTTGGATAGGATTGAAAGCCTGTTCCCTATCCACTTTGTAAGGCCACTTCTTAAATGCTCTTCCAGCACACAGCAGTGCTACAAGCTGGCAAACAAACCTCTAATTTACTAAACTTTAGGACACAGTTGTCCAAACCTGAACAATGTAACCTTAAGGAGAGATCAAATATTAAGGAGCTGATAATCAGTCACACATGCATCAAACGCTCAATAGCTGTCATTATTCTACAGAAACAATTGCTATTATTTTCATAAAATTAGTGAATAACTATGACTTGTGCCCATAATTCCTAGAAACAACATTTATGCTAGAAAACTTTTGATAATATTTGGTCAGTATTTTATGAGATCTTTTATACTATTACTCAAAAATTGGACCTAGAAAAAAATGGAAGATGTGATTGGTTATTTCTGTCTATAGTTTTCAAGAATAAAAGCCCTACAGAAATCCATCCTCTACTTAACAGAAAGAAAAAGATTCCTCTGTCAAAATGGAATTAATAATCTCTCAAGGCATGCAGCAGGCATAGTGGTCATAAAATACTTTTTAATGTCAGTTTCAGAAAGCTAACCAAATCTTTTGATTTTATAAATGAGGCAACAGAACCAGAGAGATTGAATAGCCTACCCAGAACTGTCCAGCTGCTTTGTAGGAGGCCCTGTGTCATTATTTATTAGGAACATATTATCACTACCTGAGTGACCTCCAATAAATGTTTCACCCTCTCTGAGCTCCACTTTCTTCATTGGAATATTAAGCATAATCTCCCAATACAGCTATAGGAAAGATTAATAACCTATTGCATGGGTAACAGCCAGGTCTTTAATGCAGCTTCTGCTCCTCTTGAGACCCAAGAGGAAAAGAAGGATGAGCTGTGACAAATAGGGAAATGAATGAGGCCACAAGGAACCTGAGAGATGTCTGCAGAAGATAAGGGGTAGATGGAGTTGTTCGTGCAGCTTTAGAAGCTTGGATTCTCTCTGAAATTAGGCCATTTGGAATGTAATGGATGTTTATTGAGCACTTAGTATTAGGTACCAGGTACTATATTAAGTATTGACCTCACCAGCATGAAGAGAACAAGTTCTATTGGGGAAAGATCTGGCCAATGTTCAAATTAGGAAAAAAAAAATAGACAGTATGCTAAGAAAGGGGAGAAGGAGGCAGCCATAGTGTGTGGAGGAGGATGTGCTGAATGTCAAATATGATGATCAATGAAAAGGTGTCTTGAGCAAACTTAGAAGCATTTTTACAGTGTAGGAAAATTTCCCACTCAGAGTGTGATATCCTCCAGTTTCATATGTATTTGGAGATTCACCTCTCACAGCTCTATCTTATAATACAAAGCCACAATTAAAGATTTTTATTAAACATATACAAAGAAAACTACATGAACTTTTAATAACACATTGTAGGAGAAAATTCCATGGCAGTGCAGTGGAGATATGCTTCATACATAATATCCAAATACAAATTTCTATTTTCTAAATTACATTGCAATGATATCTCATAATTTGTGGACAGTATATATCTTAGTGAGATATGATAGAAAATGTTTAACTTAAAAGAATTTTTTTCTTGTCTTCTTACATCTTTCTATCAGAAACAAGTCATGCAATGACAGATGGAACTATTCCAGAAGGAATTATTTGTAAAGACTCTGAATTAGAAACTATTCTGACAGGCCAGCACAAAGGCCAAAGTTGTCAGGGTAAATGTCATTCAAAAATAAATTTGAATTATCTCCTTGGTGTTTTTATAAATCAATAAAAGTATTGCACAGGAGAGATCTCTCCCAGACAGTAGCTCATGCAGAGCCTGGGAGGTTTAACAACAACAAGCTCCAGGTGAGCTGAGAGTGTGCTGTGCTTTCTCGAGAGCAAATGATCTTTAACATTCATTAATATGCTGTGGTGATAGCAAAGAAGACCAAGATCCTACTGCAGTCAACACTGGGTAAGTAAAATCTGGCAAACAAAGGAGCTGTAATTCACAGGCTGGGTGTTGCTTTTCTCATCCATGGCTTCCTGAACTTAGGCTGTGCATTTACTTGCTAAACACCTGTTCATCCTGTAGACCTATGTTCACTGAGGTTAGGGACTGTAACTTTATTATTTAACACTTTACCTCCAGGTTCCATAAGAGAGAGGCACTCATAAAAATAATATAGTTTATTATTCAGAGAACTTTCAGTTTTAGAAACCTCACTTGGTTTTTCTGGTTATTGATAATTACAATCTTCATATGTAGTGAATATAAGGTCTTTGTTCTTTAGATGCAGAAATTGATTTATTCATCTTCATTTATAAGAGTGTGAGCAAGGTACATAAAAGAACTGATGTGCAGGGAGATTCAAAGTTGTCAGAGATAGTACAGAGCAGGAGTTAAAAATTCCAGCCAGGCATTTCACCAAAATGCGCTAAGGGACTCAGAAAAAAAATATACATGAAATGTTTGAAAGAAAGAGGTTCATTACACTAAAAGCAAGTAAGTAATTTTCAATAGAGATGACATGATTATTCAGGTTAAACTTTAGAATAGTTTCCATGTAAAATGGAAAGTAATGAATTTCAGGAAAGCTCCTTCTGTGTGGTAGGGCCTGCACCCTGAGTCTCTACCCTGATTGCCTGGAGCTGAGGAGTTTCTGGTGCTGCAGTGTACTTATGATATCCTATTAAACTAACAAAACAGTTCTAATTTGTATAATGAGTTATTATATTCTCTCTAAATGGCTTGAGGGTCTTAGATTATTACATTGGATCTTTACAAATGTCTCCAGCAATTGATATTACTGTTATTCTCCCAGTTTCCTTTCTACTTGCTAAGATTAAATGTTCCGAAAGAAATATTCAGAACCAGTTTATTGTGCTTACAATTTGAGGTTAGAGACCAGCATGACAAGGAAGTCGAGGCAAAACTTGAAGCAACTAATCACAACACATCTACAATCAAGAGCATCATGTTTGCTTGTGCTTAGCCTCCTCTCTACACTTGTACAGTCAAGGACTCAAACCTAAGGAATGGTTCTGCCCTCAGAATTCTATTCTTTACTGGGTTAAGAACTGAAACAAACCATCACAGTTGCTACATCATTTCCCATTATTTCACTAGAAAGACCTTAGACTGGCTCCTGGGTATTAGTCTGTAACTATCAGAGCTAGTACTTGATACACTCTGACCTTCTCAGTCTGCTCTCATAAGTAACTTGATTTTCTCAGCTTTGTTACAGAGTTTGGAGTGGAGAAATATAAGATTCTCACAGAAAATAGCCTGTGTAATACACTTTGTATGTAAACTGACTGAACCCATGAGTAGTATGGTTAGTCAGAGAACTCTGACCACGAGAAAGTGCCCATGCACAAAAATAACATAACAATTTATGTTATTTGGGGTTTCCCAATGTCATCACATAAGAACAAAATAACATACATCATTCTAGGAAAGAGGTCAAAGGTGTACAGCTTGGGTATTTATGGAGAAAGGCCGGTTTAAACTATAAAAAAAAAACTCACTAGCCTGCTTGATAAAGATTTTAAGTTTCTTTTCAATTTAATTTCAATCATTGTACTTCTACATGGCTTGATCCTCACTAGACTCTCTCATATGCTAACTTACCCTTCAACCAGTGAGAGGTACCTTTCAGGCTCCATGGAGCAAAGACTTCTAATTAATTAGACTTAATACCATTATTCTGCTTTGATTTAATTTATGCTAACAGACTTCCCTCTGGAACCTCAGAAGAGAAGGAACCCCAGCCAATACCTTTATCTATAAAGTTCACACCCAAACTTTGATTTACAGAATTATAATCTGATAAATATGGACTAGTTGTATCATCAATTTGATGATAATGTTTACAGAGTTGTTTGTTTTTTATAAGCCTGCCTGTAGCAGTCTTATTTATAACGACTTTATCTTTACATGGATTTTATGATGGGAATGTCATCTACTTTCCCCAAGCTATGAGTTTTACTACTAACATACCATAATTTTAAGTACACAAATAAAGTATAATTCTATGTGCTAGAAATTCTCAATGTCAGATATTAAGCAACATTTCTCCTCTTCTTGGTGTATCTTGGTGTAAAAAGCACCCACATCATGTCAATGAAATGGAATCCGAGGTGTGTGTGTGTGTGTGTGTGTGTGTGTGTGTGTGTGTGTACACCTCAGATTCATACACACACATTATAAGAAAAAACAATTAGGTCTATTTGTTTCATGCCTTTTTACTATGCCATATTGGAAAGTCACACCCTAGAATAATCTCCCCTTTGATTATAGAAGACCTGACATGTTGGAGGCTGCTGGCTCCAGCTCCTCAAGGTGGCGCTACTATCTGGTGCTGGCCAACCCGCCTGAGTCGTTAGAGAGCGCATGCGCTTGGTAATCTCGCGAGACTGGTCTGGTTTCTCCGCCTTTCCCGTGGCGTCATATGAGATTCTGAACTACGACCTATAGGAAGATGTTTCGTCTAAAGCAAGAGCCGTTTGGTCGTCTTAAAACCGGGTGCTTCCTACCTCGTGGCCCCTTCTCTTCCTCTCTCCCTCTCCGCCCCGCCGTGCGCACGGACGCCGGCCCGGCTCCTGGGGCGCGGGCTCTAGGCCACGTGGCGGATGGCCCGGCCCAGACCACTCCGGGGCCTAGCTCTCTCTGGCTTCCCTTTTCCCCGCTGGGGCCCGCCACCGCTGGCCCCTGCCTCTCTGCCGGCCCTCTGCCGGCTCTCTCACTTTCTCCTCCCCTCTCCGTTTTCCGTAAGCTAAATGCTCTCCCCCAAGATACATTAAAGCTATACTGCAGAAGGATCCTAAGTGTGTGCCGTGTCTTTCCTCGCGGGCGAGAGATAGGCACGGGACAAGTGGTGCCGAGAACCCGGGAATTAACATCGTTTGCACCGCCAGACAGGATTCAGAACTGCGGACAGGTTACTCGGAGAGGTATGTCTGAACTGAACTTTGGTTTGGGACTTTTGAAAGGATTTTTTGAGGCCTTGAGGCTTGTCTTGGCAGTGCTGTTGATTTTAGAAGATAAAGCCTGTAAAGATCTGATAGCTAAAGGGCGAGGCGTGATAGGGAGAGTTCAGGACAGCATGTCAGAAACCGGGGAGCCGTGTGAGGTTAGGCGCGCGCCGAAAAAGTGAAAAAAGACCCCCCGGAAAAATAAAAGATATGGGGGAGTTAGGAATACTCGATAAGTAAAAAAGGACGCCCCAGAAAAATAAAAGATTTGGGGGAGATAGGGAACCAGAAACTAAAGGTAAACGGAAACTTGAAAATTTAAAGTTTGGCTCCTCGTGATATGAGGAAAGACAGGGCCTGGGGCGGTTAAGACAAAGACAAACCATGCCCAAGATTCATAGACAAAGACAGGGCCTAGGTTTTTCTTAGGTGCCACTGAGGCAGCACGACCCATACCTTAAAAGACAGAGGTGCCGGTATGGGTTCCTCAGTGGCCACCGACCTCTGACAAGCTTAAGGCAGTGATTGAGCCTCTTGTGGAACAGCTTGCTAAAAAACATATTTTTAAGCCCTCCACTTCTCCATAGAATATATTAATTGGCTTAGACCTTTTTTGAAAATTCCCACTGCAAATTTAAAGCCTTTGTTTGATGTTTCCTGGAAAAATTGATAATCATTATCCTAAATATCCTTTGTTACAGTTTGGCTTATCACCCTGTGGTATATCCATGTGTTACTCCCTCAGTGCCTTTAAAAGATGGCTTAACTGTATATACAGATGGCTCAGGAAATGGAAGGGGTGCTTATATTATAAATTCACAGACATTTTTCAAAGATTTTGGTCAAAAATCACCCCAGATAGTTGAATGTCTAATTGTGTTAGAAGTTTTACAAAAGTTTGATTGTCCGCTTAATATTGTGTCTGATTCCCATTATGTGGTAAATGCCCTTCAGTTACTTGAAACGGCCGGTGTTATTAATCCTTCTAGTACAGTGTCTGCCCTGTTTTGTGCCATACAAGACTGTTTGCTGCAAAGACGTGAGCCCTTTTTCATTACCCATATACGGGCACATTCGGGACTCCCAGGTCCTATGAGCAAAGAAAATAATTTGGCTGACCAAGCTACACGCCTGGTCGCTACTGCCTTTGCTAATCCGTTATAAGCTGCAAAAAGCTTCAATTTGTACATGTTTCTATTGAGACCATACATGTTATTCAACATTGCTTAGAGGCATAGAGCACCTGAGACAAACCAGCTTACCTCAAGACTGATAATGGGCCAGCTTACAGCTCCCAAAAAGTCGCCCAATTTTGTGCACAAATGCAAGTGACACACCTTACCAGGTTACCATACAACCCTCAAGGACAAGGCATTATTAAACGTGCACATCAGACCTTAAAATCCTATTTGTTAAAACAGAAAGGGGGAAAATAAATGGAAAGGCCCGGATCCTATTTTAATAAGATCCCGGGGAGCTGTCTGTGTTTTTCCACAGGATGAAAAAAATCCAGTTTGGATCCCAGAGCGCCTCACCAGAAAAATATTACAAGAAAAAGAGCCTTCACCTTCTCCAGTTGATGTGTTTGGTGACAACAGTAGAAGATAATGCCCACCTTTTCTCTCTGCCAATGCCGGTGATGTATAAAGATTTAGACATAGCTTTAAAGAAAATAGAAGTTTGGGGTTAGAGAGAAGTTTATGTTTTAGTTAAAAATAGTTCAGATATATTACTAAAAAATTTCTCAGCAGCCTGACAAAGGAAACAGAGTTTAATAAAACCAAAATTGGCTTCCTTTTGCTTAGGCAGGCCAGATAAAAATTCAATTTTACCATGTAACAGTTGCCAATCCAAAAATATAGGTTGGGCCACGCCTAAAATATTTTCATTTTCTCCCAATTTAACTACCAGTTATTTAGATTGTTAGCAATGCTTCAGAAATTATAGATAAATTGAGATACAAATTTGATAATTGCCTTTATGCCTTATGCTGAGATGCTCAGCTTTATTTCTTTGCAGTAGTGACCCACATGCCACAATTTGTGCCCACACCACCGTGGTTCCCCAGTAACTCACAGCCATTTAGACAAAAAAGAGATTTTAGAATCTCTGCTGATATTGTAAAAATCATTGTCACAGCTGCCATGGGGGCCTCAGTGACTGCCTCAGCTAGCGCACTTTCAAAAAATAGTGCAGACTGCACAGGCGGTTAACAAATTGTCCACCCCAGTATATGGCACAATTGAGGTGTGAGCAATAACTTGCTGGCTTATACATAACCTCTATTCAATATAAAAACTTTACAAAGACAACTAATCTTTCGAAAAGCCTTTCTCAATTTTCTTACAGAATTGGTCGTCTAAGTTTGAACAGACCCTTCGTGACCTGCAAGTGGCGATCGTCCAGGCCAATTCCACTCGGCTAGACCTGTCGCTGACCAGAGAGCTCACTCCATAAATCCCCTCTTCCCCTACTCCAAAAAGTGGGTGGGGGTGGATATGTCTGACCTAGCCTTTTGCGGAGGACTAGTCATTCTTCTCTAGACGGTTTGTAGGTTCAGAATCCAAAGTCTGAGAAACAAGACAGTTTCGGCTCAAGCCTTAATGGCTCTAGACTCAGAAACCTCGATAGAGGTATGACTAATTATGATAAAGCAATAGAGATATTGTGGCTTAGACAGCTCCTACACACCTAAAGACAGCCTTGTCTATTGCACTGGATGGAGCGTTCAGCCCATGTCCTAAGAGGTATGCTGAGCCAAGGGCATCGCACGGGACATACCTATGTCCCGAGAGACACATCATCCTGCATAAGGGTACCTGCCTTAATCCCCTTCCCAGCAAAAGGCAGAGGACAGGCTGGGGGCATCTCGATCTGTCGAGGGATTAGGGATGACCCCCACGCAAGTCCACAATGTGTTCTGGGGGATGATCACTGTCTCCACCCTCTTATAGGACTTCCTCGTTGCTTAATATTTGAGAAGGGTGAGATGTTGGAGGCCGCTGGCTCCAGCTCCTCAAGGTGGCGCTACTATCTGGTGCTGGCCAACCCGCCTGAGTCGTTAGAGAGCGCATGCGCTTGGTAATCTCGCGAGACTGGTCTGGTTTCTCCGCCTTTCCCGTGGCGTCATATGAGATTCTGAACTATGACCTATAGGAAGATGTTTCGTCTAAAGCAAGAGCCGTTTGGTCGTCTTAAAACCGGGTGCTTCCTACCTCGTGGCCCCTTCTCTTCCTCTCTCCCTCTCCGCCCCGCCGTGCGCACGGACGCCGGCCCGGCTCCTGGGGCGCGGGCTCTAGGCCACGTGGCGGATGGCCCGGCCCAGACCACGCCGGGGCCTAGCTCTCTCTGGCTTCCCTTTTCCCCGCTGGGGCCCGCCGCCGCTGGCCCCTGCCTCTCTGCCGGCCCTCTGCCGGCTCTCTCACTTTCTCCTCCCCTCTCCGTTTTCCGTAAGCTAAATGCTCTCCCCCAAGATACATTAAAGCTATACTGCAGAAGGATCCTAAGTGTGTGCCGTGTCTTTCCTCGCGGGCGAGAGATAGGCACGGGACAAGCTGACACATCTGGCTTAACTGCCTACTGTTTGTCTCTTTCACTGTGATTGGATGACACTCTTTGAGGTACAAAAAAATCTCTCTGGAAATAAATAAGGGCCAACCAAATACAAGGAAAATGTGTGTCTATTTCATATTATGTCATGGTACCTTAATCTCAGAGCATTAGTGAGAGATATGTACATTGCTAACAAATATGTATCAGATACAATAAATGTGGCTTGTTCTCTTATAATATCAGTCATTCAGTTTGTATCAAGTAACTAATGAGGCTAATCAATGCCAACTGATCTTAAATTGAAATGGGGGACATACTCTAGAAATAAGTTTTCTTTTTCTATTTTTGATGCTTTTTTAACATTTTAGGTGGAATTCATTTATCTTGAGCATACGTATTTTACTGCTAATGCCACTGAAATAATACCTGAGGACAGGTGTGAAAATGCCAAGCTATGACCTATAGTAGCTTTGAAGAAGGGTGATAACCTGGTGCTCAAAAGGTATGCCACCAAATGCACTAGAAAGGTCATGAGGACACCACTCTGACTCACAAGCCTGAAGTACCAGGCCTCACTCAGATGCCACAGGGCAAAGAAAGAAAAAGTCTTTTCTATTAAGAAAAAGTCAGCTCACTTGGACCTAATTTGACCAACAAAATGTCATCTATTATCCCATAGAATGTGACAGTGTTTTAGCCCTGGTGGGTATCTTTAGGAAAGCTGCCTTTGAGTTAAGGACTGAACTTCTCACATGAAATAAAGCAAGTCCTGGAAAATGCACTGTAACTGCAGAGAAGAGAGTAAAACATCTCTTCCCTGTCTTTTTGGTGTGTATTACTACTGACCACATCAGAACTCTTAGAAGCTATTTGGTATTTGTCTTACAGAAGAGCTAACAGTAGCTGAATTGCACATTCTTGACAAATTAGTTGATAGTAATATGAATTTGTTGTAAAAATATTAAAGAGGAGCTACTCATGGATTTTTTTCAGTCAGTTGGAATTTATAAATGTGTTTTCATATTTCTTCTCCCACCAATCCTCAACTTGCTGAGAGAATTCCAACAATATCATATGTGCACACACATACACGCACATACATGCACACATGCACACACACACATAGTTGTTTATGCATTTTAATAGACAATTTCACTATTCTTTAATAGTAACATTAATATTGTCTATGTCATATATTTAAAGAAAATAACTTTTGTGACTCAACAGTAATGGGGTCTTCTCAAAACTTTTAATAACCACTCCTTTTGAAAACTGAAGTTCTGCTTACCCAGAACTACCTCTTGCCCTTGGCCCTCTGTAAGTCATTGCTGACTTCAGAAGTTACGCTTTCTTTCTTGACCTGGGAGAAACCTGATTCAATTATGATTTCTACTTTAAACAAGGAATTGGAAAATAATGATATGATAGGGTACAATTAGAGTCATGGGATTATTTATGCTAATTTCTAATTGCCATATGACTTCTAAACTTAGAGCTAGAATGGTGCTGTAGTGATTAGGGGTATGTATTATTCCTACAGAGAACCTGGGTTTAATTCCCAGCATCCTTCAGGCAGCTCATAACTGCCTGTAACTCCAGTGCCAGTGATTCTGGCATGTTTCTGACCTCATCAAGCACTTACACACCCTAAAGTAAATAGTAATAAAATACTTTTTAAAATTAATTTATCTGTTTATTCAAGCTTATTTTTAAGAAATAACACAAACATTCAGATCTATATTATATTTTTGATAGCTCTACTCATGACATTTTGAAGTATTTGAAAAACCTTTTGAAGAAAAATAAAACTTCCAAGATGGTTTTTAGAGAGACAATTTGTATAAACACTATGTAACTCCAATAACACTTGTGTTCTTATTCTTATTCATTTTAGTATAAATCAATAACTGTTTTCAATGGGAATAAAATAAGAGATAAATGCTACTTTACATACTAGTAGTATCATCATAAAAGAAAGTAAATTCACAGCTATTGCTAAGTTGTTCTGTTATTAGATCTTTACTTTGTTGGCTCATCAAAATTGATTTGCTGCTGAGATATCATGACTGTTCTAAAGTTGTCATTGACCTTTTAAAAAATACATGATTGAATTAGTTCTATGCTTCAATTATATTTGTCAGTTTTATTTTTTATTTTGAAGTACTCTAGAGGGGATAATCTTATTTAGACCCTGAAAAAGAACAGCCTTGTTTTTCCTTGCCATATATCTAACTTCTCAAAATCTCAACCATGAGAGAAGCAACCTGAGCTGGGGATATGACTCCTGGTAAAAGTGAAGTAGGACCTGAGTCTTACATACAAAGCTGGTGTAAAAATAGCAGCACCCTGGTACTGCGGGGACAGAGCCAGACAGCTCCTAAGGCACTAGTCAAACAGCTTAGTCTACTTGGTAAGCCTCCAGTTCGTGTTTCAAGTAAAGAAGGCTGTGAGGGATACCACCTGTGGTGGTTGGAATGTAATTGTATCTCACAAGCTCATAGGGAGTGACACTATTAGAAGATGTGGCTTTGTGAAAGTAGATGTCATTGTTAGAGGATGTGTGTGACTGTGGGGGCAGAGTTCAAAGTCTCCTATGTTCAAGTTATGCTTAGTTCATACCACTTTCTGTTGCCTGCTGGTTAAGACATAGGATCCTTAGCTCCTTATTCATATCTAGCTATAAGCTGCCATGCTGCACTATGATGATAAAGAAATGCTCTGAAAATATAAGCTACTCAATTAAATGTTCTTTCTTTGTAAGAGTTGTTATGGTCATGGTATCTCTTTGCAGCAGTAGAAACCCTATAATACAGAAGTTGCCATCAAGAAATGGGTTATTGTTGTGACAAGCCTGACAATGATTTTCTTTGAAGGAATATGGACCCTGGGACTCTGGATTAGAAAAATAATTAAATGCTGTAAGTGCTGATTAATGACTCATACTAGCAGAAGCATGGCAGACAGTGGTGCTGAGTGTGATTTGATAAACTGTAGAGGCCTGGATTAAGATGTTTCAGAGGAGTAGAATATTAAATATGTGGCTGAGAACTTGTTCTTGTGATAGTTTTGTAAAGAATGTGGCTGCTATTTGTCTGTAACCAAAAGTGTGTCTTAGGCTAAAAATGAAAAAATTTGGATTAATTAATTCTGTTGGCAGAGAAAATTTCAAAGCAGCCTAGTATAGACGCTGTCATGTGATTACTAGTATTCATGTGTATAAAGATTTATGATGAAAAGAAGTAAGATGAGAAAGGAAAAATATAAAATGTACAATTTGGAGGAAATGAACACCTGGAAGTAGAATGGAGCTAAATCACGTGTTTTAGAAGATACACAGATTAAGAAACAGAATAAAGAGATGTTTGACCTCAGTGAAAGATACCCTACTAATTTTTCAACTTGTGAAAAGGAATTAGAGAAAAGTTTAGAGATGTGTGCTGTGGTGCACAGCTTTACTCCCAGCCCTCATAAGGCAGAGGAAGGCAGATCTCTGAGGTTGAGGCCAACCTGGTCTACAGTGCAAGTTCTAGAACAACCAAGCTTAGACAGTGAAGGAAACTATCAAAAACAGAAAGCTGGTGAAGATATAATTGGAAGATCTCTGCAATAAAGGACAGTTTAGTCTTTAGATCCAGTTGCAGTAAAACCAAGCTCAGGGCCAATTTTCCATGGGGGTCCCAATGTCCAGGCAGGCCTGCCTAAGCATGCAATGTTCATGAATCCTACCAGCTTTTACGCCCCTCATTGCCCCAACTAGCAGAGACTCTAGAAAGGGGAATGATGAATGAAAGGGACAAGAGACACAAAGAACTTACAGCAAGATAGGTATTCTGATCAAGCTGCAAAAGTTTATTTTTCTCAGGCAGGTTTTATAGTAAACCAAATGGGAAGTAGGTGCAGGTTGGAAAGTTCTCAGAGCCAGGTTGCCTAGCCACCTAACCACAACTTGTTCTCAGTAACAATCAATTGCACAGGTACTGGAACTTGGGCTTTTTCCAAGGGCTTCATATGATTTCTATGAAATAACCCAGGTAGAGAGGGAGAATAGAAACTTAGTCTCTGGCAGGGAAAACAGAAACTTAACCTCTGGGAGAGGAAATAGGAACTTAATCCCTGGCAGCAATATGGCAGGACTCTTGTTTGTCCCAGCACTCTCTTGTCTTGGTGAGTCTAAAGTTTTGTATCTAATTTACTATTAGAAGTAAGGAAATTATAATTATTATAATTATAAATGTTTGATCTTCAACTCCATCAAAGACCCCAGAAGTATATAAAATTATCTGAGTAATCAAAAGTGCAGATCAAACAACTTACAAAATTAAGAAATGACAGAAACAGCTGGCTTTCCAGTCACACAGGATTCCTCTGTAACACTGAGGCATCTATATTCAGCATACAGGCCTAGAATATCTGACAAACTTTTCCATGAAGCAGGATTTTTGAAGAATTATCCCACCTTGTCAAACTTGGCATAGTTCAGCAGTCACTTTCTTTTGTGTCCTGCTTGTCTAATTTGGACAGCATACAGTCAGCAGCCAAATCAAGGGTAGTTTCTTGCCCTAGGGTTAACTTTTGCCACAAAGAAAGTAAACTCCATATGGAGTTTCTTCAATGTCCATCATCTTTCTGAAGTAGATTGGTGCTGCCAGGAGTAGATGTGTCTCACTGTCATAAAAAGCCTTAGGCTATTAAGCATATTAAATGCCAGATTTGGTGAGTCTTTGAAGTGTTTGAAGATTGTCTATATATCTGAAATATGTCTTTGTATATCTAGAAAACCTAACAATATGAGTATAAATTTGACTATTATATATTTCTATTAATCTGTATTTTTAATTATATATTACATTTTAAATTGAGGTGTATAAACACAATACCTTAACCAAGAGTGGAAATATACATACTATATAATAAAATTAACTTAATTTTAAATCAACAGGTTAAAATCCTACCAATGTAAAAATTTTGAGACTAACTGTTGTTTTAAATTAGAGTAAATTTGATAATCTACTCTTTTATCCTATTCCAACCCCTACTATTTTCAGAAATAGATCCTTGGATCTAATTTTCTTTGTTTAGCTTTTTTCCTGATCATTATCTATAACAGCTTGCAACCAACCTGCTGTGAAATTATGCTTTTGTACAGTAAAATATTTGTCATTGTAAATACTGGTTTAATGAATTTCCAATTGGTCAAGTAGCTAAACAGGAAGTAGAAGAGGAACAACCAGCCTAAGAGAATGCTGGGAAACCAAAGAGCAGACCAAGAGTGAACAGTGAGACCCAGAGGAAACAGGATGAGAATGCTGCACTGAGCAAACAGGTACCAAGCAATGTAGCTAACTGTAAATTGAAATATTTTTAAAGTATAAATTTTAATTTAAAGTATAAGATCTAGCAAGTAATAAGCCTGAGCTATAGACCAATCAACTTGTAATTAATAGAAACCTCTGTTTATATTTATTTGGGACTGAAAGACTATGGAACCAGCCAAGAAAGATGCAGAAACTTCTAACTACAAAGATCTCTGTCTTCTGAGTGATGAGATAAACTCTCTGAGAATGAGTCACCACTCTCTGAACTTCATGTCTTTGCTGTGAGTGATTCAGTCTCTGATATTTCAGACTATTAAGTATAAATTACCACACTAACCCCATTTAAATGGTAATAATTGTCCATATCCTATTTTATTGGGATGTGGACATAGTTCTCTAGACTACTTCCTGTTGATTGGGAGTACTGGTAATCTTTGAGGAACCCTAAAAAGAAAATCAGGATTATAATCAAGTCCTGACTGAAGAATTCTGGGAGGTGGGATCAGTTCAATCAGTAGCCTTGAATCCTTTCCAGATGTAGAACTCAGAGGAAACTACAACAAAGGCATTCTGAACCACCAGATCATCTGAGTTATCCATTCCCATTGGAAACTTTTGAGGAAGTCTTCCTTCATCAAACCTGATTTTTATTAACACAGAATGAATCCAGAACTTCTTATTTTCTGTGAGAATAAAGGCAGAACCTCTTCCCAAAGTAACACTTCTTTTGACTTAAATTTTGAAGTCAAGATATTTTTAAAATACATAGTTTAATTTAATCTAGTAGTTTTAATGATAAAATGTCTCTAGCAGTTATCATTTGTCCAAAAGTAGTCAAAAATTTGAAGACAATACAATAAAATTTAGAGTTAAGACTTTCTGTGTATTTTCTATCTTCGCATATATATATATGTATATCCATGCAAAGATAGAAAATATATATAACATTTTATCCCCCTTTTCTTTTCTCTTCAAAGCATAGGCATATTTTTAAACACACTGCAAACCATTTAGAGATATGTTTGGATTTTTGTTGCTGTTTTGAGGGGGACTTGGGGGGTCTGAATCTTTCCTATACTGGACATCTGTAACTTTTTCTGTCTGAGTGAGCAAAACTTAAACTGATTAACTTAGATAATGGTGTACTGGTGACTGGTTCCTCTTACCCCTTCATTTCCTAGGAGTCTAGTCTCGTGGTGAAGATATATTTACTACCAACTCTGGGAGTTATGTTTGCTGTGCCAACTCTGGGAAGTTTCTGGGTCTATGCTGCCATACTCCTGGCTAGTCACAAACACCATTTAAGTGTTTGGCAGCAGAATCTCTTTTAAAAGCCACCAATTTTTCCTGCTTGCACAAAGCCAAACAGGTGTGTCTTAAAGGAGACACACTTCTGGCAGAGCCCACCAGAGAAAAAATGGTTACCAAGAAGGTGGTTTGACTCCATTTTTGTATTTAGAATCTTTTTTCTCAGGTTTTATATGGAGACTATTGCCAGACATTTTGGTATCATATATAAACAGATGTTATTTTCCTGTGTAAACCACTTGCTCCCAAATAACTGATGCAGAGACTATATATGAATTATAAATGCTCAGCCAATAACTCAGGCTTGTTATTAGCTAAGTCTTACATTTAAATTAACTCATAATCCTGTTTATTCTTTGCCATGTGATCGTACCATTATTAGCATGGCATTTTCATCTCCTGCTTCTTCTGTGTCTGACGCAACCCTGACTCTGCCCTTCCCATCATCCTTAGTCTTGTCATTCCACATATAATTTCTGCCTGGCTACTGGCCAATCAATAGTTTATTAAATCAATTCAAGTAACAAATCTTTCAGTGTACAAGAGGATAATTCTATAGAAATTCTGAGTGTATAGATCTTAATAGATATGTCCACAAAAGGACAGGATGATCAGGATTCCCGATGAAAATCCATTTGATTAGTAAAAAGGCAGAGTAGGTAAGTTTGATACTCACAGCCAGTTTTTTACTTATGCTCATGTTTATTTTTGAAAGTTTCTCATCCTGAAAGGAAAAATATTTGCCATGTCACTATCAACACTGACTCTACACACTTGTCTACTTCTTCTTTGATACCAAAGTTCTAAGAACATGTGAAAACAATATGCAAGCAGTGTCCGTGCTACAACTGTGGTCCTTTCTGATTTTATTGTTGATTTTCCTGTTATCAGTGCCATAGCTAATAGTGGAAGAGGCTTATACAAGCAAGTTTGCATTAAAGGGTAAAGATTATTCTATGTTAATTTCACTGTAAATACATTTGAAAGAACTGTAATTTGTAATCTTAGTGTTCCAATTAATGTTACCTTTGCTAATGAGTTTCATAATTAACTTTATTGATTCTCTGCCCTATATAAGTAAAAATAAATGTAACAGTCTAATCTTCTGAGTATGAGCTTTATTCAACTGACCTAACATTAGGGAAAAATATTAGCATGATAAGCACTTTTAATCAAAATTTAGTATTTAATTTTCTATTTCATCAAAATCAATCTTGAAAAGCAATAGTATTCATTTCCAATAAAAATTTAGATTTTACTTTTCTGTTATTCTTAAGCATTTATAAAAAATTAGATGTTGTTAATTTTGTCTTCATGAATTTAATACTTTATGGTTATGTAATAACATTTATATTCCTGAAAAACTAATTTAAATTTCTCTGGACAGGAATGAGTAATAGATGGCCTGTGCACTAAGTCCAGCTCTCACCAGTTCTGTGAATACAACGTTGAAACATAGCTATACCCACTCATTTACATACTGCTTAAGTCTGTGCTACACAGCATAGAAAAGATACTGAAAAAGGACACATAGTTCACAAAGCTGAAAATTCTTATTACATAGCCTTCTACCAAAAAAAAAAAAAAAATGTGTGGCACCTACTATTGTGGATGACCAAAACTTAAGCAATTTAAATGTTATTTTGAAACTGCAAAATATTTTCTTTAGATACAACATAAGAAAAACATAACTCAAAAGCAAATGCTACTGAATCCATTATCTTACAAAATAGTACATGCCATGGTGATCTTTCAGACACAATAACAAATAATTCAATGGACTTAAGTTTTATAAAGAACACTTTTTAACATCATAGGCAGATAATTTGATCAATGCTAATTACTTACACTTTTGAAATGTTATTCTTACATTGAAACAAAATGAGATACTGATTTCATATTAATGCAATTCTATCTGACCAAAGCTAAAAACATACAGTAACAACAAGCAAGTACACAGGCAAAGCCAAAACAGCTTATTCTGCAAAATAAGCTAAAATAAATATTGCTAAAGACTAGAAACAAATAAAAGAAATGTAAGACTCGTTCACAACAAAAGCGTTCAGTAAACTAGTTATATAATGAAATCATCCTCTGTCCCAAGCATGCCACTTAATGCCAACGTTTTAGAGTTATGCTAAGTCAAAAGACAACACAATAGAATTTTATTGAAACACGAAGCAAAATGAAATCATGACATTTACAAGAGAGAAGACGGAATTGGAAATCATAATGGTAAACAAAGGAAGGAGTTCTCAGAAAAACAGATGTCTGTTTTTCTTTAATATGAAGAAAATGGGCTTTAAAATGTGTGTGTGTGTGTGTGTGTGTGTGTGTGTGTGTGTGTGTGTGTAAGAGAGGGGGAGTGAGAAAGAGAGAAGAAGAAAGAGGATCATAGAAAGTGAGAGAGAGAAAGCAGTGATGAATAAAAGAAGGGGTGACTATGTGAAGGCAGGAGGGGAACAAGCCAGAGCTGAATCAGGAGCCACATAGGAAGAAAGGTGGAGAGGGGAAAAATAAGAATAAAAGTGACGACTAATATGTATAACATACTATATGAAGTACATTACTTTTTATGATGTCATAAAACTAATTAAATGGCAAAGATATCTTATACTCATTTCCATTAAGTATTGTAACATATTGAAGATAATGAAAAATAATACATAAATACTAGAGAGTAAAACTTTGTTTCGCAAAAAAATATTTGCTCACAGAGAAAAATTCTATGTGAATTAATAAAAAAATAAGAAAATATAACTAATTTTTAAAAATTTAGATTGCAAGAAATTAAATCAATACAGATGTCAATATCATCCTTATATTCTGTGAAAATATTAGACTGGATAATGGAATTTCAATCATATTAGTAACTTTTGTATTGGTGGGTCCAAAATTCCTTATTAACAAAAGTGTTTTCATGCAAATTAGAGAAGATAAACAATCTATTACAGAGTGAGAAAAATAAAAGTAAAAAATTCATTGAAGTAGAAAGGTCAATAAATATGTAGAAAGAAGTTAGCTTCATTAAGAACTATAAATAAGCAAATAAAAGAAAAAAATATGTTAGGGCAATCCAACTAGAAAACACTTTGAAATTTGCCAAGGTCCAGTCCATCAGGTGCAAAACAATGGGTTCTCATACACACTGACAGTAGACATAGTTAGAGAATCGCTTTGAAGAGTAGCTCGGCAATATCTAATAACAAGGAAAAGCATTCCTCAGATCCAAACATTGAACTTCTAGATACACAGTCCCGAGTACATCAAATACAAGTACACAAGGGTTTTCTGTAGCAATGGTCACCACTGGAAATGATGTAAGTTTCCATCAAAAGACTAAATTGTGCTCTACTTATTCCTAGTTGGCAAATAAATCACCAAAAGCATCTTGATAATGAGAATAAAAAAGCTACATAAAATGTTTATAATATATTTTTAACTTAATATTTTCTTCATTTATTTTATATACAGGCCACAGTTCCCCCTCCCTTCTTTCCTCCTATTCCATCCCTCAATCCTTATCCACTTCCACCATCTCTATTCAGAAAGCGGCTGACCTCCCATGGGCTTGAACAAAGCATGGCACATCAAGTTAAGAGACCAAGCTACATAAAGGCTGAGAGAAGTAATCCAGCATGGGGAAAGATTCCCAAAGGCAGCTAAGCACCAGGGACAGGTGCTGTTCTCACTGCTAGCAGCCTTACAAACAGACTATCACACACATTCCCCCTTTAGGCCCCCTAACTGTCGGCCCAGAGTCCATGGGCTCCAATGAGCTCAGGTCAGCTGTCTCTGTGGGTTCCTACTTTATAACCTTGAAGCCCCTGGTTCCTATAATACCTTCTCCCTTTTGTTAGGAGGATTCCAGGTTCTTGACAGTGGATCTTAGTATTTGCTTCCATCAGATACTTGATAAAGGCTCTACAGTGAGGACTAGGATAGTGACCAATCTTATTACAGTAGGTGACCAGTTTATCATCTTCTCCACTGTTGCTATAGGTTTTAACTGGGGTCATCTCTGTGAATTCCTGAAAGTTTCCCTGGCACCAGGTTTCTCCCTAACACTGAAATGCTTCCCCCAACAAGACATCTCTTTTGTTACAATATAGTATTAACAGTAGAAGTCAGTTAATCTTTTTTTAAACACAGTAACTTTACTGAAGCATAATTAACAATGAAAAGGTGAGTATAGAATGATAGTTATTTAGGAGACATAAGAAAGTATGAAACCTAATATCAAAGCTTTATTGAATGCCAAGCACTTCCTACACTCTCTTTATGTCTTAATGCATTTATACATGAAGATATTATAATAATTTTACAACTGCATAACTAAAGCACAGAGAAGTGAAAGGGCATGTCCATGTTGGACAAAGGTTACTAAGCTGTTAAGACTGGCTTCAGCCCAAAAGATATCACCCCATGATCTGAAAGCTTCATTGCCTAATATCGAGCCCCCCTTGTTTGCTAACATAGGGACAATGCTAGTACTTTTTTAAACTGGAGTTTAAGTATTTTTACATTATATTGTTATAATAATTTTAATCTTTTCTTTATATTTTAGCTTTTAAAGGAAGTTTATTTTCTCTTTCCAGGGAAATGAATGAGGCCCTGTCTTCCTTTGGGTCCTTATTGTTACCTAGCTTCTCTGGGGCTGTGGATTATAACCTGATTACTTTACAGATAATATTCACTTACAAATGATTACATATCACATTTGTCTTTCTGGGTCTAGGTTACCTTACTCAGGTTGATTTTTTAATTGTTTTATCCATATCCATTTACCTTCACATTCACTCATGTTATTGTTTTTAACAGCTGATACTCATTGTGTAAATTACTACATTTTTCTTTATCCATTCTAATCTGTTTTGATGTTCTGGCTATTACAAATAACACTGCTATGAACATAGTTAAACAAGTGTTCTTATGGAAGATATCCCTTGAGTAGACTTGGGTCCAGCAAGGATAGGAACATGAGAAATTGGTCATTGAGGGTAGGGAGAGAATAATGAAAGATATCTTGATGGGGAACATTTTGGTGTTTGCTAGAAACCCGGTACAAGGGAAACTCTCAAGATCTACAAGAATGACCCCAACTGAGACTCTTAACAATAGTAGATAAGTCCCCTGAGCTGGTTATCTCCTGTAGTCAGATTGGTGACTATCAAAATTGTCACCAGAGAGCCTTCATATAGTGACTGATGGAAAGAGAGGCAGAAATCCACAGCCAAACACCAGCCAGGCAGAGCATGGAGAATCCTGTTGAAGAGAGGAAGAGTTGTACCAGCCAGAAAGGTCAAGGTCACCTATAACATGGGTGAACACAGAACAACTAACCTGTGCTCACAGGCACTCACAGACTTGGAACTGACAGCTAAGAACCCTACACAGGAACAACCTAGGCCCTCTACATATATATGACAGTTGTGTAGCTTGATCAAACATAGGACTCCTAGTGGTAAAGTAAGGTCTGTCTCTAAGGCTTTGGCTGGTTTCCAGGAACCAATTCCTCATATTGGGTTGCCTTGTCTAGCTATAATACAAGGAAACGAGCTTAGTCCTGTCTCAACTTGATACACCATGCTTTGTTGGAACCTATAGAAAGCTTGCTTTTTTTTCTGAACAGAAACAAGGGGGAGGGATCTTGGGGGAAAGAGGAGGAAATGGGGGGAGAAGAGGGAGGAAAAACTGTGATCAGGATGTAAAATAAATAAATTTCATTAATAATAAAAAGGATTCTAAATACTAAATAACTTTTTATAGTAACAAGGCTTCCTAATAATTTCATTCCTTATTATCAATAATATTATTCATAATTATTAAAAGTAAATTATTCTTCAAAATGTCACATGCTTTATAAGCATTTTTGGTCTTCATTATTCCTAAGCAGAATTTATTAAAAACAGAACTCTATAGTACTATGATGTGAAAGCCTCATTTGCTTGTTCATGAAGGGAAGTCATTTTGGCTACTTACATATTTGCAAAAGATTAATCCCTGTTGCGGTCTGTGAAAAATTTTGCAGAAATGACTTTGTGAGATTTTTATACTGGGTGAATTACAATATATTTAATAACAGAAAAAGCAAAAGAATAAATTCCTCCATTTCTTGTAATAACATTTACTCTCCCCATTGTGCCCAAAGCTAGTTCACAGTTTCATGGTTCTAAAAACAAATAAGATGTACCTGAGATTTATAGAGATAAACAACAGGCAACACAATTTCGTTTTAAGAAGTCTGACTCTCTATTTTTAATTTTTGATCCACAGGTAATAAATTCATTCATGAAAGGAGTATAAGATGATGTTTTGAATTAGTATGCATTGTGCAGTGGTCAAATAAGGGCAGACATATCCAGTACCTGAAATATGTGTTCTGTCTTTGAATTTAAAGCATCAAAAACATTAAGCTCTTCCACTTACTCTCAAGCAGAGAACACAGTAGTGTTGGAGAGAGTTAAAAGAAGATAGCTCAAAAAATTACAAAGTAGCAATCTGTAGTAGGGTTTCTGGCCTGGACTTTTAGGCCTAGCCTCAAGGTTTAGGCTCACAGACCCACAGACCCACAGAGACATACAGGTGCTTACAATAGTTTTAGGCTGAACAGCCTAAGGCCCAAGCATATAACTTGCTAACTTTCTACCCTTGATCTAACCCATGACTCTTATCCTGTTTAGCCATTCAGCTCAGTACCTTTTCTCAGAGCAGCATAGTTGTCCTCTGTTTCTTCTGGCTTCTCTCTGGCATTCTGCTCTGTTCTGCCTGTTCCTAGAATCTTCTTAGTCTGGTAGCCACATCCACACTTCCTTTCTGCCTTTGGCCAATCAGCACTTTTTTTAAACTCATAGGCAGGGACAATTATTTACAGTGGAACAACATAATCCCCCTACATATCCCTTTTCTCTTTTTAAAACAAAAAGAACTCCAAATCTAATATCCTTCTCCCCCATTATCTATAACAACTTATAAACAACACTATAAATAAACACAAACATCCATAATCCATGTTTTGGGAATGTGGGTGTCGTTCTCTAGGTTACTTCCTGCTGAATAGGGACACTGGCAATCTCATGGGAATCCAAAGAAAAATATAGGATTATACACAAGTTTTTAGTGGAGTAGTCTGTAAGGCTGGGTCATCTCAGCCAGTCTCCTTGAAATTGTTTTGGATACAGAGCTCCGGGAAACTTCAACAGAGGTTCTCTGAAATGCTGAATCATCTACTCCATCCATTTCCATTGGAGATTTTTCAGGGGGTCTTCCTCTATCAAACTTTATGTTCTTTATCCAGGAATAAATCCACAGCCTCTCATTGTCTGTGAAAATAAAAAGAAAACCTCTTCTCCAAAGTAGCATATTTTTGCATTTCAATTTTAAAGTCAACTCATTTGCAAGATATATAGGTTGAAATAACCCAACAGCATTTATAATCAACTGTCTTTTAGCAGCTTTTACTATTTCATTTTCAGTCAAGAAGCTTAAAAATAAGACAATAATATACAGTATCTAGGCATTCTTTGTATTTTCCATCTTTATGTAGCTTGCTTATGTATGTATGTATGTATGTATGTATGTATGTATGTATGTATTTATTTATTTATTTATTTATTTATTTATTTATTTTACTCTATTTTTAAAGGGCTTTCACTACCTTTTCTTTTCTTTCTCTAAACCTCAGAATATATATGTTCAACACACTCTAAACCACTTAGGCTTTTAAAAAAAAAAAAAAACTGTCTTTACTTTATATTTATTTATTAACTTTTTCTGTCTCTGACCACACCTTTTCTTGGCTAGAGTGATTGACTCCACCTATTTCTTTCTGTTTCTGAACACACCTTTAATCTGTCAAGGTCCTTGGCTAAGGATTAAAGGTTGGTAGGATGGATGGATGGCTCCACCCAGCTCCTAATCTAATTTCATAGAATTTATCTTTTTGGCCTAGTTACTAGGGGAATTTTAGGGTCCATATAATCACCAAGTAATGCTTTGCCATCTGCTGCCATTAACTCCATTTAAGTATTAGGCAGCAGAGCCTCTTAAAAACCTCATAAGTGTTTTGTCTCTAAGGCTGAATCAGGAAGCTTCTCTTAAAGCCAAGCCTCAGTTTGCCTCCAGCAAACAGAGCTGATCCAAGAAAACAACACCACTAGAAAGCCATCTTTGATTCTGTTCCTTTTTTGTACTTATAAACAGAAACCTTAAATACATCATTTACAACTTCTTGCTTTTATTGAGGGTCCTGTGAGACTTCAGGAACAAGCCATTTTATACCTTAAGATACACTCCAAAAGCTGCCATTGTAGCCCAAGCCTGCACTTCCTGTCTTCCTTTGACCAATCAGTGCTTTTTATCAAACTCATAGGCAGGGACAATTATTTACAACATAATCCCTGTCATATCAGCAGTCCCTGATATTGAGAAGGAAGGGCCAGCAGTTGCTGGAACTTTTCAACACTTGTGAACGATAGGTTTGCCATTGTTCTTTACCCAGAAGTGAAGTAGCTCTCTAATTCCTAAGGAATTTATTTTAATTTTTATGTTAGTTATCTACAGATCCATATTTTAAAAATATGGTTACATTCTTTATCTAAAATTTTAATACTATTATTCTAACACAAACACCCAGTTGATTATGTGACAAATAGCCATAAGACAATTGGTGAGCTGTGGTACGGATAAAAAGAAGGTGAATTCCCAGTCCATCTTATATGTGTGGTTTCTGACTTGGTGACAATAATTTTTGAAGATGGCAAAAAGATAAGAAGTGCTCAATAGAAATTATACTTTGACTTTTCTTTGTTTTAAACATAATCACATGTATCCTGGGCTGCCCTTAAACTCAGTCTACAGTGAAGAATGACTTGGCACTTCTGATTCTTCTGCCTCTATCTTCCAAGTACTTGAATTTCAGATCAATCATGACAACTAGTTTATATAGTGCTGGAGACTCAACCCAGGGTCTTCTGAATGTTAAGCAAGTACTCTACCAACTGAATCTCAACTCCAGGCTTTGATATTAAGTGTGAAGTTCTTCTAGGGTAGCCACTTGTGGTATGATCCTCTGTTGTGACACTGGACAGCTGCAGCATGTCCCAGTTGTCTCTCAACCCCACCAATTCCAAGGGAAACACCTGAGACTCCACAGTGCACCATGTGACAAAACCTATGATGCTCAGGGCAGACTTTCACCAATATGTGATAGCACAGAAGTTCTCACAGCCCTTGGGCCACCTTCTTCCCAGAAGGTAGGTGAGATACACCAGCTGACCCAGGACTACTCAGCTCCAACCTATACCATTTAGGAAATTTGGAACCAATGTTATTCTCCTGGAAGACTCAGTTCAAGAAAGCAGATTCTGTGGGGAAAGCAGCCTCCTTTCCACTTTTCCCTTCTTTAACTCCCATCTGGCTAACAGGGATGTCTGAAACTGGAATTGCCTGCTCATAGATTAGCTAGCCTAAACACGTTCTTGGATGAACAAGTAGAAACTGTCTATAATACACTAAATCTGTACAAAGAGGAAGCCATTATGAGCATTGAGGATGATGTGTAAGAAGTGCTACCCTAGAAAACTGATGGCTAGAAGAGAAGACCACTGAAAGAGCCTGCCTTATTTCTTGCTAGTGATGCCTTCATAGAGTTCTTTGGGGAAAGCTGACTCCTGAAGTAAATAGAAATAGCACCCTAATGAAAGGGGATGAAAATTAACTGCCCTCCTGTAGATAAACTACAGCATCTACTTTACTAATTCAATACTCATAAATGTTCCTTCCATTCTGTGCTACCAGTATTTTGAAATTTAGAGCAGGGCATTTACTGACAGAACTAGCTAGAGTGGGCAGTAAGAGGAAAAATAAGAATTTGATGGAATTTATTATCTGCAGTCAGGGTGTTCCTGCTTTGAATAATTTCCCCTAAAGCCTCCCCCCTCCAAAAAAAAATACAGACTGTATTCTCAGAGTAGAGAGAATAAGACTTGGCTCAGAATTTTTGTATGTGAAATAAGTTAGTAAGACTCAAATCCAATACTATCTATACTACCAATAATACCTGCCTAACTTGCTCTGATGCGTTATTTTAATACAGGAATAAGCAAGAGCTCAAGGCACTGAGAATAAATAAGGCTAGGCTCCAAGAGAGTGAAGTTTAAAGTCCAAACTTGATCCAAAGCTGATCCTGCTTATGAGAACCAGTGTCAGGGAAATGTTAATGCATGTTGACTGTAAACTACTATGCACACTGTCCTAGACCAGCAAATGAAGAGAAACAGGGCAGCCATGATTAGGAGACAGGGACAGATGCTAACACATGGACAAGCACACATGTACAGTTGCTGCTCATGCAGTTTAATTTGTCTTCTCCAGCAGAAAACGAAAGAGTGTACTGTATGTGATTTATTTGAGATATGCTCCAACACACATAATAAGAGTCATTACAAACAATGAAGAGAAAAAGAAACAGCACCTTTGGGGGGCAAGTTTGTTCCTTTTTCCCTGACTCTTTGTGATGGATTTACAATTATGTGATTCTTCTTATCACTCTTTCCTCATAAACTGGGTTCTTCTGTCCAAGCTGAGTTCTTAATACACTCATGATAGCACATAATAACACTCATAATACAAAAAGTATATATTATTGTGTAAACCTTGAGGTACTAGATGGACATCTGGAATGTCTTTTAGTATGTTATTCATCATTGGAAATCTGACAACAAATGCTGAAATGTGCTTCTTCAGCATTGTCCCTTTGTGTATAACAGGGAAGAGCCATTTCAGAACTTCAGGTTGTTTCTTAAAGCCCTGTCTTATTCCATAGTGACATCTATGTAATTATGAAGCTGGCCTCTCAGTGCTCAGCTTTCAGAAGCCACTGTTTCAAATTCTCCCCCACCCCCACCCCGCCGGCCTAGAGGCAAGCTCCATGATGAGGATTAGAGCGGTAGTTTGTCTTGGAGGTGACCTCAGGCAACAGTGAGGATGTGTGAGAAGAAATGGAAGAAAGAAAATTAAGGACATTCTCAAGCTAGTTTCCATCTTGACTAGTATAGATTAGTTTCATCTTCCCCAAGAGAGGAAACTGAGATGAAGATTCTACCACTGCCCCAGTGACTGGTTGATGGCTGCTTCTGAGACAGGGAGGCATTAAGGCTCCATTACTTTAGACTGTCCCATGATGAAGCAGAGCAGAGTCACAGACAGCTCTGACACCTTAAGTAATAAAGTTAGAGGAGATTGGACCAGACAACAACAGTGTCTTCTGCAAAATGTATTGAAATTTCCAAGGTCCTGGATTATTAATACAGATATTTATCAACACAATTCTTATTCATTAGATATGATACATATTTTTTACCTTTTTGTTTTATATAATTGTAAACGTTTGAATATTCATGACATTTGCATAACAAAAACATAATAATATTAAGTGAACCAGAAAATTATGTCCTCTACTTTTTCATTTAAGTTCATTATTTTCCACTATAACCCTCACATCCAATTTATTGGTTTGACTGCTTCAACTAGATTCTTTCATAAGTTATATTAAACATGAACATATTTTCTCTCTTCCTCTAGACTTTTTTTGGGGAAGATGGAGCCTTAAGTTTATATATGTATGTGTGCTTATGCATGTGCATGTGTTCCTATGTGTAACTATGAAAGTCAGAAGTCAACCACAGATGTTGTTCCTTTGAAGTTATTCAACTTCTTTTTGTGAGAAAGAATCTCTCATTGAGACCTGTTGTTTGCTAGTTTGGAACACCAGCAAGTCCCATAGAGATAAGAAGCCATCTCCAGACTCAGTTTTTTTTTTTTTTTTTTTTTGGTGCTATAATTGAACTTGAGACTTTACACTTGTACAGCAGGCATGTTACCAAATGAGCTGTTTCCCTATACATTATCTTTCATCATGCTTTTAAACTCAGTGATTTTTTACTACTATTTAATATTAGAATATTGGTATATTAGCCAATTGGTTTACCAACCCAAAATATGTGGCACGTGATATATTTAAGGAACTTATTAAGACTGGTCATTCTCATCTTTTATTATTATAAAGATTAGGGGAGATAACTATTTAGAGTCCTGATGTCTGAGCATATCTATAAAGTAAATTACAAGAAGTTTGATTAATTTACTAAAAGCTGTATGCATTTTCAATTTTAATATATACATGTGCTACAAAGTATCTTTATAAATTAAATCTACTTGAATATTTAAATAAAAATTCCATTATCTTTCCACTTTGCTAGTAAATCTTAACTTATTTAAGTTGGTAGATCATGAGAATTCACACTCCAGAAAATACTGTTAGTATATAAAATACTTGGTGTCACTACAAAATTGTCAGTGGTTTTTTTGTCCTAAAGAACTGTCCAAAGCAAAGATTAAAACCGTTTAATTGCTACTGTGAATTAATATTTGATAAGGTCATTGGGTGAAAATGGGTATATTGTAAGATGGTTGACATGGAAAATGTTCTCAGTGTTGTCTTAGCCCATATGGAAAATCCAGTAATAGTTTTGTGAAATAAAATTATTTATTTGAAACTTCATATTTCAAAGAACATCAAAAATGAATATTACAAATGATAACAACACTAAATAAATATTTCTTATATATATGATTGTGCTTTAGTATATGTGCAGGTCTACATACATATGCAGGTGCCCATGTATGTGTGTGCTTGTGCATGTGGGGGCCAGAGATCAACCCCGATGCTTTCTTATGCTGCTAACCGTCTGCTGTCCTGAGGTAAAATCTGCTATTGAACCTGAAACATCTGAATTTATCCATGTTGGCTTTCCCAGTAGCCCACAGATTCTCCTGTCTCAGTAATCCTTTGTATAGCAGTTACAAGCATGGGCAATTATGCCAAGCTGTGATTTTTCATTTATTTGTTGTTTATTTTTGCTTGGACTCTTGGGTTTCAACTCAGTTCTCCAGCATGTACAACAAATGCTGAACTGACCTCAACATCTCTCCACATGATTTTTATTTACTTTTATTTTTTTTTACTAATCAGCACATGAGTTTTATTCGGGACAAAAACATCACCAGCTATTTGGCTTATGTCTTTTCCACACACACACAGTTGGAGATTTTTCTTTATGACACTTTTGGCCTCATTGTCAGTCTATGAAACGGTATGACACAGAAGAAACTTTAATGGCATGTTCTTTGATTTAAGCAAGTTGACTAGCTATCATTTTCTTCTGGAAAGGGGAAATTAATTTCTTATACTTTCCTCAGGCTGGAAAGATAGTCTATAACACATACACACCAAAATTTTTCTTTCTACCTGAAAGATTGATTAATATATATCATAAAAAATGTAAATCTTTCAGATTCTTGTCACTTTTATGGTCTGAAGAAGATGAATTCAAGCAGAATTTCAATATTGCTTGAGCCTCTGGCCTCAAAATAATACAGTCATGTCATTGGGGGAAAGTCTTTGGAACATGCTGTGCTATAATAGTTTACAGATTCATAAAAAGTATTGATCAAGCTTCGTCTCCTATAGTTCTAAATAAAGTATTAAAGGATTTTATCTTCTCAGTGACAGCAGCCTGATAGTGCTAAGCATGGCAATGAACAAAGCTTGAAAACCAAATACAACCAACAAATATTACACATCTGGCCCTGTGTTTAAGTGAATAATCATGTTAACAGTACAGGCATGGAAAGCTGCCCCCTTTGACGTAATAATTAGCTGTTTATTTGTGAACAGATTTATGCCTGGTAACATTGGCAGCTTTAGAATCCAAAAAGTCAGTTATATCACAGTAAGACAGTTTATGCAACTTCAATATGAATCCAAAACACCGTCCACTTCCTTTCTATTTTCATGGTTTTGGTGATACGCTGCTGGGTTCTGAAAATATTATTAATATCAGTATGACAATAATCCTGCAATTTTACTTGTTCCTGGTGCCCATGTTCAAAGTTTATTTTCTGAAGCAGACTTTTAAAAACTTAATATTGATTTGTTTCTGGAACTACAAATACTATTTTCCCCTATAAGTAATATAATACAATTTACCATTAACCCAAAAGTTCATACATGAGTAAAATTTATTTCTTCTTTGCCAATTGCCCTTTTGGTTTTGATGTTCACACAGTTACATTCTTCCAATAAGAGAAAAACTGGAGCAGAGTGCTAAAACTCCTTAATCACTTGGTGATAATAAAACTTCTGTTACACTGGGATCATTCAAATCAGCTAAGGTTTATATTGCTGTCAACAGACACACATAAGTTCTATGGTGTTTACTGCTGTACCAGTCTGTAAGTCTCTGGTTCTGTTGGTGTAGAAGAAAATAAGGAGTGTCTACAGTCATATACAACCTCTGTTACAGTTTAGGTCAAAGATGCTCATGAAAAGTTCTTGTGGTAGTGTAGATAGGAGGGAAGAAGTGTTAAGTAATGGGTCTGTTGGTGACTGGAGGTGACCTTGAAGGTAACAGTGAGACAACCAGCATCTGCTTTTCCTCTCTTTCACTTCCCTACAATGGACTGAGCAATTTTGATCTACTCTGTTCTCCCACCTGGTATGTACCACAGACCCAAGCTACTAAAGAAATGCCCATGTCTCTTTCCAAGTTCATTTGTCACATATTACAGTAATAGGACGTTAAAATAATGCCTAATTCCCATGTGTAAACATGTTTACCAACATGAAAAATAGTTCAAGAAGAGAAGCACACACACATTTTTTCTTTAAATAAATGAATTATTAGGGGAGATCTGAGGTTTTGAGAATTCTCTAGAAAAAAGACACAGCTTCTTCACTGTTTTGTCAAAAATCTAAAATCTAATGCTGAAAAAATGTCAAATGCCCTTTTGCAGTACTCAATAGTGATTAATTGATATTTAAATGTTTCTCTAATTAAATTGGGAAAGCAACTAATCTTCACTATTATCAAATTAAAGAGGTTTTCCAAAGAGCATCAGTGCTGGCACCGAGAGGGTGCTCCCTTCTTGGACGAGAAGGGGTATTTCTCAATAATTGCTTTATAGGCAATTCGAGTTACATTTTTTATTTCATTGCTGATTAAACCAGACCTCTCCCTGGATACACAAAATATGGTAACTTCTAACAGTACTGATGTTAGAGATTATCTTTTTATTCTGAAGAAATAAATTTTTCAGCTAATAATGCAAGTGTTTCAATAGAAAATGAATATAGTTCTAAGAAGCAATGTTTCTGACTGAAAGATATACACTCTGAATTTTCACAAGAGCAATAAATTAAAACACATTCAATATGACTGATAGTAGAACCCCCCCCCCAAGAGATGTTCATTAGGCCAGCGGTGTTTTTTACAGTTATTTTAATATAATACAAAAGTGAGGCTGTTTTCAGGAATGTTTCAAATCCTTTCCAGGAAAGTTGTCACGCAAATGATTATTCCTTATTACATGTTTTAAATTACATTTATGTGTGCTCAGTGAGGAAGGAGGACTTCCCCTCACTGATTCTCTCATTTCACCATGTAGATCCCACTGATAAAACTTAGGTCCTCAAGTTTGTCAGCAGGAGCTTTTTCTCACCATCTCACCTGCCCCACAAAGCAATATTTATTTTTATGTTGTGGATTTTAATGAAATGTAGAAAGAAAATACAAAGGAGATGTATTCAATGTGTGTGGGAGGAAGGACCAGTAAGAGATCTAATGACTCAAGTCTGTTTTTCTGATTCTGAAGTGAGATTGAAGTTTAAATACAGGGTGAAGTTTGTGCACATCTATTAAGTCCCCATCAGGGTGGGGTCCTGTCCACCACTGACTGGTTTTCACTGTCTTCCTATTAAGTTGTTAAAACTGTTTGAAACCTGTTCCTGAGAGACGAGATCTCCACTAGCTGGTGTCCTGTCCTTGTCCCGAAGAAGATTCTTGGAACTCCCATTTCTTTGTGGTCCACTGTTTTATTAGCTTGCCAATTAGACTGAGAAACACAAGAGTCTCTTTATAATATCTTTTTTTCCAGGCTGCTTACAAATTCAAGACAGGAACATGTAGAAGTCAAAGGTCTAATGGTCCTTTGGGAAATAGACCTCAGTTTTTTGTCTGTCTTCCCTTAGACAAAAGTGAACAGTTTTGTAAGAACCCTGCAAAATGGGCAGATAGTTCCCCACCTACCATAAGTAGTCAGTGGTTTCCTTTAAAATCTAATCACTGTGTTGGAAATAAGACAATTACAAATTCTAGAAAGCAGTGAAAATTAACCAGTTTTTAATGCATAATCTTGCAGAAAGAGACACCAGCATAGAAGCAAAAGACAAAAATGGGAACCACACCATTTGGTTTAAAACAATGAATAGGTTTTAAATCTCCTTTTTTTTTTTTTCTTTCTCTCATAAGCCAGAGCTCAGCTCCTTCCAAAATTTCCCCATCTTATTGCCTTAAGAGGCAAAGCCTTGACTAATGAACAATGTGTTGCTTAAGATTGTCCCCTTTTCTGATTGTGGAGTCAGTCCATTAGCAAACTGTATCTTTCTGTACCTGTATCCTTTTGTCTCTAAGAGTTTTGAGCTAAGCCAGCAAGAGTCACAGCTAGAAGAAAGAGAAGAGCCTGGTGCCTCATGTTTGTCAGTAACCCTGATAATTAGACATGGGCCTCTTACTGAATATTCACAGTATCAAGTCACTTCTTACAATTCGAAGTTTGCAAAGGAAGCTGTTCCACCAGACAATTCCAGGACTCCTCTGATGGACCATATGCAAAGCTAATGAGTATGATGTGACTGTCTCCAGGGTTGGTGTGAGAAGACAGCAGAAGCAAGGATTTCAGCATTTAGAAGTCCTATCAACCTGCTTCTCATTTCACATTGGAATTTATGCTACTCTGTTGAATTAAATCTCTCCACCTAGAGAATTGGGAGACTCCATGTTTAGTTACTATGACCAGGTCAGAGATAGTTTCCATGCCAAGATTGCATTGAAATTTGACCTTCTGTGCAATAATGTTTAGAAGTGAGACCTTCAGAAAAGGGTTATGCTATTGAGGATTCTGTTCTGGTGAATAGGATTATCTCCCTTATAAAAGGACTTGGAGTTAAGAGGAGAACATCTTGGGAACAGCCTTTTGAGACACAACACAGCTGCTGGTACGTCAATCTTGAACTTGCCAACATTCAGATATGTAAGAAGTGAAATTATATTCTTAATAAGTTGCACAAACTAAGATGTTTTGTTATAGCACCATGGATAGACTAAGACAGCCTGCTCTGACTCAGGTTATGGAAGACGAGAGACATCTTAGCCTGAGTCAGAGAATACTTATATGTTCTCTGGAATTTACTCAAGGACAGATAGTTTTGTTCCATTCATCTCATAAGTTCCTGACCATAGTGTGCTGAGCCACTTGTGGGAAATGTTTATCTTCATTATCATCCTCTATGGTAAAATGCAGGCAGAAAGGGAGTATGGAATGTGATATCCATGGCCTTTAGGGTTATTGTTATGGTTTAGTAGCCACTGGATACCATAACTAACTGGCCCTCCCTTCTAGAACACTTTCTTCCTTTCCTTGGCAAGGCTCATTCCTCACACAGATAACCTCCACCAAACCTACAGCTCTACGTTGAGTCATTCTCTTGTTGTTTAGATTGAAAAATAGAGATAACACTAAGCTTTTTATTTCCTTTCTTAAATCAAAATATCAGTATGTGATGGATGCAGAAAAAAATGAATTAAAAAATAAAAATATAAGAAAAAGAGCTTTAAATTTTTACTAAGTAAAGAAAAATAGTAAAAGTCAGAATACGAAACATAAATATGTGCTTTAGAAGAATTTTTCAACTATTCTATCTGATTTGAAAAATAGCAACATAAAATAAATCAATTTATTTGGAACGTAGAACCTAGTATGATGAGACTCATTGGGGCTATTCACATGTGAAATATTGTTTCTAAAGATAGGGGGAAAATATTCTAATTAAAAAACAATGACATGGTTAGACAGGAAGATACACAGTTAAAACTTATAATTTATTTTGTTTATTCAAAGGGAAAATCTGTTCAGAAGGCTGAAGGATGATCAATATCATTCAGTGGGTTATCAAAACCCAGATGCACTCCTCTGGCACATTGTACACATGCCAGGCTTTGTCAGTCATAGGCTCTGGTCAATACATAGATCACAGAGACAGAGACAGCAGAAATAAAAGCCTGCTTTATTATCTTTCCATTTCTTCCTTCTCCCACTTTGTGCTTTTATTACTTCATAAGCAAATGCTCCTCATAATTGTTCCTGTATTCAGCTCTATATGCATAAGACATCTTAGTGGCCCATCTTCAAAGCCCGTGGCCCTTCCTTAAAGCTGAACACATTCATTTTCCATGATTCTAATGCATCCATCAAGTTGGGCTGGGAAGACATTTCAGTCCATCCATAAAATTCTTGTCCTGAAAGCATGAAGACCTGTGTGCTAATCCTAATACCCAAGTGAAAAGCCAGGCCTAGTGAAGGTATGTGCTGAAGCAGCAAGTTCCATGTAAACAAGAGAACTTGCCTCAAAATACAAGGTGGAAGACACCCCCAAAAATGACACTTGATACTTGATGTTGAGCTCTGATTCACACACACACCACACACACACACACACACACACACACACACAGAGAGAGAGAGAGAGAGAGAGACTATATATATATATATAATATTAAGCTTTCTATTTTCATTTAATTGCTATTATTTGTTTATATATAATTCTCACCATTTATTTATTTTTATTTTATCACTCTTTAAAACTAAAGGTTCTAATTGCTCTCTTACTTAGGGATTCTATTGCTACAATAAAACATCATAATCTAAAAGTAAGCTGAAAGGAAAAGGGTCATTTGGCTTACCCTACCATATTGGTTTTCATCATCAAAAATAGGCAGGACCCTGGAAACAGGTCCTGATGCAGAAGCCACAGAGCATTGACGCTTACTGGCTTGTTCTCTATGGTTCCCTCATATGCTCTGTCTCTTCAGCTGGACTGCGAGCTCGACCTGGTGCTTAGCTATGGATCTGTGCTTCTACCTTCACCAGTTGCTGGATGAAGGTTCTCTGCTGCTGTGGCTCTCCCAGAGGCTGTGCCCAACCCTTCCTTTCTTATTCATCCCCAAGATCTCACATTAAAATCACAAATAATTTTAAAAGTCCCACAATCTGCAAAAATTAAAACGCATTAAAATTTCAATCTTAAATAGCTAATCTTTTCTAAAACTCAAATTATTTTCTAAAATTTAAATCTCTCAACTGTGGTCTGTGGTGGTGGCAGCTAATAAGATTCCAGGGTCCCGGGCTCCTGAAGGCCCATTGATAAAGGGCAGCTGGGACCTTGAGAAGGCCTGTTTCCTGGTTCCTGACTGCTGGAGAGACCAGTTTGGCATCCATTGTCCATCGCTAGGATACTCTAGTCCCTGTTCAGGCACCACTATAAGCTGTTACCTGTACCGTGAGTGTTGGTTTATATTTTAATAAATATTAATCTTAGACTGGTGCATTGTAAGTGAAATCCCACCTACAGTGGGCTTCAATAAAATAAAAAATAAATACTTTTGTACTTTAAGAGGGGGAGAACTAGGACACAATCACAATAAAAGCAAAGAAAAGCCAAACTCCAAAGATGTAAACAACTCAGCTTCCACTATCTGATTCACTTATGATCTTCTGGGTTCCTAAAGGGCTATGTCACTTCAGGCCCCTCCCTCTGCAGCACATACAGCTTCACTTCTAGGCTCCAGATGGCTCTACTCCATTGCTCCTGCTATTCTTGGTGGTCATCTCATGCTACTGGTATATTCAAAATTCTGGTGTCTTCTGTGGCAGCTGAGGTGCATTTTCACCAAAAGATAGGTTTTCCTCATGGTACCAAACCTCAGCTTCTCTGCATGACCCCTTCAGTCCTGGACTTTCAATTGTTACTAAGGCTGCACTTTCACCAATGGCCTCTCTTGACTTCTTATAGCACCATGCGTCAGCTTCTCTCCATGACCTCAAAACCACTACCACCTGGATGACTCTTAGGCCAAATTCAGCTGCCAGCAGAAGATACAACCAAGGCCAGTTTGTAAACACAACTTTTGTGTGCTGACCACGAGAAAACACTTTTCAAAAGATTTTTACCTCAATAATGTTGGTGTCTTCCTTATCATTGCTATTTTTTTAGCTCCAGGTATCCAGCATCAAATGTCCTAGCAACATAAAGATTTCACATTTGTCTCTTATTAAGCATAGCTGACTCTTTAGCCCCTGCTGACCATAATGATAGAATCTTAATTAAAAGTATCAAATGGCCCTGAGAGAGTCTTTTAATTTCACGCTGAAATTTTACAGCCAGACTTCTCTAGTTATTCTCCACATTCTTATATTTCAAGCTCCTCAAGAATATTCAACTGAGCTCTCAACACTCAATGGCTTTTCTAGCCCCAAATTTCAAAGTTAATCCATAATCCTCTGGGAAACATGGTCAGGTCTATCACAGTAATACCCAACTTCTGGTACCAATTCCTGTTTTAGTTAGAGTTTCCATGACAGTGAAGAGACACAATGAACACAGCAACTCTTATAAAGGAAGGCATTTAACTGGGGCTGGCTTGTAGTTCAGAGGTTTAGTTCATTATCATCACGATAGAAAACATGGCAGCATGCAAGCAGACAGGGTGCTGGAAAATAAGCCAAGAGTTCTCATCTGGGTCTTTGGATCAGCAGACAGTAGAACAACGTGACTTGAGCCTCTGAAACCTCAAAGCCCACTTCCCCCTGGAAGACCACAAATACTACAAGGCCATATGTCCTAATGCTTTCAAACAATGGCACTCTCTATGAACCTATGTGGCCACTTTTATTCAAAATACCACATCCCATTCCCTGTACTCACTCCCCCCAGTCTTATATCCATATCACATGCAAAATGCATTTAGTCAAATTTCAAAAGTCTCTGTAGTCTATCACAGTCTCAACACAACTTCTTAGTACAAAGTCTCTGATAATTATGGAACTCTCTTAACAGATCTTTCTCACACAACAATGAGGTTACAGTTTTCAGAGTTCTGAGCTACAGGTGATCATAATTTTATACTTTCCACTTCTCTGTGTTGTTTTTCTAAATGTAGAAAAATATCAGTATAGTCAGAGGAGTGCTCTAAAACCCAGCTCAAGACAGAGACAAGCAAAAAAGGGAGACTCACTTTATGTCATTAGTTAGTACTAATGATACTTTATCCCTCTCTTACCACATCTTTGGGGTAAGTGATGTCATGGCTCTTTGAGGATGGACAGCATTTATCTTGCAAGAGATACTTGCTTTGAATGTTATGAATACAGTTAAAATAGTTGTTAGAAATTCATCATGGATCATGCAGTTTACTTCTCAGCTAAATTGAATATGATGCCAAAGACAGAATATGACAGACAGTGGGGAACTAGATGCAGGATATGCTGTGCCATGGAGTGAGGAAATGCAAGAAACATGCCTGTCATTCACAGTCAGGTCTGATGTGCAAAAGAAGTTGTCAAGCTTAATCAATAACATTAATTTGAGAAGAAGAAAGGGTGAGGCAGAAAACAATGGCAGTATGCCTATAATTTAAAAGAAAACATAGTGGTACTGGATGAGGAGAAAAGGGAGAAATAAAATATAAACATTTATATCCAGACATTCAATAATGGCCCAGGAAGGACAACATTCTGATGAATCCAAGCTGGAGGTTCAATTACTTGTGAGGTTGATACCTGTGTATTATAGATGAGTGCATTGACCATTCAAGCATGGAGCTCCCTGGACATGGAAAGAATTAGTGTGAAAATCTATCCCTCTTATTCCTTCCATTGTTACTGATCATCTCTCTGAAAATAACACAGTTTCTTATTGCTTTCTTAGCTTCTTCCCTGCCTGTGTTGACGTAGCTATATTTCTTCTTGAAATAACAAGAGATACATTCTGGTTTTTACAAGTGTCCTTTCTTACCAACTCTAGATGCACTGAAGTGATTATAATTTCAATGAAAACTCAGGAAAATATCCACAACTGTAATGTCCATTTCAAGTATACCATGCTGAGAGGTACTGACTGACTTTACCTTTTCATCACTTCCTCTCGAATACCTCTTTGGAGCTCACATGTGATGCCATCAACATGTACCTCCTCAGTCTCTGCAGATCGGCCTTCTACTGATCTTTAGCACATTTGGGTTTTACTCAGTGTTTCTTTGAACCTATATTCTGCCACAGCTCTGCTGCATTGTCTTTTGGATATAGAAGGGTAAAGAATGATGATTCAGGCTCAGAGATTCAAATAAACATGATTCAAAAGAACCCTGGAACCTGGCTGCCTATGAACCAATGCTGGGAATGTAGAAGCAAGATGTATGCCGTGAGCTGGAGCCCACCTGTGCCTTCACGGGGGCCCGAGGCTAGTGTGGGATATGAGAGTGAGGCTTTGTTGCAAAAACAAACAAATAAACAAAAATGGCTGAATTAAATGATGTAAACATTAGGATTCAAAGGTACAGCTAACGTCACCTGCCAACCTATTGAAATTTTTCTTTTTAAGGATGTGACAATCTTGGGATTGCTGGATTTAAGGCTAGTGGCTAAACAAAGGTACAGATCAATAGTCTGTACCAGGGGAAAATGTAATTATGCTGAGGTGTCCCAGTGTGTCACCAGGCTCACAGTGGCTTCATTCTGCCACATTGTCACATCTGTGATAATATTCAGATCAACTAAAAGGTATGTGTGTTGGCAGATTTTCTGAGCATGCTTTGAGAAAGCATTAACTGGGGAACATCCTTCAGAATAGACAGATGCATCCAAATGGCAGTCTAGATATGGAGGGCTGAGAGATAGCAGAGCTGTCTTGCTTCCACTAGAAGTTGCTACATATCTCTGTCCTGCTGCCGCTGACTCCAGATTCCTCTGAAGACCAGCACTCAGCTGCAACCTTCAGGCTTTCAGCAACAATGACCTCTATTGGAGCACTTACCCTCTATCCTGTAGGCTAATCTGCTGAGTCGCAATTTATATATATGTGTATTCATATGTATATGTATATGAAGATATATGCTTTTATGTGTATTTATCTACACAACTGTGTCTAATAGAAAACCTGGTGGCTACTCACCTTTAAATTTTAAATAATTTCTTAAATAACAACAACAACAACAACAACAAAAAACCAGGCAGTGTGGGAGGTTCCTCTTGCTGTTTTATATCTCTTTCTTTTAGTCCAAGCTCTCTTTTTGAGACACAAGAGTGAAGCCTGTGGGGGGAGGGCGGTTATCACAGCTTCTGCCGCATCTCTGGTGGTAACCCTCACATGACACTAGGATATATGGATCCAAATGTTATATTTTGTAAAGACATATAAAATTCACAATGCCCCTTATATATCAACAAAAGATCCTAAATAAAGCAAACTAAATACAATGTCACTTATTTAAAGCAGGTATACCTAATAAATCAGTTCAGAGCCATATGCTTAATGTTATTCATGCATACCAAGAATTAAGTTACATAAATAGTTTTTAGTTATTTTCTTTGATATACTTTATTAACATAGCATTAAGGCTCTGCCATATGTCCAAAATTTTAATCTTTGGGATTCTAGAAATTTAAAATTCCCTTCCATTGCAAGAGGATGATGGCCTTTCTGTTGACACTATTTTTATCTACTTAAGAGGTGTTTAATCACATTCTGTCATTGATCCATTTCCCTAAAGATCTGTATCAGTCAAGACTGGATTTGATTAAGAGTTATCATCTAAGTGGCAAGGCAATCATTCACATGCTAAACTTCAGACATGACCCAAGTTTGGGCTGCTCTGCTCTGCATTCTAGTCATCATAGGCCTCTCTTACTGTTAGATTGTGCTGCTTCAGAGTCTTGAACTTCAGCCTCATTTCTTTTCAAAACCAAGTCCAAAACGTGCCCTTCACCTTCCTACAGCAGGCCTGAGCTGCATCATGGTTTTATAGAGAACCCCAGGCTCCCTGCCTTAGCACAGAGCAAAAAACATTCTCTGGACTGTCTTTTCATCCCTGCCTTTTTTCTGTTGATTTGAAGTTTGTGTTCACAGCTACTATTTTAATCCTGTTACCCTTCTAAAAATTACAAGGAGTTTTATGGAATATAGAATCATAAAACATAATAATTAATTATCCTTGTCAGTTAAATATTTGTCTGGACATTTTCAATTCAGTTTTCCTGACACTTGCATTTGTTTCTAGGGGTGGACGCCTAGGAAGGATGGCAGAATTTTGAGCCCTGTGTACCTGGATTGTCATTTTCAGATCATTTGGGGAGATGCTGAGACACTGCTGCAGTGGAAGGAAATTTGCAGATGTAATAAGCTCTAAATTGCACAGGCCTGTCCTTAGGGACTTAGGCAGGCATGCCTGAGCTGATGATTTACCTCTGCTCTTTAAATGTGAGTCCAGAAGTCAGTGGGGTGGAGGTGGAGAGAAAGCCAGATGGACGTTCACTGGGGGAGGAGTCAAGTTGGAATGTTAGGTACCACCATTGGAATTGGAATCTTCAGGGCAAAAACGTGCTTAGTCAACTTTGACAGCTAGAAGGACAGTGTGGGTCTCAGCTCTACAAGTACAGAGAGCTGAAGTTTATGCCTAGAAATGAATTTGGGGCTTCAAATGAGAAGGGAGGCTGATGAACACTTTTGGTTTTAGCTTACAGAGCCACTGAATGTTACAGGGAGGTGAGTGAGCTACTGAATTTGTGGTCATGGAGCAACAATACAATTTTTGAGTATTTCTTGTCTATCCATTCATTGTGCACATTCTATAGGGTTTGTTTTATACTTCGTTTTTAAAAATATTGCCAAGAATTTGAATCAGAGTTAAATTCCACATGCACTGGAAAACACTCAGAATGGAACTCTATGCACCAGATTTAATTCCAGTGTTCACACATAATGTCTTATAGCCTTTATCCATACCCAAAGATGTCTTTTTTTATTTCTTTATCCAATATATATTGTGTATAATATGCATGTGTATATGAATGTCTGCATGTGTGAGAGCATATGTATATATGTGTGGTAGTAAGCATATGTGGAGTCTCAACGTTGGCATCAGAAACCGTGGTTCATCAATTTGCTACCTCATTCAACAAGGCAGGGTCTCTCAGTTAAACCCAGAGTTCAGTCTGAGTAGCCGGCTTGCTCTGGGGATGCCTATCTTTGTCTGGAACTATAGGACAGCCCCTTAGTTTACCCAATGTGTAAGTGGGTTCTGAATATCTAAGCATGAACCTTCCCACTCTTGCATGACCTTGACCACTGGGCCTTATCCTAGTCCAAAACTTCATTTCTAAAGGAAGTAAAAGTATGTATCTATTAAAAAACATAAAATACAAAGTAACGTCCCAGATTGTATGTATAAAAATTTTCCCTAGAATAAGCTATCACTTTACCATATTTTATTCACATGTATGTGTACAGAAAATATCTGATAATTTTTAAACTACTTGTTTTTTCCTAAAATACATCAAATTGTGATTATAACTTTTACAGTTTAGTGTAGTCATCTAAAAAAAGTTGAAAATAACAATTTAATTCAAGACATGATACAATTACTATTGACACTCTTTAGTTATGTGAGGAACATTTTAGATATCAACAGAGGTGAAGTAATATGGACAAAACTGTTCTTAAAAATAAGACAATAAAGAGTCAGCACCACTAGGATGTCACTACTGAAAGTCTAACATTCAAGAGAAAATATAATGATGGGAATCAAGAAAAATAAAGTTTCTTTTTCCAATACATTGGAAAAATTTCTGAATCCAGTGTCTCATTGGTACATTTCATAATAAAACTGCAAGAAGAAAAGTGTCACCAGGAACACACAGTGATATTCTCTGAATAAACCATCCTCTGAGGGAAAGTAGAAACCATAGGAGAAGTTTTAGAGAGAAAGGAAATGTAGAGGAATGTGTGATAACCACTCACAAACACTGGAACATTAAATTAAATGAAGCCACACATCACCACACACAAGCTACACATAAGTGATAGCATAAATTTACAGACTTGATGTCATGATGTCAATTCATTTAATCAAAATAAACTTAGAACTCCAATTACATTTAATTACTTGTAGATTTGTTAGGTGTTTGCTGTTGACAAAACTCAAATCTCTATATTTTCACTGTCTTTATTGCAGTTGTATTTATTTTGTGTCCCTGAGTGTATCCATGCATGTACAGTGTGCTTGTGGCTTTTGGAGATAACCTGCAGCAGTCTGTTCTCTTCTTTACTAATATGGGCCCTAGGAATTGAACTCACATCCTCAGGCTTGTTACAGGTGCCCTTCCTAAGGGATTCACATCACTGGCCCGCTTGTTTGTTTGTTTGTGTTTGTTTCTCTAAAATACCTGCTTTATATGTAAAATTTTCTAGTGACCATGATGTTTATAATAACTGCCTTGAATATGTCTGGGAAACTGGAGTAACTTATTTCAAGGGAAAAATGATAATCAGTGAAAAACAACAAATTAGCAAATGGTGCCCATTTTTCTCTATAAGGGACAAACTATTTCTTTGTACTAAGGATAACACAATAACTTACTCCTAACACATAGCATGCTGGACTGCCTACAAAATAGATAAAAGAGGATATATCTTTCTGCTCAGGATTATAAAAGCAGTTTTTGCAATAGTTTTTAATTTTTAAAATAGAGAAGTTCTGAGGAGGCTTTTGAAATTTATTACTGGAATATCCTTCTCAACCCAAGAGAGTAAATAGTTTTATTTTTATTTTCTGAGCATTAAGTTACTTGGTTTTATTCTTGCTCAAGGCTACTCTTTGCCCAGGAAGATGAAGTGAAAAACTCATAATAGATATTTTTTTATCATTACAGCTATAATATAAACACATTTTTTTAAGAAAAAAAAGAGACAACTGATTAATTCATTCACTCAGCAAATATTTATTCCCAGCACATCCTTCTGGTGGACCTTATTCAAATGACTGCAAGGACAGGAAGGCTAGTCTTCTGTGAAAGCTCTGAACAATGGCTAGTTCTGTAATACAGCTACCTGACTGAACATTTTGATAAACTATCAGGTTGAAGTTCACCTTCAAGTTGCTAAGCACAATTACATGTTATTCTGAGATCACATTTGATACAGGGGACCTATCCCACCAGTAGCTAGTTTTCCTATATTCCACTTCTCCATCTTCTCCATGTCCCCACCTCCATAGCTCAGGCATAAACTCATGTTACTATCGTCCCTTGCCCAGGTGAGTTCAAAGGTCCCCTCACTCATTTCCCTGTCTCTAGCCTTGCATACAGCACAAGTATCCTGGAAGTGAAGTTCCAAGGCCTATTCCCTCACCCTCCCCCATTGTTCTTGAAATCAAGTTTACATGCTTGAAACAGTGTGAGCAACTCCTGCTAACATGTGCAAGCTCCTATCGCTCACACCAGGTACTCCTCAGCTTTAGCAGTGGTGCTGAGATGTTTCCTTTCTCCCTGTATCCTGAGGAGAATCCTCCTACTTCTGACCTCTCATACTCTCACTTTCAAGTTTAGAGTTTATTTTCATTTCTGGAAAGATACTCCTATAGTCTGTCCAGCCATCCCAAAGTTACCCTCCCTATATCACTTCTTCATATATCTCCCTATATAATTTCTTCAAAGAATATGTACCTGTCTTCACTACCCTCCCACAGACCTGGAGAACTACTGTTATCCTGTCTGCAATGCTATGCATGATGCCCAGAGAAAGACACATGCTGAAGAGAAACATTTAATAAGGAATGGAAAGAACAATGAAATCAATGATGGCAGGCCTCTACCCCACTGAAATGCAAATATATGTAAGCCTTCCTCCAGAAGGCTCTCTTTATGACTTATTCCTAAAAGTTGGAGAACACCTTGACAAATGACAAATTAAGACTGAGGACTCTGATACAATCATGGTAATTATGTTACAAAATTATTTTAAGAAAATCATTCAAAGACTATGTAGAACACAGGAATAAAGGGTAGAGTTTGGCACTGTTGGGCCTGGGAATGGAGTAAACATTGGGCCTCAGAGCTATAAGCCAATTGCTGCCATAAATTTGGGAGAACATCTCATGCAACTTTGAGAAGCAAGAACAGACACACACACACACACACACACACACACACACACACACACACACACACACACACACACACACACACGAGAGGAATTTTCTCTTTTCTTCCATTCTTTAGCCCTGCTCCAAGATCCCTCTCATGGAAAAAGAACTAAAATCCAAAAGGTCAGGAAATGTTCTGTTTTTCACTATGTCCAACTAGAGGGATGGCACTTGGCTGGGGGACTGAGGTGTCTGCACAATACCAGTAGATTGTAAGAATGAGAGAAAGAAAGTGATCACAATTTTCTGCAGGGCTGGAGGTGAATATGGGGCCTCACACATGTTAAACTGGGAACTGTTGCCCACTTCCCGACTCAGAGGAACAGTTGGAAATATTTAAATGTTGGAAGGAATCGATATACTTTAGTAGAATTCCAAGCAAATATTGCCTTTCTTAGTATAGCCTTTTAAAGAAAGATTTATTTTTACAATTTTTATATATGAATTAGAGTATATGTTTACATGTGGGTATTTACACATTGGGGCAGCGGTCAGTAGAGACTATAGGTGCCAAATTCCCTGGAGTTACATATGGTTGTGAGCTGCAATGTGGGTACTGAAACCAGGTCCACTGGAAGAGCGGCAAGTGTTCTTAACCACTGAGCCATCTCTTTAGCTGCCTCAAGCATAATCTTCATGAACACAGACAGGACTTTGTTTTTCTTATCCCCACAGTAACACCCATAAGCCTGCAAAGCGTTAATGCACATTTGTTAGACAAATGAATGAAGATTTCAATATATATAGGGAAGGTGAGCATATACATGCATTTATGTGTGAGGGGGTATGCGTATACATATATGCGTCTTATATGATGTGTGTCTTATATGATGCTTGGTGCTTCCCTTTTGGGATACTCAGGTTCTTTTAAATCTTTTTTTTTTTCATCTTTAAGATAGTGAAAATAATGTTAGATTATTTAGTCTTTCTCATGGAGCTTACATTAAAGTCATTTCTGTTGGTAATTTAGGTGCTGCTTACCTATAGCATGCCATGCACTGTTCAGTGTTTGATGTAAATGCACGGCTTTGATTTAATTTTTTTTTACATGTCTGTAATTCTCTGAGATTATGGAACCCAGAACAAGAAAGAACACATGGTAAGATTTCAGTAGGATTTTCGTACCTTATGGATTTTTTTTTTACTTTTGTTTGTTTGCTTCAGTGTGTGTGTGTGTGTGTGTGTGTGTGTGTGTGTGTGTGTGTGTGTGTGTGTGTGTGTGTGTTTTATTTTTCACAGGGATTCTCTGTATAGCCCTGGATGTTCTGGAACTTGTTCTGTAGACCAGGTTGGCCTCAAACTCATAGAGATTCACCAGCATCTGCCTCCTGAGTACTGGGATTAAAGACATGTACCACCACATTTGACTTTTATGTTTTAATCTGTAAATTAAATATAGTAACAATATGCCTGCGTGTTTCTAACTTGGCTGGCATAGTTCTATGCTCATTTTATACTTTGACAGTTGAAACAGTCTTGTTTATCCCTCTATTTTATTTTCCTGTGGACAATAAATATATGCTGAAAATGTTTTGGTGAAAATAATTTTGCTTATGCAGCTATAATTTAAACTGAAAAGTTATGTTTATCAGGGTCTACAATTATTCTGCCTAGATGAGAGACTATACAGAGTAGGCAATGAGGTCTGTAAATATTTATTCCTCATTCACAGACATGCTGTGGAAATGCTCAAGTGAGGTGGGAAGAACACTCTGGGCCTTTTCTTTGCTCTCATATTTGGTGCTTTTAAAAAATCTCTTGTGAGACTATTTTCTTGAGGCTTTTTGAATTACTCAATGAGAATCATGATGTTCAATGCATCCATAATAATTTTTATGGTGAAAAGTAGCACTATTTATCACCTGTAATGAGTTACTTAAGAGTTTGCACATGGCTATGGAAGAGTTCCTGGTGTTTTCATTTTAATTCCTGATATAAAATGAACAACAGCCACACTGTGGTTTTAGGGTAGTGTTTACCTGTCTAGAAGCTTACTTCCTGATAAAGCCTTCAGTCAACTCAAAACAGTCTCAGGTGACCACCTAAGCCTGAGGACCAGAGCTACCAGCAGTGTAGAAACAGTAACATGTGCCATTGGTGTATTTTATTTCTTTGCTTTTAGCAGTGGCTTAGAAAAATTCATAAAGCAGTTCTGTAGTTTGTGGGCCCTGAATGATAGAGAAATGACCAGGCACTACTCAGATGAGTATGGAAACAGATGCACTGGCTTCTTTAACATCTTTCTGATCAAAACAAGAGAATCTCGAGATCAGCTGTGACATTATGAGAGTTACCCGCCTTATCATTGTGTAACTGTGACACAGGAGTGCTTTTAACTAACATTTTTTTACAAAATATGATTGCCATTGTATATCAAATATTACAATACACATAACTGTGTATAGTCCATAAAACAGAGGGGATGGTCGAAAAAGAAAAGGTGAAGCCTGAAGAAGCAATGGTGCTTGTAGTGTTAGGTTTTTGTCTAGGACTTTTGGGCCTAGCCTCACAGACTCACAGACCCACAGAGACACACAGATGTTTATAATAATGATTTAGTCATAAATCAACCTAGATATAAGTCATGTGATGATTGCCTGGAGAGATTGTCCAATTTGAAGCCCCTGTGATAGCATGTGTCTTGAGAGATAAGTCCTGGGAGAGAGACGTCAGTGTTGCCCAGAAACATGAGGCCAATCTGAGCAACACGGCAAGACCTTCTAAAGAGCAGTTCAGGAGAAGAGAATGAAAAACTAGGGAAGTGGGTCTGGGAAGGGAGATCAGGAGAGGAGGCAGACAGAAGGGAAAGGAAGGAAGCGAAGGGAGAGGATGGAGATGGAAGGAGGGGAGAAGAGGGGAAGGGAAGGAAGAGAAGATATTTCAATGAGAGATTATCATGCTCATTTCATTTACTATACCTCAGTAATTAAAGTTCAAGTTGGTTTAACAAGGATAAGCCAAGAATGGCGTCTTTTGTCCTCTGTGAAATCAGAAGGTCATCTGTGAAATCAGGCAGCTTCCTTGTTTAGCTGTACTGTCATTATCTCACAAATACAAAGCAAAAAGGTAATATCCAATTGTTATTAGCTTCCTTTTTCCTCTTTTATAAATATTAAAAAGAATTTCTAAAAAATTAGTTTTATTAGAATAGAAAGAGATTCAAAATAAACAAATAGGCAGATATAAGAAAGAATAATAGTATGCTGACATTAATTGGCCTATAAACGAATAAACAGCATATGCTTATTGATACTACACTGAACTGCTCCTGAGCCCTACTCACTTTAAGAGTGAATGCTGGAATTACCATTCTGCTACACATTCCTGACTTTATATGTTGGTTGTGTGACCCTGAAAAGTAGGAGGGCTTGTGACTTTTATATTAGTTTTTATTTATACATTAGTTTGCAAAACTCACTGTTTCCCATCATTTGCGAAAGTCCATCTTTTCATTAAGGATAACACATATTGAATGAACAGTCAATAGAATCCTTTTCTCAAAAAGGTTAGGATGGTCACCATGGTCTTTGTCTCTATCGGCAGAAATGATATTAGATTTGGTGAGGACTATATATCACAGGCACTCCCAGTGCTGGGCAAGGGAATTTGTCACTGCATGGGAGGGGAGGGTGTATAATTACTCTGTGCTCTCTGGTGCTGTATTTTATCTAAGGACACACCATTGACTGCCTCTATCAATTTTATCATTTTTGGGAAGGGTGGGACTGGTTGCTCTATCTTTTGAATGCACACACCAATGCACCACAAATGTACCCCTAAAAAATATTACAGCGCGGTTTTGATTTGCTTCTTTTACTTAGTGCCAGGAAATCAACCCTCTCCCTTTGTTTTGTGTCTTTCTCTGTCTCTGTCTTTTTTGCTCTCTGTGTGTCTTTCTCCCCAAACCTTATCATTTCTAAATTTATTAATACATGATTTGAATTAATTATTTATCATTATTTAAAAGAAACCACGGTTTACTAATTTTTGTAACCAAGGAACCAACACACAGTAATGATATTTACTAAATGTGACATGTTTGATAGATTGACAAAATATTTGGTAAAAATATGGTCTGCCATTAATTCTCCTTTGATGGGATACTATAGAAACTTATAATCCTGAAGGGCTCTCATCAATGAAGACTATTTCAAGTTGATTTTATTTGATTTAAATTCTTGAGGTCATTTATCAAATTATTTTATTAGCTACATCTTGGAAAAGAATTTGCATCCAATATTAGTTTATATTAGTTGTGTTTTTGTTATCTGTTCACATAGATTTTTTTTCTATTTCAGACAATTGAAAACATAATGGTTCAACTTTAATATATTTAAACAATTAACATTTAGAATAAAATTTTCTTGTACAGAAGTACAGCTGCAGGCCAAGATTTTGTCTATTTCTAACTCAAGATTTGTTGCATGACAACACTAACTTTCATAAAAATTTTATTTTATTTTAAGAGAAAACTCAAAATTGCTTAGTTAAAAAAATAAGCACATAGCTTTCCAAGTGACTTTGATTTTCCTAAAATAACTTCAAGCAGTTTTTATTCAATCAACCAATCAATACATATTTATTGAGCTGCTCTATTTACTGAAACTGTTGGATACTGGCTCTTCTAACTTACTATACATGACTCTCTCATTTAGGAAGCAGATACACAAAAGCTAAAGCAATACATCTTGTTTCATTGTCATTTACTAATAATTATCTTAGAGTCTTCTGTTTGACCAATGTGATTATTCATAATTTAAAGTGTTCAATTGTTTAAAGATGATGATTCTTCCTCATATGCTATGAATTCTATTTCCTTGCATAATTGATTTTTTTCATGGCCTGCTCCCTTTCTTCAATGTTCTTCTGATATTTAATTTATGTTTTACTATTCATATTTGTATATATTCAAGTCATATATAATACATCTAGTCATCCATATCTTAAAGATAAAAGTGTGACTCTAAAACAAATTAAAGAAGACACTTTTGCTTTATTTCTATAGTACGTAATAATTTTCATTTTCCAAAAATAATAAAATTATTATGCTACACTTGTTATTGTGGGAATAAGTCATTGTGCTGCTAAATAACATTTTTACTGAAGATGTGCAATGCCTTGCTTTTCTTCTTTTTAATATTTGGATTAAAATGTATTCTTAAGTTTTCCTCATAGTTTATAGGGTATCTCACTCTGCATATCATAGATAACTTTCAATCACTTTGCCTATGTGTCTCAGCAGTAGACATAGTTTTTATTTGAATTTCTTCTACTGAAGAAAAGTCTTCATCCAGATTTAATTTTGATTGGATGTCACTATGTGAATAGATACATTACTGAAAGAGATCATAGCCCAAGAGGTTTGCCAAGGTAAATGACCTTAAGCAGACTTTACAAGATTTTCAAAGTTCAGTGCCATGAAGTTCACTGACTTCATGATGCAGATGCAGTGCAGAGCTACATGGCAGATCCTACCAATTTTATGTGGAAAGAAAGATACTCTTGAGAGTACAGGGATGGTTCAATGGGTAAGAGTGCTTGCTTCATGAGCATAGCAACCTGAGTTCAAACCCCGTGCACCCATGTAAACAGCTGGGTATAAACACAGTTTTCTGTGATCCACTGTGAAAGGATAGAACCAGGAAGATCATTGAAGCTTGTTGGCCATCAGCTTGGCTCTAAGATCAATTCGAGACCCTGCTTCAAAGGAACAAGATAGAGAAAGACAGAACAAGATACCTGCAGTCTTTTGGCTTCTTTAAGTGTGCACACAACCACAAGCACCCACACATGTATATTCACACAAAATATACTGCATTAGCATATAGACATGCATACACAGGTAAAAAAGGAATGAATAAAGAAACAAATGCTCAAGTCTTTATTACACTCTCCATTTAATATTACCAAGAAAATAATTTCCTAGAACCATTTTAAAATCTCTCCTTTTAAGTTGTATATCTCTATTTTTCTCTAGAAACATCTAGAGAAGACCACATCTTCTGTTTCAAGATACTGCTGTTCTTCCTCTGCCTCAGTAGAGTAATTATATCTCTTGATTGTGAATGGGCAAAAAGCTTTTTATCATCTTTTGTCTTCCTTTCTGACCTGAGAATAAGAGCAAGATAAGATAAACAGAAAGGCTGCAGCTAGCCGACTATGCTCTGTTGACTCCTGTAAAAATAACTGTGTCCAGGTCAATACATCTCTGCTTTCCCTCCATAAAACACTGGGGGCTGTAAATAATACAGTGCAGAGGTATGTGTGATGCCCACATGACCCAGCACAGTGTTCTAAATACACTCTGTTGACTCTTAACTTTCGATACTCATTAAGCCAACTCATCGTAAACACCTATGTGGTCTGAAAACACAAACCACAAGTAACAAGAGCCATCCCATAATGGTGCTTTAATCATACCTTAAGTGTATGTGCATGTGTATATGAATGTCTGTGTGCATGTGAGGTGTATGTAAAGCTTTCTGTGGATCTGTGCATCTGTAGACCAGACATCCACATCAGAATGTCTTCTTTAATTGCTCTAAGATAGGGCCTCTCACTGAAACAGGCACAACTGAATGGCCGGATCAGTGAGCTTCAGAGATCTGGTCTACACTTCCTTCTACTAGCATCCACAGTGCTTCCATGACTGTCTTTCTATGCTGGGATTATAGATGTACACCTATACACCTAAGTGTAACTGAATCTTCACTTGAAATGTGACTAAATTTATTGTGTATCTATCTTGTGTACATCTCCCACATACCAGAGACTACAGCTCTACAGAAGTACGCTTGCCCTGGAGATGTGATACAGAAACTTCTCAGGATCATGATTGTTACTTCCGTATTAAAAGGATGATCCATATGCTTCATGGTTGCTCAAAGACAATCAAAAGTTAAACTTGTAACACAGGAAGAAATGTAAGTAACTGTGCACAGTTAATGGCCTGGAAAGCTTAGAAATGTGCATGGAACTATGTTTTAGAAATAATTCCTGATGAAAATTAAATTCGTTTAGCTGCAAAATTAAGAGGTGGTCAGAAACCCTAATTAAATGCAGAAGACAAAGTATGAAACACTGAAGATTGGCATTTCCTTGACACAGTCTTGAATATTAACATAACTCGGCTTTCATCTCAGTCCATCTATACAAAACATTTCTCAGAATTTTGGACACAGTTCCATGAAGAGAGTTTATAGCTGTTCTAAGTATTTGGTGCTCTGTGTGTCAGGTAAATGAATGAAACAGATTGTGAAAACTAGAGAATGTCAGAGAGTTCAAATGCTTAGTCTATTGCAAGTAAGTTAATCAGAAGTTGATACCTGGATGGTGACAACTCGAGTAGCCTGTGAGCACAGTGGGACACACAATTCCCAGTCGATTTATTCAAGAGCAATCACTGATTGCCCACAAGAAGTGCCAATGAAGTACAGCCCCTAGAGCACCAACTGGGCCCTGGAAATTCACTCTGCTTGGGAAGGGCGGCCCTGAGTGCTGACAGGAAGCCAAGGCACAGAGCACAGTTTATCTGTTTGGCCATATTTGTCATCAGGTTATTTGAACTTTTGTTGTAGAGTGGAAGGTGTTCTTTATGTTACGGATACTAATCCTATCAGATCTAAAGCAACCAAATTTGCAGAAGCAGAAAGTACAAGGGTGCCTAACAGGGACAGGAGGGAGTGGGGGAGGGGCATTTTCTAATGGACAGAGTTACAGTTCTAGAAATCTGCTTTACAATATAACACCATCGAGGAACAGGACACTGAAAGCACATAAATGGAAAATTTCATGGTATGTATTTTTCTGTAAATTTTTAATGAGTAAAAGCACGAGTATTGTAGGAGGAAAATAAACTAGAAATAAAAAGGAAGCGGTAGTCCCAAGGCCAGGCTTGAGACAACATTTTATCAGTGCACCAAAGTTCTCCACCATTAGCAACAGTCTCCAGAGCAGAGGCGAACAGAGTGAAGAACACTAATCAGTGTGCAGGACAGCTTTACTATTTAATACTTAAAGAGGAAGATTGGGTTTTTCTTTTCTTCTCCTTTGTTGTTGTTGTTTTTGTTTTTGATTTATAGAAACTTTTTAAATGCAAACTAAGCAGTTATGGGTTCACTTGAATTTATTTCGCCCTTGTTTGGTCAAAATAATTGCTAGCATAATATTTGGGGCTAATATTTAAATCTCAACATACTTTACTCTTAATGATTAAAAAAAAAATACTTTAGTCTTATTTCTTCCAAAGGGAGCTCCAGCTTTTTCGAGTTTGACAGGCACGGCAGAACTAGTAAGTCTTAGATATTCCCAAAGACAACTTCACATAAACCTGCTGCTGAAGTCCCTCAAAACAAATCGTGTACTTAAAAGCACTTTGGCTGTGCTGCTCATGAACATAGGAGCAAACACACCTCTTCTGGAGCCTGAGAAATTCTGAAGACTTTGCAGTCAAGTGTTTTGAGATAATCTATTAACTTGTCCTTCAGAACTGCGGGTCAAAGGCCCAGAGACAGAGGAACCAATCTAGAGAAGAGCAAAGGTGCAAGCAGAAAGGACAAGGCTAGGGCTTCTGTCACCGGGGAGCTCGACGTCACTTAAGCCGCGAGACACCTGGGGCAGTGGACAGGGAACTCTGGTTGAGCAGGAGCCGGACTGGAGGGGAGGGAGAGAAAAGGCTGGAGGCGGAGCTGCGGGCCGGCGGGGGCGCGGCTGGCTGCGGCGGGAGCCGGCAGGCTTGTAGGCGGCGCCGCAGCCCTAGCCCGCCCGGCTCAGTGATCTGCGGGACCCGCGCTGCCCTGCTCCCCGGCTGCTCCGTTCCAATACTGAGTGGTCCGCCGCGCAGAGACGTCCCGGAGAGTTTGCCCCGGAGCGCCGCAAGTTTCTTCCTCAACCGGCTTGGCTGGAGCGGTACCTGCGAGGTGCTTGAGACAGATGCCGAGGTAACCGCACTGGGGCGAGGCGGTGCGCGGTACCCGGGGTCAAGACGCCTCTGAGCGGGCACCGAGGTGGGCGCGGCTCTGGGTGAGCAACGCGGGCATGGTACCTTGTGGCTTCATCACTCCCGAGGCTGCGGGAGGCATCTTGGGGCTTTGAAGACCACTTCAATCCACTTTGTTGGACGTGCAAGGGGGCGGGGAGAGGAAGAAAGGTGCACACACTCAGGGGTAACAGTAGCTGGACCGGACTCCCTGCTCATCCCTGGCGCCCTCAGAGGGGCACCGTGAACTCCAGGGTTCTGGCAACATACCCGTGTGGGGACAGGTAGAGCTTGGAAACCGGACACCCGAGAGAAGAGTGTAGAGTTTCCTAGCGCCGGTCTGTCCAGTCTTCTGGCTTGTTTGGTTAGAAGATGAGCTTCCCTTGCCTGGTTTCTCCTTTGCACTGGCCCGAAACTCTGAGAGAGACTATGGGCCAGGTAACAGGGAAGTTTCCAAGCCAGGGTTGGATGGTGGCTGAGCAGAAAGAAGGCTGGAGAGGGCAAAACGAGCCTCAGGTGTGAAGCAGGTGAGAGGAAGGGTGCAGTGTTCTCATCTCTGTTGTGGGGATTCCTGCCATTCCCCACCCCTCTTGGGTTTGAACATCCTGCCTGCCAGCACGTTTCTAAAGAGAACTAAAAGGTAGTTATGCTTGATGACTGTCATGGATTATTCTCAACTAAGTCCCCAAGTGTGGCTTCTCTCCCTCAGATCCCAGTAGGCTGCCTCCAATCCCCCAAAAGGCAAATTGTGCCTGAAACAGACCTAAAGCTTTGAAAGAAATGATTGGGAAAAGCATAGATTGTGTTTCTGTGAGAGACCACCCACTCCCACCCCCTGCACCCCGTAGTACTAAGGGTCCAAACCAAAACATTATGGGTGTTTAAAAGGAAATTCTCCTCTTTTGAGGGTTTTTTGTTTGTTTGTTTGTTTGTTTTTCCTTTCTGGTAATTATGATAGTGTGATTAACCAGCATCTATTTTTCTTCTTTAACTCCAAACATCACATTATTCTAGCTTTCTGCTAGAATAATTTTATTTTACTATTTCTGTTCCCGCTGACTTAAAGAACATGGACTTCTTGTAGACTCACAAAACACAGTGTGATCATATCTAATATTTATCTGTCTCCCTGAGTCAATGGCCTGCCACCTGCCACGTCCCTGGTGTAATCATAACACCATATGCCTATCTACCAAACTGAGAATAAGAAGAATATCACTGTTTTCCATGGGCAAAAGCACCTAACTACCAGATTTTACTATTGCTTATTGGATGAAGCAATCCAGTCAAGTTAAGACGAGGTACATTTGTAATTCTATCCAAAGCTTTCAAACAAAATACCTGGACACATGGACTGGGTTAATAATTGAGGGAAAATTAAAATATCATCAAGTGGGAAACACTTTGATTGGATACAGTCAAAAAGAAATGGCACTTATTCAAGGCCTAGAAAAAAATGAGAATTTTTCGTATCTCCTTTGCTTTTGATCATCTCCATGGGGATGATACATTCCTTCAGAAATAAAGATCAGGTTGCTTATAGATTTGTCATTTACCAACTGAGCATCATATCGTGTGATATAGGGGCTTGGTGACAGTCCAAAACTGAATATTTTAAATCATCCCCAGCCATCTGCTCTCTCCCACTCCCATATAGGGCAGTGTTTTATTCCTGCAGTATTCAGGCATGCTTATTCATTTCACACCTTTGCCTGAGCAACCCCAAAGCTGACACTGGTACTAAGCGTGACCCAAATTGTCAGGCTGATGCCTTTCTCCAGTAAGCCATTGGCTTCAACCAAGGAAGAAATCAAAAGCCTTGACTCATCTGGCAAGGCTATCACACATCCGGTATAGTCTAACTGCACTCCTATCTGCTGCTACCAGAGAGAAGTGAGGCATTGATGCAGCCACAAGATCCTCCTGGTGATAGTGTTTTCTTCATGATTACAATGGACATCATTTGACACTCAAGAAATAAGTGAAATATATCTTGATGTCTAAGAGCGATTGTGATTACCTCCCAGGTGTACCATCTTCCTGAAGAAAAATTACAAAATAGAAATTAATGTAATATTCCAGACATTTAACTAAATAGATATCAGGGAAAAGAATGCTCACTGGGGCAAGGAGCTTGCTGTCAACTTGATGATCTAAGGAAAAGATCAGACTGCATCTGGCTCTTCCCAACCTGTCCCTTATGCATACACAACACATATTCATTTAACTTTTGTGTTGCTGTGAGAAAGCATCATGACCAAAGCAACTTATAAAAGAAAGTATTTAATTGAGCTTGTGGTTTCAGAGGGATAAAGTCCATGATGGCAGAACAAAGGCCAGCAGTAAGAATAGCTGAGAGGTCACACCTTGATCCAGAAGCAGGAAGCAGAGAGCTAACCGGGAATGACACCAATCATTTGAAACCCCAAAGCCCACCGTGAGCAGCACGCCTTCTCTAGCAAGTTCACACATTCTAATCCTTCCCAAACAGTTCTGTCAACTGGGACCAAGTATTTAAACATATGAACTTTGGTCCATTATTCAATCCACCACACCCCCAACACACAAGCACACACACACACACACACACACACACACACACACACACACACCATAGATAGTACTTTTCCTGTAAATATTAGGATGCATGAATAACATAGGGTCGTTTACAAAAGATGATTTATGAGTAGAGTAATTGATATTTTTGTCTTTGATCTGATGAATGAGCATGCATGAAATTGACAAAAGGACCAACAATTTTTGTTTTGAACATGTTATAATTTGAGAGATTTGAGATTTTTGATTTCCTCTCTATATACTTCCTCATTTGAAAGAATTTTTCTAGAACTTAAATATGTATATGTGTGTGCTAATATGTGTGCAGGTGCACCTTGTATGTGAGAGTGCATTTATACACATGCATGTGGAAGCTGGAGAACAATCTGGAGCTTGTTCCTTTTGAGGTTCCATCCACTGTGTTTTGAGACAAGGTCTCTCACTGGCTGGGGCTCTTTGTTAGGCTTGACTGACCTGCCAGTGAGCCCCCCATTTCTGTCTGTCTACAACTCCTAGCTCTGAGATCACAAGTTTACACCACAGTAGACTACTTTTACACAGAATCAGATTTCACTGTAAGTCATCTTATTAGCCAAGTGTTTATTTATAAGTCATTAGAAAATAAAAACTGCCAATTCAAAGCCTTATGGTGTGTGTGTGTGTGTGTGTGTGTGTGTGTGTGTGTGTGTGTGTATGTGTGTGTGTACATGCTCATGCTCACGTGCTTCAGTAGTTCTCCTAACCCTCCAAACCTTTAGAATTATTTACCACTCAAAATTAAGTCATCAGGATAAACAGAATGTTTGGAATAGTGCTTTAACTCAGGTCTGTGTGTATTTTCATGATTTTTAGGGAAAAGTTAATGATGACTTTGCTCAGGTTGTAAATATTTGATGCCTAAAGAATTATGAAAATCCAGAACAGAACTTCTTGTTCCTCTAGCACTAGGGACTATGCTTGTTTTGAAGATCTTAAGGTTTTAACCTAGAAGGAGCAGTGCACTGAAGAGAAAAAAACCCCCACACTATAGATAATTCTGACCATAAAGTTGCCCTTAAAAATATGGTTCAATTTAAATCTTTGTTTCTTACATAAGAATGTGTTACCTCTTATTTTTTTGGTGTAATAAAAATGAATTATTGAGGGGGATGCTGTTTTACCATGTATATTAGGTACTCTGAATTATTCATTTTAATGAGAGGAATATGGGAAAAGATAATCTAAAATCATGGTTATTTAAAAAGTCATTTGTGTTTGTCTTTAAGTTACGTGTTTGGTTTGAAAAATATTTCCGTTGTTATTATGGGCAAGTTGCCTTTTTAATTTTGTTTTTGTTTAGGTTAATTTTTAAAATGAGCTTACATGCCTCAAACACCAAAACTAGTTTCTGAGGAGGTGGGGTAGGTGGGCACCTTGCCCAGAAACAAGCTGGGTGGCAGAAATAAGCAAATCTGGAACAAAAACTTCCAGTGAATTATGCTAATTTACAACAAGATAATCAAGATTGTATTGTGTGTCATTTAATGGACATGTTAAGTATTGGATATATTCCTGAAAAAATGACAGGCTTTTGCTGTTGTTGTTTGTCTTGGTGTGTGTGTGTTTGTGTGTGTGTGTGTGTGTGTGTGTGTGTGTGTGTGTGTGTGTGTGTGTGTGTGTGTGTGTGTGTGTTTTATGCTTGTCCTCTATTGACCTCTACCTTATTTTCTGAGATAATCATTGAACCTGAGGCTCATGGACTGGCTCTACTATCTGGTCTGTGAGCTCCAAATATGGGATTGTAGACAGGCGCTCCCACTCACAGTTTTTCACTTGAATGCTGGGAACTTAAGCCCACAGTTCTTGCAGCCTGAGAACATTAGCCACTGAGCCATCTCCTCAGACCCCAGGTAAGGGTGATTTAGTCAAAATTTGAGAACTTTAGTTTCACTTCACATCTAACAGAGGTCAGTAACTGTTTGTTTGTTTGTTTGTTTTAAATCAGAATGGGTGTTTATGATAGCTAAATAGAAACATTAATTTATTGGCCTCACAAAGTTAAATTTTCAAGTGCTTTCCAAAAGCCCACACATGTGCATGGTGTTGAATGACATCCCCAAACCTTGTGGAGGAATTTTCAAAAGCAGTATAAGCAACAAGCCATCTGAATAAGGGATTTGCCCATTTGATCTTGGTACCTATGCTCCAAATCAAAGCCACACTTTGTCAATGGGCCGCTCTCAAGTGTCCACTGTTATGTGGACCCAGTTAGATAAAATAGTTGACGTTCAGCAAGACTGCCAATTTAACAGATTTCTATTGTGTTTTTCAAAAGCTCTAGGGCAAAATTGGTTGTGGATGAAATACTTTTTTGAACAAGAAGCTGAATCACACACAGCAGTGGCAGCTAAATGCTTAGCGTATAGTCAGTGTTTAGTTGTATGTAGATTGTGTGGAGTCGCTGACCCTGTGGACTCAAAAGGATCAGGAAACTGCTAAGTCAAAGGTTAGAAATGCCAAAACTATATGATTGGAAAAGCAGATAATATCATTTTATTGCAAGAACTCACAGCCAAATTGTAGCTTTTATAGACGTGGAGAAAATGGCAATTGAGAAGGAGATGAAACCTTCGGAATGGAGAATATGGCCTCAGAATAAATGTCCTTACTAGTAATGGTGGAGGGATACATTTTGGTTTTTATAAAGCATGATATTTTTTAAAAACTAGACTACATTGAGTATTTTAAAGGAAATATTGTGCTTGAAAATATAAAAATTGAAACCTACAGGGTATATTTTATAATAAATTTATTTTGGCAATCAATTTCTCCTGATCAATGCTGAAGTGTTAGAATGCAAATTATATATTTTTCACGGAGCTGAAGACACTTAAAAACATTTTATTCTAATTTAATAGCTAAGGAAATGATGGTGGCCAAGACAGACCATGGGAAGCTGACGAAAGGCACATTGGTAATGAGAGCAGAGCAGACACCTACTCTGACTCATCCCAACCCAGCCACTGGATAGTAAATTGCAAAGTTATGGAAGGTGTCAATGCTCTCTGGCTGTGACAGTATCACTGGTGTGCAGTAGTTATGAAGTAAAATGGTGCAGAGGCATTGATGAATGCAGAGATCTGATTAGCTGTCTTCTGTCAAACACAAGCAGTCAGTGCACCAGACTTGGTCCACAGCACTTAGCCTCTGCCTTCTTTTAAAAATGAATATTTTGTGTTAATTTATTAATATTCAGAAATGTAATTTGCACTAATGCAGTTAGTGAAAGAACTTGAGCACAACAGTGATTTGTGATTTGTGTTTCTCTGTGTTGCTTAGAGATGTTTTCACCAGGACACAGAATGGAGCCCGAACTGTGTGCATGCATGGACACTATTATAGATACACATAAAATAAACTTAAGTTTAAGAAAAATAAAAATACTAGAAGAAATGGAGTGTAAAAAATTCAGGAAGATGAGACAATGAGAGTGGACTGAAATAAAAATGGATTAGCCACAGAGCAGAATTACCTGGATGGGGCAGGAAGAAGGAAACAGTTGTTATTGTCAAATACGAATACTTGCCAAGTCAAATACAGACAGTTGGGGCAGAAAAAATCCAGATCTGTGTTTTGCAAATAAAAGGCTGTGCACTCTTAACCCAATGCCTCCATAATTCTGACAATTCCGCAGAGCATTGTCACTGTGTTACTTAATGATTTAAACTATACTTCAAGAGGCTCAGTCGCTTACCTCCATGGTGTTTGTGACAAAACTTTGCTGAAATGAAAACAATTGATTTAGCACTATTGTTTCTTTCTTACTTCTATTATGTTATATTGTGTCAGCTCCAGAGTCAGAAGTCAAAAGTACAAAAAGTGGCTGCATACCCTAGCAACCTTAGTATAAATTGCAAGTCTTTGGTTGAAATTCTTAAATTCTTAATTATGACAGGCATCATTCTTATAATTTGGTATTCAGAAGTTCAGTTCAGAGATACATGTGCAATTGTGTGATTTACTTGGGGAATTTTATTCTGTTGGCCCTCATGACCTCCTACTGAAATGCAGAAGCCACTGCCCACCCACCTCAAATGGTGTCACTTCTGAGGATATACACCTTTTCCTAAGATACTCCCAAGAGGTGACACTGGCCCTAATGAGAGCCATAGAACTTGGGAAACAGGGTCTTTCTGTAGGCTGAGATATTCCCATGATGCTCCTGTCTGTTCATACTTCCTTTAAGTGGGATCAACCCACCTACACACTGGTATCCTAATCTCAATGTATTAGAGCCATGGACATCATAGTCCTCTAACCCAGGCTCTGTTCTGCCTTTGCTTCTGCTGTTGTCAAATTTATAAAAATTTTCTCATACTTATTTCTCTTACGAATATACTTATTTGTATATATATTTGAGTGGTGACTGCTAGCGTATAAACTGACTAATATTTTCATTCTCTCAAACATTAACTTTGTTTAAATGCATATCTCTAGGGAGCATTTAAGGCTTTTATATTTATATATATATATTTATATGTGAAATATATATTAGATACATATATTTAATATGAACAATATATATATATCCACACATAATGTTTTGTGTATGTGTTTGTATTACATTTATATAAATGTATATATAATTTTAGACAATATAAACAGAAAAGAAATGTTATTAAAATTAAATTTTTAATGTTATTGAAATATGCTTATGCAAACAAGAAATTGTACTAGTCCAATATAAGAAGTCACACATAATATATAAAGCTTTGGATAATGCTTATAGCAGAGGACAAAATCTATTGCCAACAGAAATAAACTATGGAGTTAGAATTTTGTTATAGTGCTTGAAATAAATGTGTTTATGCTAGAATAAACTTTAGGTATTTAGGTCTGCTTTAGGTATTTAATCTTTGCAATGTTTACGCCCAAAAAACAAACCAACTTATCTTTTTTTGTAAAAATATAGTATTTACAAAGATGTGAGATAATTTTGAAGGGGTGTGCATGTGTGTGCGTGTGTGTGTGTGTGTGTGTGTGTGTGCATACAGACATACATGTTACATACAATTATGTAAGATGTCATTTTAGTATTATATATAAGCAAGCAACTTTGACTAAAAAACCACATTATAAGATATTTGTTTCAATAGATACTTCCCATTTTGATATGTCTTTCAGAATATTGTATATCTTACTCTTTCTAAAACAGTAGTATTTTGATGGAGTTCATAGTGTGTCTCTCTGTGTATGTGGGTAACCAATTGCTCTGACAGAAACCAGGGTTCTCCACACTGAAGGCCATGGGTCCCTCCCATGCCTTCAGTAGAAGATATCCTACAGAAGAGATTCAGCCATGGTAAGAACAGTTTGCCTAGGTTATTTAGCTGTGTATAGTTTTTTGGTACTGGAAGATTGATTCTTGGTCAATTGAATAGCTCAAATGTAACCTAAGATTGAGCCCTGACTTTGCTCTACTTTTGTTTCAGTTTCTAATGTGGTTGCAGCAGTGCAGAGGGAGTTGAAGAAAGATAAGATTGTACTTTGGGATGGTGGGTGCTAAGTGAAGGAAGCACATCTGTAATCTTACAAAGACTTATAGGACATTGGACCTGCCTGGGGTGGATGTGCCAATGCTGAGCTGACCTGCCTTGGGACTTCCTGCCCTTTTTGGAGAGGGGCTGGTTGGAGCGGGGAGGCTGAAGGCTGACTGGGAAGGATTGTGAGGAGGGAAGGGAGGGGGAGCAGGGGAATACATAGATTAAAAAATACATTCATATAAAATAGTAATAATAATAATAAAAGAAGTAGTGAAATATATTGGGGTACCTGCCATTTCTTGCTCTGTTTTTTAATCCTGGGAGCAATACGGCAAAGATTATGAAAGTCAGCCTTCCTTTCTCTTCTCTCCTCTTAATTTGGTGATTCAAGAGAAAAACCTTTGTCAGAACAAACAGATGCAAGGTAGCCCATCACTCCATTCACATAACCCCCATTTACTATAGAAATGTGGTGTTACTCTTAGCTAAATTTTATAGAACTAAATTAGAAAAAGAAAAATGCCTGCCCTGCAGGGTGAGGACATATAAGAGTCTTCTGCTGATGTTCGTGAGATGAATAAACAAATAATAGAATGGCATTGTCCATCCAAGAATGTAATACTTACTTTTCCAGTAGTTTTACAGTCAGGAAGCCTCTAAGCCCACTTAGCATAGAACTCATTTCTGACACTCTATTTGCTTCATATTGAATCCAGAAGGAATTAATGTGCTATCAACTTACTTGAAGTACATATCACCTTAGACAAAATGATCTTCGTTTTTTTTCCTAAAAATTAAGTTCAAAATGAAATAAAGATAGTGAATTTTAGTAACTTATTTTTAAATAAATTTGTGTTTCCCCACAATATTGTTTAAATGGGAAGTCAAAATATAGGCAGTTTATTTATTTTTTGCAAAGATTAGTTCCTGAAATACTAAACTTAAAACTTAGGATCTAGAGAGATGGTGCAGCAATTTAAAGCATTTGGTATTTATTATTTCAAGTCACTGACAACTGATAAAGAAAGATATTATTTGTTTAGGGGGTTCAGAGAGTACACTTACTGATACAAAGAAATTATACTGTTGTGTGGTTCCTGGAAGGCTGGACTGGTCCATGAGGCTGGGGCTCAACAGGTCAGGTTCTCTATCCAAGAGCATGAGAGAGAACAGGAAAAAGGAGCTTCTGCATACATGTGCCCAATCTTAAACTGGCTTCTGACCATGTTCCAAATACTGGCCTAAAGGCCACACCTCTAGTTCAAGGTGATAGTGCCTGCTTTCCACTATATCTCCCCCCTTTTGTCTAAATAAGTAAGCTATAAACCTAAACATAATACTATATACAATTATCAGGGAATATCTCAGAGATAAAGGACAAATAACATAAGGTACAACCAACAGGAACAACAAACATAAAACATGTATTCAATGTCCAGAATATTGGTAAGTGGCAAAATACAGAGATTATCTAAATGTTCTTAGCTAGAAAATCTAATTAACTAACATGATCATAATATGACATACATGGATGACTATAACCTGTAATTCTTATCAATCTAGATAATTTTAAAACTAAGTCTTATATTAAAGTAGACAATTGTAAACAGGCATACAGGATAGGTACAATGACTTCTAGTATGACAACCATACCAAATATCTTAAACAGAGGTAGAAATGTATAGTGCAAAATGTCAACAGCATCCTTAATATGTATCAATATATATACTATCTTAAACTATATGTATAGTATGACAAATATAATTAAGCATAGATAGAAATGTGATAATGCAAATGACAATATCTTTAATATGTATTAATATACAAAATATTTTAATCAGAGGTGGAAGCATGTGTACAACATTACAAATACAGATTAAAATTTGTATAAAAATACAGGTTATCTTTAAAAGACATAGAAAATAATTTTACATTTGTATCAATATACAAGAATTCATACCAACACATATTGTCTATGGCTAATAGCTGTCTAAATTTGTTTACAGGTAGACACAGTAATCTACCTCTATCTGTCCTATATATTCCCCTTTTTTCTTTTCCACAAGAGATTCCTGAGTCTAACTTTATTGTTCTACCCTCAACTCTAATATTACTTACAACCACTCTTAAGACCTTTAGAAAACAAAACTTATCAGGAGAGGGGATATAGTTTTCTAGGCTACTTCCTGCTGATTGGGGATGCTGGTAAGTTTTGAGGGTCCCTGGGGCTGGATCATCTTAGTCAACATCCTTTAAGTTGATGTGGATGTTGGATCATCTGGGCCATCTCTTTCCATCAGAGATTTTTTTCAGGGGTCTTTCTCAATCAAGTCATGTTAGCCTGGAAGAAATACACATAGTTCTCATATTCTGTGAAAACAAAAGCAGAACTTCTTTTCTGAAGCATATCCTTTGACCCAAATTTCAAAGTCAAAATACCTTTGAAATATATATGTTGGTTTAACTTAGCAGCCATTACAATCAAAAATGTCTTTTTGCAGTCAACTCATTAACAGTTAAAAAAAACTTAAAAACACAATAATATACATAATCTAGACTGTATATTTTTCATCTTTCTATGACTATTTTTATATTACTTTTACTGTCTCTTTAAAGACTTTATTTTTTAAAACTATTTCTTTATATAACTGTTTATACCCCTTTTTCTCTTTTGTCAGTGCTATGTACATTTTACACACATTGTAACCTGTTTAGAGGTTTTTCTCTACCGAAATTTGTTTTATTGCATATCGTTAATCGGAAGAGTTTTTTAAGTTGCTAGGACTGAAACTCTGGTGGCTCCACCCTGCTCAACTTCTCAATATGGCAGAGGTACCAGTTAGTCACATTTACCTCCCCAATTCTAGGAAGCAGTATTAATTATCATGAAGCTGTGCTTTTAGGCCCACAGCTGTGTTCCCAAACCTGTCTGGGAAAAGCTTCTGCTTCTTTGTACTGCAGCCTATGAGAAAGACTGTGGAAATCGGCCATGCAGCTTAGCTCATGGCAGCTGGCAGCCATGGGAGCTCCCAGGCAGTCTCTGTGCTGCTGCTGGCATAGGACTGTGAGACTTATTAATATAAGTCTCTGTATAATTATTTTATAAGCAGCTGAGGGACTGCAGGTGGGAGAGATTTTGTCCCGAGAGCCAGATGAGACAGAAAACTTCAGGCTACAGGTACTCTTTCAGGGGACCTGGTTTTGATTCCCAGCATCCATGTGGCACCAGACACACATTTGAAATGCAGAAATGCATGTAGACAAAACACTCGTAAGATAAAAAATAAAATAAAGCTCATATAGGAGTGATGGGCTAGAAGTGCACTCCCCATACCCTGTTATGTTTTCCCTTGTTCCATTTGCAGTTCCTTCTCAGCTAGGACCTTTTATTGCCAGGAAACAGTGTACTTTGATCAGCTCTGTAAGGCTGAAGTCAGCTGAAAGAAAGGCTGTGCTTTTTCGCTGTTATATATCTGGAGCCCAAGATGCACAATTACTAAATAGGTGGCCATCTGTGCTTACATAACACTTTATAACTTGAGCCTACATATACATCACTTGATGAAAAGTCTGGCAGAGATTTTTTTTTTTTCAAAATTGATGATTGGGAAATTACAACATCAGTCAGAGAAGAAATAAGCTTGAACATCACTCAGTTCCCAGGTACTAAATATCATCAATTTAGAACCTCAGAAATTTGGCTTTTGGGGGATTTTCCCCCAACATAGATATCAAGTACTGTTCAACAGGAATTTCATGAATTGTCAGTGTATATTTAATATAGAATACTCTGGAACCCATAAACATAGTTCAGAAAGCCTCTACAACTTTCCCAAATCAAACACGGGACATTTTCCCTTTTGTCCTCTGCATAAGCCTCCAAAATTCTAAATCTCAGTTCTATCCTTGATGGTCATGCCCAGCCACCATCAAGTTTATCATGTCTTGAGATTTGCTCTCACAGTAGACTACAAACATGCTTCTGTCGCTGCTGACATCTAAGCTAGATTGTAGCAGATTTGCCAAGCTTTCAATCATGATCTGGCATTGCTGCACCTCTAATACAAGAACAAAGATAGTTATATCGTTACCACTCCTCTGGCTGCACTTACGTAGATCACTATTACTTTGTTCATGGCAAAGACCAAAACTTCTCACCTGATTCCTTGAAGCCCAGAGAGGTCATACTCCAGGAGTCCCATTTCTTCAACCATCATCCTCTGTGCTCTGCCCCAGCTGTCTGACAGGCTTCCACTTGTTTCAACTCACCAGGCTCTTTCTCATGCCCACACAATCTGAGCATCATGCCCAGAGAATGTCTGATTCATTATTAATGTTTTCAACATAGCAACTCACATTTCAGCTCCTGAAGTGAGCCAAATCTCTCATCAGGTACCTTTATACACAAACACTCAAATACATACATTTGTATACACAAATATTCAATAGTTATATATCTATATCCTTCAGTATTCCATTCATCCATCAGAATAACTTATTAGCTGCTAAGGTATGGACTCATCTAATTTGATGGTTGCTGTATTTCTAGAAAAGTAATATACTAGAATGATTGCCTCGGGACTGGGGTAGCTGAGACTTTTATATCCAGAACTAAAGGCAGCAGGAACAGAGAGATACTGGGACTGTCTTGTTCTTTTGAAACTCCTAAATCCCACTCTCAGTGACACACTTCCTCCAATGAAGCCACACCTACTCCCACAAGGCCACACTCCTAATCTTTCTGAGGTAGTGCCACTAGCATTTAAATAAATGAACTTATGAGGACTATTCTTAGTCAGACCACTACACTACACATCAAAAACACAGTATTCCACCTTCATAATCTAGTAAAATAAATAGACAAATGCTTGGGAACTAAGAGGCTTCATTAGTTTCCTTTATAACCTTACCAAGTAGTATACTCTTTTTTCTCTCTCTTCACTCTCAGTGTTTGGGGAGTCACTTGAGAAAGAAATTGCTCAAAACTGATGAGAGTACATCAAAGGGACGTAAGAGCCAGACAAAGTGATCTCTCACTGGGTAAATTTGGGATCTTCTGAGCATGAAAAGTAATAACTTGTATAAAGAGTTAGAGTACATTGCATAAGAAGCAATTCAGGAGCTCAGGAGTCCACAGTGTATGTGTGTGCAGACTGGGGAAAGGTAGAGTCAGCAATCTCTGTTTAACTCAGTCAAAAATAGATCACTGAATGATAAAATAAAGAAGCAACTTATATAAGCACTACTGTAATAATATTAACAAGTGTTACATTGTTGGGTAAATGGTTCCCTGGAACAGAATATTCCTGCTCTAACAGACAGTACCTCAGATGGCCTCTTGATCACAAAGGAGGAAGTTCCTTCCAGCAGGATCATCTTAACCATGTGGTCAAATCTGTAACCTTCACTGGTTGATAAAACTCTTCTTCAGAATACTGTGGAAACAGAAAGGTTAGCCAGAATTCAATTATCACAAATACTCAAAGTCAAATTCATCGATATTTGTCAGTACAACCCAGGCCTTGAAAAAATTGCCAGTGCCATTTTTTGAAAAAAAGAAGAAGCCTGGAGAAAAGTACAGATTAAAGGGGACCCAGTGACTAACTGTGCACTACCCTTCTAGAATAGACTCTGATTTGGAGAAAAGTTTTAGTGAGGAATATTGGGATAATTGAGGGGTGTGAATTTGAGCTATAGGACCTGTAACATTTGTTGAGTGACAACCATGAGGGGATATTTATAGGAGGACGTGTCTAGACACTGCATGTATTTGGAGGTGGAATTGTTTGATCTCTTCCAGTAATTTTAAAGTGACAAGCAAATTTTTGTAAAATGTCAGAGAAAGAAATAACTGAAAATGGCAAAATGGTAACAATTATTGAATGTAGGTACAACCTGCATAGTATTCCTCATATTATGGCCAAGTTCATCCTTTAGATATCTGTCAAAATAAAATCTGAGATAAATACTCTACAGTTATCAGCCATCTATGGAAATAGGATTATTTTCAAATAGTGTAATGAGCAGTTGTAAACAAAAGTGGTTTAGCCAGTTAGTAACATTCCTGAAAGTATCTGATATTTCATTCAACATTTCATAATAATTTCATAACTGATGTATAAGCATTAAGAGATATCAGCCCTTTTACTTGTTGGAAGCTGAGAAACTGTCTTCAAAAAATTAAAAAGAATAACAGGAAAAAAAGTATCTCTTAAAAGAATACATTTTAGGCAATATTTCAATTAGTACAAGAGACCTTGTGTGGTGACAGTCCAAAGGGTATTCTGTAAAGTAATATTGCCCCAATTCCAATCATATTTGAGAACATTTTAGCATGAGAAATACTGAATGGAAATAAGGCTTTGATGGAAATTACGGTTTGGGTTGTTGTTCTTTTTCTCACATATCCTTCCTAAACATGGGTGGTTATCTATAGAGCAAAGTATTGGATCAGTGATGACTTTTACTAAGATATGTCAAGCTAGTAGAATGTAGCATGTGTACCAGTCACATTGGCTAGAAATTTATGGGAATAAAGATTCAGTGAGATTCTCACAACATGTAAAAGAGCTGGCAAGAGTGTTAATGTTTAGGTGTCAGAAAAGATACTTAAACCAATGACATCAGTTCATCAAAGCACTCAAGTCAGAGAGATGAGTCACTGAGTAAAGGTTCCTGCTGCTTCACCAGATGACCTGGGATCAGGAACCAAGACCCGGAAGGTGGAAAAGTCGAACTGAATTCCAAAAGTTGTCCTCTGACCTCTGCATGCAGGCTATGGCAATGCTTCCATATATATATTCACATGCACAACACATGCAAAATAAATAAAAATATAATTACAAAAAAAAAACCTCTCCATTTACTCAGCAAAAACTTGACCAGCTCAATATCAAACTCCACTGACTGTTAAAGTGTATAACATAGTCCTGTTCTAGACTCCTCAAGAACACTGCCTGGTGCTAATGTCACATGTAGGACTCCTTCACAAGGATCTGCATAGAACCAGAGCAAATGCATCCTAGGAATGAAAAAATTCATCATTCATTGTATGTAATGGTACACAATTTACATATTAGTGTGCAACATAATAAACCAATTATAAGACTATTGGTAGCTATTTTGTGCCATATTTCATACTACAGTTCATAAACTATAATAGCAAAGAGAAAGGTTTTCTGAAAGATGTGTGAGAAATGTTCCTTTGATATGAACAACCTATTATATTGTTTTAAGTTTCACTATAAGATCTCCTTACTAAACATTTATAGCTGATTTTCAGGCTTTATGAACTCAAATTTCAGTGATCAGTCTAAAGCTGATATTGTTGTGATAAGCAGAAAGGAGCAACAAATTGCTATAAGGTGGGAGCCTGTTTTCATGGACTCTTGATCTTCAAACAAAAGTAATGGTAGCTTTATTCTTATGTCACTATTCCCCTCCCTTCTCCCATATTAATATATGTAGTAAAATAAATGATACCCACAGTGCTACTGAGAGAATTCTAAGATGTAAGAGAACTTGATGACATTGAATTTAGTGGTCTTATTAAACTGTTAATATTTTATTTCATTTTTCTGAAGTTCCAAGTCCATGAATAAGTTAAAAGTTGCTCGAATTTATAGCTATAAGAAGGCAGACTTTCCATATAGAATTTGCTATTAAAAGAAAACAGCTCTGCAAACAATTTGTGTAGGTAATTATTAGCTAGAAGCTATTTGTAATATAAGTTATTGCATATACACATATGATAATAAGACTTTGCACAAATGGAAACTTTTGATAATAAATCCATGTAAATGATCGTGCCTGGGGAAATAATTCTAGATGTTATAAGTGTATTTGAATTGCCTGCAAACAGAATGCAGACTTCCAGACCAAGTATGTGGCTATTTTTCATACATGATATTTAATAGGTCATTGTCCTCAAAGTCTCAGAAAGGATGAATAAAACAAGCAGTAGAGAATGAATTTTGCCGCGTGCACATTAAAGTGTGCAGCCACACGAGAGTTTGCAAAGTACCACTGTGACTCTGTCACAAACACTACGCTAAACTACACTCAAAATCACAGTTATCAAAAGTAAATTTAAGTCCCCTGACCTTGACCTTAACACTAGTCTTATGGAAACTACTGAGCACTTGGATTTTGTCTTTGTGGTGTATTCACTGCTTATAAACATCATGCAGAGTGAAATGAGTTCCAGAGCATCTACACTCTATAAGCCCTAAACTCTCATGACCCTTCATATATGACTGTTCACTGTTCCCACCTCAGACCGGCTGCATTATATATTAAAGCAACAAAATCAAGTTATAGGGTCCACCCACTTTGTCTTTTTTCTACTTAAATAAAACAATAGCTCACATGTTAGTGTTTCAGTACTGTTTTTTTATCCTGAATTATTCTATTTTGTTCTGTGACTGGATTCCATAATCAGGGAGCTTACTATGGAGTGAAATACCACACCTTATACCACCCACTGGTTTAATAAAAAGCGCTGATTGGCCAAAGGCAGGCAGGAAGTGTGAGTGGGGCTACCAGACTAAGAAAACTCTTGAGAACAGGAAGAACAGAGCAGAATATCAGAGAGAAGCCAGAAGAAGCAAAGGACAACTATGTTGCTCTAAGAAAAGGTACCAAGCCCCATGGCTGAACAGGATAAGAGACATGGGTTAGATGAAGGGTAGAGAGCTAGCAAGTGATATGCCTGAGTCTTAGGCCCATCAGCCTAAAACTATAGTAAACCTCTGCATATCTCTGCAGGTCTGTGTGACTGCGGCATAAACCTTGAAGTTAGGCCTGAAAGTCCAGGCCAGAAAACTCATACAAAAAATAGCAGCCCAATGTGGGGCAAACATACCCACATAAAGCCATAAAAAGCTTAAAAAATGGTCTAGAGCCCAAAGCAGCCTCTGAATTGTGTCTCCCATGTGAGCCTTGGTACAGAGACACCCTGGTAAGACACATGGGCTTGAGCTACAGTGGCGGGCTTTTGGAGTCTAGCTTAAGGTGTAAAATGGCTGGTTCCTGAAGTCTCACAGGACCCTCAATATAAGCAAAAGGTGTAAATGATGTATTTAAGGTTCCTTTTCATATGGACAAAAAGGGAACAGAATTAAAGATGGCTTTCTAGGTGATATTTTCTTGGATCAGCTCTGTTTGTCAGAGGCAAACTAAGGTTTGGCTTTTTTAAGAGAAGCTTCCTGATTCAGCCTTAGAGGCAAAACTCTTGTGAGTTTTTTTAAGAGGCCCTGCTGCTTAATACTTAAATGGAGTTAATGAGCAGCAGATGGCAAAGCTTTACTTGGTGTTTATATGGACCCTAAAATTCCCAGAGTATCAGGGCTAAAAAGATAAATTCTATGAAATTAGACTAAGAGCTGGGTGGAGCCATCCACCCATCCTACCAACTTTGAATTCTGGCAGGTTAAAGGTGTGTTCAAAAACAAAAAGAAATAGAAGAATCTGAGTGGAGTCTATGACCCTAGCCAAGCAAAGGTGTGGTCAGAGACAGAAAAAGTTAAGAAATAAATATACAGTAAAGACAGTTTCTTGTAAAAAGTCTAAGTGGTTTAGAGTGTGTTGAATATATATAGATATAGATATATATATATATATATATATATATATATATATATATATATATAGGCTCAGAGAAAGAAAAGGCAGGGAAACCCCTTAAAAAAGAAATAAAGTTAAATTAATTAATTAATTAATAAAAAGTCACGTAATGATGGAAAATACAAAGAATGTCTGGATACTGTATATTATTGTCCTATCTTTAAGCCTCTTGACTGAAAATGACTTAGTAAAAGCTGCTAAAAGACAGTTGATTATAAATGCTGTTGGATTAATTCCACCTATATATTTTGTAAATGTGTGTACCTTAAAATTGAAATGCAAAGATATGCTATTTTGGAGAAGAGGTTTTCATTTTATTTTCACAGAAAATGAGAGGCTGTGGATTTATTCCTGGATAAAGAACATAAAGTTTGATAGAGGAAGACTCCCTGAAAAATCTCCAATGGAAATGGATGGCCCAGATGATTCAGCATTTCAGAGCACCTCTGTTGAAGTTTCCAGAGCTCTGTATCCAGAACAATTTCAAGGAGACTGGCTGTGATGACCCAGCCTTACAGATTACTCCACTAAAGACTTGTCCGTAATCCTACATTTTTCTTTGGATTCCCATGGGATTGCCAGTGTCCCCATTCAGCAGGAAGTAGCTTAGAGAAAAATGCCCAAATTCCCAAAACATGGATTGTGGATGTTTGTGTTTATTTACAGTGTTGTTTATACCTTATTATAGATAAGGGGGGAAAAGAATATTAGATTTGGAGTTCTTTTTGTTTTAAGAAGAGAAAAGGGGATATGTGGGAGATTGTGTTGTTTCATTGTAAATAATTATCCCACCCACTGGTTTAATAAAAAGCACTCATTTGCCAAAGGCAAGGCAGGATGTGTGGGTGGGGCTACCAGACTAAGAAAACTCTTGAGAACAGCAAGCACAGAGCAGAATGCCAGAGAGAAGCCAGAAGAAGCAGAGGACAACTATGCTGCTCTAAGAAAAGGTACCAAGCCCCATGGCTGAAAAGAATAAGAGACATGGGTTAGATGAAGGGTAGCAAGTTATATGCCTGAGCCTGAGGCTGATCAGCTGAAAACTATTGTAAACATCTGTGTGTCTCTGTGGGTCTGCAGGCCTAAACCTTGAGGCAAGGCCCAAAAGTCCAGGCCAGAAACCTCATACTACTGTCAAGCTGAAGTGTCCTGTTTTTGTCAGGAGGTCCAAATGCCTGCATCAATTTGGTATCTTAGGTACTTAATATAAATACAATAAAGGTCCCTTCATGCTCTGCTCATTGATAGTCAGGAGAGATCTTCTTCTTCATGATGTAACTCAGGCACCCAGCTTGCTCCAGTGTCTCAGTCCTGCCATCCTTTTGTGTCTCTGTTGTTTTCTCTACAGATAACAGAGAGTATGGAGAATTGTGTAGGATGTTTTAGGTGCCAGATCTTAAGTTATGTGTCTGCATTTGCTCAGATTCCATTGTATTGTAAGGGAATCCAAAGCAAACAGCATGGCAGTGAGTTCAGGAATCAGAGCATGGAGAACACAGAGAACACATGGCCTGGCCCTTCTGTGGGCTCCTCTCATTTCTCATTCAAAGAACTGACCAACTTCAGAAACTGCGGCTCAATAGTCTCCTTTCCCATGCACCCATATACCAAATGCAACCCGTTAGTATTGCATCAAATTTATGTTAGAAATATGGGACTTAGTTTTGTCATTTGAAAGGATTATGTGTTTATGTGAAAAACGTTTTCACTAAATAAAGGTTTTGACACTACCACTCAGTTACTCCCTTACTAATTGTGACTGGGTATTCTCTGAGCTATGGAAAGGCTCGCATTCAAAACTATGCCAATTCAATGATGGATTCATCTATATATTCTTGTCACTTATTTTTCCTATATATATTTAAAACAGTACTATATTTGCAAGCATATATAAGACTATAACATGTTTCTTGTGAATTTTACTTTTTGCTAAAGTATTCTCTATCCTTATATTGCATTTAGTCTTAACACTTATTTTGTCTGACCTTCTATAGCTATTATAACTTTGTGTTGATTTTTATTTATTTGGTTAATATTGATACATTCTCTGTTTACTTTCAACTGTGTCTTCATGCTCTAAATCTGATAAAAAAAAAAAAAGATAATGTTGCTAGCTTTAAAAATCTAGAGGAAAAAAAGATTGGTATCTTAATAGAAGAAGCTAATGAGGGGTTGGAAAGAGACTGAGTGCTAGGAAAACCTCCAAGAACTCACAGGATGTCCCTGGCTAGGTCTCCAACCAATAGTAGAGGGGAAGCCTGAACAGGACTTCCCTATAATCAAATGAATGACCACCCTAAGTGTCATCACAGAACCTATATCCAACAATGAATAGAGGTGGAGACAGAGATCCATGGCTGAGCACTGGGCCCAAGCTCCTGGTCCAACTGAGAGCAGGGGAAAAGGGTCTGTATGAGCAAGGGGATAGGGATTATGGAGCTCTGGGAAGGTCACTGAATTGAGAACAGCCACTGGGGAACCATGGGGAAAAGGAGCTAGGCTCTCAGAGGGTAGGCATCTGTGGATTAGCATGGACAGTATGTAGAGCCTCGAGGGGTGAGATCAGACTGTATTCCTGTGTGTGGATTGGCACCCTGGAGCCCATTCACTGCAGAGGAACGCCTAACCCAGTCTTGATATTGAGATGAAGAAAACAGAATTGCCTGGAGTGGATGTGCCATGTTGAGCTGACTCACCTTGGGACTTTTTGCCCTTTTGGGGAAGGGCATGGGAATGTGGGAAGTGGGGAGGCTGAAGACCGTGAGGGATTGGGAAGAAGGAAGAGAGAGGGAGAGGAGGTTACATGCATGGATAAAAAATGACATTTTTAATAAAAAAAAAACCATAAAATGAAAACCATCTCGAGGAATAGTTATTATATTTGAATGTCTTGTAGCTAAACTTAATCTCAGGTTTTACTTCCTCATGCTGTGTGTTTGTGTGGGCATGCATGTTCAGATGTGTACATGTGTCTATGTGTGTAGGTGTGGGAGCATGTATGTGTATATGTGTGTATAGGCCAGAGTGAAATGTTGGATGTCATTCCTCCTGTACTATTCACTGTGTTTTTTGAGACAACATATCTTACTGGTTTAGAACTCCAAAGTAGCCTAAACCAGCAAATTCCTATGATCCCTCTGTACCCTGCCTTTCTTGATTTGAGATTATCAGGACCACATCTTTGTCTGGCATGATGGCTCCCACCTTTAATCCTAACAGTGGAGATGCAGAGGCAATAAAATCTTTGTGGGTTTGAGGCCAGCCTAATATACATAGTGAGTTCAAGGACTACCAGGGTTATGTAGAGAGATAGAGAGACCCTGTCTCAACAAAACAAAACAGGGGCACACCATATTTATATATTCATATATACATACATGCATACATATATATAAATAATATATATAATATACATTATCATGTGATGTGTGTGTTCTCAAAGGCTGAACTCACCACCTAGACTATGCCTTTTGTTCCCACAAAATTAGACCCTTGTTATTTTAATCAGTAAATAATTTTAATTAATCTATGTGTTTACCGTTTTCTTTGCTTGGAATTATTCATTTACTCAACTTAGAGATAACTCTGCTGTGTTTTAAAATATAAAGAGTAGTTATGTTTCTGCATTTTGTAGTTGTGAATAATATATATACATTTCTTTTTAAACTTTTTTCTCCTGAGGTTAGAAAAGTCTTGCTTTAACACTTATGTTTCTAAGTCTTTTATTATTGATTCAAGAGAATTCTATGTAGGTGTTCAGGAAAATAGCACATGGCCAGTTTTATTCTAAGCAGCCCCTCTGACCTCTTGTCGTTTTCAGTTTAAAAGGCCTATCCTCCAGGCCTGCCAATAGCAGTCAGCCTTTCATTGCAGATTGCCCTAGTTTCATTTCTCTTGCTGTGATAAAACACCTCACACAAGTTTTTATTTTAGCTTACAGTTCCAGGTCATCGTCCATCATGGCAGGGAAGCCAAAGAGGCAGGAACATCCACAACTGTCACATTACATCCACAGTCAAGGGCAGAGAGAAGTGAATGCACACATGCTTACTACTCAGCTTACCTTCTCAACTCATACAGCCCAGGACCAAGACTCAAAGAATGTTGCTTCCCATAGTGGACTAGGTCTTCTCGCCTCAACTCAACAACAAAAATGTTTTGGTATGACCAAAAATCCCTCCTAGGCATGCTCACAGGGCAACTTGATGTAGACAGTCCTCACTAAGGCTCTCTTGTCTGGCAATTCTGAGTTTGGTCAAGTTGACAATTAACAATAACAATCATACTATTCACAATTTTTTCTGACCTCTCCCCTCTCCCCTCCTCTAAATCAGTTCTTTCCTGCATCCCATTTCCTCTGCTGCCATAGCCCTTGCCCTTTGAGGCAGTCTTGTACATTATAGGGAGACAACTTTAAATACTTGTCTGAAAACAATTATTTTGCATATACTCTTGATAGAGATTTTTATAAAACTAGCTAACATTTCTTGATGTACATCTTTTTCTTGCGAATTCTGAATGCATCTGTACTCCGCCACCATTGCATAGATTCCACCATTGCTGCTGTTAGCAAATCTCACTGCTGCCATCCAGATACTTCTCTGCGATGTGATATCCCTTACTCCCAGTTTTCAGAATTAGCAAGGTATGCCCTCTTGATATATTCCTTTGTCATCAACTGTGTTAAGACTGTGAGTGGCCCCTGTGAATTGAGACTCGTGACCATCACTTCTCTGCAGTTTCATTGTGTGAAATAACTAATAACCTCTCTCTTCCTTCTCAGACTATCTGGAATTCCTAGACTTACACAGTGACTCTGTTGGCTCACTCTCATTTCCTTGCTTTCTTTTCAAATGATGTTCCATCTGTTTGGCCATTTACCCTATTTGCTGAGAAATCCCTTTATCTCCTAACCTTTCTGATGACTTTTCTTTTTCATTTGCTTTCATTTTTCATTTACAAGAGTTTTTTTGTTATCTGATTTCTTTCTGTTAAGCCCAGGGCCGTGAGAAGCCCAGTGTGCAGTTCCTGTGTTTTTATAGCAAACAGCATCTTGCATCTTCTCATTATCTCTTGAAGCATGTGGCTTACACTTTACAGCCTGTTATCACTCCTCCCCCTAGCAATCAGACCCTAAAATGTATGATTAACTCTTCTTTAAGTGTTGCTTCGTCCCTTATCTATGTCTTTGTAACTCCTTTTCCCCTCATTTCTTGGTTTTTGTTTTAGAGGCATTTGAGGAGGGAGGTGAAACAAAAGAAAGTGTTGGTCTGCCCTCACTAAACTATGCACTCTCTTCATTGACTACATAAAAAAAGTAACTAACATGGTATATTAATGACATTGAAAACTTCATGTTTATCACATTCTTTGTGGTTCTCAGTACTTTACATCCTTCACAGGGTTTTAAATATTTCTACTTTTCCCTTGAGTATTGATTTTCAGAGCTCTCTATTACCCTTGTTTCCAATTGTCAACATCATTCCACTAACTACTTTAGAAAATATCTTTGATATTTTAACATATTTTGTGGCATTCTATTAGAATATCCCCCAAAGGTTTTTACTGTATGTTTTTCCAGTGTGTAAGGATTTTTCATTACATTTGTCTATTTTAAAGTCAAGATTACTAGAATATAATATTTGCTGTTATATTTTATGTTGCTTCTGTATGAAATGAATAAAGATAACTACATGTGGTTTAATGTACAAAGCAAGAAAAAAACAATGGGTACACAAAGAACTTCATAAATATCTGCATATGATTGCTACGCTATTAAGTACATGACTCACAAACCTTACCACATGTAAGAAAACATCATATTCATGTTAGAATACACTCATACTTGAGTTTCATAAAGTTTTATGTTAGTCATTGAATTTTACTATTGTGTAGAAAGCAATATTGTCATTTTATAAGAGGTATTATCAGTCAATGCGATATTTAGATAATGTATAAAGAATAAAAATCTCCCAAATATATAATATTAACAAATTAAGTACCTACTATTATGGTATAAGTAAATAAGATTCTCTATAAATATAACATTTCTTTAGGAATTTTGTTATTTCTAAAATCAAGAGATGGAGAAATTTTAAAATAATATATACAGATAAGACCACATAAAACATATTTTATCCAGATGATAATCATAACAATTGTATTTAAGTTTTATGGAGTTACTGTTCAAAACTTATTTAAAAATGTGTCCAGAGAACTTTATGAATTTAGAGAAACATGAGACTTATAGTGTTAAATATTTATTACAGGAATTTGTTTCATTGAGATAATATTAAATATTTGACATTAAGTAAGCGTAGATGTTGTTATTTTACTGTAAAGAAAAGTGTCATTCCAACAACAGCTTGACTCATCTGTGTCAGGCTGTAACTCATGCTTGTACTTGAATGGGTCTTTTCACAGAAGCCAGCGGACACAGGAATGGCTTCCTAAGAGCTTGTTGCTATGACCTTCTGAATGCAGCTTTGCTTTGTTCACTTCATTTTTGAGGGTTTAATCCTATGATCTTTAAAAGTTTCCTGTGGGGTTGGAAGGAGTACCTGCTCCTCTTCCAGAGGTCCCTAGTTCACTTCCAATGCTGAAATACTTTCCATATTAACCAAGTCACATTTCCTGAACTTACATTTTTGATGTTGAATTTTCTCCTAGGTCAAGCCATCGCTATCATTATGTCTATTCTTCAATCCCATCCTCACAGTTTTAGGCTATATCAAGTGTCTATTTGTTTAATAAATACCATACGGTATAGTAAATGTATTATACCATATAGTATTACCCTAGCTTCTTAATCACAATTCTTTTTCTATTTTGCCTAAATTCTTACTTTATTCTAAGTGAGAAGTGCTAGGAACATTCTTTGTAAAATCAGGCATAGGCTAGGATTCCCCCAACATTATTTCTGTCCATATTGTGATGATCAGCACTTACAAGATTACTAAAAGGAAACTCAAGCTTTAGAAACTAGAAGAAAAAGTAGTATCTAGTTAACTATATGATTAAGAATTATTTAAGATATAACTTGAAAAATATCTACACAAGATAGCATACTGGGCTGGAGAGATGGCTCAACAGTTAAAAAAAATTTTTTTTGATCTTTTGATCTTGCAGAGAGGACCCAAGTTCAGTTCCCAGCATCTATTTCAGACATCTCATAACCTCCTACAACTTCTGCTACAGTGGGGGATCCAATATGTAGCCTCTGGGGACAACTACACACTACACGCACTTGCATGTATGTATATATATATATACTTGCACACATACAATATACACATAATTAAATAATAATAAATCTTTTTTGAAAATCACAATTTTTTATGTTTCATCACTTACAATCCTCTAGGATTCCCATTAAATCTTCTTTGTTTGTTTTCTGGGCTGAGGGAAACCCTTCAGCTCTAACCTGTAGCCTGTTTTATTCTCCCATTTCCTCTACATATGCACTCAGGTTCAGCAGTCATGTTTCATGGTGCTGATTCTTACAGCTGTGTTTGTCCATTCAATCATGCCTGCATTATTGTAACTTATTCTGAGCCCTGCTTTTAAAGGAAGGCATTAGCAAACTCAAATGTGTCTGGAGGGATGATTAAATTGATTGAAGTCTTTTCAACCATGTCTCATAAGGAAAGGCTGAAGGAATTGTGTATATTTATTGTTTATCCTAGAGTAAAAAAGATTGAGGGCAGACAGAATAATTGTTTTCAGTAATTGGAAAGTCTGTCATATAAAGGAGGGAACAGATTTGTTATGAGTTATTCTAGAAAGCGCTACTAGAATCAACTTGAACAAAATATGAACAGACATATTAAAATATTCTCTTAAAATGATCAGAGATCAAATCTTATTTGTCATCATTTTCCTTAGCACAGAGTTTTACTTTTACTGAGGACTAATGGATATTTATTGACTGGATTGAATCAATATGATTGAAAGAACAAACTTCTCAGTAAACCAGGGTGCCTTTTAAAGTAAAAATAGCCTGTCTTTGCACAAATTTTTACCAGCTATCTATGAAATAGCTTCTTCTGTGCTTAGCTCATAGGATATAAAGCTATCAACATCATGAATTTTTTTCAATGTTTTCTTGAATCTGATAGCTTCATGTGATAGATGCTTTCATTGTTTACATTGTAGATGTAAAGAAACTGGGGCACATGGAAGTTTCATACTGGCCAGTGTTGAAAGGCTGGTTAGTGTTCGAGTTTGGATTTGAACCCAGGTGGTCGGGCTCAAGGACTTGCATCAATATCAACCACTAACAATAATAATGGACAAAGACACCCAAGGGAATGAGGACAAGAGTGTAACCTGGTACATCTTTCTTGTGGGATTCTATCCAGTCTCTACCCAAATGTCTGTGGCCCTCTCCCCCACTGCCAGCCTAGTCTTTACATTGTCTGTGAGTGATCATCTCTAAAACAAACCCAATCATTCTACTTCCTTGCAACCTTTCATTAGCTCATCATGTCTGCAGGACACAGCCACAACTACCATTTGGACAGCAAGGCATTCTGGGACCTGTCTCTGCCTGTCCCTCTTACCTCATCTCTCTAGAAACACTGTACAAACAATGTAGTTAAATAGCTCTGTCATGTAGCCCTTGTCTGGCAAAGAAACAAGGTTGTTCTGGAAATGAAGCTATCAATATGAGATGCTCAGAGCAGTGCCTTGCATGGAGTAACTGCTCAAGGAATATTAGCTTATTCATTTCCATCTACTTCTGATTATCCTGATAAAACTGCAGTGTGCAACATATAATTTATCCCTTAGTTTCTTCACTCCACTGGCAATTGCTTTGTAATAGATTAAGAAATAAAGGGGAAGTATTGGCTTTCCTAATTAACACATTCAGAGGCAGGGCAGGCTCAGGCAGAATCCAGGCAGAGTTACTCCTCTGTTCTTTAGACTTCTCAGCCTGGCCTTCCTCTGGGCTAGCTTGTGCTGAGCCTGGCCTTCATCAGGGTAGCCCAGGGACTTCCAACACAACAAAAAATACATAGCCTTGTTAGTCATATTCAGTAAGACTGGAAATATCATTTTCCATTGTCATTGAGCCTGAGCTCTTCATTTTGAGTAGATTTTCTCTAACATGATTAATGTCACTGGGGAAACCAAAAGTCAGCTAGAGTAAAATATTGACTGATGGCCTCAAAGGTATGCCCATATCCTACCACCCAGAACCTTATCTAAGGAAAGGGCCTCTGCTATGGTAACTATCTTAAAAATATCTAGGTGAAATATTACTGCAGTATTTGGGTGGGCTTTAAATCTGATGGTATACATATTGCTGCATTTCTAAATGAAAATAGAACACACACAAAAGAAAGGGCCATGTGATGCCAAAGATGAGACCAGATCAAAGATGCCAGAAGCCTATGAGGCAAACAAGCATTCTCCCTTTTGCATCTAGTGGCTATAGCTCTGAATCTATCTTGATTTCAGATTTCTAGCATCCAAGACTAGGAGAGAATATATTGATATTGTTTTGTGTTTTGGTTTTGGGCTTCTTGAGACAGGTGAGGCTGGCCTCAAATTCACAGTAGATGAATGTACAGGCTGTTTCCAAGCCAACTGTTTTTACAAGGAACATGAGTACACTCTGCCAAGATTGCACTCTTACATGCTCATTCATGGAGCTAGAGGTTGGGATGATCCATTTTAAGCTATGTAACTTCTATAGAGAATAACAACACAGTAGTCATTTCCATATTCTTAAACTCTACTTTGTACCTGTAACTTTTGTTTCTTTAGCCCTGTGGATCTCAAGTTTGCAGTGCAAGATATTTTTTATTCACCTTTTTAAAGGAAACTATATTAATTTCAAGAACAAAACAAAATTACTTCATTTGGCTGTCTAACTCGGTCAACAATCTATAGTTTTCTCTTAACTGACTTTACTTATTTCTTGTTGATAACCACATCAGGTTATTTTACTGATGGCCACCCAGATTGCCATTCATCATTCTCCTGTGGTCGAAGTCTACGAGAACCCATATCCTCACATGTGTTGTTAGTGAACTAGAATGGATTCTGTATTGACCATTTATGTTAGTGAGTCGGTGGTGGTATTGAGTCTTCACTGACATTTGAATATGCATTACACATTCTACAGTTGCATGTAAAGAAATGTAAAACCCACAGTGGTCTTACTTCATGCATACTTAAAATTTTAAGATACTTGGAGCTCTAAAAAGTCTTCAGACCAAGTAGGGGATGCCAAATAAAATTGAAGTACAAAATGAATGGCTCATTTAGCAATAACCCCTTTGAGTGTTTCACTTCATCTAAACAAGTGCTCCCAAGGGCATTTGGATTTAGCTTTATTCAGTCTTTAAAGAAAGGTTATATTGTTTAAAAAGTAAAATCTCTATATTAAATAATAGGATATAGGAATTCAAAGCATTTTCCTCTAAAACAAAGAATATAAAGGTAAAGCCTTGTCTTGTTAAAGACTTTATATAATTAAATCTTAATTACCAGCTAAAAGTAGAAGGGACCTGTTAAATCAATTGTATGGGAAATCACAGGAACAATATGAATAAAGAAACACCTACAAATTAGTGTCTAGAGAAGGAATGGAAGACAGAATACACCGAATAGCTGAGCAATCGCACAATAAGCCACAAAACACAAAACTTTAGAGACCATCGGAAAAATATTTGAAAACTATCAGTGTTATCCCACCATTCACAGCAATCCTGCAACTGTCTCTTTTAAAAATGATATTTTAATAATATTGTACTTACCTAGTTTTTTTTTTAATTTTCACTACAAAAAAACATAATAAGTTCAGGCCCTTGAAACAACACAAATATGTTATCATATAGTTCTGTAGATTACAAGTCAGAAGCAGGCTAAAATCAAGGTGTCAGCTGGACCATTTCTTGTCCAATTTGTTTCTTTGTTTTCTGCATCTAGAGCCAACATAGTTCCCTCCTTCTACATCTAGCACTAACACAGGTCAGCCCAGTCATCTTGTCACTGCCTGACTGAGGCTGCCTCTTCTTCTTCCCTCTTCCATTCTTCAGAACTTTGCAATGAGATGGAACTCAACCAGACCACACAGAAGGATCTCTTCTTTAAGGTTATCTGATTGTCAACTCACACCCATTTTGTGATCAAAATTATATATTGCCACAGAGATAGGGTGCTTACCAACTTCTGTAAGTGTGAGATGAACCTCTTTGGGGAATTGCCAAAGATAGCAGTCTTAATTCCTCCATTTTGGTAATGATGTTCTGCATATGCAAGATGTTATCACTGGAAGAAGCTGGAGACAGGGCACATAAGGTTTTACTATTTTTATGACTTCTAATTATTTTAAAATAGCACATGTCAAGGGAGAAAGGATTTGGTGAAAATGGAGAAATGCTTACAGAATTTCATGTTAGAAAAAATGAACCAAACCAGTATTATTCAGCCTCTAAGATTGTCAATAAAGTAAAAATAATACATTAATAAATGGAATGTAGTGTCACTAAGGGGCATACATGTTTAATATATAAGAGCATGTGGGTTCAATCCCTAGATATGTACAAAAGATTGTTTTTAAATAGTAGATCAAGCCTCCTGTGGTATCACACAAATTACACCTGATCTCATCTAAAATGTACACTAAGGTCAGATTCTTCATTTAATTAAATTATCCATTCAAGATTTACTGTGTTTGGTTATTCAAGGATCTATTCAACAAAAATGATTTCAATTTTCATCCCTTTAATTTCAACTCTATCCACAATGTACTGAATGTTATTAGAAACATCACAGCTTAACCTCAATATGGTTGATTGCAGTAACAGACTTTCACATTTTTTAGCACTTTTACTATGCTTACCAAATGAAAAACCCTAAGTGATGTTACTAACATGTCTTAAAACACCATCATATTCTGTTTGACTTAGTATCTTTTAATGTTATGTGATACATGGAATAGATACAGTCATCCTGATTTTATAGAGAAAGTAAGTTAGAGTTAACAATGGCATGGAGATTCCTAGTATAAAAAGGGATGTGTGCTTACATTTTACACTCCTAATCTAGTCCTAGAACTAAACAGTGATAAATGAAATTTGAAAGGAGAAATCATGAGGGTAGTATAACCAGACTCAAAACCAGGAACAGAGAAAATCAGCATCTGTGAAGAGGTGAAAAGAATAGAAATCATGGGCCTATTAGGCTCCAAGTGTGGAAGCTGCTGATGAATCTGAGACTTCACTACCTGAAGGAGGAGGAGTGGGGGAGGAGGGGGAGGACATGCTTGAAGAAGCAACTAGTGGCAATTTCCTCTGGAGCTGCAGGGTTCCCAGTGTGCAAGGTTTAGGGAACAAGGGAGACAGAAGGAGACCAGAAATTGGAACCCAGCTATCTCTGGTATCTGTTCTTCCATGGAGCCCTTGGTAAAGAACACCATGCTAAAAATAGCTAAACTCAGCTCTATATGCAAGGCAGAAAAAGTCACAAACAGCAAGGTATTTGTTATGACAATATAAACAAATAATTACTGGCCAAAATATTTTAAAATACACACAAGCCAAATAGAAGCTGTTGGAGATAGGGCTCACTGAAATAATGCTTGTCTCCAGTGTGGCAAGTCCCATGTTCAATCCCCAATACCACAAAAAACAAACAAACCAACAAAATTAGAAACGTAGGAGGAGCTATGAACAAGAAACTCAAATAACAGGCAGAATTGTGAAAATCTAAACAATAACAACAACAAAAACGAGGTACAGAATTGAACATTTATAATCCTTTCATAAGGTCTGCCATACAACATCACCTCCATGTCCATGGAGTCTGGGTCTGAGATATAGACCTGAGATGTCTGCCTATGGCTAACAAGCTATTCTGGAGGGGTGCACAGGGAAATGATTCTCTGAGTACATAGGTTAAGTCATCCTTGACAGGAATCTGGAGAAGAGGAGAGTGAGGACACTGGTTCTGTGGAGACAGAGCCAAGATATGTGGTGAGACACAAAGAATGGGAAAGGAAAGAATGATGCAGCCACTATGGATAAGAGGAGGCGACAGGACTGCTGGGTTCCAACATTTGGTAAGATCGGGAGACAAGCATTCAAGTACTCGATTCCCTCTACACTAAACTGCCAGTATAAGTTAGTCCTAAAGCTGACGTTACCAAAATACCACTCATCTCTTTCTAAAATCATTTTCTTATATATAAATCTCCTCTAATTAATAATTTTTGACTATTCTTATGGTGAAAATACTTTGTTGATGGCCTCCATGTTTTAAAAGAATGAGTGTCATGCATCAGAATTGTAATGACATGTAGTGATTATGTCTGTACTTCTTTTCACGGTTGTGGAAACTCCAGCTGCTTAAGAAAACAACAAATGAAAAGACATGAAAACATTTATTTCTCCACTCACAGATTAGAACTATGGATTTACTAATAAGCTGTAAGATATAGCCATTGTTTTTATTCTGTTATCTCTCCTCCAAGCTGAGTTCAAAGCAACACACTGATAAGTATAATTATGAGTGGGAATAGAAGGCGCTGTACGAAGCATTTCTACCTTAAGCTGTAGAAATAGCACTGAGTGCTTGAACAGAAACCTGTACAATTCTTTATAATTTCAGTTTCCGAGAGTCTACACGCCCACACCCCCGCAGGCTTGGAGGTAGATATATGATCTCCAAATAGGCGCATGTTCCCATCACGACTGACCTTCAGGTTTGCTTAAAGCAAAACAGTTGCTCTTACCACCTCACCTGTGTTTAATGATTGCCATTTCTTCATGCCTTTGTTGGGTTAATGGACGGAGATGGAGGAAAAACAAACAAACAGATCTCTTCATTTTACACCAGATTGCCTTTGTGCCTCGTGGCGTTAATCACTCAGTCCTCCCTACATCTGCCATAATAACAATTATGTTCTTCTGCTGCGTCCTCACCCAGGAAGATATGAGAGAGGTTAGCAACACCTCCGGAAAAAAAAAAATATATCAAGGCAAATTCTTAATCTATTTCCAGCATTGTGGGTAATAATTTTCCTCTGCAAACCACCAAAGGGTGCTTCTGTGGGCCTGAACACCCACTACCACTTAGGTTTGTGACACCACTGTGGTGTCTTTCCTCTTTGGAGATAAGTCTATTTCTTCTTGTAAACAACTATTTCTTTGTTGCTATAAGATTTTGTTTAACTGTTTTCCTTCTATCTGAATCTTCTTATATATGTAGGAAATATGTCAGTTTGTTGTTCAACTGAAGTTATCAAAGGATGAGAAGGCTAGCTTCTTCTCTTAGTGGCCCTAGGGACTTGCTCTTCGCTGCAGGTGATGGAAACACCCATATGTATTTATTTTTCATTAACTATAGGTGTAAAGGATCACCTATCAAATTAGAAGATTTTAAACATCTTTGAAACCTGCTTTCTTGCCATAAAGAAAACACTGAAAATCCCCCCAAGGTGCTAGTAAAGTTGCTAAGAGTTGCTGCTTCCTTAGGGGACTGAGAAAAGCTGGTTTGAACAAGGGACCTGAGAAGCTACCAACCATGGCTATTTCATCCTGGTTCCCTTCACATTGCAATTAAAATGTAAAGAAAATGAGTGCTTGTGATGAATATTTTTTCCTGTGTGTGCATATGTGCTTTAGAGTATTGGGCTATATTTTTTCCTAGTCAAATGATCATTCTTAATAGATCCTTCATAAACTATGGCTTCAAATTATATCTGAAGCTAAGTTCTATGTAAAAGCTGGTTTCATAACAATGGCTTAAAAAGCTGCATGTGGTGATATACACTCTAATCTCAGTACTTGGAAGGTAGACACCAGAGAAATCAGAGTGTGGTGACAGCCTGAACTACACAGTGAAACACTATTATAAGGAAAAGAAGAAAAAGAGTAAAAAGATCTAAATACTAACTTTCATCTGTCCTTACAATTACTCATAGCAGTTTTTAACTTACCTTGCCATAAGTAAGGGTTCTGCGAAGAAGGACCTCCAGTCTAGGACTTGCCTTCATCAGTTTGGCCTGTGGATGTGTCTATAATGCAGTTTCTTGATTAATGATTGATGTAGGGGGCACAGTTCCACCCCAGGGCAGGTGATCCTGGGGTGTGTCAGAATGCAAATGGTTGATTAGGAGGAGTCACTGAAACATAAATAAAGTGGACAGAGAATCTTTATATACATTTCTTCATACAAATGGTCAAGAAGTACACAAAAGTGCTCAAAATCCCTACTCATTAAGAAAATAAAAGTTAAACCCAGGCTACTTCGAATTTATTGGTTGACAATTAAAAAAAAAAAAAAGTAAAAACTAAAGACAAACAAACTAACAATAACATAAAAAATTGGGGCAGGACATTGTAGCACACACCTGTAATCCTAGTACTTAGGAAACTGAGGCAAGAGGAAAATTCAAAGCCATCCTGACCTATATAGTGAGACACTAACTAAAAACAACAAAAAGCCAGACTTAATGAAATGGAAGCTTAGCTCAACACTAGTAGGAATAGAAAGTGGAACAACCACCATGGCTCCCTCAAAACTTAAAATAGGATTACCATGTTACTTAGGAGTGGAATTTCTGGAAATGTGCTGAGAAGCAGTGCTGAAAAGATGCTCTTAACTTGTAACATGCACATCATCTTCACAGCAGTGTTATTCATAATAGCCATACAGTGGACGCCATCCAAGTGTTCATTGACAGATGAGTGGGTAAACAAGTTATGGTAACACAAATTATAAAATACTATTTGTCTTTAAATTAGAAGGAAACTTTACCTTAGCAACATTGTGCTAAGTGAGACACAAATCAATCAAGAAGGAAGGAATGAAGGGAGGGAGGGAGGGAGGGAGGGAGGGAGGGAGGGAGGGAGGGAGGGAGGGAGGGAGGGAGGGAGGGAGGGAGGGAGGGAGGAAAGAGAAATCAATCAGGATTGAGGCTAGAGAGATGGTTCAGAGGTTAATAGCACTTGCTATTCTTGCAAAGGACCTGGGTTTGGTTCTCAGCACCCACATGAAAGCTAACAATGGTCTTTAACGTTTCTGGTGATGTAAACCCCCTTTTGGGCTTTGTGTGTACCAGACATGTACATGATACACAAAGGTACATAAAATGAATAAATCATTAACAAAATACTTATGATTCCACTTAGTTGGGGTACTAGAAAGTAGAAAGATAGCTTTGGGGCTTATGACAGGATACTGGGAAGGTGCCAGTCAATGTACACAGTCTCAGTGCCAAAGAAAAGGAATTCTGGGAATTTACCCCACAATTATGTGACTGTAACAGGATTGAAAGGCACACTTCCAAATGACGAAAAGGATAGCTTCAGAAGACTATATTTAAATATTTATGAATACAAATATGTAATAATAACAAAGAAAAATAATAATAACAAAGAAGCCAGGAATTTGAGGGGGCATGGAGGAAGTTAGACTCGGGAAAGGGAATGAGGAAATGATGTGATGATACTTTAATTTTTAAAAAAATGCAAAATAGTGGGGGAAATAATGTAAGGTAAGCCACAAAGGAAAGCAAGCCAGTAAGCAGTGTTCCTCCAGCCCCTGCCCCCAGATTTCTCCCTAAGCTCCTATCCTGATTTCCACCAATATTGGACTGTCAAATGCAAGATGAAATAAGTACCTCTCTACCCGAATCACTTGTTATTTGGGTGTTTTATCATAACAAAACAACAAAAAATCTAACTAACACAGCCTTTCACTAAGATACATCAGTGTTCTCCCTCAAAGACTTTTTCCTCAAAGATTTTTGAGCCATATTTGGGATGAGAAATGAGTTAGGAACACAGCAGTGTGAACAATGTCTCCATATTGAAGAAATACATATGCATCTTTTCCAGAAAGTAAATGTGGTATGCAGCTAACAAGGTGCTCTGGATGTCATAGATACAGTCTTGGTAGTGAACCCATTTGCTAAGCTGTTAACAACAATGTGAGGACCCATGTTGCTTGGTATGACTCAGTAGAAGACACAATCCTCACTTGAGTTTCAAGGAAGTCACACAAATACCAGCATCTGATGCAAGTTGTTATGAGTGTTTATATTTTTCTAAGGAGAGTGTTCACATTTCTGCTAGATTCTCAGAAGTGGAGGTGGCATAGAATAAAATTAAGACCAAATAAGTATAACAAGAGGTTTCTGGCCCAGACTAGCCCCACAGTCAAAATTGGCCTGTGGCCACCCCCCCCCAAAAAAAATTGATTCTGATGTTTATATTAATTTCATGATGTTTTGTCAGACACATTGCTACCTAACTCCTTTATCTTAATTCAACCCATTCCCATTAATCTGTCCTGCCATGTGGCCTGTGGCTCACCTGTGTTCCTTACATGTTGTATCTTGGTGGCTGGCTCCTCTCTCTGAATCCACTCTCCTTCTCTTACCTATGTTCTGATTTCCTGTCTACTGCTACAGTGCCTGTCATGGGCCAGAACAGTCCTTTGTTCACAGCATACAGAAAGACACTCCCACATCATATAAGTTTGCTCAAAGAAAAAGCTAATTTGAGTTGGTTTTCTTTTGTTTTATATTTAAGCAATTTTTCATTGCCAAGGTGAATTTTTTTGCTTTCTAATAGACTTCATTAATTATGTTCTTGTGGGAGGAGATTTTCAGACCCAGGCCTTTTCAATTTTTTATGCCCCACAAAGATTGTAAATTCAGCATTTAAACTTTATAAATATGTTATTTTGCCTAAATGAGAGTCCTAGATTAAACTTTCCAGCTTTGAATTTTAGATAGTCTTCCTTATCTGTAGAATCATGAAATGTATGATTGAAAATGTTTGGCAAAAACAAGCATCTGTATGAATGTGTGCAGACTTCACAGATCCAACCAACTACATATCAAAATATTTCAAAATAAGCAACTGCCTCAGAACTGAACCTGAAGCCCTTTCTTACGCATAATTCCCTGGAGAGTAGAGCACCACAGGCATTCACTTAACATTTACAGTGTTGGGGGAAAACTAGCCAAACTTTTCACTTGATTAAATGTTATGCTGTGCTTTATTAGTGCTGGGATAATATGTCCACAGATAACACACCAAGTTTCTTCCTGGGGTATTTACTATGGTGTTCCTCTTTCAGAGTTACCACATATTAAGACTTTGGTGCAGTTCACTGCTTGCTTTTTTGCCATATTTAAATAAAAATCCAGACATAGACCATGTGGATTGTTTGGAATTCTAGGTTTCTTTGAGGAATGGGCCCCAAGAGAACAAGAAAAGATTGAATCTCCATGGAGAAATAACCCATGTAGCCTTTGGATTTGGACATGAAAAGAAACACAGCCATCTGAAGTGGTCATGAACCCCAAACAAGTCTTCTTTTATGTCCTGATGTTTGGGACAGCAGGGCTTCTGCTCTTCATGTATTTGCAAGTCTGGATTGAAGAACAGCATACAGGTAACATGCAGACCCTATGTTCTCCCTTCAAATGATAACCAAAATGGTCTCTCCGTACTAAGTAAGTTGTGATGGTGACAGAGATGAGTCAGAAAATTTCCAACAGCTACATTGCAAATGTCCAGACCTCAAAATGAGTAAATATTTTAAATATTTTATAGTCCAGCAGCCCTTTTCTTGACACTTATCCTGTAGTTTGTATCTTATCAAAGTGGGGCATTCTGGTCCGGTTAGCACAATATCAATGTCTTTCTTGCAAACTGCCTATCGAAGTATAGACCATATTCCCTCTCTGAGCTTCCCACCAATCTTCACCAAACCTAAATAGGAGCAAAATATATGGAACTCTTTTTTAATTTATAATTTTCCTTGGTGCTCAACATCAAGATTATTCATACATTTGCTGTTAAGTGGAGGTTGAAGCAATTTCCTTTGTTTTGTTTTGTTTTTTTTTTTCATTTAAGAAGTCTTTTCTCATACCCCCCTCTTCTCCCCCTCCCGCCCCTCCTTTTGAGGTTCCCTACTCCATGCCCCATCCATTTCCCAGGGAAGGCAAGGAATCCCAAGGTGTATCTGGCATATCCAGTTGAGGTACGACCGAGTCCAAGTACAAGGCTGAGTAAGGTGTTCCTCTGTAGGGAATGGGCTCCGAGAAACCAGTTCATGCACCAGAAATAAACTCTGGTCCTATTGCAAGAGGTTCCACAAAGTGCCCATCGTTTGACTGTCATCTACATTCTGAATGTTTAGTTCCTTTCCATGAAGGTTTCTCAGCAGATATTTCAGAGTCAGTGAGCTTCCAATAGCTCAGGTCACCATCTCTGTTGGTCTCCTCATGATCCTGATTCCTTTTTTCATATACTCTCTCTCTCTCTCCTCCCTCCCTCTCTCTCTCTCTCTCTCTCTCTCTCTCTCTCTCTCTCTCTCTCTCTCTCTCTCTCTCTCTCTCTCTCTCTCTCCAGCTGAACAGGGAGAATGACATTGTGCTTAGCTATTTATCTCTGCTTCTGCCTTCATCAGTTGCTGGATGAAGGTTCAATAATAACAATTAGAATGGCCATTCATCTAAATATAGGAAAGTTCTGTTTAGATACCCTCTCTATTGTTGCTTGGAGTCCTAGTCAGAGACACCTCGTAGGTTCTTGGATGTTTCCCTAACACCTATTTCTTTTTTTCTCCCTCTCTGTTGCTCCTCACACTCAACCATCTCATTTTATCATGATCTCCTCCCATATCCCCTTGGTCCCTCTCACATATTATCCCAATTTACTCATGAGATCTTCTCTATTTCCCCTTCCCAGGGGGATCCATGGATGTCTCTCTTATGTTCTCCCATTACCTAGCTGCTCTGGGGTTGTCGATTGTACCCTAGTTATCCTTTGCTTTATGTTAAAATCCACTTATGAGTGAGTACCTACCATGTATTTCTTTATGGATCTGTGTTATATCACTCAGTATGATACCCCACTTGCCTGCAACACTCAGGATATCTCTTTTTCTGCTGAGTAGTAAATGAACCACAACTTTTTAGTCTGTTCTTCAGTTGAGAGGCATCTAGGTTGTTTCCAGGTTCTACCTATTATAAATAATGCTGCTATGAACATAGTTGAGCTGATGCCCTTGGAGTAAGAATGTGCATCATTTGGGTATATGCCCAATACTGGTATTCCTAGATTGTTGGGAGATTGATTCCCAGTTTTCTAAGGAACTGCCATACTGATTTCCAAAGTCGCTGTACAAGTTTATATTCCCAACAGCAGTGGAGTAGTGTTCCCCTTGCCCCACATTCCCTCCAGCATAGGCTGTCATCTGTGGTTGTCATATTATCCATTCTGACAGATGTAAGATGGTATCTCAGAGTTGTTTTGGTTTGTATTTCTCTGATGGCTAAGGATGTTGAGCAATTCTTTAAGTGTCTTTCTACCATTTGAAATTCTTTTGTTGGAAACTTTCTATTTAACTCTGAACCTCATTTTTAAATTGGATTATTTGGGCCTTTGGCTTCTAGTTTCTTGAGTTCTCTATATATTTTAGAGATCAATCTTCTGTCAGATGTAGGGTTGGTTGGTGAAGATCTTCCATAGGCTGTCATTTTGTCTTAATGATACATTTTGTCTTAATGACTATGTCCTTTGCCTTACAGAAGCTTCTCAGTTTCAGGAAGTCCAGTTTATTAATTATTGTTTTTAGGTCTTAGTGTCTGTATTACCAGTGTTATATTTAGAAAGTGGTCACCTGTGCCAATGCATTCAAGGGTATTTCCCATTTTCTTTTCTATTAATTCAGTGTAACTGGATTTATGTTAAGGTCTTTGATCAACTTTGACTTAAGTTTTGTGCATGATGATAGACATGGATATACTTGTATTCTTCTACATACCACCATCCAGTTATGTCAGCACCATTGTAGAAGATGCTATCTTTTTTCCACTGTGTATTTTGGTTTCTTTGTCAAGTATCAGGTGTTCATAGATGTATGGATTAATGTTAGAGTCCTTGATTCAATTCCATTTATCCACAAGTCTGTCTTTTATGACAGTACCAATCTGTTTTTATTACTGTAGCTCTATAGTATAGCTTGAAGTTAGGGATGATTATGCCTCCTGAAGTTGTATTACTTAACAGGATTATTTTGGCAAACCTGGGTTTTTTGATTTTCCATATGAAGTTCAGTATTGCTCTTTTGAGGTCTGTAAAGAATTGTGTTGGGATTTTGATGTGGATGGCCTTGAATCTGTAGATTGATTTTGGTAATATTGCCATTTTTACTGTGTTGATCCTACCTATCATGAGCATGGGAGATCTTTCCTTTTTTGCTATCTTCTTTAATTTCTTTCTTCAGTGACTTAAGATTTTTGTTATACAGGTCTTTCACTTCTTTGTTTAGAGTTACCCTAAGATATTTGATAATTTTTGCAGCTACTGTAAAGGTTGATGTTTCCCTGATTTCTTCTTTAGCTCTTTTATCATTTGTATATAGGAGGGCTATTGATTTTTTTTTTTTTTTTGAGTTAACCTTGTATCCTACTACCTTGCTACCTTGCTACCTTGCTGATGGTGTAGGAGTTTCATGGTAGAATTTTGAAAGTCACTTATGAATACTATGATATTATCTCCAAATAATGATAGGTTTACATCTTCCTTTCCAATTTGTATGCTCTTGATCTCTTTTTGTTTTCTTATTGTTTTATCTAAAACTTTAATAACTGTATTGAATAGATACGGAGAGAGTGGAAAGCCTGGTCTTGTTCCTGATTTTAGTGGGATTGCTTTGAGTTTCTTTCCATTTTGTTTGATGTTGGCTGTAGGCTTGCTGTATATTCCCTTTATTATGTTTAGGTATTTTCCCTGTATTCCTGATCTTTTCAGGACTTTTAGAATGAAGTAGTGTTGGATTTTGTCAAAGGCTTTTTCAGCATCTAATAAGATTATCACGTGTTTTTTTTTTTTCTTTCACTGTTTATATGATGAATGATATTCATAGTTTCTCTTATGTTGAACCATTTCTGCACATCTGAAATAAAGCCTACTTGATCATGATCATATTTTTTGATATGCTCTGGAATTCAGTTTGCCAGTATTTTGTTGAGTAGTTTTGCATCAATATTCATGAGGGAGATTTTGTTTGTAATTCTCTCTTTTGTTGCTTCTTTGTGTGATTTGAGTATCAGGGTGACTGTAGACTCATAAAAGGAGTATGTTGATGTCCCTTCTGTTCCTATTGTGGGGAACAACTTGAAGAGCATTGGTATTAATTCTTCTTTGATAATCTGGTAGAACTCTGTACTGAAGCCATCTAGACCTGGAGTTTTTTGTTTTGTTTTGTTTTGTATATGGCTTGGGAGATTTTAATAATTGCTTCTATTTCTTTAGGGGTTATAGGTTTATTTAGGACATTTATCTGCTCTTGATTTAGTTTTGGTAAGTGGTACCTGTCCAAAAAGCTGATCATTTCTTTTAGGTTTTCCAATTTTTGTCTAATGCAGATTTTATTGTACATTACAGACCTAGTGATTCTCTGGATTTCTTCTGTGTAGGTTGTAATTTCTGGGTCTGTTATTTCTGATTTTGTTAATTTGGATATTCTCTCTCTGCCTTTTAGTTAAGTTCCTATAAGGATTTGTCTATCTTGTGGACTTTCTAAAGAACCAACTCTTTGATTCATTGATTCTTTTTATTGTTCTCTTTGTTTCAATTTTGTTGATTTCAGCCCTGAGCTTGATTATTTCCTGCTGTCTACTCCTTCTAGGTGAATTTGCTTCTATTTGTTCTAGAGCTTTCAGCTGTGCTGTGAAGTTTCTTGTGTGAAAATTCTCCATTTGTTTTACAAAAACTATGGCTATAAACTTTCCTCTTAGCACTGCTTTCATTGTTTCCCATAAGTTTGGCTATGCTGTGAGTTCATTTTATTGAATTCTAAAAAGTATTTAATTTCTTTCTTTACTTCTTCCTTGACCCAGAGGTGGCTCAATTGAGAGATGTTTAATTTCTACGAGTCTATAGGATTTCTGTGATTTGTGTTGTTGTTGAACTCTAATTTTAGTTCATGGTGGTCTGATATGATACAAGGGGTTATTCCCATTCTTTGTACCTATTAAAATTTGTTTTATGACTGAGTAGGTGATCAATTTTAGTGAAAGTTCCATGGGGTGCTAAGAAAAGGGTATATTCTTTGGTGTTTGGTAGAATGTTCTGAATATATCTGATAAGTCCATTTAAGTCATAATATCTGTTAGCTCCCTTATTTCTCTTTTCTGTTTTTTTCTGGAAGACCTATGCATTGGTGAGAGAGGGGTAATGAAATTTCCCACTAAAAGTGTGGGGTTTGATATAAAATTTAAGCTTTGGTAATGTTTCTTTTACATATGTAGGTGCCCTTGTGTTGGGGCATAAATATTCAGAATTGAGATTACTTCTTGATAGATTTTTCCTGTTAGGAATAAGCTCTTTTGATTGAATTTAGTGAGAAGTCGAATTTGATAGGTATTAGGATAGCTAAAACAGCTTGATTTTGAGTCCATTTGATTAGAAAGTGTTTTCTCAATTCTTTACACTGAGGCCGTGTCTGTCTTTGAAGTTGATATGTGTTTCTTGTATGCAGCAGAAGGATAGATCCTGTTTTTGTATCCATTGTGTTAGCTTGTATCTTTTTCTAGGTGAATTGAGTCCATTGATATTAAGGAATATTAATGACCAATGACTATTAATTCCTGTTATTTTTGGTGGTAGTGTGTGTGTGTGTGTGTGTGTGTGTGTGTGTGTGTGTGTGTGTGTGTGTGTGTGTTTCCCTTCTTTGGGGTTTTCTTATGTGGAATTATCTTTTGCTTGTGGCTTCATGGGTCTTTCTAGCTTTGTTAGATTGAAATTTTCCTTCTAGTACTTTCTGTGGAACTGGATTTGTGGATAGGTATTGTTTAAATCTGGTTTTGTCATGGAATATGTTGTTGACTCTGTCTATGGTGCCAAGAGTTTTGCTGGGTATAGTGGTCTGAGCTGGCATTCATGGTCTCTTAGTGTCTTTACACCTGTCCAGGACCATCTGATTTCATAGTCTCCATTGAGAAGCAGGTGGTATTCTGATGCACCTGACTTTATAAGTTAGTTGGCCTTTTTTTGCTGCTCTTAAAAACCTATATTCTTTATTTTTATATTATTTAGTGTTTTGTAATTGTGTGGTGAACAGGTTGGGGGAGGTCTAGTCTATTTTTGTGTTTTATAAGCTTCTTGTATGTTCATAAGCATTTCCTTTTTTAGGTTGGAAAAGTTTTCTTCTATGATTTTGTTGAATATATTTTCTGTGCTTTGAGCTGGTATTCCTCTCCTTCTTCTATTCCAATATTCGTAGGTGTGGTCTTTTCATGGTGTACCATATTCTTGGACATTTTGTGTTATGATATTTTTGGTTTTAGTGGTTTCCTTGACTGACACATCTTCTTCCACTATTGAATCTTCCACACCAGAGATTCTTTATTCCATCTCTTCTGTTCTGCTGGTTATTCTTGCATCTCTAGTTCCAGTTCATTGCTTCAGATTTTCTATTTCCAGCATTTCCTTGGTTTATGTCTTCTTTATTGCTTCTGTTTCAGTTTTTAATTCTTACACTGTTTCCATCTTACACCTGTTTGTTTGCTTTTTTCTTGGTTCTCTAGTCTTTCTTTAATAAGTTTATGGAATTTTTCCAATTTTTTGCTTGTATTCTTCTCTATTTTCTTAAGGGAGTTTTTCACTTCTTCTTTAATTTCTTCCTTAAAGGCTTCTATCATCTTTATAAAGATATTTTAAAGATTGTTTTCCTCTGCTTCTTCAATATTGGAATGTTCAGGTCTTGCTGTTGTACAACCACTAGGTTCTAATGGTGCCATATTGTTTTTCATGATGTTGAATGAATTTTTACACGAGCACCTACCCATCTCTTCTGCTGATCAGTGAAAATGCTGTCTGTGTTTCAGCAAGCTGTTTTTGGGTCTACTAAGCACTCTTGGTACAATTGGAACTATTAGAGAACTTGGAGGCAGTGGAATTCCTCTTCTGGGGTTCTCCAGAGGGTCTTCTGCTGCGACTTTCCAGAGGTTGTGACTCAGTAAGAAGCTCTTCTGCTGGTGATGAAACAATTTCTTTAACATACTAACAGCAACACTTTTTGGCTGGCAGGCCATAATATTTCTATTATAACTACTCAACAATGGCAATATAGGAGAAAAGTGACCATTGATACTAAGTGAACAAATAGATGAGGCTATGTTTCAAAAATTGATATGATAAACAAGATTTGGTCCATAGAGCATGTTTTCCTGACCGCTTCTAGGTTTGCCTTTTATATTCTTTATTTAGTTTTAAATGCCTGTAACTAGAATGTGCACAGTGTCTGTTAAAATGGTTATATTTATATTTAGAATAATATTATGAAGGGAAATGTCAGAGAACCTCTGGAAATGTATACATTTGGCTGTTAATGAAATTTACTGTTTTCCTTTGGGAGAAATAGTTATGACTGCTAAGAAAAATAAAGCAGAAGCAAAGTGATTTCTCATTTGTTTCCACTGTGACATACTTGAAGATAGTCTTTATAAATGGCCCTTGAAATATCTACTAAACAGCACTGAACAGAGTATGGAGTCAACAGTGTAACAAGTTTAAAAATTATTTCCATTTTTAAATGTTTCCCTTGGTTCACCTTTGCCAGTAGTTTGCATCTGTTTAATTTGTGCAGTGGCCTATGTTAAAAAGGTTGTTTATAATTGTTTTCTAGAGTTTATATTGTCTTCCCAACATGCATTTTTAATTCCTCAAAGTCTACAAACTATGACCGTGAGATACTATATTATTGAATGATTCTGCACAAATACTTCTACTATTTAATGAAACCACATGTGATAAAATATGTAGGCTAATCTCTTTGAAAAATAATTTCCAATGTCCATTTTCCTACATGGTGAGACGTGTAGAGGTGAGTACTGAATGCAAAAGTAAATTAGAACTCTGCAGACTGGAATGCAACAAAGGAGGGAAACGTGAAGATCTCATTCTTAGCTGTTTGCAAACATATGTTTACCTACAACTTTTAGAGAGTTTTACCAGTCTCTGGTGCATAAAGAAAAATATATTCATATATAAAGACTACTGTATGAAAGAAATGTGGCTTAATCTGTCAATAAAAAACAAGATGTACTAAGAAACAGTCAAGTCATGTGACAATAGTCTACAAACAACAACGACAAAAAAAAAAAAAAAAAAAAAAAAAAAAAAAAAAAAAAAAAACCACACCTCAAAGCAGACAAGATGGTAAAGTTTCTTGTTTTATAAGTGAGGCAGCCTGTGTTCATTGCCCAGAACCCAGGTAAGGACTGAAGGGAGAAGCAATTCCACAATGTTGTTTCCTGATCTCCACATACATGTATGGCACATGTGTCTGCATATACACCCACATACATGCACACACACATACACACTAATTACTTTTAAAAATTAAAAATAAAATGTATTTCACAACATGTATCCATAGACCTTATTTAGTTATGAACTTAAAAAGTATCATATGTTAATATAAAGTTTCTCCAATCCTTATAATATCTGAGCACATGAGTGATTGTCAAAGGAAACTGAATCTCCAGAAGATGAACCATTTACCCAAAGGCTCCCATCTCAAACCATTTGTAAGGAGAGAAAGCCCAGACTTGAACCCAGGTTGTGGCACTATGAGGGCCACATGTTTATACTTCCAAGAAAGGGAAGATTCCTTTTTCCCCAGTTACGGCACAAAATAAATGAAGCTGCTGATCATTATGAAGTAATGAGTCCCAAAGGGAGACGAATACACAGGTCTTGTTATCTGTTCAAAGTCCTAAAAGAGCAATTAGATGCAAACGTAACAAGTGCAACACCGTCAGTAAAATGCTTTAAAATCCTTGACACTAGGAAATGAAGCAATGTGGAAGGCATATGCTCCAAGATAGACTCTTTGTGGAGACTTGTGTGAGGAGGTGTCTTCATGCCACAGCAGTCCCCATCTAGTCCTTAGCTTTCTGTATAGGTAGGCACCTATGTATTTGGTATCCACTGTAATAACATTGGGCATTTTAAATGCCAATCACCTTTTAAACCTACAACATCTGAATGCTTTAATGGAAAGATAAAGTTTGAAAAAAAAGTCTGTCTTTTGAACATTTTACCCCTGCCCCCCTCTTTCACACACACAGACACAGACACACACACACACACACACACACACACACACACACACACACACACACACCTTATCAAAGGAGCAAACTCCAGCTCCTGAAGCTCCTACACATAAAACAGGTGCTTAGGACTGCAGATGTTTGGGTCTCAGATGTTGATGTTATTGTGAGTTTTGTTTTTAAAGCATTTTGCAATTAAAAGTACAAGTTTCCTATTCAGAAAGGTTTTGAGGAGTTCAGCTATCTGACTCATGCCCTTCTTTTTAACTCTGTGACCTGAGCATATTCCTTAGCCTTTCTGAGACTCAGTCATCTATAAAATGGGGAAACATCTTCCACTTAAAAATAAAGTGGGTGAAAACAAGCTATGCTGTCCAGAAGAACGATGGGAAGGAATTAAGGATAAATGGGGACATAGCGTAAGATGTTAATTCAGTGAGACCTTGCCTTTACAGGAAGGTGAGAGACCCAAGCTTTCATAAAACTCAGAGAAACCAGTGTTTTGAGGCACTCAGTATGGTGACTGGCAAGCAGAAGTTCATGGCTGTAGCCTGTTCCCCTTCATGGAATGGGGCTGAACATCCACAGACTTGCCTGTTCTTGCATAATTAAGACTCAGTTACATCTCAGGAGGCTGAATGCTGCCTATCCTGTACCTTAACTGATTAAGAAAAAAAAATTAAAAAGTAAAAATAAGATCCTCAGTTCTATCTCTGGCTATAATAGTTGGTTCAGTGTCAGGCCAGACTGGTTACTCATGTGGTAGTTGAAAGGGGAGTGGCAGGATGTGTGCAGGGAGCATCATTGCCTGGCCACATCTCCAGCCTCCACAAGTCCTACGGTCAGGAATGCATTCCCTTATCAGTATGTGCTAAGGACTGTACAGCTGCAGGTACTAAACAATGTGGTGAACGCAAGTATATTAGAGTGACCTAGAGGGGCTGGGGATACTAGCTCCATAGCTAGTACAGGGGATAAACAAACAAACAAAAAAAAAAAAAGGAAAAAGGTCCTGTGGCCAGCAAAAACATTAGTAGTACACAAGGACAGTCTATTGTGACAAAAAGCAAAATGTCCTGCATTGCAGAACAAAATAAGTTAGGACAAAGAATAAGAGTATAAAGTTTCTCCACCAGGAGAAAAATTCCCTACTACTTCTAGCTACCTAAACTTGAACTTCCTAGTCTGTACAATCCAAGAGCTGGCTAAATCTACCAGACCGGTCCCCTTGCTGACTCCACATCCAGTAACCTGCCTTCTATGCCTCACCTTCAGTGATCAGCTCTAATTTCACTTTTGTTGATTATTCTGCAGATCAATCACCCTGACTAATTTGCTCCAGCACACCCTTCCAATAGCACAGTGCCTAATGTGTGGCAGATGCCCCTCTGTCTTTCCATGGTGGTGAATAAATGATATGTATGTTGGTTTTCCAACACCTAGCCAAAGTCCCTTTAGACTTGTTTCAGCATTTCTAGGGACCAAGTTCCAGAATCCCGAGGCGTCGTTGGTTTCTAAGAGCATCCTTTGTGAGTCCTTTGTATTAGTGAGTAGGCCCTTCACCCTGACCTTACTGCCTCACTCTTCCTCTTTGACCCTTCTATCACACAGTCTGATCTTTCCCATGAAGAATGAGGCCTCAGTTGTTTAAATCATTTTGTGAAAGAGATGATCCAGGTCACTCTCAGACATCATAGCATTTACCTATACCCCTTTCAAAGTACCAATATGCCACTTGCCTGAGACACATGTATAAGATTCATTATCAAGTACCAAAGTGCAGCATATGTAGTTTAAATTCAAAGCAGGTAAGGCTAAGTTGAATCTCATCAGGTAGCTTTCATTATTTCTTTTTTCTGAAATATTCCACTGTGAAGTTTAGTTTCAACCTTTTCAAATTGAAGAAATTTCCTAAAACATCAGTTCTGAAGACCTTGGCTAATAGCCTCTAAGAGTTTTTACTCAAGACCAACCATTTTAGCTCCCTACTGATGCTGTGTAATATGTCTATGTAACTACCCTAACTCTGGTTTCATATATATCTTCTATATCTTTAAATATACATATTTCCTCAGCCTTCTACAATGTTTTCCTCAATTTTCACCAAACAAGTACTGATTTGGTTTGGTTTGGGAGTTATTATTATTAGAACTCAAGATCAATTATTTTGCTGTATGCTATCATTAATATCTACAAAAGATTCATATAGTTAAATTCTTGCCTAGACTGGATTTAGGCTGAGTGATAACAGCATATGTTAAATATGTATGAGGCAATCAGTCAACCTCAGCAGCATTACCTAAGGAAGGAAGAAAACTAACTGTTTTAGTTTGCTTTCTGTGCAAAAAAAAAAAAAAAAGTGGGGGAGGAAGGGTTTATTAGGCATAAAGGTTACAATTACAGTCCATTACAGAGACTTCTCTACCATTAATTATCAATTGGGAAAACATAAATGCTGCACAGATAAACCATACAATAGAGGACAATCTGGTGGAAGTGGTTCTTCAAATGAGAGTCCCTCTTCCCATATGTGTCTAGGTTTGTAACAGGTTAACACTACTGGGATAAATAGTTATTATCTCATTATCAAAACTTAATATTACCTTCAGAAATGAGGAAAAGTTTAATAATGCCAGCACTCCAGAGGCTCAGGTATCAGAATAATAACTTTGAGGTTGACCTTGTGTACATAATGAATTCAAGACTAATGTGAACTACATAGTGAAAGTCTATTTCAAAGAAAACCATGTTCACTGTCTGGTTCTGAAGAACTTTGTTCTCAAGTATATGTTGACTGTGTTCCTTATAAACAGTGATATAATCTTCTCTATGTCAAGTCCTATTCAAGCCCTGTATTCCACATAAGATAACTGAAGCAAGGTTAGAGGCTTTTTCTTTCCCAAAGCTCAACAGATATCAGTTGCATGTTAAGTCTCCTATGTTTTTAAGTATGAAAGAAAATTATAACCTTTCAATAATGAGGCAGAGGACTGTCACTCACTCTCTTCAAAGCTGATTGTGGTGTTCACATACTCTGTGTACTACCTGTGAACTCTGGAGAGTCTGCTTCCTCTTTCAAACTCTTTCTCTTAGTTTTAGCTTCCAAAGATTTCCTTCAGGACTGGATTTATATCATTTCTTTTTTCTGAGTCTCTCTTTATAAAAGAGTATTTTCTTTGCCTCCAAATCAGACTGCTTATCCTCATGCTGATGCTGTGAAATTGTACATTTTTCTCTTCCTTTGCCAGAACCACAGTTTAGCCGCTGTCAACATGGATGGAAAGACATCTGGTTTATGCCAATCATTGTTCCCAGGGACTAAAGTTGTTTTTGTTAAAAGCCTCTTGTTTAAATTGTTTCCCCTTATTTTACTCAGTGTGGCTAACTTTTTAAAAATTGAATAGATGCTTACCCCAGCCACCCTCATCTGAACACTGCCATGCTTGCCCATGAAGGATTTTTCTGTCCATTGCTCTTTTTCTGAAACACATTTCCTTGGCCGTTTGCATGACTGAGTTTTCTCTTATCCTGTAGAGTACAACTTGCATGTCCTTGTACATCCTAAAGTAAGTGTCCCTCATTTTCCTTTCTAATACCGGTTTTGTTTTAAAATTTAGTTCATGGTGATTAGATCAGAGCCCAATCATTATTTTTTTTTTCTACTTACACATGATATTGTTATTGTGATAGCCTATAGGCTTTAGAAAGGAGGAAACTTTGTACTTGATGACCAATCCACTTGTTGCCTTCCTTTGCCTTTAGGTGTAAATGTAGTCACCCTTCACTTTGCTGTGGACCCATTTCATCTTTCAAATTCAGTATTAATTCTCAGTCACCCAGCCCTGGGTAAATTGATGGCCTTGTATGCTATGTCCTGTTTTTCTGCTCCAAATGCCTGAGTCTCCTATGTGACCAAGTGATGCTCCTTCTTTTTGTTTCATTTGCCAGAAGTAAAAGAGTCCTCACCATCAAGTCCTTACAAGTCTTTTGAGAGTGACTAATATTCAACAGCATGCTTCATATCAAGAAAATACTTGATTAAACCAAATGCATGAGGGCTTCCCAATGAGTAATGGAGCATTTCTAGAAACAAAGCAACACTGTAAGATTCAGATGTGATAGCATAATAAAATGTGCTGTTCAAGGAGGTAAAGGCAAAGTGGTGCTTTTACCAGTGAAAGGGGGAAATATGTATAAGCTTCTTAGATACAAAATCCATTAGCCTTAGAGATTAGAGGCAGAGTTAGCTCCTGCTTGTTTGTGGAAGTGCTGTTGATATGCACATGTTTTACACAGCACCCTCTTGGAATTACTGAACTCTTTAAAAATATCAGAGATAAATTTTGTTACAGACATATGTGCACTTTTGAGTCTCGCAAAGCTTGGGGTACATGTAGATCATAAGGGTATTTCTTATGCGATAATTGGAAAGTCACTGGAACATTACTTTTCTTAGACAGGCAGGTATGTGCCCTCCTCCTTAATTATGTTTTTGGTTTTGTCTGTGTCTGACCAAAAAAGCTTATTTTATTTTGGTATAAACACTGCTCATACATTGTTAAAGAGTCTTAAGAATTTAGTGTTGCAAAGAATTCATTGGTTGCCCCTTTGCTTTAGGAATGTAAGCATGCAGTGATGACCTTGCTTCAGCTCAGCACTCACCTTTCTATGGCAACCTGGCACTGCGGCTCCATTTCCTTCTTTTCAGGCTTCTCCTCTCAGATAATAACTTCTGAGTTGTACCAAGAACTGCCATATTGTAAAGTAACCCATTATGTGGTCCTTTGGCCCAGCATCTACCATTGTTCCCAATGTACTATTGATCACTGAAAGGGCACAGTTCAGGGAATGAGAGGATTACCCAAAAATGGCTGGTGAGTGATTTTCTTTCTTGAGATTTTGATTTTGAGACCTGGATGGATCAGTGTCTAGATTATGTATTGTTGTAAAATTCAGAAATTGTGTGGCTATTTTCTATCCTAGAGATAGAGCAGCTAAAGGCACTGAACTTGAGGTGAAGGGTGTAGGAGGACAGGAGCAGTTAAACAGAGAATCCCAGAAAGTGCTAGTGTCTTTGGTCTGTGTCTTCCAAGGTGCTCAGGTATCCTTGTTCTTTTAAAACACTTTGCTCATGCTCAATAAGCAGCCATCACTTCTGGAGAAGAGTCACTGATTTCCAAGGGCTCTCATGGATGCAAATAACATTTGTATCCTGTATGATAGAGTAAAGAAAGAAATGACATTGAAGAGTCTCCCATTACTGCTTCTAATTCTCTTTATACCACAGACTGCAAGGTGCACCCTGTTCAACACAATATGAAAGCTCCTAGCCAAGCACTTGGTATGTAAGTGCCCAGCACATGGTAGACCTTGACTAGGTGAGTGAATCCATGCCCAACAAGGGCTCCAGTAGCTAAGGGAAAGTGAGGTTGGTGCTCATTTGTTCATTTTTCAGGCATGAAAGTGATTGGTTGGAATGTAGTAAACCATCAAATTTTCCAGGGGTATCTGAAATGTTTCCATCGAAATAAAAAAAAAAAAATGTGTTCTCCTATAGGAAGTATGGAATACATGCACAAGGAATATTTCTCTACCAAAAAAGGAGAAATTTCCCATTTGTGGCTAAATAAATAGATCATTAGAATTTTAAAAAGATCTAGAAGACAACAATTTTTTAAAAGATGTGGGTGTAAAGGCATAAAGTGGCAGAAATACTGAATATGTCAATTATATATATATGTATACATAATGTATACATGTTTAAACACTACACTGTACCCCCAATATATGCCCCTTTTAATTAAAAAAACTTAAAATTATAAAATCAAAGAGCAGGATAATCTAAGAGTTTGAGCTAAATAAAAAATAACAAAGGATATATAAGGTTCTGTAACAATAAGGTTTCTTGGTCCTGGGGCGCCCAGAAGTCCAGACCCACAGATCTGTAGCTCCAGACCCCTTAGCCACCCGCTGCTGATCAGGCCCCCAGAAATGACTCAGACACTTATATTAAGTTCATGCTGTTTGGCCTATGGCTCAGGCACATTGCTAGGTTGCTCTTAAATCTTAACTCAAACCATTTCTATTAATCGGTCTGCCACGTGGCCCATGGCTTACCTGTGTTCCTTACATGCTTCTACTTGGTCCGCTGGCTCGGTCTATCTGACTCCACCCTGCTTCTCCTACCTATGCTGTGATTCCCCTCCTACGTTGTCTATGGTGCCTGCCATGGGCCAAAACAGCTCCTTTATTTAAAGATTGATATTCACAGCACACAGAAAGACATTCCCATATCAAGGTTCATTTGCTTCTTTTTAAAATTTTGATAACAAAAACTGAATTATTGATATTGGAAAGAAAAGTGAAAACGCAAATGGGGTGCAGGTGACTGGTCCCTGTTATCCCTGCAATTGGAAAGGATGAAACAGGAGGATGGCTTTGACTCAAGGCCAACCTGATTACATAGAAAGTTCCAGGACACCATAAGCCACTGAGTGAGACCATCACAAGCAAAAATACTCAACTAAAATGAACCACCCAAGTTGGTCTTTTAGAGTCACCTATGATGCTGCTGAATTTCAGAAAACTTAACTGACTTCTAACCTGTTCTGTCCAATTGTATGACCTTAAGCAGTCAATTAATACTTCTAGATTCCATTTATCATTATTTCCAGTTTTCACATCTTTTTGACATTGAGATAGCAACATCCTAAGTTGGATGTTTATTCTTATATGCTTGAGTATGTCTCTATAGTTGTTAATTCAAGTATGTATCATTTTCCACATCAATAGCCTCATATGCAAGACATTTATCTGCATAAATGCTTTTGCAACGTGGTTTTTTTTTTTTTTTTCATTTAGCAGGTCTGGGGTATTTACTTATATTTTTGTATGATTAGAGTTTATTCACTTAACTACTAAAATCTGTTCATGACATTGAGAGTTTCTATACATGAATAAGTTACATATTCTCCAAAGTTCTATCAGCTTTACAGTTCCTTATGTCACATAATTATCTTTTCCTCTGTTCATTATAATCCAAATTAGGATTCTGTAAGACACTGCATATGTTCAGTAGTAATTCTGGTAAAACATACACAGAAATGTTTAGCTCAGTGTATTTATTTCCATTCAGAAACACAGTGGTAATATGTAAGCATGAGACACAGACACTGCACAGTCTGTCTTTGTTTATTGGTATGCCAACAAAGTAGTCAACAGTTCATTGAAAATTGATTGAAATAATTAGCAAGTCATTAGTGTAGACAGTGAGTATGAGTGCAGAGACCTCACTCACTAAATTATTCATGGAAGTGGACAAGTTAAGTTCTCTTAGTGAGTATTGATTCAGCCTGTAATACCTCCTAGTCCAAACTCTATTTTTCCTAATAAAAATTAAATCCTCTTTCAAATACCAGTGCATCATCTAGTCCCAGAAACTTCCTTTTACAGAGAAGCAACTGAAAAAACTTAACTTTGCAGAGCCAGTGAATAACAAGCCTGCACCAGAACATAATCACTCCTCCTCCCTTTCTCCTCCTCCCTCTCTTCCTACCCCTCTTCCCATTCTGCCTTCCTCCTTCCCCTTCCTCCCCCCTTCTCTCCTCTTTCTCTTCTCTTCCCTCCCCCTTATCCTGTCTCCCCCTTTTCTCTTTTCCTCCCTTCTTCCACTCCTGGATTTCTTTCCTGCTTTATTTTCCTTTAATTTCTAAGAATACTCCAAACAATTATTTTTTATTGTTTTTATTTTCCATAGTATCTGGACAATATTCAGTTACAAACCTGGGTCAGTAGCCCAGCAAAAAGTTATATCAGTGAGGATAACAATAGTTTCCATTCTCTGTCTGACTGTATATCTACTCAGAGAAAAACTTACTGTCGTGCCAGCACAGACTTTAAAAGAAAATTCAATTAGATGCAACCAGATCCTCGTACTGGAAGCTTCATTTGGTAAGAAGAAACAGACAGTTGGAACTCTGTCTCTCCCACTGTTTGATGATTTCATTTATATTGCCTTCATATGTGTATATCTTTAGGAAGTTTCTATTGTATTAGCTTTTCATACTATTCTCTAATAACCCTTAATTTTAGCTGTTCCTCCCTTTATTCCCCTTCTCTCCTACCACTTGATCCTCCAAATCTACCCCCATCCATTCAAAGTTATTCTGTTTCTCTTTCCTAAGGAAATCTGTTTTAGTCCCTTACTCTTTACCTACCTTCTGTAGTTCTATGAACTGTAGGTTTGTTATCACTGACTTAACATCTAATACCCACATATAAATAAACACACACCAAGTTTATCTTTCTGGGTCTGAGATATGTCACTCAGGATGACTTTTTCTAGTTTCATCTATTTGCATGCAAACTTCATAATGTCATATTCTTAATGGCTGAGTAATATTGCATTGTGTAAATTAACATTTTTCCCATTCCTTCTGTTGAGAGGCATTATGATAGCTGGTCTTATGACAACTTGACATACAAACTAGAGTTATCTGATAAGACATAACCTATATTGAGAAAATGCACCCATAAAATCCAGCTGATAAGACACTTTCTTAATTAGTGATTATTGGGGCAGGGCACAGCCCATTATGGGTGGTTCCTTCCCTGGGCTGGTAATCCTGAATTCAAAAAAATTTAATAAAATCTAAGCCAGTCAGGATGAGCAAGCCACTATGCAACACTCCTCCATGGCCTCTGCATAAGCTCCTACCTTCAGGTCCTGCCCTGTTTGGGTTCCTGTCCTGACGTCCTTCAATGATGAACAGTGATGTGGAAGTGTAAGCCAAATAAACCCTTCTCTTTTTACTTGTTTTTTTAATTACTGTATTTTGTTGCAGCAATAGAAACCCTAATTATATCATACATCTAGGTTGTATCCAATTTCTGGTTATTGTGAATAGAGCAACAATGAACATAGTTGAATAAGTGTCTTTGTCATAGGATGTAGCATCATTTGGGCATATGCCTAAGAGTGCCCAAGCTAGATCTTAAGGTAGATAGATTCCCATCTTCATGAGCAGCTACCACACTGATTTCTATTGTGGCTATAGAAGTTCGCACTCCCACTGGAAATGAATGAGTGTCCCTGTAATCCGCATCCTTACCAGCATGAGCTGTCACTTGTATTATTGATCTTAGCCATTATGACAGATGTGAGATGGAATCTCAAAGTAGTTTTGATTTTTTACTTCCCTGATGGATTAAGATGTTGAAAAATTCTTTAAAGATTTCTCAGCCATTAACAGTTTCCTCTATTGAGAATTCTGTTTATATGTGTACTTCATTTTTAGTTGGTTTATTTTTTTCTTGATATCTGGTTTGTTGAGTTCTTTCTTATTTTGAATATTAGCCGTCTATCAGATGTATAGTTGATAAAAAAAATTACCATTCTGCAGTCTGCCACTTTTTTCAAATGACAGTGGCCTTTGCCTTACTGAAGATTTGCTGTTTCATGAGGTCCCATTTTCTAATTGTTGGTCTTGTTGCCTGTGATCACGGTGTTGTGTTCAAGAATTCTTTTCCTATGCCAATGAGTTCAAGGCTATTATGTTGCCAAGACAATAGGTGGTTTTCCAGAAACCAACAGCAAGGCCTCATTGCTAAGAACAACACCTACATGACTCATTGACTGTGAAGAAGCTGACCAACATATGATGGACTACACAGATTTTTTTGTGTGTGTGCTTTTATTTGGTGATGGTTTAGTGTTTTGTATGTCTGTCTGTGTATTTAATTTTGCCTTGTTAATTTATTTTTCTTGATTGGGGGGCATTTTGTTGTTAGTTTCGATATTGTTTGTTTTTTTGAGAAATACCTTGAAGTTTGGTGGGTAGGGAAGGTGGAGGATCTGGAAGGACTTGGAAAAGGGGAAGAAAATGATCAAAATGTATTTGTTTCAATTTTTTTTAAATAAAAGAAAATAAAAACAGCTTCAATGCTGTATAGCTGATGTCTTAGGAAACAATTCCAGACATACCTTTCTGCAATCTGGCAACCAAGACGATTTGTGAGAAATCTCATGGCATTCATTGCATCATAGATTAAAAAATAATAAAACTTGAAAAGAGCACATGGATCATGTTTATATAAAAGAAGTATCTTAGTTTTTATTATGTTTTCTGTCTGTTATTCTTCCCCAGTTACATAACACTGAAAGTTTTATTACACTTTATACAGAGAAGTAAATTTTCTTTGCTAACCCAGTGGATCACCAGTCTCCTGACCAGCATTTCTTAACCTTTTAGCTACATGTTTTACTGAATGAGGCAAACTGGGTTGTAAATATTTTCTTCCCTACATGTCTGCTCCTCTAGAGCAGTTCACCAAAGGGAACACAGAGTATGCCTCTTTTAAAAATTCAATTCAGTGGCTGGAAAGATGGCACAGTGGATAAAGCAATTTTCATGAAAGCATTGTTACTAGAAATCTGGAGGCGTCTCATCTGGGTTACCACCTGTCAGCAAGTAAACTGGAGTCTTAAAGTTATTATTTTCATCAATAACAGTTTCAGAATGGACTCAGATAAAGTACAAGGACAATTTCATTAGTGTTTAGAAGAAAAACTCCAGGGCAGGCATCTGGGAATCTAGGCAACTGTCTGGAGGATTAGGGGAAGGAAAATAAGAGGAGGAGGAGCAGGAGGAGGAGGAGCAGGAGGAAGAAAACCATGCCACTTATATGCACCCACATGACGAAAAATGGTGAAGGACAGGTAGCTTCAGAGAAAATGAGTGAGAAAGCACCAACTGTCTGGGAAAGCATGGAGGCCAGCAATTCTCAACCTGTGGGTTGTAAACCTTCTTGGGGTCAAATAACTCTTTCCCAGGGATCACCTAAGACCATTGGAAAACACAAATTTTATATTATACTTCATAAAAGTAGCAAAATTAAAGTTATGAAGGAGAAACAAAAATAATTTTGTAGTTGGGGTCTCCACAACATGAGGACCTGTATTAAAGTTCACAGCATTGGGAAGGTTGAGAAGCACTGATGTAGATGCTTGTGTGATGTGGGATGTCTTTCTGTATGCTGTGAATTACCATTGGATAAGAAGGGAACTGTTTTGGCCTATGGCAAAGCAGCTTAGAGACAGGCAGGAATTCCAAGCAAAAATAAGAGGAGGGCAGAGTCACACTAGACACTACAAGCTGCCACCAAGAGAGCAAGATGTAAAAGTACAAGTGAGCCATGAGCCATGTGGCAAAACATAGATTAGTAGAAATGGATTAAGATGCAAGAGCTAGTAATAAGACTGAGCCAAAGGCTGAACAATTTGTAGTTAAGGTAAGCATCTGAGTCATTAATTGGTTCTAAGTGGCTTTGGAAATGCAGGTTCAGACTTTGGGCTATACCTAAGGCTATACTTGTCAGTGTTGGAGAGAAAGGAAAATTAGTTCTTTTTAGAAGAGGAAAGGGAAGGCCATGCTCATCCACTCAGTAGGAACTTTGCAAGTGCGAAGTGCAAACTGCACCAAGGCTTGGGTTTGGGGAAGGAAAAGTACATTATCCCTCTAAAGGGGGAATCTATTCTTCTCGTCACTTTCGCATGGCTTAAATTGAATCAGCCTTCCTGGGGTATGGTCTTTTGGTCATGTAATCAATAAGCCTAGCTATATTAGCTTTTAAGAAAAGAGGCAATAGGATGCCACATTTCTACCCAGGGCCAGAGGTAGATTCCCTTATTCTGACCAGTAAAAAATAATTAAGCTCCAAGACTACTGTAAAGAGGTGACCTGAGGGTGGGTCTCCAGCAATCACTTAAAAACCAGGATGGCTTGGCACCCCCATAATTTCAGCCTGTTGTAGCAATCTCACTCCTACCCCATAATTTCAGAAGGCAGAGAGAGGGATCCCCAGGCAGGCTAGTTGTCTGGCTAGATTAGCCAAATAAGACAACCTCAGCTGTAGCAAGAGACCTGCTTCAGAAAACAAAGTGATGGGAGAGCAAGGAAGTCATCCCACATTAGCTCCTGACCTACACACACACACACACACACACACACACACACACACACACACACACACACATACATATACACACATATATACACACACATACACACATATACACACACATGCAAATACAATGCACACATATAAACACATACATACACGCATATATGCAACACATACACACATACAGATACACACATATATACACACACATACACACATGTACATACACATATATACACATACACATATATACACATACAGGTACACACACATACATGCATGCACACACATATACACATATACATATACATACATACACACACATACACACATACACATATGCACATGCACAAATACACACATACACACACACCATGCAAAAGGAAAAATAAGTTCAATGAAGAAACAAGGACAGATTCCAGAAAAAGTAGGCAATGGCTCACTCAAGACTATCTGATTGTTGTGATGTGGATAATATCCTTATTAACTTCTTTAAAAATGTAAAACGATTGATATTTTACTACTCTCTACTCACCTTTGCCCTATTTGTCATTGTCCTGCTTCTTTAAATCCTGGTACGGTTCTCTCCACCAACCTTCCTACCACCTAGCCCCATGAGTCTTCCCTGCTCACCTACTGAGCACTTGCAGGATTAGATTAGACACTTAAAGACTCCATTTGCCTCTTTTATCATGCAGACTTTTCTTGCTTCCTGCTCCTCTTGGTTGATTCCTTCTTCCTTCACACTTCCTTGACTTCTCTAATTTGCATATTATTATCCCTGAAAATTCTGCACTGAGCTTTTCTTTGATCTGACCCTAAGTGAATTTCTCATGTAGTCCCATCCTCAGAAAGTAGATCCCTCACAGGCTTCTACAGCCATCTGCTCCCTAAGCATCTATGCTGGAGTGGCTTCAGACCAGCCTTGCTCAGTAAGAAAATAAGCTAATGCCCTTCCTTTCCGAAGTCCACTCTGAGGACTTGCCTGTTGACACAGCTGCAGTGAAGGACTTGCTGTTTTTCCAACTCCATTTTCTACTTCCCTATTCTCCATCCCAGGGTTATGTCATCAACTCTCACATGTATCCACTCATCTCTATCCCTTTACTATTTCCTTAGTCTGCAACCCCTAAAGTAGCCTTGTTGCCATGCCCCTCGTCTATGCTTATCCCATTATCTTCATTGAGCCACAGGAAGCTTTGGGCAGAGATGCCTAATCATTCTACTTGAAGAAATTTCTAGTCCTGTACAAGCTCCCAGAACAAACTGAGACTTCATAACTTGGCTTTCAAGGTCTTTGTGATATATACTATAACCAATGCTTCAGGTTCATCTCTGGTTATGTTAGTTATACAAGACTCTTAGCTGGGCTAACCTCCTCTCATTTGATACTTAAATGTTTGAATTGATTTTTCAATGTGTACCTAATATGTCACTGCTACTCATGATGATGAATTTAGAATGTTTCAACTAACCAGTGCACCAATCCATAATTTGCAATCAGAGGCACTAGGATTGTGTTCCCATTACATTTCCAAAGCTTGCTTGTGCTTTCCTTAGCCACAATAATGTGGATTTCATTAACCAACTTAAAAATCATCAAATTAGAAATCTTTAAAAAAAAAATGCAGATGCAGACTGAGAAGAAGGCTCAGCAGGTACTTGCTGCTCAGGCTGATGACTGTAGATCACTGGAATCCATATGGTCAATGAGCATGCACTAATACACACACACACACACACACACACACACACACACATACACACACACACACACACACACACCCCAAAAAGAAGTATGTATCAAATAAATTTTAAAAGAAGAAATGCTGGGTTTCACTATAGTATTGGGGGTTTCTCGGTCCCGGGCGGCCAGAGACCTGGACCCACAGACCTGCCTCCCGAGACCGCTTAGCCACCCGCTGCCCAGGCCCCCCAAAATGACTCAGACTCTTATATTAACTTTATGCTGTTTGGCCTATGACTCAGGCACTTTGCTAGCTAGCTCTTACATCTTAACCCATTTTTATTAATCTGTCTGCCACGTGGCCCGTGGCTCACCTGTACTCCTACATGTTGTTCCTTGGGCAGCTTCAGCTCGGTCTGCCTGACTCCGCCCTGCTTCTCCTACCTATGCTCTGATTTCTCCTCCTACTTCTTCTATGGTGCCTGCCATGGCCCAAAACAGCTCATTTATTTAAAGATTGAGATTCACAGCATATATAAATGCATTCCCACATCACTTCCCCCTTTCTGTCTAATCAAAAAGGAAGGTTTTAATTTTAACATAAAAAATTATATATAACAAAATAGCTATCAAGCAAGAATTAGTTATAATATCTAGTCTATTTGTATTTAGCAAAATTAAGGAAAATACTCTATTATCTACCTTATCTTTATGAATCTATAGTTTCATATCCAATATACCTTTCAAATGACTAAGAAAAACTGCATCTATAACTATCTAGTCTTCAACTACGTCAGAGACCACAGAAGGATATATTTACCCAAGTAAACCGGAAGTGCAAGCGACTTTAAAATCTAGAAAGGACAGAGATGATACCTATTTGCCTGGACAGTCACCCAAAGTTTCTTTATAAAGTTGGGGCATCCATCTTCAGCCTACAGGCCCAGAGTCTTTTATCATTTCAGTGAAGCAGGAAATCTGCTCTGCCCATTCTGGCACAGTTCATCCGTTGCTTTTCCTCGAGTCCTGAAGAATGTCTGACAGTTTTCTCTGTAAAGCAGGAACCTGAAGGACCATCTCGGCTTGTTCTGCCAAAGTTCAGAGGTCATCTTCCTATGGAACCTGCATGTCAAGTTTAAACAGCATACTGTCAAGCAGTCAGTATAAGAACAGGTTCTTCTCCAGTGGCTAACCATTACCACAAATAGAGTAGACTCCATATGGAGTTTCTTCGATGCCCATTTTTCTCTTGAAGAAGATTGGTGCTGCCAGGAGCAGATCTGTTTCACTGTCCAGAAAAGTCTAAGTTCTTAAAACATTTTAAATGTCATATTCTGTAGGTCTTAGAAGTATTTGAAGATTATTTATCTAATTGAAATATATCTTTGTATACCTAAAAATCTTAACTAATCTAACTATAAGTTTAATTATCAAAGGTGACCATTAACTTTCATTTCTTAATTATACACTACAATTTTAAAACAGTTACATGAACATCATACCTTAAACAAGAATAGAAAAACACATACAGCATAACAAAATTGACCTTAAATTTGTATCAATAAACCAAAATCTATACCAATGTAAAGCAGTTTGAGATTAACAGCTGATTTCCTGATCTAAGTAAATTCAATAATCTAACCTTTTAAAAAATAATTCATATATTATATCCCCTTTTTCTTCTTAGAAAGAGATTGACTATGATCATTAACCATTTATAATGAAAACAAACATTTAGAAACAATATTTGGGGAATTTGGGCATAGTTTGCCATTACTACTTCCTGCTGATTAAGGGGCATTGAAAATCTCAGGGTTGTTGAGACTGGATCAGTCTGCAGCTCTGAAGCTGATATGGCCATCTCTTTCCATCAGAGATTTTTCACGGGGTCTCGGTTGATGAAACCATATTTGCCTGGAAGCAATCCACAGGTTCTCATCTTCTGTGGAAACAAAAGCAGAAATCTTCCAAATTTAGACACAAATTTCAAAATCAAGACACCTTTAAAATATATATTCTTGTTTAACTTAGTAGACTTTACATTTGCAATCCATTGTCTTTCTGCAGTTAGCTCATTAACAGTTAAAAAATTAAAAGAAAACACAATAACAGCCAAAATCCAGATTTTGTGTCTATTTTCCATCTTTACGTGGCTTTTTATATTTTTATTACTCTATTTCTCTTTTTAAAGACTTTAACCTCTTGCTATTCTCTCTGAAACCTATTGTAACCCACTTACAGGTTTTTCTTTTCATCTGAATCTGTTTTATTGTGAATCTTTAATCATCTTTTAACTAGAAGAGCTTTTTAAAATACTCTCACTCTCTTGCCACATAGTTTTTCTAGATACCGCTGAATCAGTAAATTCTCTTAAAGGGACTGCGTCTCTGTTCATGGCCAGCAAACAGAGCACACCCAAGAAAATGCTGTTATTAAGAAACAATCTTTGTTTCCTTTTTGTTCAAAATAAACAGAAATCTAAAATCAATCACATGCTACTGAGTCTTCTGTGAGATTTCAAGAACCCGCCTGATTGCAGCTTACACTGCCTGCCACCAGTCCGCCAGCACCATTTTGAATGTGACCCGGCCACCACGCTTTCTTTGTACAAAGACCTGCTTCTTATATACAATTTGGAAGCTGCCTTGGCTCAGTTTCTGTGATCTAGAATCCTTTCTAATCTTTCTCAGGCTTTAAGTGGATAATCGCCCCATGTTGGATGCGCCATCTGTAGTAGTGGGGTTTCTAGGTCCCAGGCGGCCAGGGGCCTGGACCCACAGACCTGCCATGCCAGACCCTTTAGCTACCTGCCTGCCGCCCAGGTCCCCAGAAATGACTCAGATGCTTATATTAAGTCTATGCTGTTTGGTCTATGGCTCAGGCACTTTGCTAGCTAGCTCTTACATCTTAAATCAACCCATTTCTATTAATCTGTCTGCCACATGGCCCGTGGCTCACCCATGCTCTTGCTCCTTGGGTGGCTTCAGCTTGGTCTGCCTGACTCCGCCCTGCTTCTCCTACCTATGCTCTGATTTCTCCTCCTACTTCTTCTATGGTGCCTGCCATGGCCCAAAACAGCTCCTTTATTTAAAGATTGAGATTCACAGCATATATAAGCGCATTCCCACATCATTTCACCTTCTTATTTAAATGTCAGCTAACCAAATTTTATAGCCCTGTAGATGATGCCTTATAGCACAGTGTCTATGGTAACCTATAATAGCCTTTGAAGAACTGGTGTTAAGATGTTTGTGTGTGTGCATGTTCATGTGTATGTAAATATTATCTCTGCAACTGCACATATAAGGCAGAAGTCAACCTGAAATATCATTCATCAGATACCGTGTTATTTGAGCCATGATCTCTTTACTGTCTTAGAGCTTGTCAATTAGGCTGGTCTAGGTAACCAGCAAGCCAAAAGGATTTACCTCTTTCCACCTCCTTGAGAGTTCAGCATCCTGGTGGTCTGTCTCATTGCCACCTTGCCCAGCTCTTCATATGAGTGCTAAGGATAAAACTTATGTTCTCATGCTTCCAAGGCAAGTGCTTATCTGTTACTTCACCTGTCACTCTACCACTGCATTTCATAGAGAGAAGAGTGGATAACTGACATCTGTTAGGACAACATGTTTTATAACTCTTCTACTTCATGCAAGATGTTAATAATAATATAGTTCCATGTTTGTGGTGTAATCAGATAGTCTGGACTTCTTGTACTTAGAATATTTTCCACTTTATTTCTTAGCTATTTAACATACATTTAGTTACTTATAGCCCTCACCTCTCTTATTTTTCAGTGTTAACTTTCATTAAAGTATCTATTTTCAAAAATGTGTAAGTCACTTGAGTAGAACGACATATTGTACAAAACTATGACTTTTAAAATCTGGTATAGAAGAATGTAGGCATAGAATTGACATTGGTGACATTGCCAGCTATGTTCTCAGAAAGCTCTTATTTGTTTGGCCCCGTCTCATGAAAATAACAAAATATATTCTGTGTAAATGCCAGTTTCTTATGTTCAAATGACATTTAATTGTTATGTGGGTGGCTGCTAGCTACATATTTAGTAAAGACCTTGATTGAAGAAGAATTTTCCTCAATTTTTCAAAAAGTTAAGAAGACCAGAAATTGACATCAAAAATGTTTCAGATTTATTTAGGGAGGTGGCATTACAGATGAAATCTTTCTAGTGTTATGTGCTGTGGTTGTATCTTGAGTTCAGGACCTATGGGAAAGCTTCAGTGTGCCCTTACTAAATACATCACATGACTACTGCATAATGCTAGAATGCTTGTTAAGTACTCACTGGCAAAGCTCGGTGAATAATTGCTTGTGAGGGAAAAACAATAGACATAAATACTTACACATTTCATGGTCTAGTGAACAGCTTTCAAATTACATTTATAATCCATTTATGTTGAAATTTTAATTTGAATAAATCATATCCACATGATTTTACATTTCTTATATAAAATATAATTAAAAAGAGAAATGATTTTTTAGAATAAAGTACTCCCATTACTTTCTACATGCATTACTGCATGTTAGATAAGAAAGACACACTCAATATCACTAATAAAAACTCCTGGCTTGAAAATTCTGTTCAAATATATACACTCAAAGGATACCTAGTACCAAGATAAAAACAAGAGTAGAAGCCAGTTTTCACACACTCAGTAAACTAATGTAGGTTCTCCCAAGCCTTTTTTCAAGCTTGCTCATGAGAGAAACAAGTCCACAAAACAGCCAAGCTGCTTATTATCACACTGCCAGAACACACTGAAAACAATAAAATGGCCCCAGAATTTTGGACTAAGTTTTTATGATTGACATTAAGGGTTATATTTTGATCCATCCTAGAAGCAATTTAACAATAAACAGAAATCTGAAGCCTGTTATTCAGTAGCCACTGGCAGAAAATTAGACAGAATTTCCTTGTTTATGCTGAATATATAATGATATGTCTAATAACTTTTTAAAAGCTAAGAGAAAAATATAACTATAATCTGAAATCCCACAAATATCAAGGGACTATGCCGGAAGAAATACAAGAATATATAAGCATCCCAAAATTGGTGGGAAATAAGGAAATAACTACATATAAAGCAAATTGCAATGGAAAATGTTTTATTGGGTTTTAATTCCATTCTCCTGAAGTGTTTTGCATCAGCTAGACTGGACCTGTAATGTTAGATATGCATTTGGAGAAATCTGGAAAAAATACAACTCCACTATGGCACTTCCCATCAAGCTTTTAAATAGCATACAATTTTATTAATTCATGACAACTGGTAGTCAGCTTCCCCGTGTCACTTACATTTAAATCTTACAGTCATTTTTAACAATTTGCAGGACTCAGGATAGTATTGACTGCTGCCAACGTACCAGGCCCTTTTGCCTGATGTCGAATTCCAGGAGGTAAAATGGCTTCTTCCCTGAAGTATTCTCTGATTAAGATTAGGCCTGGAGTGTATTTTTAGCATCTGGAATTCTTATTCACTTATTTGGTGTTGACCTTAAGGGTCTTTTGGTAGTTGCATTTCTTGGATGCAGAGTGGAGAAAATTGTTGATGAATTGTTGTGTTAAGTTCAAGCACTATCTCATTTTCTACTGTCAAATCAACTTTTAAGGGCATCATCTATCTGCACTGGTGTTTCTCAACTATCCATGAGAATCACTGATGGCTAAGAGCTATCAGGAGGAGGAAGAATTCCCAAAGGAAGAACAAGTCAGTGAAACTGTGGCATAAAAGGATTTCTTCTGTGTACCTCTGAGAAGTACCCAGGTGGTTTTCAGAGGTGGTGGTTGCCTTAAAAGGCCAATCTTGCCATCAGGTCTTGTCTTCTCAGATCCTACCTGTTCATAGACACAAGTTATCCTTGCTTAGGAAATGGATGGCCACCAGCAGCTCTGAGAACTAATAATGTATCCTATGGAAATGAAAATCTTACCATTGTTTAATTACGTCTCTCCCTCAATTGCCCACTAGCTCTTCTCAGAAGTCTTACCTCCTTTCACTCTGCTTCTGGAGTATTTCAAACCCACGGCCTAAAAGGCTAACTCTGGGATATGAAGGATATTTTCTTACAAATGCAAATTTTCAATTATTAAAAATCTATGTAATTTCACAGAGCCACTGTGGTATGACTAAATATTATGGCCTTTTTCAGATGCATTAAGGTGTATTAAGGAGAAAGAAACCATCAAGTTTTGGGACAAGATTGAGCATTGACTCTGAACAGACATTGATTTTAGGACACACAAAAGTATTAGAAACAGAAAAGAGGTAATGCCTTTCCTGCCTCTCATAAAGGACTACACTAGTTTCCCAACAGGACAGAAAGGTTAGCAAGAGAACAGCCTTACATATTTATTAATGTGTGCATGAGTTTAAAACATAGAGTCACACAGTTGAAACTTAATAGCTTTCTTTATTGGAGAGATAGATGGGAAAGGAGGGGACAGAGGGGAGAAGCACTTCACTTCCTCTCAGGTCCCCTTTCGCTTGCCCAGAAAAGCAGCTAAAGGGCACAGTAAAGATTAATCTTCTCTTTCTGATGTGTTCTTTCCTGGTTACCTGGAGAGACCGTGTAAATAGTTTAAGACAATTGCATTTCTTTGAAAAGTCTCAGTCAGCTAATGAAAATTGGTCAAGAGAAGTCTGAAGGACCTTGATTCTGACATTTTCTTCATCTCTGGAGGTGAAAGCACCACATGAAGGATATTGTTTGCTACCCACCCAACAGGGTTTATGAGTCAGGTGAATTATGGGTCTTATCACAGGTGCATACCAAAGAGTGTCCTTAGGATCACCCTGTTGTCATTTTTACAAAATATATAATATGATCTCAGCATGGACAGATACCCCTGATTGGAAATTCTGAGGATAGACAGACAGATAGGTAGTAGATGATATATAGATGATATATGGAAATAGATAGATGATAGACAGACAGGTGATAGATAGATAGATAGATAGATAGATAGATAGATAGATAGATAGATAGATAGATAGATTAGATAGACTGACTGACAGACAGAAAGACACTTTGACTGGCAATTGTGTTTTTCCTACAGATGTAAATTAATAAAGAATGAGTTCTATTTCAGCAACTTTTGCCTTGGGCCAGCCCTGACTCCATCCATGTAGACATTCCTGACCAAAACCATGCAAAAGATTAGAACCAGGGTTTTCCAAGTTTCCCTCAGCTAGAACACTCAAACATCTTCCTTCCAGCAACTTTTCCTTAAATGGTCACTGTAAAATGTATTGGCTTCATAACTATTTCTCTGTGTTACAACTAAATAAAAATAGCCTTGGCATGCTTACACATATTTAGTGACAGATGAAACAATCAATCAATGCTAACAGTTTTCTAGACTTTGCTTCCAGGCACATCAGATTTGCCTTTTCCTTGCCCTCTTCCCAGCTCCACTTATCCTCTGTAGACCTTTCAATATGTCCACAGAAATCCTTCACTAGTAAGTCTGATGCATGGTAACATGGGAATGTCTAACACCTAAACATCATACAGAATGACAGCCTAAGTCTTAACCTTTCCTATAACACAATGTATCTCACTAGAATTGTGGGAACAGTAATTTAGTATGACTTTTCTTTTATTGGGAGGGCCCAACCCCCATAGGATCATATTTGAGTAACAATAAGATGGCTGAGCAATTAAGATATAAGAAAAGTTTAAAATGATGGTAAATCTCTTAGATTCATTAATTTTTTTAAAATCTTGGTTCATTTGTTCTTTTAAATCATGAATAGGTCTAAAATGGGGTCACTCATTCTCTCTCCACTTTGATTTTATTTCTTTAGGTTGTGGGAAAATTGCCTTGGGCTTCAAACACAGCTTCACATTTCCTTGGCAATATTGATCATTATTTTATAAAAAAGGATTTTCAGAACATTGTATAGTACTATATATTTTAAATGATATAAATCTATGTAAAAGATAGATATATAAAACATACATACATGTATGCATGCATGCATAGATCTGTTGTGTAATGCTCTCCTAGGACAGTTCCTTTGGACATGCATTTCAGCAATGAATAAATCAGCAGTGAATATATATGTGGGGAAGTTATATGCACACATGAACCTGTATGTGTATAACACATTCCATCTGTGTGTGTGTTTGTGTGTGTGTGTGTGTGTGTGTGTGTGTGTGTGTGTGTGCATCATAAACAAAATAAATGAGCAACAGAGAGAGAGAGGGAGGTAGGGAGAAAGAATCTATGAAACTAGTACATCAAAATTACTGTAGCCCACTATAGGGCCTACAAAACATGGTAGTTAAATGGGCTCATTATTTTTAAATAGAAATAATTAATAGCCCCATTATGCTGAAATGCTCTAACTATTTAGTCAGGAGATTTGGATTTCATTAGGGTAAGGCAGGGGTGGAAAGAATAGTTCAAGTGGAATAGTGGCCATTTATATAAAACTGAGAGAAACTCAGGAAAATTAGTGGCCTTACACCTGTGAGGTCCTGAGTTCTCTTCCTATAACACACATTTTTAAGGGCTATGAAGGGCTATGGTGGCACACACTTGGGGTAATTAGTAGTGGACAGAATCTGTGAGACTTGATAGACAGGCACCTCAATCTACTTCCTTAATTTTAAAAACAAGGTAAGTAGCCCTTGCGGAATAATAGCCAAGGTCATTCTCTTCTCTGCCCTCCATATGCACGTACAGACACATGCTGTGTGTGCGCACGCACACACACACACACATACACACACACACACACACAAACACACACACACACACACACACACCACCACCACCACCACCAATGATAATAATAAAATGTCCAGCTCCCTCTATAATGAACAAAAGACTGTACAGGAATATAAGGGTATTGTGTTGTCTCATGGTAAATAATTGTCCCACCCACTGGTTTAATAAAAAGCGCTGATGGGCCAAAGACAGGCAGGAAGTGTGGGCAGGGCTACCAGATTAAAAACTCTGAGAACAGGAAGCACAGAGCAGAACACCAGAGAGAAGCCAGAAGAAGCAGAGGAGAACTATGCTGCCCTAAGAAAAGGTACCGAGCCCCATGGCTGAACAGGAAGATTCATGGGTTAGATGAAGGTTAGAGAGCTAGCAAGTGATATGCCTGGGCCTGAGGCTGATCAGCCTAAAACTATAGAAAGCCTCTGCCTGTCTCTGTGGGTCTGTGGGTCTGTGGGCCTAAACCTTGAGGTTAGGCCCAAAAGTCCAGGCCAGAAACCTCCTACTACACAGGAACCTCTCTAAACAAGGTATACATCCTCTGAGGTTGGAGAGATTGATTACCAGTTAAGATGTTCTATTGTTCTATCCAAGTTCAAATCCCAGTACCACAACTGCATGTACTTCTAGCTCTAGGGGACCCAATGCCTGCATCTGGCCCCCATAAGCACCTGCACACATGGTACACAAACATAAACTCATACATGCATACACATAAAATAAAAATAAATAGCTTTTGGGAAGATATGCAAACTCAAGTAAACATATAAAAGATTTTCAATATCACAGTATCAACAATTTCTAAATTTAAATGAGATACCATTGCATACAAACCTCAATGCACTAACAAGAGATCTTCCTGAGGAAGAGGAGTTATTGTCTTCAGTCTTTGCTGATAGGAATCCAAAATGGAATGGCCACTTGAAAAGAGAATTTGGCAGCTTCATAGAAATAAGTAAACTCTTCTATAGTGTTTAACGATCTTCCTCCTTTTAGCTCAGAGTTGCAAATCACATCAACAGACAACAAACACTCAGATGTTTAGTAACTTTATTCATGGTATCCAAAACTTAGACAGATCCAAGATGACTTTGAGTATATAAGTAGATATTTACATGATAGCACTTCAATGGAATATTGTTTGCTACTAGAAATAAAAATTAAACATGAAAAGAAATGAAGAAAATATGGATCCATGGTACTAAGGAAAGAAAGCAATCTGAAAAAAACTGAACAGTATCTGATTCTGGAAAAGAAAAGCCATGGAGGTAAAACACGGATAGTAGTAGCTGTCACTCATTAGGGGATGGGATAACCAGAGGGTGAGGAAGGTTCCTTTTAGGACAGTAAAACTTTCTCACAGGACTGTAATGGTCAGTACAAGTCACTGCCCATTTGTCCAAATTCATGAAATGTGATACACAGATTATATGTTCACTCTAAGTTTTATGTACTGGAATTGTCAGTAGTGTGGGGAAAGAAAGTGTGTATGTGTAGAAGCTCTCTGCTTTTTGTTCTGTTATGACTGCAAAGTAATCTGAAATATTAAATGAAGTAAGAACCTACCACTTGACATAATTTAGAATGGATACATTTTTCTTACTGAAATATCTAAGCAATTTAGGTATAGCATAGTATTAAATGGGTTGTTTTAATATTGCCTTTACAGAAAAGACAGAAGAACTAGTTATCAGAGGCTGGGGGAGAAGATAGATTGTAAAAAAAAAAAAAAGAGAGAGAGAGAGAGAATTTATTGATTCAAATTCATAAAAGTTCAGCTACAAATAGGAATATGTTTTATTGACTTATACAACACAACAATTATAGCTAACAGTAGTACTCAAAAAACAGAATACAAAATATATGGTAAAAAATTCTAATGTCTAAATATTACTTTATTTTGTTTCATGAGTGTGTGTATATATTAGTGTAGAGCACTCAATGCATGTACACATCTATGGATGTGTGTGGAGGCCAAGGGTCAGCCTTAGGAATTGTTCTTCAAGAACCTGAAAATTATTTTCTTAAAACAGATTTTTTTGCTGGCCTGGAATTTACCAACTATGCTGGACTGGCTGGCCAGATAACCTCAGAGATTCCCCCACCTCTGCTTCTCCAGTGCTGGGATTGTATGTGTGTGTCACCATCACTGTGGCTTGGCCTTCTCCGTGGTGCTGAGAATCAAACTCAGGTCCTCATGCTTGCACTGCAGGCACATTACACACTAAACTATTACTCAGACCCCAATTTTCAGATTTTAAAGAAAGGAACATAGTGAGTGACACAGTCTTATATAAGAAATAGTAAAGAACTCACCAAAAAAGTATCATCAGAATTCATTAGTGACTTTAACAAGGTATCAGGATACATGTATTTACATACCACTACAAAAATATGTGTGCTTATGCTTATATACACTACCAATAGAAAATAGGATACAGAATAAGAAAATAATATTATTTCCAGTAGATTAAAAGAATTAAAATATGTAGCAAAAATGTATTTAATGAAAATGTAAACTTACACTATGAAACTATGAAACACCACTAAAACAATTTAAATAATACCCAAATGAATAAAAATTATCTAATATTTACATTTTGGAAGAATTAATATTGTTACATGGTAATAACTCTCTACATTAATCTGAAATTCAATATAATCTATATTTATAAATAGGGATCACACTTAAATTTTTCCTTTGTTTTCAGTATTGACCAGGTTATTATAAAAACTGCGTGAAAATGTAAGAGACTCAAAACTGCTAAAACAATATTGAAAAATATGAATTCATTTTGAGAAATCACACTAACTCATTGCATGAACTACTGCAGAGCTACAATCATCAAGGTATAGAGAACTATATGTGATTTATTCATATTTTTTCAATTAAAAATTGGTTGTATCTGGAAAACACTGCTACTGTGGTATTTTAAATGTAAGGGGCCCCCATAAGCTCATAGGGAATGGCACTATTAGTAGGTTTGACTTTGTGAGAGTAGGTGTAGCCTTGTTAGAAAAAATGTGTCGCTCTGGGAGTGGGCTTTGAAGTCTCATATATGCACAAGCCATGCCCAGTGTCTCAGACCATTTCCTATTGCCTTTGGATCCAGATATAGGAATCTCATTTCCTTCTCCAGCACCATGTCTGCCTATATACGACCATTTCACACCATGATGATAACAGACAAAATCCCTGAAAATGTAAGCCACCCTAATTAAATGTTCTTCCTTTATAAGAGTTGCAGTGGTCATGGTAACTCTTTACAACAAAAGAATCCCTAATTAAGACAAAGTTGGTACCATGGACTGGGGTATTGTTGTGATAGGCCTGACCATGTTTTTGTTTGGAGGAATATGGACTTTGGGGCTATGGGTTAGAAAAGCAGTTGAAGGCTTTATGTACTTAATAGGCCAGCCAAAATAGTAGGAGCATGGAAGACTTTGGTGCTGAGTGTGATTTGATGACCTGTGGGATCATGGTTTAAAAGGCTTCAAAGAATTTTAGTATGTTACCTAGAGATTGTTGTTATGATATTTTGGTGAAGAATATGGCTGCTTTTACTCTTGTCTAAAGAGTCTGCCTGAGCCTAAAGTGAAGAATATTTGATTAATTCCATTGCCAGAGGAAATTTCAAAATAGCCTAGTATAGACTCTGTTGTGTGGTTAATACTGGTCACTTTTACACAGATTTATAATGAAAGGGAGCAAGCTGAGTGAGAAAAATACAAAATGTACAATTTGAGAAGATAAGGAATACCAGGAAGTAGAATAGACCTAAAACCTATGTTCCAGAAGGTAAACATATTAAGAAATGTGATAAGTGGAGTGGTGATCTCAGGGCAAGATTCCACCCAGCTAAGTTTCCAACTTCTGAAAAGATTTAAAGAAAAGCTTAAAGAAGGGTGTGATGGTGTAGCATGTTAATGCTGGCACTCAGAAGGCAGTGGCTGATGAATCTCGCTTTGAGGAAAGCCTGGTCTACAGATCCAGTTTCAAAACAGCCAAGGCTAGGCAGTGAAAGAAACCATCAAAAACAGAAAGTTGGTGAAGATGTAATTGAAAGAAGAGGTCATGTTCCAGCACTAGTAAGCAGAAGTACTTAGCAGCTTTAGCCATGTAGTTGTGGCATTAAGGATACAAGAAAGCTGTTGTAGAATTTGCCTCTGAAACTAAAGATATTATCTGAGGCAAGGCATGTGACAGGGGTGTCCCTGAATGTAGACCCAGAGAAGGTGAAGCAGTTAAGTTGAAGCCTGGAATGCCTTTGAGACTCCAAGATGTTGGAGATACCTGAGCAGTGAGATGCCTGCCAAGAAAAGCTGATAACAAGAAGTGGGACCCACTCAGAATAAAAGTGTGTTGCAGTCAACAAAGCTGAAATGTGCTGGAGATCTGAAGAGCACTTTGACATCAGATATGGAGATAGAGAAATTGGAATTTGCTCAGCTGGTTTTAAGTTTTGCTTTGGTCCAGTATTTCCTCACTGAGCTCCATTCACTGCATTACAGAATAGTAATGTATTTCCTGTGCCATTACATGTTGGAAGTGTGTAATGTGGTTTTATTTTTTTTTTATTTTATAGGTAATTACTGTTAAGAGATTACTGGATCTCAGAAGAGACTTTGAACTTTGGGCTTTAAAATATTTTTGAGTCTGTGATGGACTATAGGGACTTATAAAGTTGGCTAAATTCATTTTGTATTATAATTTCTTACAAATATATAGGACCCATAGAGTAGAATATAGTAGTTTGAATGTAATTATCCCCCAAAAGCTCATAGGAAGAGGGAGTGGCACTATCAGGTGTGGTTTTGTTGGAGTTGTACAAATGGTTTTGTTGGAGGAAGTGTCTCACTGTGTGTGGGGGGGGTAAACTTTGAGGTCTTGAGTATGCTCAAGCCACACCCAGTGTCTTTATACCACATCCTGTTGCCTCCATGCCAAGATATATGACTCTCAGTTCCTTTCCAGCACCATATCAGCCTGAATACCAACATATCACACCATGGTGGTAAATGTCTAAACCTCTGAGAATGTAAGACACCCTAATTAAATGCTTTTTTCTTTATAAGAGTTGCTGTGGTCATGGTGTTTCTTCACAGTGATAGAACTCCTGACTAAGACAGCTTTCTTAACATTTTCTATAACCGCTATGTCTTAGAATTTCTTCTTCTTCCACATTGATCTTTGATCCTTGAGGGGAAGGGTTCGATAAAGACATTCCATTGTTCCAGTTCAATTCTGAATTTATGTACATTTTCTAGTTTGTGACTATTAATTCCTGTCTACTGCAAGATGCTTCCCTAATGAGAGTTGAGTGATGCAGTGATCTGTGGGTATATGTCATTAGGAGTCATTTTATTGCTATCTTCATTTACCAAAATAATAGTAGGAAGTTTTGCTTAGGGCTCATGAGCTATCTGGTCTCAGATTCTTGCTTATTAAGTGGTATGCGTCCCACTTAATGGAGGGGCCTTAAATGCCATTTTTAAAAAGTCATTGGTTACTCATGATTTGTGGTATTATTGCACCAGTGATTATGCTTTCAGACAGGTCAGTATTGTTGCTCCCAGGATTTTCAGCTGGGTGAGACTGATGATTACTTGTGTCCTCTGACATAGTATCTACAACACCTTCCAGCACTACACTAGTCCATAAGAGTAAAAAGTTGAATATGAAGCTTCCAGTTGAGTATGAGATTGAGTTTCCTATGATCTATGACAAGTATGTAGTGTTATGGTTATCAGGTTATGGAGGGTAATCAATAACATGACAAAATAGCCTACATGTCAATCAAATGATGAATGGTAAATCAAAATGTGGTACATTTACACAATGGAATATTACCCAGCTGTTAACAAAAACAGAATTATGAATTCTTGGCTCGATCACCTCTCCAAGATTTACCTTCCCGTACCATCAATTAAGAATTAGGATTTCACTAAGTGATTTTTTGAGAGACACAAACATTCTGACTAAAGTAGGTTGTCCAAAAGTTAGCCATAATTGTAAAATGGGTTTTTGATTCCTTCCTTTAAATTCTGAAGAATAGAAGTAAATACATCAAGTGTGGCATTGAGTGAGTACAGGACATGACTAGTTAACTGATGGAAATTCATTATTGAAACACTTATGTTACTGAGAATACTACAGCTTAAATGGTAGACCAGGTAGGTATTATCCAAGATTTTTACAAACAAGTTCCCATCTGTACTATTTTCTTTCTCGTCCATATGATCAAATACCTGGAAGAATAATTTCCCATAATACCACCACCACCTGGTGTCCACATATATGCAGCTGGAAAGAACTTTGATTGTGTAAATCATAACACTCACAAATTGCTAGGAAAGGAATAGAAGACAAGACATAATCATGATTGTGCAAAAGAATAGGTTATTTTTGATATGGTTATTTTTAAATCAATCACTGTTATCCATGCTTCAATTTTTTATTGATAAAATATCTCACAAAGTATGTATAGTTTTATTTTGAGACTGAGTTGGGCCTTTATGTCAAGAAGCACATTGTGGTTTTCTAGTGAGAAACAACCAGTGTGCAGTATAAATAGGTAAATATCCATACAAATATTTACATATGCCTATCTGTATACACATCCATATATTCAAAATATAATTATAGAAACTGGAAAATGTTACAATCTGTCATCTGAAAGGTCAAGACCAGAAGTACCCAGGGGTGTTTTTGAAAAATTTGCAATCCAGAGAACTTAAGGGAAAGATTGATTCCATTCCAAAGCTGAAGACAGGATAGCCAGGTAGGGAGTGCTTGGGACAATGGTGCCTGGGAGCAGACACTACCTCCATGAGAGTCTGGGTCCACTCTGAACCTTAGTGCTTTCTTACATTGCTCTGCTAAGTTTACAACTAGAATTCTCGTGTCTTAAAGAAATACCCCGACAGACATACCCAGTAACAATTGCAACTAACTGGACCATACGTTGTCTTATTTGGAAATGTCCAGTGCCTCCAAAACCTCTCCCTACTCTCTTCCCGGGGATATTATGAGTCCAGTTTATGAACTAAAAAGAGCAAGGGTCATCTTGCAACAATCCAGTGAACACAAGTGAGCGGCCTAAGCATGACTGTGAGTCAGCAAGGGTCTGAAAATGGTAGGATCCATAATGACAAGTAAACCAGAAGTAACTGGCCTGAGGCCTCACCATCCAGTTATGGGAGAAAAAAAAACTTTATTGTCTTATCCAATTTGAGTTGGAAATTGCTGTTTCTTACCATCAAAATATTGTAACTGGTACAGAAGTGTCAGGAAACTTGAAGATGATGAAGGGAATAGAAAAGTATAAACAGAAATATATCAGGTCTGGCAAAGAAGAGGAGATGTCAAACATATGCTTTCCAACAAGCAGAAACAGTAAAGCACTAATGTAAGCCATGAGAACATGGTGGGGTGAAGGTTAGCTGGAAATTGGCACAACAGAACTTTTTTCAAGTGGCAAAAACAATCTCTATAAAATAAGAGGTTGAAATACTCTACCAAGGAACTCCACACTGAACATTTATGCTTTTGCAGATGGATTTATTTTAATGTGCTCCAACCCTGAGGCAAATGTTCTGCCTTTCTCCATCTGCCTTCCTATACCACCTGGGTAATGAACAACTTAACTATCTTTATATCTAGTTAAAGAAAACTGGACTTCCCTTTTTCAGCTGAGCTGGGAGCTTCCTCCTATCCCTGCTAATGGTAAGGCATAGAGATCTAATTCCTCTCTGAGGGGCAATGGCTCCGAGGCCAACTGTCCTAAACTATCCCTGATTATAAAGAGAAATATCAAATTGTCAAACTCACCTAGGTAACTGGGACATAGCCTTGAGGTTAAAAAACAAATTGTCAGAACCAATTTTAAAATTCACCAGGAGCTGCTGTCAGACAAATGAACAGGCTGTGATGAACTGGCTCACACACAGTGTGATGGGAGTCGAGCAGCTGGCATTCGCTCCAATTAGATCTGGCATTAGAAGAACTAGTGTACACATTGGTCATGTGCTCCCTCAGAGTAAGCAAGCTGTTCTGCCTGTTCTCCAGCTAGACAGTCATACAAAGCAGAGATCTCCACTGGAACATCAGAGGCTCTACACGGTCCTCCATAGCTGATGCATACCTGCTTCTGTCTTGGTTCAAAATGCCTATATCACTAAGCACTTTGCTTCCCAAATCAAGGCAAAAATGAGTAGCAATAATGTAAACCTCTTACGACTAGGAAAATGCCACTTTCCATGGATAAATAGTAGTAGTGATTCCTAAGAACCAACATGCCATGGGCCACACTTTTGTAGGAAGAAACATGCAGTGATACCTCTGGTTAAGAACCTCCTTAAATGAGCCCTCTCCCTGGCACCAGGAGGATACCTAGGTATGAGCATAAATACTTGACATTTCAGTACCGTTTATTTTCACATGCTTTAGTTACTCCATGAATCTTGCTATAAAATGGGCTTTCTAGAAACACTACCAATAACTGATACAACTGAAGACCTCTCTGCAGCCACTGTAGTGTACAGTTATGGGGACCACCATGGAAATGTGATATTTGGTGAGTTCAAAAAAAGGACAGTGTAGTCCTGTGTAGTAAGAAGTATAGATTAAGAAGCAGGGTAATATTTGCAAGAAAGCCAATTCTGTATCATCTTTTAGCTTACATTTTTGAAAAAAATAAAATAAAATATCTGTATGGCTTTTCACTGCCTTAGATGAAGACCACAATTTAAAATAAAACAGTAAATTACATGTCCCAATATAATAACATTAATAGTTATATTATAGAAGAAATGAAATCAAATTATCCAGGAGCTATCTGCACTAGCATGTTCACAACATTGCTATTCACAGTAGCCATGAAACAGAAGCAACCTGAGGGCCCATCAGCTGTTGGTTGCATAAGGAATGGGTGGTATGGGTGGTATATGTGCACAATGGTATTTGGCAATGAAAAAGAATAAAAGCTGGACATTTGCAGCAACATGGATGGAACTAGGGTTCATTACATAAAGTGAAATGAGCCCAGCTCAGAATGGCAAGCATCTCACAATCTCATATGTGGAACTTGAGAAGCTGATTGCTAGGACTGGAGAGATGGCTTAGTGGTTAAATGCACTGAAGATTTTCTAGAGAACCTGGAATCTATTCTCAGCACTCACACGGTGACTAGAACAATCTATAACTCCAGTCCCACTAGATCTGATGCTATCTTTGGTGCTCCACAGACACTGCGCATACATTCAAACACTCAAAAGTGCAAAGTAAAAATCTCAAAAGAAACCAGTTTAGTCATTAATATATAATTATATATATATATATATTTATATAGCTAGAGTTGATTGCATGGAAATTAAGAATAAATAATAATTATGGAGATCAACAGGACTAGGAGGAAGGAGAGAGTTGGGAAAAGTTGAAAACTGTATGCTTAATTAGAATTGGGTGGAAAGATGATCTGGTCATGACTTTGAGAAGTAGACAACTAGCTGAAAATGTTAATGACAGTAATAGATGAGGTTTCCAATGAACACTGTCCTACATAACCTCAAGTATTTGGTTGTGCTGTTTAGAAGAGTTGGGGTTGGGGAGGTTTGTTAGAAGTATGTCACTGAGAGTCTACTTGGAGTCTTTAGCCTCATTCTACTTCCTGCTCTAAACTCTCTCTGCTTTTTGTGTGAGGATGAGAATGTGATGAGCCATTTTTCTCTTTTTTATGTCCTATTTTTCTTGACTAAGGCCATGCCTTCTTGTCGTGCTGGAAACATAAGCCCAAACAGATCCTTTCTTCACTCAGTTTCTTTTGTCACAGCAAAAGGAAACATAATAATAACTTTCAAAGAAAGATATTTGAATTTTTTGTAAGGAAATAAGTACAGTGATAGCTATGTTTGAATTGATCTTATATGGAGGCATTTATGAAAGCACCACCTGTTACCCTATTAGAGAATCCAACTTCTATGTTTGTAGGTAGCAGTGAGAATAACATTTTAATTAATAAAATGTAAATATAAAAAGTACACTTTAGCCAGGTGCTGTTGGCACACACCTTTAACTCCCACACTCAGAAGGCACAAGCAGACAGATCTCTGAATTGGAGGCCAGCCTGGTCTACAAAGCAAGTTCCAGGACAGAAAGGACTAAACAGAGAAACACCTTAAATTATATTTATAGCTAGCAATGGTTGTTTCAGGTGGGCAAGAAAAAAGCTGAAGATTGTTTTCCTTCCCCAATCACTGCATCCTTTATTTTCAAGTCTTCACCAAAGACACAAACATTTTCAGTATAAAGGTAGGATTACATTATCTTAAAAAAGAAAGTATGATTTAGAACAAAAAAGTTAACACTTATATTATATTTAGGTACATTTTTCTTTTCAATCTCCCTTTCCTTAATCTAGATTCCAATATTTATAAATGTGCAACTGTAAACTATATGTCTTTAAAACAATTATTTTTAAAAGACTGTATTTATCATATAAAGCACTGTCAGTATTTATCATATAAACCTCTGTTAATGTTAAACATTTAATGTGCTATTCACACATAATTTAAATACTAGACAAAACTAATTTGCTTATTTCTATAAAATAATACACCTGTCAGTACCATTTTATTTTCAATAGGCTTGAACAACTTTGACTTAACTGATGATTTTAATAAATCAAAGAACTCAGAGACTGTGTTCAGTAGTACACCTAATAGAAGAGTTGTGTGTGCTTATTAGGCTCAAAGTCCTCTATGTGCCAGAAAGCACTCCACCATGATGCCATGATCATCACCAGCTGAAATTCATATTTAGAAGTAGCTCCAAGGAACATTGAACAGGTAGATGTGTATAACCATCGTAAGGACCCTCAGGATCTAGTAAGAACAACTCAATAGATTCCTCAGAGTTCATTTGAGTAGATCAACAGGAAATCTGGAACCAGCCAATTTGTGAGTGTCTCGGTGCATAAATGATTAGCAGACTTGAGGCTCTGGAGAGAGAAAAATGCATGGGGACCAAACTAGGAACAAACTGTGTCATAGTACAGATTCAAGATTTCAGTGTAATTGACCATACAGTAAAAACTCAAGTGGCAATGAGCTTGCAGGTGCTGTTTGCCACCTGCTCTTCCTAGAGACTCAACACAGCACACCTGGAGAGGACAACCATTGTGGTAGAGTTCTAAAGGCATCGGTGGAGTTTACACTGAAATCATGAGAAAGAAGCTGTTTCTGGAATGTATCTGTGATGATATGAAAACAATCTGTCATTATCTCTAGCCCTGTGAGAACATGACTCAAAACTTCTACAGACGAGCGCTGTTAGAGGAACTAAGGACTATTTATATACACCTGAAACTGCTCAGCCTTTCTATACTAGTTTCAGTGTGCTACCCAGACTAATGTGAGCCAGCCAAACTTGTCTGTTACCTGAATAATTTAATAGAATATTTAGCTCACAGTTAACTGGCTCATAAACAATCGGGCATTAGAAAGTTTCCTATATGAGCCTTCTATTCTGATGTACATTTGCAAATGAGAAGACAAGATGGTACCCAAAGAGCACTACAAGCTCATGTCAGAGCCAAAGAAACCCTCACTAGTGTCTTCTGTCAGCCTTGGTACTGCTAAGATGTTGTGGTTTCATTAAGAAATGTTCCTCCATAGGCTCCCGTGTTAATGGTGCTATTTGAGGAGATTGTGGAACCTTTAAGAGATGGAGCCTTGGGGAGGAAGTGGGCATTAAGGATTTGTAGCCCTGCTGCACTTCCTGCTTGCTATCTCTCTGCTTCCCATGCATGGTAGAGATACAATTCTCAGCTTCTGCTGTCATGGTTCATCTCCAGGCGGGATTTTTACTCTACTTGAACTGAAAGCCAGAATAAACTTTCTTCTACAACTTGTTTTCAGTAATGGTATTTTTTTTTCACAGCAATAGAAATGTAACTAAAGTAAAAGTCTTCCAAAAATAAGGCCTTATTGTATCATGAGTTAAAACTGTAACATTCTTTTGCATGTAAAATAGAACTTTTACTTTATGGGCAAGTATGTGATGCCATTCATGGTACAGATATGGTCAGCAGTCTGTTACCACTCCACTAGTCTACAGGGCTGAATGACTCATTCCCAACAGCTGACATTCTCTGCCTTTCCTGTGCTCCCATGCCTCTGTACCCTTCCTACCTTCTCACTCCTTAATGTGGGTTTTAAGCTATACCAGACACCTGTTGGCTAGTCATTAAATTTTGTAAGCTATGTTGATTTAACCAAAGCCCTGAAATTTTCTTTAGAATTATGAGGAAGGGCTAGGTGAATAAAAATATTATTTTATGGAAATTGGTATAGAATAGATGAATTTATTTGGCAATTGTTGACCATGGAATTTATCAAAATTAAAAATTTTATGTAACATACTTTCTGAATTTTTACATATCAACATGTTATATAAATATTCAATGCTTTAATTTATGCTGTATTCTTACATTTTTACCTGCCAAAAAACAAACTATAAATATAAATACATTTCTTTTCAGAATCATTGAGAATAAAGGATCACAGTGTAGATGATGAGGAAATCTGGTATGTACGTTATATGCATGTTTTACTTGGGAACAAATGAAGGCTCGAGACTTAAAACAAACAGCGAAATGGAAACGAACTGGTTCAGCCAGTGACTGGTATATCCAAGTCCAATAAAGCTATTAGCAGATTGGAGTGCTACTTTCAAATGGAGTTAACCCTTAAGATGGGGCGAGAGAAACAGCCCATAGCTCACCATCCTGTAAGCTAACTGCACTGACATGGTCCTGGTTTTTCTCAGAGACAAAAGAAACTCTGAGAACACAGTGAGGCACTGGGTCATGATGCCAGCCAGTTACTAAGAATAATGTCTCCTGTTTTACCTATTTATGCATTTATTTTAGCTTGTTTCATGAGAAACAGCCTGCTTCTCCAGAAAGGAACAGAGAAGTTTCCAAAGTTAGGACATTGAAACTGGAGCTGTGTAGGTCCTTCTTTTTTCCTTCTCCCCCCCCCCCCAACCTGTGTGTGTATGTCTCTGTCTCTGTCTCTCTCTCTCTCTCTCTCTCTCTCTCTCTCTCTCTCTCTCTCTCTCTCTCTCTCTCTCTCTCTCTCTCTGTTTCTCTGGCTCTCTCCCTCCTTTCCTCCAGTGCTTCCTTTCTGTTTTTGGTTCTTATGCAGCCCAGGTTGACCTCAAACACTCTGTGAGTCCTGGCTCTCCTGCCCCCATACCTCTTGTGCTAGAATTGTAGATATTACCACACCCTGTTTGTGTGGTCCTGGGACTTGAACCTGGGGGCTGTTTGTCTGCTAAGCAAGCACTCTACAAATAGAGCTACTTTCCCCAATCATGGGGATACATTTTTGATGACTTGAATCCATTCATGTAACACAACATTGCTAGATTTATAAAATATTTGCAGCTGTTGACAAGGGACTTTATCAAAGTTAAATGAGAAACATGTTTTATTTTACATCATTTTTACATATGTTTTGAATATTATATATATATATATATCTTAGTTCATAGATATCTCACTCTAAACTATTCACCACTTTAGCCCTTTCAGGTTATATAAACAGATGTGTTGAAGTCATCAGATACTTAAAAGTATCAATAAAGTGCCGTGCAGCTGCATGTGTGCCAGCTTTTACAGAGCATCATATTGATTAGTGACAGAAAACAAACAGAAGTCAGCACCAGATTGGATCTTCTGAACAAAAAGCAATGTGATTCATTGCCCATACCAAGATTCTCAACAGTGTCTCTCCTCCTCCCCTTCTCCTGTCATGTACCTGTGCCTGGCAACAGAGTCTCCAATGCCATCCAGACCTTTAAAGCACTCCCCCAGCGGGCAGCATGTACTGCTTTGCTCCTAGTCAGCTTCCTTTCTCCCAATTCTTTATTATGAGGCTACCCACCAAGTTTTTTAAATGCCAACTCTCTGAGTTCTCAAATTTATCAGGAAAAGACAAAGTTATCTTCTTGCTAAGAAGGCAAGGCAAAGAAACTGAAAAGGAAAAATGGGGTTTCTGTCCTTCCTTTCCTTAAAACAAGTGTAATGGTTTCAGCTGAGGGACAGGTAACAAACACTGAAAACCTCAGAGTAGCTTCTGCCTCTCTGTCTTGCAGACTTGGGGAAGCTGAGGAGTGCCAGATTTTTATTTGATTTTCCTACAAACAATCATTTGTTTTATTATGGTCTCACGTAGTGTCACCTTTTCAAATATTATAAAGAACAAAAGAGTCAAGGAAAGAGGAAGGGGGTAAACAGGATCCAGAAAAGAAGCCAGTAAACCACTTTCTTACTAATCACTGCAAGAAGGGCACTCACCATGCAGAGAAGCAGGAGTTAGTGTGTCTGATACTTGTTTAACAAATACTGTTCCAATACCTGTGGTGGGTCAGACAGTGAGGAGAGGAGACCTCACCCTTCCCAAGACACAAATACAGAATAAATCTCATTTTCCTTGTGAGAAGAAAAGCATATCAAAGAAGGATACTAAGGATGAGAGTGTAGCTCAGTTGTCAGAGTGTTTGCCTGGGATGGATGAGGCAATAGTATCCCCCAAATCAAATGTTGACACATTTGAAATCTCAGCATTTGAGAGGTAGAGTTAAGAGGGTCAAAAGTTCAAGGTCATCCTGACATCCAAATAAAATTTGAGACCAGTCTGGGTTATTTAAGAAACAGTATTAAAAAAAGAAAGAAAGAAAGAAAGAAAGAAAGAAGGAAGGAAGGAAGGAAGGAAGGAAGGAAGGAAGGAAGGAAGGAAGGAAGAAAGAAAGAAAGAAAGAAAGAAAGAAAGAAAGAAAGAAAGAAAGAAAGAAAGAAAGACAGAAAGAAAGAAAGAAAGAAAGAAAGAAAGAAAGAAAGAAAGAAAGAAAGAAAGAAGTGTGAAAGATGCCATGCATGTTCCAGTTATCACTGAGGTGTAACTTGGTCCCCTCTTTAGGTTATTCAGCTTATGAAATTTGACTTATGGAAAGTGTATGTCTCTGCAGTACCACCAATGATACTTTTTCAAGACAAATAAACAATAAAATCCTGTCGTTTAGCCAAAGATGCTGCTTGAAGTGTAGAGTTGTGCTGCCTGATTCAGTAATCACTGGAGAGAGGGACTATTTTAGTGACATGTTTCAAGAATCACCCATTATGCGCAGAGTTAATGTTTCCCCGTAACATGTCTTGCCTGAACAGAATTTAATTTTTCAAGTATTCTGAGGCACAGGTCTTCATTAAAGCTGATTTATTTCTCATTCAAAAACAGAAAGCAACAGCTTCTGATATTGTTGTCTGTCCATGAAGAACAAGGAATAAACCTTTACCAATGAGTTTAGGGAACAAGTGAAATTTTTTCCACAAATCAATTAGACACATATCCCTGTGAGAGACTGTGAAGAATCACAGCCACAAGCAGACTACACACTTTTTCAAAGTTGCTCAGCTAAATTTGAGCAATTTAAAGGACTTGTGGAAGGGTGTGAAATGTCTCTTATATGCAATGATAAACTTTGTTGGGCACCAACAACTATTTCCCAGTGCACTGGTTTTAGTGGTGTGTGTTCATGAGGTAGCAGTTATTGGCTTTTAAAAACAATCGCAGTGGCTGAGCCTCGTGGTCCAGATCTGTAATCTCATCTACTCTGAAGACTGAGACGGAGAGTTATAAATTCATCAGCTGCCTGAGCAACTTAGTAAGACCCCATTACAAAATAAAAAGTAAAAAGACACCTGTGGGTATTTGCTGGTGTGGAGCACTTGCCGTGTGTGGAAAGCCCTAAATTAAATCCCTAAAAGCACAAAAATGGGTAAATAATAAAATCATAGTAACACTTGTTCAGTCTGATAGAACCTTCATTGTCACATTATATTGGTTAATGGGAATTCTACCTACTAATCTTCAATTATTAAAACAAATAGAATTCCTATGTCTCCCATCTTGTAAGTGAAGTATGAGCAAATGTTTGAGTCATACTTTTTCAGTGAGCCAAAGGTAGTTTACTTCTGCCTCCATGGTGTATTCATAACAGCTGTGTGAGGTGAAGGAGGCATGCATTTCCATGGTCAGGCCAGAGCTCACAATGAACTAATTGACTTGGAGTGTGCTAATGAGCAGCAGATGATGGTTTAAAGAAATCCATAACAGAAAGGTCACAGAGGTTAACTCACCAAAGGGTTACTAGGGAGCCTGAGATGGTTCATCAGTGTGTATTGATTACAAAGGATTATATCAGCTGTAGTAAAAAAAAAAAAAAAAAAAAAAAAATTAATGTAGAATATTAAAGGAGAATCACCACAGAGCCAAGCAATGAAGGACAGGGAGTGGTGACCCACACCTTTATTCCGAGCTTTAGGACTGTTGAGGAAAGTAAGATGGGGGTTGCTGAAGGGAGTGGGGGCTGTCATCCTTCCCAGACACTTCCTTGGTGGGCTAGGAAGAGAGAGGTCTGGAATCAGAGGATTTCCTAAAGATAGGTCTGAGGAATTGTCGGTTTGTTTGTTTATCTCTCTGATATTCCAGCTTTTCCCCAATATCTGGCTCCAGGCTTTATTAAAATACTAAATAGAATTAGTGAAATAATCAGGGGATGAATTTCTCACATTCTTCCTATAGCTGGTGACTTCAGTTCCACATGAGCAGTTTCTAGTCCTCATTTACCTTCTTTGGACTCTAGACGTATCTGGTAAGGGAGTCTAACTAAGTTTTGAACTTACACAGCCAACATGAAGGGAGAGTTGGCACTGCTTGTTCAGGGGTAGATGCTGGCAGAAACTGTCAGGGTGATAAGTGACGGGAAGCTGTCACCAAGCACAGTGGACCACTGTGACCACAGCATGGGCACTGGCACTGTGACCACCACCCTGTAATAGCAACATAAAACAACCAGTCAGCTTTTTGATGCCTCCGGTTTCTCAGGCAATTGAGAAAGGGAGTAGAGAAGGTTCAGCTGTGTAGGTGTTCTGAGATGCCACTGGTCATCCACGTCCTGCCTCCCAACAGACATAAACTCAGTTAAGGTCAAGCACATCGATTAGTATATTAGCATGACAAAGATTCCTCCTTTCAAAGACAAATACCAGCCCTTTATATAAACCAGTAGTTGCTATACTGTATCTACTACATGATGTTCTAGAGAGGCTCTAAGCGCACTTTAGAATCCAGTGCTCAAGCACTGAAGAGATGGCTCAGCAGTAAAGAGAACTTTCTGCCTATACAGACGACCCAAGTTTGGTTCCCAACACCCATGTGACACAGGGGATCAGGCCCCCTATTCTGGCCTCTACACATATATCCACAAGCATGTGACACATGTGCATACATCTAAATAAAAGTAAATTAAATCTTTTTTTAAATCCAGTGCCTATATTGAGACCATTATTATGCCAAACTGTGTTAGTAGGTACGACAATGTGATTAATCTCTATATGTTAATGTAATGTGTAGACGGCAGATGATAGAGATAAGAAAGTCTGAGTTTCAATGTTGGCTTAAAAGTAGTTCAAATCACTTAACCTTATTATTTTTAAAATAATAACAACATTGTTTATACAGAAAATCTCAGGCCTCAACAGCAGAAAGAGAACTATGACTTTCTTAAGTATTTATCTGTATATTATATGCATATATCATACAGTATGTACTGGATTTTAAGATACTGATTGTATTATTGTGTTTATATAGATGTATATGCATATCCATGTTATATAAATATATATACACACTATGTGTATGTGTATAAGATCCGATGTATATATATATATATATATATATATATATATATATATATATATATATGTATGTATGTATGTATATACACTGGACACCAAGCACTGTTTTAAAGTGCAGATCCTAGCTATGTGTTGGCACTGTCAGAGCTGAAGGCTTTACTCAATGCATCTTTGAGTTTCGTGAATAGACTTAGATTCTAAACAGATCATCACACAAATAGTGAAGCTGCTGCAACTTCTGGTCCCACTGAGTGGGTCCTAATCTCATACAAAGGAACATCAATAGTTTCACGTGAATAAACAACTCACTATCAATTATTGAGGTGACAGTAGGGATTGTTTAAGAATATGTTAAATATTATTAATAGAACAAAACTATATTTTTGTGACTAGGATTATGCACCATAAACATTATTGAAACTTTCCTACTAAAAACCCAGTGTGGAGCATGAAGTATAATCAGATGCTCTCCTTGTTAAGGGCAGTTGGTTTCTGGTAATTTGTGGTACTGGGCCAGAGTAGAATGAGTTACCAGACAGGGAATATCATAGCTATTGTTTTAGTTTCACTCTTGAAAATAACCTCACAAATTTTCCAGAGCCTTTGTGCAATCTGCTTTGTAAGGCACTATTATTTCTCTTTCAACCAGTTTAAAAACTCATTTACTATTTAGGACCTTCTTGGACCACACAGAGACTACTCTCACACTCAAACAGAAAAACTTCTTGCAGTGAATGAAGTTAATGCAAAGAAATGTGGCTTCATGTAATGTTGAAAGTAAAGCAGAGAGTCGGTAATGGCCCAAGACAAAACATTTCCATTTCCCCCTAAGGCTCAGGGGATGCTGGGGAAGAGAAGATGGAATAAATATAAGAGGTAGAGTATGGGGAGAGGGCTGCAGAATGTGATCTTCTGAGCAGAAAAGAGCATAACAACTAGAAACACAGTACAGCTGGGAATGTGAGGACAGGTCAGCAGCAGTCATCTGTAGGGAGGGGAGGGACTCAGAGGCCCCCCACATCACTGCTGGGCTGTCTCTATGCTGGAGGGAGAAATGTGCTGTCCAGTTGATGGCACTTGGGAGCCCGCCAGACTCTGATGGGCAGTTCTAACTCAGGATCGTGCCGAGACCCTGAAGAAACTCTGTGGGACACTAAATAAGACCAACACTGTGACAAAGGAAGAGATTTAGGGAGAAAGGGGATAGGCTAGGGACAGGAGGGGAATGAGAGAAAATAGAAGGGGCGGGGACTAATATACATAGTTTACATGTATGAAACTGTAAGAGAAAATATTTAATAATAAAAAAAGCTTATCAATCTCAAAGATATAAGAAATTTTAGATCAATCCTAGACAAAGCTATCTGTAAATCAGTACAAGTTTTAACATACTGATTATATTGTTTGGTTAGCTTTTCAAATTTATGTGTTTTACTCCTGTAAAATGTGGCAATATGTATATTCAATATCATCATGGACACCAAGTTTGGAGAAAGAAGGTTCTTCTTCTACGGCCCCATCCTCATAGACAGACACAATGAAATAGAGAGACATGCCTCAGTAATTGAGCTGATATCAAGGCAAGTCAGTGTTTTCTTAAATTGCTCCCTCAGAGCCTTCTGAGAATTCTTATTTGACCACTAGGTAGTTTTAAAGAACCAACTATGAAAATACAATATGTATTCACAAAAGATCTTGGGATTGGAGTACATTTTTATTTGACATAAAGATCACAGATATTTTGTATGTCCTTCAAATATTCAGACCTGTTGTAGCTTTGCAGCAATAAATCAGAGCACACAGGCTCTCAGAAAGTTGAAATACTTGTGGCCGTGAGAACCCTCAGCAGCCCTTAGAGATGTCATTCGTGACTGTTGTCTCCCATGTGTATGAAGTAGTAGTATTAAAAGTCAGAGGCACATTTTATTTCTTACTTCTAATTAAATATTAGTTTTACTTGGTGGTACTAAAAGTAATTATTATATATGTTAATTGTGATGATTTCTTTAATTTTAATGCATATTACTCTTTACTCTTAACATCTTAAATATGCATCATCACTCCCCTAAATTTTATGAGGTTTTTTAGTTCAAACGTAGGGATGGGTTATATATCTTACATTATGATGTACTTTGGAGCTAATAATAATCTGCAGTTTACTATTTTCTAATTACTCGAGAGCAAAGAAAATCAATTATGTGTTCGCTTTTCAGGGATTTAGTTTTCTGCATTAATAAATCAGTGAGATTAGAGCATAGAAAACGAGTTTATTTGTGGCTAGAGACCCAAGTTTTCCTGACAAGCCTACAACCTTTTTATTCTTAAACAGTACTTGTGGTGTAAACATTGTGCAGTCATTTACCTTACTATAGGACAATAATGTCACTTGTTGAAAGAGCATTATGCATACAGAGAGTCACAAGCCTTGAAATCACGAAGACAGGCATCTAAGCCCTTAGCCACACAACAGCTGTCTAAACTCTGATCAGTCAGATAACCTTTCTATGTCTCATTTTTCTTATCCACACTGGTGTGCCTATAATTTGCGGTTCAGTAGGTTAGCATGAAGCCAAGTGAAAAAAAGTTCCAAGCTTTGCATATGGACTGTGGTTTGAACTTGAGAAATTCCTTTAGTCCAACACCGTTGCCTAAAAGTTTCTGAAGTTCATCTATTACATATTAAAAGAGAACATATGGCTTGATGACATATTGGCTTTATATGATGCTATAATTCCCCATTTAAAATCACCCATTTAAATACATTTTAAACCTAAAATTTATATACCCCATGTATGCTTCTCTATATCTATTCTATCTTAACATAAAAATGTAGTCATGACCCTGAGTGTATTTTAAACATATCACCTATTTTTCTTGGTCAAAACAAAAAATAAGAAAAGAAAAACAGAAATTATATGAGCTGATTTAATTGTTGCAAATAGTAAAAATGGAAATTATAAAAACACCAGACTGATAATTTATACTTTTTTTCAATTTATATGATATAATTACATTTTATTGCAAAAGTGAGCAAAGTGGCTGCCCTCCACAAGAGTGAGCAAAACTCCCCAAGGGCAGCCTGTCATAGCTGGCAAATCATTACCCCAGGCATTCTGTAGGTGGACTGCACCAGGTGTCAGGTGGGAAAATCTGCCTTGCTGCTCCTCTCTGCAGAGTGCCCCCAAAACCTTCGGATCTCAAAGATGCTATCAATTTTTTTAACAGCTTGCATAGGTAACCCCTGCCCATTCATAAGGGAACTGGCCTAGCATCTAGGCATTTTTCAAAGGTTGTAGCTAAAAGAGAAGAAAAAGCAGATGCTGGTAACTCAGTTTATCAGCAAAATGGAAACTGTGATGGTGAAGAGAAATGGTATAAATCTAAAAAAATGCAAAATAAATGTAGAAAAGAATTTCTAGTCATTCCAGATAGAACTCGATTTCCAACATACAGTGGTTAACATGGTTCTTCCATAACAACATATAAATTCTCTGCATCCAAAAACTGCATTTCCAGTATTGTGTAGGGTTCCTTTCAATGCCTCCATTGAAACATTGGAGACTTGAAGCTATTGTAAAGTGGGAATATGCAATGTACCATTATATTTAAACAACAAAGAGGTTTTTGAAAAAGCTTTCAAGTTTCTGAAAATGATAATTTCTCCTTTGAAGAATGGCAAAGTGTGTGTGTGCGGGGGGCAGGGGTGACAAGATGAAGGGTCTCTGTCATGTTCTTCTGCCATGCCTGGAATGGTCATGAGGCTGGTTACTCATTAATGCAGCACACTTTGGTCCAGGACTGGGTCCAACAGGATCTAAGTGGCTACTATTTTCCCTACAGACACCTCATACCAGTTACTCACTGTGGACTAGTGAATATTTAGCTTCTGTAAAAAAAAAAAAAAAAAACTGTTAGGTCCTCTGATTATCTAGTGAGATCAACTGGCATCTGACTATTGATTTTTTAGATAATGAGGCTACAGATACTTGTGGCTTAGTTCTCTAAATCAACATGGGTGAGACCTGGTTGTTTAATTGTGTCTTGAGGGTAGTTATATATGATGATAGGTCCCCATGAGTTAGAGTTTTGCACTCTTTAAATGTTTGTAAGTTCTCAAAGTAGAATCTAAGAATATTGAAGTGAAATACACCTGGTACACTTCCTTGATAAAAATGGAAGAACTCTGTAAATATTAGGAGAAAAAGAAATGACTGGCTGACTTGCTCAGTCTGTTCCTGGAGACCAACCAAAGCGGCAGAGACCCAACAGAACGGCAGATAAGCACAATTAGAACGGTGACTTTGCAAGCGTTTCTGCACATGTTGTGTCCAGATGAGCACCGAAAATGACAGCCACTGTTGGCTGGGATGACAAGTCAGAACAGGCTTCCTCAGAGCCTCTCAAGTGTTTTCTCCTCATTTTCTGCACAGCCATATGCCTACATGTCAATAAACATCCGTCTTTAGAGCAGGCTCTGGGGAAGAGAAGAGGCCACTCTGAGAAAGCTCCTTTTCAGATATCCCAATAATTGTTCTGTGGTTTTGTTGCTGTGTGATTATAGTCACACATAAAAGGCACAGACACCTCCATCCTCTATGTAGGTCAGCCTTAAAGACAATGTAAAACACACCTTGATTACTACTTTATGTATCTATGCTTAAAATCATTCTGATAAGCATAGTTCATGTTTGATGAGATGCCTTGCCTCTATTTAAACTTGCTTTAAAATTGATAAAGTCAGGTCATTTAAGAGACCTCATGTTTTTATGAGCAAAATGACCTAGGCCTCATATTTTCATTCCTTCCCCTACTTTATAAAGGCTCTTGTAGGCAAGTTACCTGCACATTCATTGAACTTCAAGAATTAGACATTTTGGAAAGCATACACCCTCTAGCCAATGATAAACTTTTAAAGAAATTACCATCAATAGAACAGTTAAAGATGCTCTCTGTCTATTTTTTGTAACTATGACATTTATTAAAACATTGTATGTGGGTTAGTTTAACATTAACTACAGCAATTTTAGATTCTACTACTGGGATACAGATCTTGTTCCTGCTATTTAATAGCCACCTACTGGGTAGATACTGAGTCGTTTGAACCCTCGGTTTCCTTACTAGCTAGAAAATATTCTATTATATTTAAAATTCAATCAGTGATAATTAAGTGTCAGGCATACAAGAATAATTTTGTGGGTAGTTATTATTATTAGATTAAAATTCTTTAAATTCTTTTAGGGAATGAAGAATCAATTTGGTGGAAGTTATTTATTTCTAAACAAATCAGTAAGCAGTTTATCACCACATCTTCAGTTCCTTGAAATCACACATACACACACACACACACACACACACACACACACACACACACACACACAGACACACACACACACACACACAAGAATAACTTATTCCGCATGCCATACAAGTACTTTAAAGCTAAGGCTGGTTGCTACATCCAGAGAAGGACTGTGGCAGGCCAGGAAACAGGGAAGATAAAGACAGAGGGAAGGAAAGGTACAGGGGTAGAGCAGAGGAAGATGACATTCGCTATTGGGTGAATGCTCACCCAGTCCAAATCAGAGTCCTTGAGAGAAGAGGCAGAAAGGAGATATGCAAACTGAGGCTGAGAACACCTGTAATAAAGTGACCCAGGGGCAAATGGGCACATTGATGTTTGGAGAATTTGCTCCATATAAATTAGTCACTTGGAAAAGTGGCCTTTTATTCTCTCTGAGGCCCGTTTCAATGACAAGTAAAGAAGAACTAACATTTAATTTATCTTATAAAATGCATGCTCAGAGGCAATCATGACCTGTGTTAATGGATGTCTCTGACAACTTCAGATGTTTCACCTCATCTGAAGTTGCAGTGACTTGGATCTCTAACAGAATGTATCTTGAACAATGCATGAAAAAATAATTATACTTGTTATTAAACGTTGATACCACATAACAAGTTCTTCATAATTTTCCATTTGTGAATAGGTGGTAAACAGGAAGTGCGCTGTGTTCATTGGGAGTGACTGCCAAGGCAAACATAGAAGGCCGGCAGAAGCTCAAACTGGTACAGCTAGTTAGATGGCTCTCATGAAATCCTTTTGTAGCTGTGTCCTCATGCTGCTTTAACGTGGATCTGGAGGCCCTTTCTCTTTTTTGGTTGAAATGAATAGAGCTTTGAAGAAAAGGCATTACACTCTGGGGGAAGAAAGGAAGGAAGGAAGGAAGGAAGGAAGGAAGGAAGGAAGGAAGGAAGGAAGGAAGGAAGGAAGGAAGGGAGAGAGAGAAAGAGAGAGAGAAAGAAAGATCAACCTTAAAAAAAAAAACCTCTTGATTCCTGCAAGTATTTAAACCTAATGAATTGTACATAATATGTCAAATAAGCATTTAGAGACCATTTTCTAGCATTCAAATAGCCTTTGAACTTTGCCTATCAAAGTCTAAATGTGTTCTTATACTTCCACATCCCTCCATCAGGTGGAGTAATGCCTTATGTTGCCTTTGCTCTGCACATGGATGAAACTTCAGATAGAATGACACAGAGTTCTAGTTGTGACCCTGAGGTTTTGCTTAGACATTCACTTGCTTTTAGACACCAGTCTGTTTCCAAACAATGTGAGTGGCTATTGACCAATATTTTTCACTTTTGTCTTTATTCTCGTATTGATGCAAGGTAAGTGACATGGATTTTGGGACAGCTGGGTGACCAAAGACAATGGCTTCTTGGATGATCATTGCCACAGAAATTGAAAAGATGGATGCATGCCAGTGAAGGGTATGATCTTACCAGGATATAATAGGGAAAGTTCCTACAATGTACATTTCTGCACACAGTATTGTTCTTTATGTAAACCAAAGCAAAATCTAAGAATTATCTGATAAGAAAAACTATTGGCTTTAAGATCCATTACTTTCATACTTAAGTATAGCATGAGTCTTCAAATAGGTTTCTCAATTTCCTATTATTTTAATATTCTAAAAATAAAATTTTCATTGACTAAATAATAATATATGTTAATGTCTTTTGTTCTGGGTTTTGTTTTTGTTGTTTGTTTTGCTCGGGTGTGAGAAGCACTTGTACCTGATGTGTAATCTGAGTAACTGTGACACAAGCACTCCCATTTCTGATCACTCTCAGAAGGGGCAGTTGGGCAGACAGCCTAGCAAGCATGCTTAAGGTCACCTGGAGATTAAGCCTTATCTTGTGGACACTAAGCTCTCATTTACATAAGGAAGTGCACATTCTGTCCTGTCTGTGACACTCAAAGGTATCATTTAACAGGAAGTTTCAAGTAAACTGCACACCACCCTACACTTCTTTTTGCAAAGAATTTACACAAGAAACCCTCTATACTCTGGCCTGAATGGATTGTCCAGCTCCTTTAACCCTTCATTCCAGAGTCTTAAAAAAAAAAATGGGAGGAAATAGATGTACTATCATATGAAAACAATCAAATGGTATATGTCTTTAAGTGTATTTACATGGTGATTATATATATTTATATATACATACATATGATACGTATGCTTTTGTAGAAGCAACTTTGTTTCTCTGGGATGAGACCAACATGGTTATGATGCATGATCTTAGACATTCTTGAGTTCAGTTTCTAAGCATTGTGTTGAGAATATTCCAGATACACTAGTCAGAGTTGATCCATACTTCTGTGGTTGTGGACTCATCCAGTCTTGCACTATGACAATTCTAACCACATGGAATTATTTTTGGAACCATTCTTCCTTTATCTACATTGTGAAACACTTTTAGAAGAATTATTATTAGGTTTTCCTTTAAAATTTAGTCAAATTCAGCGAACTCATCTGGTCCTGGGCTTTTCTCTCTGGGGAGACGTACTTACTGCTTTCATCATGTTGCTGGCTATGTACATGTTTACATTGCCTATATCTTCTTGATTCAATTTGGCAGAATTAGAATTAATTTGTTTCTTGTATGATTTCTACATTTTTATAATATAAATATTTTTGAATAATCTTATTTTCACTGGAGTGTGTTGTAATTTTTTTCCTGTTTCCTCCTCCTCTTCCTCCTCTTTCATTAGTTTTCTAAGGTCAGTATTCATACATTCAATGTGTGTAGAGACTTTATGGAACACAGATATCACAAAAACACAACTGTACATGTCACTATAACATATTTTACAGAGGAACTAAGTATGGCAATTGTGATGCCCTAAAGAATACCCAAAAATGAAACTCATTTGAAAATAAGTGAACAGAAATCCTGTGCTAGTGACATTTTATGGCTGGATATCACATGCTATACATTGTTCTTCTTGTATGTATCAATAATGAATTCCTTGAGCCATGTTACATCCTTTATCTGTCTATATATACAAGGTGCATAACCTACATATTTATGAAAAATTACAAATTTTCCCAGTGTTACATTTCTAAAAACTAAAATACAAAAAATATAAAATATAAAATTTACCACATTTTATTTAAAGAAATGTATTTCATAGTTCAAAAAAATCCAGGTCAAAACCTATTAATCAAATTTTTATTATATTTATTTATTTTATTATTTATTATAACTCTTCTATTCACAAATATTTTATTAAGCTTTACAAAGGGCATGGGTGTTTATTCCTATGTGAATACTCAACTATAAGTCACATATTACTATTATTCATAAACAGTGGAGAGTATTCATTCAGTTGCTAATGTAAAGTACTCTGAGAAGATTTGAAAACTCTTCAAATCCTAATTTTTAACCTCTTTAAATTTTCTCTGATTTCTACTCACATCCCAATTAAAATTATAACTACTTTAATATTATCTACAAATTGATTGATTTTAGATATTGAAAATGGAAAAGATATGACCAGTGTCCCAGTAACTGTAACAAAAATTGCTTCAAATTTCCACCACACAGTCAATAAACTATCTGGGTGGGTTAAATGAACCATACTAAGCTATAAATTCAGGGTTTTATGCACCTTATAAGAACATGCTATAAAACATAGACAGACTTCCTGTTCTGGTAGAGTGAGACTCCCTAATCAATTTTTGCAGTTATTTGTGTATTAAAGGCACTCAAGTCTTTTTGACAGGTCACCTCTCTTAGGAGCAAACTGTGTGGTTAAATGATTGGTTATTCCTCTGCTCAACTTCTTTCCCCTCACTGAGCATGCAGCCTCCATACCCCTTTCTCATCATGCAGAACAAATAGGGAACAACCCCAGAACTGTTTTCTGAAAGTCAAGCTATTACCAAGAAATAAAGATGCATATCTTCAAGATTTTCATGAAGATTTTTCATAGAGTTAAATTTGTAAGACTTTAGAGTAAAAGGAAGCAAATGATCCTTTGTGTTGACTGTGGACAGGATACCTGTTCTCAACTTATGCTAAACACACACACAAATCCTGACTTTAACAAGGGACTGCTAGATGAATGAGGGCCAGGGGACTATGGCTGTTCATTCTGAACTCTTTGGTATTGGCTTTCAGTTGCCATGTGATCCTAGAACTATCCCATATTTTAAGCTTGGGTCAACTACCAAAGTATTCCAAGCACCATACAGGTCACAAAGTCTAGAAGAGGTCATCAGATCTGATGAAGTTTGGGCTATAGTTGATTTGAGGTTCTGAATAGAGGTGCTGAGAACAGACCTCAGGTCCTCTGGAAGAGCACCAAGTACTCTTAACCACTGACCCCATCTCTCCAGTCTGGAAAATAATTTTAAATGGAAACATCAGGGCCTAAGAAGAAGATAAGCTTACCAAACTGGATCAGTATCTCACACAGGGACACACATGCATGCACGCACGCACATACACACACACACACACACACACACACACACACACACACACACACACACATGCATGCACACACACATACATTTATCAAAAGCATTTTAAATTAAACAATTGAGTTATTATTACTGCTTTTGGAACTGCCCCATATCATAGACTAAACTGTCATATACAGCATAATGAAACTGCACATTTAGATAGGAAAACCAAATTCTCTTGCCACACTATTTTGTGGATTGTAGTTGTGTGGTTTCTTGGTCTCGGGCAGCCAGAGGCCCAGACCCTGCCACGCCAGACCCCTTAGCCACCGTGCTGCTCAGGCCCCCAGACACTTATATTAACTTCATGCTGTTTGGCCTATGGCTCAGGTACATTGCTAGCTAACTTTTACATCTTAAATCAACCCATTTCTATTAATCTGTCTGCCACATGGCCTGTGGCTCACCTGTGTTCTTTGCATGTTGCTCCTTTGGGCTTCAGCTCGGTCTATCTGACTCCGCCCTACTTCTCCTACCTATGCTTTGATTTTTTTTTTCTACTTTTTTTTATGGTGCCTGTCATGGGCCAAAACAGCTCCTTTATTTAAAGATTGATATTCACAGCATACAGAAAGGCATTTCCACATCAGTGGATGTTGTGAAATGCCACATTCAATAATTGATCACCTGGGTATAAGCATGCTCTGAGACCACAGGCATGCTGACAATGATAACAACATGGTAAGTTACGTTACACAGCAGGACAGAATCCTGAGGTATCTAAGGTTTCAGCTCTGTGCATTTCACATCTTTATTAGAACCTGAATCAAAAGGGCATGGGCTTCACATATGTGTTTAATTGTTTGATCATTTAGAGCTTAAAATTTTTGTCCTGGATCCTAACAGCCACCAAACTCTTTTAGGTACCAAAACCCAAAATATTGAAATCTGCCAAATATTTTACTATGAGTTTTAAAGTCAGTTTCTGTCATCCTTACACTATACATTGAAGAAGTGTCTTAAATGCTTACTGAATGAACTTGTCTGGGTTTCTTTTCTGTGGCAATGGTAAGATATCATAACCAAGTAAACTTTTAAAACATTATTTGTAGCTTATAAATTTTAGAGAAGAATCCATGGCCCTCAGGATGGAGGTGTATGGGATCAAGGAGGTAGCATGATCCTAGAGCAGCAGCTGAGAGCTTATATCTTGATATACAACTACAAGTCAGAGAAAAAAAGAGGAGAGTATGTTCTATGCGGTTTCTGGCCTGGAATTTTGGGCCTAGCCTCATGGTTTGGATGCACAGACCCACAGACCCGCAGACCTGCAGTCCCACAGAGATACAGATGCTTAAATTAATTTTATGCTGATCAGCCTAAGGCCCAGGCATATAGCTTGCTAACTCTTTACCCTGAAACTAACCCATCACTCTTATCCTATTCAGACATGCAACTTGGTACCTTTTCTCAGAGCAGCATAGTTGTCCTCTGCATCTTCTGACTTCTCTGTGGCATTTCTGCTCTGTTCTTCCTGTTCCCAGAGTTTTCTTAGTCAATAGCCCCAACCACACTTCCAGTCTACCTTTGGCCAATTAGCGCTTTTTTTATTAAACTCGTAGGCAGGACAATTACTTACAATGTAACATCATAAATCCACTACAAGAGGGAAAGAGGGACAATGAGACACCTCCTCCATTGAGGCTACACCTGCTAATCCTTCTCAAATAGTTCCACCACCTGAAGACCAAGTTTTCAAGCCTTTGAGCCTATGGGGCCATTATCATTCAAATCACCACAGATATGAAAGGAGCCTTGTACTTGTAAGCATGTGTGTATGAAAGAGGTATTTCATTGCTAGGTAATTAACAGGAGAATGAGAGATTTAAAAAGCATTTCTGCTGCAGGATTATGCTCTTGATCTTTGTAAATATTTCTACATGGTTAATCAGGGGTTAGTTTAAGAATAGAATTAACAAGTAATATGTCTGAGCCATAGGCCAAATAGCATGTAATTAATATAAGATTTTGTGTGGTTATTTGTGACTGTTGGTCCAGATATTGGGGCTTGGCCAAAGCAGAAATTTCTTACTACATTTTTGGTATGACCTAATTTAACTTAACATGTTACCATGATGCCCTGAAATATCCACATGTATTTTACTTTGAGATCAGAATGTGCTGCCTCAACATTGTCCCAAACCCTAGGTATGGACTGAATACTCTTAGATAAGTCCAGCTAGCAGCTATATTATTTTGTACTTCTTTCTATGGCACATACTGGAAATAGTCCTTCTTATTCTGCTAGAGAGGTGGTATTTGGATTTCCTGAGCAGTTGGAACTTAGTATGTTTTCCATCCACTGAACACAAATTTGTAAAGCGAAGGTGACTGACATGGACATACCAGTGGAGCTTGTTGCAATTAATAAAACATATCAGAAAAATATCCCTCTACTGAGTTGCAATATATGCCAATTTAAAATGCTGTTGCAGTACAGCAATTTAGAAGCACTTTATTTTCTTTACCACTAATTTGTTATCTGTGATTCCTAGATTTTAGAAATAAAACTAAAGAATAACATACTTCAGCACATTTTCTTCAATTATTTCTATTGCTCCCACTCAATAATGTCATAGATATTAAATACTATAGATTGCTTTTCTTTTAATGGATAACTATGTGAGATATATAATAGATAAAATATGAATTCAATATACTTACATACTAATTATAAATTATATATTTATTTATACAATGCATAATTTGTCCATGGTGTAAACATGTTTGAGCATATATATGCACAAGTGAATAAGCCCATGGATCAATGTACTAAAGCCACAGGATGGCTTTCTTTAGAGTTCTCACCTTATTTCTTTAATGTATGGTTTTCATTGACACAGAAGTAGGGGTGTCAACTCATTTTGACGGAGCAGGAGTAGTATGTCTGTGAGTGTGTGTGTGTGTGTGTGTGAGAGAGAGAGAGAGAGAGAGAGAGAGAGAGAGAGAGAGAGAGAGAGAGAGAGAGAGAGAAAGAGAGAGAGAGAGAGAGAGAGAGAGAGAGAGAGAGAGAGAGAGAGAGAGAGATTGCTATAGATCACACTTCAGCCTTGCTATTTCAACTGCAGGCTACTATATGCTCACCTGTCAACTTCAGCTATCTTAGCAGTGCTGTGAACATTGCCAAGTTTGTAAAGTTTGAGGTGTCACATCTGTGTCCTATCATAAGACTATTTGAATGAGAAAATCTGAAACTTGTTGTTAAAGGTGGCTGCTCAGCATCCGAAAGTGAGGGAATCATTCTTATGGATGGCAAAAGAAAGGCTTCATTGACATAGGACAGCCTGGCTTCATGCAACATCTCACAAGTACCTGCTGGGAAATGGCAGTCACAGGGAGAGAATTTGGCACATAGAAACTCACAATGGAAACTTTTTTTCCCCTGAACAAAATCTTCACAAGCTTGCTGTTAACTTAAGAGCTATTGTTATAAACAATCGATGTCTATCCAAGCCCACCTTTAGGTCAAAAACCAATCTTCATACAGGGCTGTATAGAAACAGTTATTGAGTCTGCATTCATTTGACAACCACACATAAGCATAATGCTAAGTAGGAGCAGTGTAGCTGCACATACGTAGAAAGCCAAACAATAATGAAATCTGTCATGTATTGATGTGTGTAGTGTAACAAGGAAAATTGGAAAGACTATTTACACTAATTCATTATGAAAATGTCTATAAGTAATAGAATCTTAGAGTTATGAAAATATGAGCCTCCAGGGCTTTGGTTATTATATTAGTGTTTCCTTATTATTACATCTCTTCTGACTATTCTGTCATACACACACACACACACATGCACACACACACACACACACACACACACACACTGCAGTCCATTTGTCTTATAAATTCATTCTTCAGTGTTGTGTTTATAAGAATAATGCAAATTGAATGGGGAAAGAGCACACAACCACCTATCCTTAGTTGAAGAGCAATCAGTTGATGGTTCACAGAAAAGGGACAATCAGTTTTCTATCAGAAAGTCAGTGTGGTCTTGGTACCCCACATGCAAAAGTGTATATAACACACTAAGCAAACTTAGTGGGCATTTTTTAAAAGAGGACATGAAGTCTAGAGTATGGGGTGGCAGGTCATGAAGGTGGCAGATGAGTGGAAGATAAAAGTGATAAAAATAAAATGTATGAAAATGTGAATTTATTAAAGACCAAATAAAATACTATACTTAGAAAAAGTAATTTGGATATTTCAGCATTTCAAGGAATAATGAATTAAGAATTAGAACCATATGAGTTTCTGCTTTTTGTCTCTATATTTTATGAAATGCGAGAATCTATACATTGGTTGTGTGTTCTGCATGAAGCATTTTCCAGGGTTAATTCTCATACTCCAAATGTCATGACTCACTGTACAGTATGTTTCTGTGCTCAGAGGTGTGAAAGACATTGAGTATTTGCCAAGTGAATCAGAATGTTTCAAGTGTCACAAGAGAATTATAAACAAAACATCAGGGAATTCCAAAGGTTAAGCCAAGATCATTTTTAGTTTTACAGTTAGGGATGGAGCCTGGGAAATAATTTATAAGCTGGACAGGACTTGTACCCTGAAGGGAACATGAAATACTGGTACATTTTAATGATGGAAGACTAGAAAGAGAAAAGGCATTTTTCAGAATAGAATCTGGTCTGAGAAAGAAAGCTACTCTCAGCCTCACTGAGAGAGCTGAGGAGCCTAAAAGTGCAAAGACATTCACAAGATTAGTGAGTATAAACACATGGACAACACCAGGATTTTAAGGACAAATAAAAAATACAGTTAATGCAGCTCAGAAGCCAGACCAGTAACCATATGCTATACAACAGAGAATGGGGCATGCAAGGAGGAGCTGACTACCAGAGACGTGACATTCCCATAGGACCCTGGGCTGGGTAGCAGTCTACATCTCTTCATTTGTCTTCCATGTTTTCCTGGGTGCCTATCCTTGGCCAAACCTATCAAAGAGTACCAGCAATCCTGAGAATCTGATTTCTGACAATACAAAAAGGCAGAGGTGTGAAGAAGGCAAGGACACGTAGCCATTGTACCAATGACAATTCATCAAAGCAGGGGAAGCAGAAAGGATGCTTGGGAATCAGTAAATGCCTCAGCCCTCCTCTCACACACGCTAAGTTTTCAAAGTCCATGCTTCTTTGCCAAGACAGCAATTGGTACACAGTGAATCTCAAACCAAAATGAAATGAAAATTTCATTAAAAAGAGTTTTATGAAAAGAAGAATGAAGACTTGTGAACTCTAGAATCACAAACTGTAGCCTTCCATGATCGTAAGTCTTGAGATGCAGGTTAAAGAGTCTGCCATTTCCGCAGGAGGTGATGTAAAGATCTCAGACTTTTGCCTAGAAGAGGGGTTGGTATTTGCTTTATATCGAACAGATATAGCTAAAAGGGAAAAAGAATGTCCCCTGTTAAACAGGAAGAGCAGAGCATCAGGTACAGAATCCTGAGTGCCAACCTTAGCCCAGCATACTAGGTGGGACACTGCAGAAAATTAAAGTTACTAAGATAAATCTAATTGCAACTACAAGAGAGTTCTAAATATAATTTAAGATATTTTTCATCATTTAATTTGTTCTTAAGTGGACACTGTCTTGATCTCTTCTAAAATTAACTCTACAGATGCTCAGCACAAACAGGGGGGGATGCTTTAGACAAAAATGCCTATGAAATGTGTATTAAATAAGTATTTTGAAGGCCCTACAATAAACTTAAAGGTTCTGCTCAAACTTCTGTGCATTTCAAAATTTAATGCATCCAAACTTTTTTTTTTTTTTTGAATATGTTTTTAGACTCACATGGGAATTAGGAACTGCTGTTTGGTTTGTTAATATTCAAATTAGAACAAAATTCATTTGGTTGTGATTTGCATTAAGAGGTACTCACTTCGACTTAGGAAACTTGATTTTTAACACCTGCTGAATCTCAGCAGTATAAGATGTATTTATTCAAAAACATAACAATGTATTAATATCGTAGGAACTTGGAAATGAGAGTCAGGTGGCACACAATTCCTTTGATTTCTACAGATGTTCCAGTGTGTGGCCAATAGCATGTAGCAGACTTCTCTGGATAGTGTTTGACATCTACAATCTATCTAAACTCCATGCTTGTCAGGATAAAATATTGATTTTGTATTTAATAAGAAATCAGGAAGAATATTTGCCTTTGAAATTTTTCTGTTACTTTGATTTTATTAAAGTTGTTTATATCCATGTTTTCACAGTGAGAGCTTATAAAAGAAATCCTTAGAAGTTCTCACAGTTATTTCATGGACATATCCAAACAGAAAAATAGAGGAAAGGGACTGTGTCCCTTGTGGGAGCACAGCTGTAACATACATCCCCAAAACAGCAACAGCTTCCACTGTGGAATGACTTGACGAGTGGTACTCAGACGGCACCAGGGAGAGGACCTACTTCATGGTGTACTCATTCACTTGATTTGCCTCCACATCATGTACATGTAAACTATGCCCCATATAAGAATCTAGGAGAGCAGAAATACAGAGTGAGCAAGGATTTCTAATCACTTTGAGAATTGGAGTGGTGAGAAAGCATGTCATCCTCAACCTTTAGTGCACAAATGTCACACAACATAGACAAAAGGCTTCAACTCATCACAAAACAGCAACAGGAAAACTTTAGGTGTCAGAAAAGCTTAGGCTTAAATTAAAGAAAGAAATGTGATGGGAAGATAGCTCAGCAAGTGTTCTTAAGAAGACTTGATTCCATTCTCAGAACCCACATAGTGCCCCACAGCCAACTGTAACATCGATACCAGAGATCCCATGACCTCTGACCTCCATCCCACTTGGTGGCCCATATCCTTTGTAAAGTCAGTACCAAAAACCCCACACCCTCTTTTGACCTCCGAAAGCTCCTGTATACACACAGTACATGGAAAATTATACAAACGCACTCACATAAATATATAAATAACTTTTAAAAATAAAGATAAGCAGATGACATTGATAACATTCTTATATTGTACACAAAGAAACTCCGGCCACAGCCCCCTTCCATGCAACAGTAAGAAATCAACAGCAAAGTGGTGAAGGGACCTAGAAAAAAAAGTACTACTATCCCCCCCAAGAAGCAGCCACATGGCAAGAATCAGCAGACCACAGTCCCCAGGAAAAAAAAAAATTACCTAAAAGAAACTTGATCTTGGGCTTTACCATTTGGTAAAGTCCTTGCTGTGAAGCATGAAGACTGTGCTCAGATCCCCAATAACTGCCACTTCAAATGATGCATATCTGCAATCCCAGATATGAGGTAGAGCAGGATGATCCTTGCCCTTCTCTGGTCAGCCAGTGTATCCAAAATGATGAAATTTAGCTTTTCTTTCCCGTAGGAGAAAAAACAAAACAACAGAATAGACACATGATGGAATTCTAGCCTTGGCCTACAAACACATCTGTGACTCTACAGTATACATTCAGGAACGCACAGAAACACATGGGAAAACATATTCAAATATACATATTACACATGCATGCATACACAGAGAAACTTCAGGAAAGCAGAGTGTCATACTAATGCAGTTTAATATACACAACTGACCCCAGGCCCAAAGCCACAAAAGGCCTGTCTAAGAGGCAGCCTCAAACCTAACGAGGTGGGGGCTGCTAGAGTGTCTACAGAGAGCTGCCCAATGAAGGTGAGATATGCCCAGTTTCTTCAAATCACCTGTGAAGTGCCTGAATAGAAATCAACTCACAGCAGATCAGGGATGGGATTTTCCCTGATCTGGACAGAATAATGAACCTAAACATAAAAAGGCCTCTGATGAGTATCAATGAAATTAAAAAAGAGTTCAAAGTTATAAGGAAAATCAGAGAGTAGATATGAAAAAAATCACAAGGATTTGTAAGTAGAAGCCAAATGACACTCTATTAAAGTTAGTTTAATAAATTAACTAGACCACAGATTAGTAAATGGCCTTTGATTGTAGGTTTAGAAAGTATATTTCAACAAATCACAGAAAACAAAGCAGATGAAAACTCTTTAAAAAAAAAGTTAATTCAGTTAAAATATAGAGACAAAGAAGTGTGACCTATGTGTGTTTGGAAGAAGGTAGAGGAAGAATGAAGAAAATTCTCAAAACAGTGATTCCTATGGGTTTTTCAGAGCTAATAATTTTAAGAGAATAACACCTAAAATCCCAAACAGGAGAAGGGTGGCCTCATCCTCAGAAATGGTACAGTAACTTCACAGATGGCTATGAATAAAGAATTAAACACCAGAGGTAAGGGGACATATTTAAACTGACAGTCTATGTCTTCATCTTTGGAAGATGTCAGAAGAGAGGGAATTTATGTCTTCAGAGTATTTGCGAGAAATCTTACTAAAATATCAGTGTATCGGTAAAGAAAGATAAATACATTTTCAGGCAGATAAATAGTTTTCTTCCCCCAAAGCCCCAATGAGACACTGGAGCCAATCACAATGCCCTCCTTTTTTCCACTTAGGAAACAATGGTCACTGTTCTTATTTGCTTAGAGAGGAGATATTGTAGGAATTTGTGGATTTTAGATGTTTTAGAGTAGGAACATGAAGATGTTCAGTACATAACTTGGAATGATTGTTTTGATGGAGATTTAGAAAGTCAGTGACATTTAAACATAGGAGAATATATGTACCCAGTTCAACAGGAGATTGAAAGTTCAACTTAACAGGCCTTGGATAAAATTATTAGGAGACCTGACATTTAAAGCATAAGCAGAGTAGCTGGGAGTCAATAAGATTCTGAGCATGAAAACACAGAACCTGAATTCAAATTCTCAACATCCATGTTCTTGTTTTGTTGATGGAGAGAAAGAGAGAGAGTGAAGGGATATTATGATAAACCTGGAGATGAAGGAAAAATTGGTGAATGGGGGAAAGAAGGACTTTGAAGGAGTTTGGAGAGGGAAGAAATGCATTCAAAATATATTAGACAAAAGCAACTTTAAGTAACAACAACAAAAAAATTTATAGCTTTAAAAAACAAAAAGAATGAAAGAAAGTCAATGGAGGCCCTGAAAGCATAGAGACAGGCTGGTCATCAGAGCTCTCTGGCCAGCTAAATCAGTGAAGTTCAACCTCAATGAGCATTTTCATGTGAGGACAGAGAAAAGTAGGAAGGAGAGAGTCAATAGAAGAAAACCTCTGACCTCACACATCCACACACTTTTACATGCATATGCATGCACATGAATGTGTATATCTGAATAAAATGCATGCACCATGCATAGGATGAGCAAGAGAAATAAGAGAAGCTTGAGAGGTTTTATTAAAGAGAGAAGACCAAACAAAACTTGATATCCTGAATAAAAGGAAACAGTGTGAGAGTGTGTGTGTGTGTGTGTGTGTGTGTGTGTGTGTGTGTGTGTGTGTGTGACAAGTGTTAAAAGATACATCTTACCAGAGTTGTGTATAAAATTAATAGACTATAGTAGAATAGAACAGAGTAGAATAGACTAGGGTAGATCACATTGGAAGCCATTCCTTTGGATTTACCAGAGATTGTGGGTGTTTTCCAGAATAAGAGAGTTTTTGGTATGAGAGATCAGGGAGCCACCAAATTGAAGATTTAATAAGTGAGCAAGTGGAGATTTGGAGCATGAACAGGAGTTTCTCCCAAACTTGACTGTGAACGAGACCAAAAAGAGAAGCTGCTATAATGAAATAGAAGGAAAGGCTTGCCTTGCTTTGCTATTACATATAAGAGGCATAGTCAGTGTATATACTAACAGAGGGATCCAGTCTGGAATAATAAAGAAAAAATGGGGTGGGGTGTATAGGATCTGTGCTCCAGAACAGCCTTAAATTCAGGGGCACTCTGTGTCCCACTGCTATGGAGAATCAGGGCTGTAGACATGTTAGGAGGACTTTGGATGAAAAGCCCATTCACCATTGTCTCTTTTTAATTGTCAAGTAAGAAATGGGGATACACAAGTTAATTGCGAGACCATGGGGGAGTCCAGATTTGTGTAACACCTAAAAGGAGAGAGAGGAATGAGAAACAACCGATTGAAAAATTGTGTTTAGATACCTTAAAGGTCCGTTTAGCTTTGGCAGCCATGTATTTGGAGAGATTTAGTTAAGAACACATGTCATCTATGAAGTGTGTGATGCATGTTTGTTATGTCCTCACTCAGCACCACCTGAAAGTATAGAGAACTCAATCCGTCCCCAGATCTCTTTTGCTGAAAAGGAAAGCAAGGGGAATTTTGAAAATATGAAAGGGGGTGTTGGAGAAGATACTAATTTACAAATGCAATATCACTGACTTAACACTAGAATGCTTTCTACCAGGCTTTAAAATAGTTCATGTTCATGGTTAGTAAGTGAAAGTAGTGTTTTGCATGGTGCCCCTGACATGACTTTGGTAAGCCCAAAACATTTTTAGAGACAAACAACTAAAAATAAATTTCATCATAAACTCTGACTTTTTATTTCTCTTATTTTCTCCAGATTAATCTTCTATATAACATAAAATATAAAGAAAATTGAACATCATTTTCACTTGTGGGGTCACAATTAGGGTTGGGAGACAGAAAAGCCAGCAATGGGGGTTAAGGGAGGATCATCTATAAGTCTTCTACACACAGGAGAGAAGAGAATGGATTATTCCAAAAAAAAAAAAAAAATCTCCAATAGGATATCAACAGCAGCCTCCTTTCTCTTGGGTTTGAAAAGAACTGTGTTGAGTTTCAGCACCCCTTGCCTAGACTATACTCCATGAAATGACTGGCATAAAGAGGGAGGTTTCATAAACTCCCTGAAGAATCAAGTGGTCTATCAATCTTCTATGTTGGGTTTAACATTCTCGGTTCTCCTGTCTAAATCCTCTTTTACAAAGTGTCATGTGACCTCTTGAATCATGGAGTGATGCAGCTCAGCTAGCAATGCTCAGAACAGCTCCCTTCTCCTAGACCCAATGGATGAGAAGGGATACCTTTGGTACTCACCCTGCATCAGAACTGAGTTAGTGAGTCAGTCTCCCACCTCTGCTAAAAGAACACCCCCTTTTCCTTTACTTTTGCTTTTTCCTTCTTTCAATTCTTTTGCTTTTCTAGAGAGAAGGGAAATGTCAGACAGCACCGTGTTGTCTATGACACAAAGTATTAGGAAGGCATAACCACAAAGCCAGAAAGCAAAACTACTTATTCAATGCACTGTCAGTTTCGATCTAGGTCTTTTGCTCTAAGAGATGCCTAATCTTCCAAACAAAATGAAACTTAGTGGATTTTAAAACTGTCTGTGGTAGTGAAGTGTCAGTCCAGGCAGGTTACCATGAAAAAGCCAGCTAGAGACATCCATGCAGGTTGGTAAATAGACATGCAATCTCAGGACTCAAGAGGTAGAGGCAGGAGAGTCTTAAATTCCAGGTCAGCTAGGACAACATAACATGACCTTATCTCACAAATCAAAACCTAAGACTGTAGCTCAGTGGCAAAGCATTTACCTAAAAATGTGAAAGGTGCTAGGTTCAATTCCAAGCACAAAATAGACAGACAGAGAGAGATGGAGAAATGAGAGGTATCAGGTGCTAATTCACATGATACAGATACTGAAAGCTTTATTTATAATAATTAGTGATACTCAATGATAATGAATATGATAATTTCTGGAAAGTCATGATATTTACAAAAGTTTAATGAAGCATACTTAATCTTTCTGATAGTGAATTCAATTACATTTCGGATATTGGGATGAATATATGTAAGAAATTAAAAATAATTTATAATATGGTAAATTATAATTAATATAAAAGAGCAATAGATTTATACAAAATTATAGTAAAAATATCAGCAATTAGTGAAAGCATTTCTGTAAGTCATGAGTGTAGGATGTGGGACTCTGTCATTCCTACAGGTTTAAGAGGCACACTGGGAGGATGGAAAAATAATTGAGATGATGTAAGGTTTGCTGTCCAAGGACAGGGGTCTGAGCTCAGAATTCAAAAAGCCAGTCATGTTGTGTGTTTGCAACTACAGCAGTGAAGAAGCAGAGACAGGGGCAGCATTGTGGCTTGACTGACAACCAGCTACATATTTGGTGAATACCAGGTGCAGGGAGTGTTCTGTCATATAAAGTTTCTAGCTAGGCCTAGTCCCAAGGTCAGGACCCGTACACCACTGCTTAGACCTCCCAAAATGACTTAGATGTTTATATTAATTACATGTTTCTTGGCCTATGGCTCAAGCATATAGCTAGCTAGCTCTTGCATTTTCATTCAATCCATTTCCAATAATCTGTCCTGCCACGTGGCCCATGGCTTACCTATTTCTTTACATCTTACTTCTTGGGCAGCTGGAATGCATCTCTTGTGACTCCTCCCTCCTTCTCACTTATCTATGCTCAGATTTCCTGCCTACTTCTAAGATGCCCTGCCATAGGTCCAAACAGTCTCTTTACTAATGAATGATATTCACAGCATAGAGAAAGACATCCCACATCAATGCCCTGCTTCAAACAATGAGGGATACAGCAAACTAGGAAGGCATCCAGTCTCCAAGTATACACACACACACACACACACACACACACACACACACACACACAAGACACACACAAACAAATCATATTGATTTACATGTCACTATGACTTGAAAGTTAGCATTTTGTTCACCATTCACCTAAGAGCTTTATGCTGTTGTTTCAATCTTGAACAGATGAAGGTTCATGGAGGAACTGGTCCAGGTCACAGACCCTGAGGAGAACAAAGGTTCCGTGGCAGACCTTCTGTTCCTCTCCCTCATTAGGTCCACCAGTCAATACTCAAGATGCCTTAGTGAGTGATACCTGCCAAACCTGTTGTCCAGACTTTAGAAGTCTTCCCCTATTCTTGAGTCAAACATTATTTTTACGTTCTGATAAATTGCAAAGTTTGGTGTTATGTGCACGCACTCCCACAGACGTGTAATTTATTCTAGGCATGTTTTCTGTAGTTTGTTTGAACAAAATTTATTTTTGTTTTGTTGTTTGAGATAGAATCTTGATATGTAGCCCAGGCTAGCCTTGAACTTGGCAATGATTCTTATGTCTCTTCCACCTGAGTACTTGGATTACAGATATGTGCCATAAAACTGGGGCTGCTTATGCCAAATTCATGATCCTCTCTCATGTTTTCCTTTTTAGAATGAAACACTGATATTTCTTATAATCATTTACCACTGCACATACCGTGACTGTACCTAACTGGTTCTGATTTTGTAACTAACACCGTGGAATTCAGCAGAACACGGATAGGACACACTTAATGACAAAAGGAATGTGATGCTTAATATTTTCTGTCCATTTCCTCAAAAGTGAGCTTAGGATCAGTTAAATCCTTGCTTAGACCCCTCCTGATCACTGTGTGTATAATTTTGCTAATCCCCCCTCCCTTTCCAGAGCACTGTGACTGCCATTTTCAGGACCACTAATAAATCTTATCTCAAATAGAAAGCCAACGAGCAAATTAAAATTGAATTTACTTCGTAATATAGAGAATCCACCTTTCCTTAGTCCCTACCCACTCCCAACCAGACTATACTAGGACCCTTACATTGGTAGCCAAAATGGTTTTTAGGCATCAAAAAATGTTCTTAAAGATTTTCCATAAAGGTGCCATTCTGGCAATTACCTGGGAGAAAGCAGGTATTCACAGAACATTTTTGGTATCAAACTTTTGTTATGTATAAATATATATATATGTGTGTGTGTGTGTGTGTGTGTGTGTGTGTGTGTGTGTGTGTGTGTGTGTGAGTGTGTGTGTATTATGTATGTATTCTACACAGTGGTTATAAAAGATCAAAATTGTGGGATGGTATTGATATTTTAGATCTCAGAGAGAAAAAAATAAGCCAAGCCCACTGCATTAAAATGGAACTAAAAGTAGCTGAACATGGGAATAATTATTTAACAGAAAACTAACTTACACCCAACAAACTTACTATGTGTGCATTTTAACTCCATTGTATGATATTTTTCAGTTTTAAAGATGAAACATTAAGATAGTTATGAAAGAGTTTTCAGCCACTTATCAATGGGAAGAAAAGCTCCGGGCACGTAATATTCTTTTGACCCCTCCAGTTTATACATCAGAGCTCTTATTTGTATGCACCCAAACTAAACATCTTGCCAGGGGACATATATCGCTGTGTTCCCTGCTAAAGAAGTGACATGTGAAGCCTGAAATGCCTGAGACAACAACAGGCCACCAAGTCTGGCCTCTTCCTCTCCTGCTCTGAGCTCCTGGTAATCTATTTCAACTTGGGTGTGCATCCAGGGTAAAAGCGCATATCATGAAGTGCTGGCCTTACTGCAGGCAGTGGTGCTAGGTGCAAGAGGGAACAGCAGCATCTCTGGGGGTTCTGAACCACTTTCTAAGGTTTCATGATGCCAAGGTGGAGTTTTGACAAATAATTGCCAAGACAAAAGAGGGGAGTGGAGTGGAGCGGAGAAGAAGGGAGAATCAGATCTTGCACTTTTCTTTAGGTGAGACTTTCAGTCACATGGAGGTGTCATATATAAATCTTGATTTTGAACTTTCTTAAGTTGAACCTTGGTGGTTTTGTTGAAAGCCCACATAGTATTTTCACATACACATTAAAAAAAAAAAAAAAAAAAAAAAAAAAAAAAAAAAAAAGATCTCTGCTCTCAATCATATGAACAGAATAGTTTGTAAATCACGGTGGTGTCCACAAGAGGATACAGCAACATTGGTCCTATCCCACTTCATGAAAATGCTAACTGAGCTCACAGTCTCTTCATAACAGTGCCACACAAATATTTGTAAGTGTGTGGTGGGAATTTCCCAATAGCTGTTCAGCCTGTGAAGTCACTGCCTTCCCTATCTACCTTCTCTTACTCTGCTCAGCTCTCACTCACTTGCTGCGAGATGCTCACAACTGATTTTCTTAACAGAGATGGCTTAGCCATGTCACAGTGCAATTCAAAACCATGACCCAAGGATTTCCCCTCGACCTGCTGGGCTCCAGGAGAAATCTCTCAGGCAACCTTGGCACTGAAGTTGGGTTGTACATGTTTCAGATTAGCCCTTCTCTCTCCTCTAACACTCTAGTGGAGACAGAAAGAGCACCATGAAGTCTCCCATCTTCTAACCCCTTCCTCTCACTCCAACCAAGACTTCAATATCATTGGTCAAATAGGCAATAAAATCTCAATTGCAAGAAGTAGCAAACATGAGTGTAAATAATATTTTTTTAAAAAAAAAAATCTGTAACAAATAGTGAATTGGGAGATTTAAAATCAAACTGACAGATTGAGGCTATGTACACAGCCAATTCAGATAATTCTTTGAAAAAATACATATTTTGCACAACAAAGGGAAAAGAATAGAAATGACCTATTTCCATAAAACTTCAGAAGACATTTTATTCAAATAGCAGTGGTTGTCTATATCCTATAGTATCTTCCTCGAAGGAGAAATGCCCCTGCCCTGAATATACCAGTAGAGGATTTTAAAAGAACGTTTCTTAAAATGTATCAATGACTCATTTATTTACATTTAAAATGTATCAATGACTCAATTAAAAATGTATCAATGACTCATTTATTTACATTTTCATTATAATAAGTGTATTTTTATCATCCTAAAGCAAATATTGCTCAATGTATTCCTTCTCTTAGTTGTTTTTGCTTTTTGAGGCAAGGTCTTACAGTATAGCTCAAGCTGGCTTCAAACTTGGTAGGGATCCTCCTGTCCCTGCACTCAAGTTTTGAGATTCCAACATTGGTACATGGGCTGTATGTCTTCTGGGAATATTTGGGGGGGGGCGCAGAAACAAGGCTCTGATGGGTAAATGTTGGGAGCACACAGAAACAAGGCTCTGATGGGTAAATGTTGGGGGCACACAGAAACAAAGCTCTGATGGGTAAATATAGGGAATAGGAAAATCATTTGCTGTCTACAGCTTCCCATCCTAAATTTAGGTAGCAGAAAGATACTACCTAAATGTAATCTCTGTTGATTTTGTACAGAAATTAAAGCAATGTCACAAAATATGGGAAGCATGTATGTTAAATATTGTAACTTTTAAAATTTTCTGGATTCAAAGCTAAGATAATCTTGAACTAATTCATCCCTCTGAGTTTCTATTTTCTCCTTTATAAACAGTCAACAAAATGCTTCCTCACCTTTCCCCGAGGCCAGTGCAAACTCAACAATATTCTGTTTTCCAGGACTGCCTGCCCTGGGGTATGTGTTGTGACACAAGCCCTAACAGCCTCTGGGACAAATGAAACACTATAGCCCTATCTTCTCTCATGATGTCCATCACCATCTACCCAGCACTGTCAAGAGCTGCTTGGGAGTGTTTGGAAACTGGATCTGTACACACTTCTGGACCCATGCCCCTTGAACATCCTTTAGAGTATGGGGACACCACATCAGCAGGGCAAGTCTGACCCTGTCATCTGAAAATCTGATTCAGGCAGAGTTTGGTGGGAAAATTCTGGCATCTCAGCATCACATTTCGAAGGCACTAAAGCAGGCTGCATCTGGAAGAGGACAGGAATGAAACACCAGAATGCCTGGTCCCAGAGCTATCTCACCTCCACAATTCCTGCAATTTTTAAATTATTTATCACAGGAAATTATTGCCTTGCAGTTGGCCTTTGTAGGATACTATCAGCTGTAAGAAACGAAAAGCTTTAGCTTAAAAAGAAATTATTGGGTAAAGCTTTGAAAGAAATTTGAAGGTAGATGGATGGAGAGGTGACCTCCTCATTTTGAGGATAGTGACACCATCATCCAGTGGAGTCAGTCTGGGAGGAAGTTGATACTCATTTTGGTGTCCCAGGCAGCATACTCAGATGCTAGAAGTTCTGGTGATAGAGATAGGGGCATAATTGCTCCCACCTGTACTATTTTCTTAGTCTCTAAGTAAAGTTCCTCAGGAAAATTTACCTGTCATGACATTGGCCAGAAATATAAAATACCATCTACACCGAGGAGAGGCAACCCACGTGAACAGTCTACATGTGTTATGTTTATTATGCAAGAAGCAGGTTGGGGACCAACATACAGAAGAGTAAAATGATAGTGTGTGAACACCCAACTGTGTCTGTCACAGCAGGGAAACTTAGGAAGGCAGTGACTTCCATGTCCCCCTTGCCTTGGAGTGTCCACCTACACCCACCTGTTGTGTGGACAATACCTCTTGCCTTGCAATGCCCTGCAGCAAACCAGCACCGAACTCCCAAGACCATAAAAAGATTTCTACCAGGACATACAGCTCTCACCATAAGAATTAGGACCAGATACTTTATCCTCCCTCCTGGTGTCTCTCCAAGGGTCTCTTTTCTTAGAGAATGGCCCTACTTTAGCCACTTCGGCCCGAGCCTTCCCAGCACCCCGACAGTGGTCAGGACAGTGCTGCACACACAAAGCATAGCTCTGTCTTCCCTGTAATCTACACTAAGCAGTGTTTGCTCCTCTGCTTTCTGTTGTCAGAGACATTGATAATCAAATTATTAGCAGTTTTTTCTAGTAAACTCCAGTAGTCACCTGGGTTTGTAGAGGAGACACTTGTTTTTTAAAAAAAATAAATAAATAAGAGGAAGATTCCAAAGTGCACTGAAGTGGCCGAGAACAAAAAGCCAGTAGCCACCCACCTAATCTGTCCTTTCTTATACTCTGTTCAGTCCATGAAATGTGAGCTTACCTAAAAGGCCGAGGCCTGAGCCTTTGATTGTGGTTCAATGTGAAGGAAAAATAAGCGTAATAAACATTATTTTAAATTGAAAAGCAAAACTCTGGGGCTTGTGGGAATAAAAGCTGTGTTGACATCTCAAAGAATAAAACAAAGTTCACTTCCAGCCCCCACCAGTTTTTGTCACAAGCTTAAAAAGTGACCATTGAAAGGAAGGGATGAAGAATAGTCAAATGTCCTTGTTTCCTACAATTTAAAAGCTGGTTAGGATTGTATGTCCTACACAAAATGAGCAAACTCATACTTCAGAAGTGTAGTTTCTCCCTTTGCATAGATACCTCAACTGATGGTGTGTTCCCCCTGTTGTCTCATACATTAACTTAACCCTAACTAATAATAAAATTCTTAATTTGAGAAAGATTCTAGTAATTCATCCTTGAAATAAGCCAACCCAGAGAAAATAAGGGTTTTTTTTAATTATTTGCTAAAGTTTCCTCTTAGATCTTTGGAGTACAGTTAATACTAACTAAAAACAGTAGTGTTTTTGAAGCCTAGATGAGTATTTGAATGCTGTTGACTCAAATGTAGACCTCAGTTGATGGCTTTTAAGTTCTAAAGTGCTAAAGCTAGAAATGGCAACCTAGACACAGGTTACTGTGCATGTGTGTATATGTATATAGGTGTGTATGTATGTGTATGCATATGTATCTATGTATGAGGATGTATGTGTGTACATGTATATGTGCATATGTGTAAGTATTATGCATATGTATGTGTATGCACAAACGTAAGACAGAAATCAATGTTAAGTGTCTTCTTCAGTCATTTCTCACACAGTTCCTTAGACACTGTGTCTCACTGAAGCTGGAACTTTGTAATTTAGCTAGCCTCACTGGCCAGCAAACACCAGTGATGCCCCTGCCCCATACTTCTTTCCAATTTGGTTCTTACAGATGGAGCCACTGTATGCAGATTTTTCCATGGGTCCTGGTGACCCAAACTCATGTTCTGATGCTTTCAGAGTAAGCAGGTTACCAACTGAACTACCTCTAATGCCCCTGAAATATTATTAAAAATGAAAATACGTTAATCTATATATATGACACTTTCACTCATAGTAATAATAAGCTTTATTCTTTCCTGAATAGAAGACATGAGATGCTAAGATGCTGGCCATATTTACCAGCATAAGAAGCAAGGAACTTTGAGGACCCTCATCTGATGATAATTCAGCACGGCACAGTCTCCTTCAAGGATGTATCTGCATGGCTAAGACATCCTAGCAGGACTTCCCTCTTAAGATCCTCCTTCCAATCATGCCAGGGTGCAGAACAAGGCTTTCCCACAGATCTTTGAATCATACATCAAAAACACCAGATATTTTCTTGACTTGCGCATTTGAAACCTGGATTGGAATGGCTGGAATATCACATTATTGGTCAGTGTTGGGATCTCCCACATCTTGGAATACATGTAGAGATAACTTGAGCCCTTCACAGTATGGAGGTCTCAGCATGGCCCCCTTCCTTATACTATGTTCTCCTTCTCCCAGACCAAACTTTCAAAGAGTAAGGAAATAAAAGTGTCTCAGCCTAGATACTAGCAAAAAGTAATTTCTGCAAAATTTATTTTAAAACAAGATACCAGGCCTTGATAGACTGAAAAGAAGTTCAATCTGCTCTTTATGTATAGCCATTTTTATTGAGGCAAAAGAAAAAAATGTATTACTGTAAATAATCTTTATTTTACAAAATAATTCATTCTTGTTACTTTTATTTAAGGAACATTTCAAAGGCATTTGGACTACTGTGTTCTTTAAAAATGATTACTCAAGAGTCATTTAGTAGAAACGTGTTTATTGCAGAGAGGGAGCTACAAGGGCCATCCCCGCCTTCGTCAGCAGCTGAAGTTTGTGTTATTAAAACTCGTGTTCCAGTTTTGCAGTTTTATTTAAGACCTGGCAGTCACTGGGTATTTGCTTTTGCCAATCTGACTTCAACATCTAAAGGTCTTCCAAAAAACTTTCTCTGCCAAGAAATGACTAGCTCAGAATGAGATTCTGAATAACAGAAGGGTTGATGGAGGATTGACCTCACCCAGGCCAGTGCTGGGAATCTGAGAGGGACTTTGTCTCCTTACATTCATTGTGTGTTTGTCAGATGGATCTAAGTGGGAAAACATTTTATACTTGAGGATCTCCAAGACAACCTGAAATAGTTGTTCTTCATACAGAATTTTGCTATTTCCTGGCAGAAGAGTCAGCCCATGAAAAAATCCTCATGTATTTCCTTCTTTCTCCACACTATGATGGATGGTAGACCCTGGGGCTGGGGAGTGCAGATGGAACATCAACTCTGCCAAAGCAGATGGTCAGCCTCAGAGGCCCAGATCTATCTGTATCGATATGTTTCTGAAGAGCCAGTTCTGTATCTCAGTATACACTGTCTGGAATTCTCAACACTCAGTGTGCCCGTAATGGCTCTTTCTGCCGAAGCATCCTAGCAACGTATCAACAAACCAAATAAGCAGACAGCAGAACAAGTGGAGTTTATCCAAAGCTGCAGGAGGGCAGTGAGGATCTGCCACCATACAGAGCTTCACAATCAGTGTCTGCTGAAGCCAGGGCCATCCCAACAGCAACATGAATCCAGCCATAAATACTAAAACAAAGCCTTTGGCCCTTTTGTACTGTACACTGAAGCTATGCAATTGCTAACATTACCTAAATACATTTGGACCAACTACTTTTAAACTGGCCTACCTAAGCCTCTCTTTTCCTACCCTTGCAATATATTACTTAAAAGGTTTTCATATCCTTGTGAGAACAATTTGCTTTGAGTTATTACCTATCTGAATGAAGAGAATGTCCAAGGTCAATAATTCACTTATAACATAGGGTAGGATCCAGTTCCTCTAAGCATATCTCTCTTTGCCTCCACAGCATAGCCTACTACCAACAGCTGCACATCTGTCATTCACTCCAAATGAGACTTATCATTGGTGACTCATATTGATGAATATGCTTATCTGGAGTATATACTTCACAGCATCAGGCACTCAGTGGTTGAGCAGAAAAACTGCTCAGTTAGAGGCTAGCCTAATCTACATTATGAGTCTCAGACTATTGTGGACTACAAAGTGAAACCCTGTCTGCAAGATAAACGAACAAAAATAGACTCTGAGAAGGAAATGATAGGGAGTGCAAATATACACAACATACTTCTATGCTTGTATGAAAATGGGCCTATGTAAAATAGTACCATGTAAAACAAATGCATAGAATGAAAAAGTACTTTAAACTGCAAAACTAAAAAACAAAACAGAAGTAAATTTGTTGAAAAAAATTTTAAATTAATCCTGGGTCTTAAAATAGATTATAACTAGAATTTGGTTTTTTAATGTTTATTTCTTATTATTATGTGAATGTGAGCGTAGACCACAGCACATACATAGAAGAGATAGTTCTCTGCATCTACCTTTACCTTGATTTGGGGGCTCAAACTTAAGCCAGCAAACTTGCAGGGAAAGCAATCTTAGTCACTGAGACCTTTGTGGTTGGCCTCAATGCTCAGCCTCTCAAGTGCTGGGTTAATGGATGCACCACTATACCAACAGAACTCAGGACAGTTAAAGACATTTCAACAAACCAACCTGTATTTAGAACATAAGGCCTGAAAAGAGCAAAGTAACTAAAGCAGAATGTCTCTTTCCTCTGAGACACATGAGGGAAGCAAGGCAGAGACAATGAAGAAACTTTCAAAGACCAAACAGTATTTGTACTAGATGAAGCCCTTGGCTTGACTGGCATAAGAATCATCCATTACTAGATAGAACTTGGCACAGAATGCCTATGCAGAGGACCTGTCACAGAAATACTGTTATTGACAGCCCTGGCACAGATGTGAGGGCATTGCTATACAATGCACTTAACCCTTACAATGACACTGTGAAGCAGGTATTCATATTACTTCCATTTCTAGTATACATTCTAACCTGCAGAAATGAAGTGATGTGTCTAACATCTAATGAAGAGTATGTGGGAGAGCTACATGGCCAAGCCTTTCATTGTGCTGAAAGACTGCCCTGGTTACCATAAACAATAAACTCAAACAAGGGAGAAAACCCACAGGGCTCATATTTCAACCCTACTATCCACTGACTTGAAACCTAATACATGTTACCAGAAGATTCAGAACCCATTCGCAACACTGAAAAAGGGAGATAACAATATATCCAGTGTGTTATTGGGAAGATTAAATTAAATATATTTAACTGTTAATAAATCACCTACCTAAGTCATTGTTGGTACTCAGTAGACACTAAATCAAGTTCAGCACTTCAGAGTCTAGACATTTTTTTTTATAAGGTTGCACTCTTAAAGCATTGTGCATAGGAGTATGGCGGTAAAATAAGCAGCTGATTCATCCAGTGGACATTAAGGTGCTAATACATTTGCAGAGATTTTTTAAAGGGGATGGGATATTCATGCAGGAAACTCTCCACACTCATCTTATATGGCTCAAGATTATTTCAAGTCTCATGTCTTCGAATTATTTCACCCCAACTGTACTTGTCCCTTTTATTTATGAGTGACTTTGGTAATATGGTGATTTGGCCAACTTAAGACTCCTCGTGACTCAGGTTTGTTTTGATCCTGACAGTTACAATATCTGTAAGTATCACAATAGCAAGGATAAATCCATATAATATGCTGACAGCAACGATAAGCATGCTGCCACTGATTCAAAACTTTAACTGCTATTTTAAATACAACTGTAATAAAAACCTAGAACTGTGAATGAAGCAAAGTTCAACCTGTTTGTAGTTTTTGTGCGTTTTTCTTTGAGTGAAGGTTTCATATATTCCAGGTTGTCCTTTCACACTTTCTGTAGCCAAGAATGAATTGAACTTATAATTTTCTGGCCCCAGTTCCCAAGTTGTAGAAGTACATATGTAAGGCCCCTGTCCAGTCTGTACATTGCTGAGGTTGAAACCCAGAGCTTCATGTATACTAGGCAAGAACTCTACCCACAGAACTGCATCTCCAGACCTGCATTTTTTTTTTAGCTAAAAAATCAGAATGTGTAAAATGAATGATGATTAAATAGTAAATAAATGTTGTCCATGTGCACACACTTATGTGTATATGTACACGAGAGAGAAATGTTTTTAAATGTAAAGAAATTTAAGAAGACATACTGTGCTTTCTTGCAGTACTGTAGAATTCCCAGGGAGACATTGTTAACATGGAAGTCAGTTAGTTATACAACCCCAAGGTCCACTTTCCTTTCTGTTCCCGCTCCTAAGCTGTGCTGTGTTCTGTTCCCACTGCTGAGCTGTGCTCCTCTCTGTAGGAAGAGACTAAGGAAATCTCAAGCTTAGGAAATTTTTATACACTGACACTCAACACAGAAATAATTTTAAAATTACTTTAAAACATTGACAGAAGTGTTTTTAACTCTGATTCCCCAAATACATTTTCATATAAATACGGCAGTACAATGGTTAAGACAATGGTTGTACCCGGGGTCTTCTGTCTGATTCTTATAAAGCAAATAGCACTTTAACATAATCACACTGGCAGACTCTAGGCATTTGAAGTAAGCATATATCAGACCCCCTTCCCTCCCTAAACCCTTATGAGATAAATGAGATTAAAACCCCACCTCCTTCAACTTTTCTGAACTCAGAAGTATATAAGAACAACAGATTCTTCAAAAATATTGCCATTTTTCCATTATAGTCTGGCAAAACATAATTGTCATTCCAAGCTCACAATAATTAGCATTATATTATCTGGAGGTTATTATCACCCTTACACACACACACACACACACACACACACACACACACACACACACACACATCTTTTCTTAAATAAGTAGCATGAACACAGTAATTTTCCTTGTCACAAGTCTATGCCTTCCTCATAGTGCATTTTGCCAAAGAAACATCGGACATAAATGAACATTCTCAGGTATCCTAGCAACAGGATGTGATTAATAATACCTCTCAGAGCAGGGTAGATAAAATGCCTTAGAGTAAACGCAAACTCAAAACTGGCTACTGAGAAATTGGTAGTGCAATGAGGGAAGGCTGATAAGATTCCATGACAGACTTTATTATACACAGATAGAAGCAGGTAGGAGAGAGAAAATATTTTATAGGGGAGAGTACATCTGAGCATGAAATTATAGCATATATGAGCACACTGTCCTTTATATACACACATCTATAGTGAACATATGTGTGCTTGTGTGTGCATATGTGCAATCTACAAACACATGTGCAAATAATTTTGTTTTCCTTGAGTGATGAGAGTCACTGACTTAGGGCACTTGTCCCTATTCATTATTGGTGACACACTCTGGAATGTGTTCTGGTTATGTGCCTGTGGCTCTAACAGATCAGAAACAATCAATTGTGATTGAGAGACATCTATACCAAAGCCCTGAAATATATGCTGTAAATTGATGTGTATTTAATGTTTCTCTGTGGAACGAGGCAAACACAAAGCTTTGGACAGCATCACGGAGCAGTGAATATAAACAGTCATAAGATTTAAAATTTTAGTGCTCAATTAAGTACATCTTCTCATATAAGAGAAAAGTTTTATCCTGCAAATTCAATTTTTATGAGCTGATCATCCATTTTTATTCCTCACAGGTGGAAAACTGCATCTCAGTTTACAAAGAAATAAGATGCAAAGCATACTTTGCTGCTTTTAAAGCAGAGTGTGATAAAATAAAGCATAACCAGGACAGAATGCCTGCTCATTATTCTGAAAGCATATCTGTTATTTTATCACCCACTTTTCTAATATAATAGTTTTTGAGGTTGTCAGTTGTAACATAAATACTTGCTAAGAGCTACATTCTGATTTTACATTCACCAAATTCGAGCAGTGTTAAAATCAGCTTCATGTTCTCTAGTGTTTCTGGATGGGTTGGGGTGTGGGGAGGTTCTCTGGATGGCAGTGCCATACCAGGAGTTAGTGTTTAAGGCATAGTAGAAGATATCAGGAGTCAGAAGTGGGAATCACTGTATCTGATCATCAGCCAAGCATGGAGTTAAAGCTTGTCATGTAAATAAAGAGCTAGGGGATAGCAAGAGTAAGACCTCATGACTGGTTCAGAGATGGGGGCTTCACAGGACTGTTATATGCACAAGACTATGAGGGTGAGCGAGACTTTGAAAGCAGGAAATATAAGTCAAGGCATTCTAGGAAGCAGAAATGGCATAAGATGGAAGCTCATGATGGAGATGTAATTTCCCACAAAATGGGTATTATGAATGATTCAAGAAGCAAATAACTGCAAAATCATCCAAGGCCACAAATTTCATAGACGTGGAAGAATTTTAAACCTCAGCAGAGAGGAACAAGAACAGAAAATTTAATGAAGTCAGTTAGGAACCTCTCTATATACATCAGGTCAACTCAGGAAGAGAGGTCAAATTCATGGCTACTGTGACTGCAGTGAGAGAGGAGAGTAGTGAGAGGCTTACTGAGGAAAGTGTAGAGGCTCAGAAAAGGAGAGTGCTGGGGAGACTTAGGTTTGTGTTCAGATGTGTGAGTAGAGCCCACCAGGACTCAATGGCTTTGGAGAATATGATAATTTCTTGCTAGGCACTTGGGATATGTTACAACATAAATCATGGGCTGGGATTTCCACTAGAATAGAAACTTAGTTAAACTTTGGGTCATAAGATTCAGGTTGCAGATTAATTTCTTCCTCTGAAAACAAAGGTTGAGATAGTACAAGATAAGAACATCCACTCAGCACAAGAGATCACAACGACAGTCCTTGTGACGTCTCCATGGAAGCATGTAAGCCTAGTGTCCCTTGTCCAGTATGATTTGTCTTATGTGCTTTATCTTTATAATTTGAAGTTTAGTGTGTATACAACTATCACAGAAATCTAAATCTAGCTGTTGTTTCCTGTGATAGACCTGCTAGTGGAAAAGAATCATTAACACTTGTGTGAGCACCTAAAATTACAAGCTCTTAGAAACCAGGAGCCAAATTTGTTTAAGGTATTGTAAAACTTTAACTGTGCCTTCTAGGCTCCCTTTTGAAACACTGGCCTTAATATCTCCTGGGAATTTCATCTACTTATGTTGGCTCACCATATCTAATCATTTCATTTCCATAGCATTCCAAAGAAGCAGATTCTGATTCCTCACTTTAAAGAAAAGCAAACCAGGGAGATTGCCTACAGCCAGCATTACTGCAGGGTTAGTACATCACATGGTGAACTGACTCGGGCTTTCAACATATTCATAATGCTTTTTCCCACTCAAAAAAAAAATAAACTTTTACTATTTCACATAGTGTCTGTAGGGATCTTCTGAATGACTGAATGGATGGTCCTATGTATGGATTCTTTTTCTTTGATGAAATGCCCTGGCATAAAACAGTTTGAGGGAGAAAATGTGTATTTTGGCTGACTTTTCCAGAGATGATTGGTCCATTGTAGTAGGGAGGCATAGCACAAAGAGCATGCGGGTAAACAATCACATTTCAGAGTGGGGCAGGTGGGGGTAGAAAGTGGTGCCAGACATAAAGCTTCAAAGTGCCCATTCCTATTCCCACCAATAGTCTTTCTTCCAACAAAGCTCCACACTCTAAAGGTTCAATAGCCTTCCCAGACGCACCATTCACTGGGGAGTGTCCAAATACAGAAGCTCATAAGTGAAATTCCTCATTTGAATATAACACTGTGGGCCCAGGACTCTCATAAACGTGCATCTAAGATATCAGCCAGAACTAAGGACATCTGAGATTCTGACTCTGGCTGGTGACTGGGTTGTTTGCATCCCTGGGTTGCTGATGCCACTGACATGAGCTTTTTAGCCTCATCAGATGTTAACAGGAGATCTCTGTTCAGTGTCACATGGACCTTTCCATGAGGTTGTGCAGTTATCCTCACATACATTATCTAAGGTCCCCAGAGGAAGAGTTTCAAGACACACAATGACACCCTCTACCCTTTTTGCAAAGTCCTCTTTACACAAGTCTGTCTAATTCAGTTATGAGAGAGACTGCAAAGGAACATGAGTGCTGGGAGAGGGAGACATGGAACACAGTGGCACCGTGATTGCCTTGAACACATTCACTTTCACCTTAGTATTTACTACAGTTCATTCTATTAGACAATGAAGATCCTCCAAAGCTTTACTATTTTACAGATATCAACAAGTCAATAAAAATTTTTAAAGAAGTCCATGAAAACATTTGAGGCATCTAACAATCCTAAGAATACAACCAACAGGTAAGGGGTGGCTCATCCTGTAGAAAATGTACAAAAGGAAGCACACACTCTACTTGGTAAAAAATGAGGCTTTTAAATTGACTGTTCAAGCTATATATCTATTTGAATCATTGAAATAAATTGCAACCAACAGATTTTCTGGAAATAGCCCAAATGAAAATGATTAATCAAGGTGCCAATTAATAGGATTCTCGAATTCATGGAGCAATAGGGGAGAAAATTACACATTTCTCACCTTATTTTGTAGTATTTTTAAAGATATTAAAGTCATAAAGAAGCAGTTGTATAAAGTTTACATATAGCTTGGATGTGTTATATAACTTTTTGATAATGTTCCACCATGAAATATTGCTAGATGACAAGAATGTGACAGCTGGAGGGATGGCTCTCATTTACCCAAGCTAAGTCACTGCTTTCATCCCCACACTGGTGTTCTTTTGCACTATTATCCTGGGGCAAAGCTCCTTATCTGAGCCTAGAAGCTTGTAAAAGTGTCCTATAGATTAGCATTAGCTCACTTGTGTCATCTAGACCTATTGCCCCATCAACCCCGTGTGTGTGCGTGTGTGCGCACGCACGTGCACATGTGTGTGCTGCAGAGATTCATGAGTGAGAAACTATGCCCTCAGCTCCATCCTCCTCATTGCTCCCTTACTCGTTTGACCCTCTCCATTGAAACTACTGCCTCCCATACAGATATCCTTTGATTATTGGTGAACTTGACCTGTTTGGATACTGTTGAAACCCCTACCCCAAGTTCCCTAGAACTTTATTATTTGATCTCAATTCAGCTTACCTTTGACCTTCCAAGGATTTCTGCTTCTTCTACTTTCTCATGCTTCCATACACAGCAGAAAAGTGGTGTTATGAGTTCTTAGTTATTGACTTCAACCTACTCATTTGTATCGTCTGCCTTAACATTCCACTTAACCCTAAACTTCAGCCAACTTAAGAAGATGGACATGCCCTGCATCTATGATCTCAACCTTTGACCTCTGCTAAGTCTCCTATTCTCATAATACTTTAAACTCAGTAAAGCCATACAAAGCTCCCATTCCCTGCACTATCACCCCTCAAGAGGATCATTATATTCCCCAAGGCATCTGCATAAGCTTGTCCTTGTCACCTGGCTTGCAACTCATCTTTTGTAAATCTTTAGGCTCTATTTTGATACCCCATCTCTTATGGCAGCCACTGCTTTCCATTCTCACTAGCTATAACATAGTTTACTCTCTCGTGAACTGGGAAAGTCCTATATACTGGCATTAGAAGACATATTCCCAAGACAGGCTCTAAATATTTCCCCTGGATGAATTGCATGGGTACACATAGTCTACTCAATTCCTGTTTGGTCCATTCCGTTTCAACTATCCCTGATCAGAGTCCATGATTAAGATACCATGGGCCCTATATGGAACCTGCTATTGTTCTTCTTTATCAAACTGCCTTCTTGCTAACAGAATTTTTCAAGCCCAATGGAATATATCTTACATGCTTATGGTTTTATTTTTATGAGGTGATTTGAAAGCATTTTTTATCCTTGTCAGCTATGAGTACTCATTAATAAACTAATGCAGGGCATCACTAAAAGACCATGGTTCTACTCTGACACTGCCATGAACTGGGTTTTCAACTTCGTTATGGCATTAAATTCTCGTGACCCTACCTGTAACTTCTCTATCTTTTAGAGTGAATAGATAAAAAAAAAAAAAAAAGAGAACAAAAAGAAATGTCAGGTAAAATTTCACCTAATTATCTCCAGATTCATTTTCTGCTTTTATTTGCAACTTTTAAAATATTGCTTTAGCATAGCATATTTTCACAAAAATTAATCATTTATGATCCTTGACTTGATCAATATTAAATTAATTTAAAATAAGGTAATATACTTAGATTTTATTTAACTTTCACATCAATTATATCCTGGTCATTATGTCTTTCCATTCAAAAAAAATGAGATGAAATATCTAATTTTTTCATGGTTACCTATCAAAAAGAAAGTCTTACAACTAGAACTTAAAAATATGGACTTTGTCACAATTGTCAACCAGCTTATTTTATCAAATGTCAATGAATCTCGCTTGTTTCTCTTAAAATCATTTGTGTAAGTGATGTTTTTCAAGGATGCATTAACTATTTAACCAAGAAGATCCTTTGTATTTGGTAGGAATTGTTCATGTGTTTTCAGTGATTACAGAATATAAACTCTTCATGTCTCTAGAGGTGGATGTCACTTGAGTCAATGCAAGTGCATACATTATTTGCTAACTAATGTCAATATTTGCTAACCAATACAAAGTAAGCCATTATATTTCTACATTTTCCATATTTGTCTTTTGATTTAAAATCATGAAGAAAGATAAATTTCATTAAGAAAGCATATAGCCTATGAAAGTCAGACCTGCCAACAATGACAGAGGATGCGGACTCACTAATTAATATACCTGTGTCTGTCACTCACAAATTTCAAGGGTCATTATTTATTATTTCTGCAGTAGTCGAGAGCTGCCGATATAAATATATATCTTCTTCCCACTATGTGCATGTGGGGGGTGGGGGTGTTTGTTGCTGTGAAATGTTTTTTTTTCAAGCAGCTAGTATACTCAATAGAAGACGGGGTCTACACCCTCATCTGAAAGTGAATGAATTACACAATTCTTCATCTCTTTTCCTCTCCCTAATGTTAGCATTCATCTAGGACAAGAGGGTAACCTATTTACTCTCTCAACTTCCCTTTAAAAACTATTTGCATTTTCTTCTTCTGCTTTTTGAAACCCAATAATGGATGCAAAATACAAAACATATATATGCATATGTGTGTATTAACATATACATACACACACCACCCATATATATATGAATTTAAGGGTATGCCTCATCGCTCAGAGCTGTTATGTCCTCTGCTCTGGCCCTTCAGGGAGGGTATGTGTGCTGTTTGTAATGTAGTTTGGAAGTGGCACTGTAGGTATGGGCTTCTCCATGAAAGAAACTGCATAAGACCAAGTATCTACAGATGCTTTCTGAAGTTCCTTCTGTAATCACAGAATGAAAGTTCCATGTGATCAAAGCAATACACAAACTTAAAAATGGCCTGTTACCACCATCGTAACCATTCCTCAGGATGTTATCCAGTTGAATGCAGTGATCAGCTTCTTAGCAAAATTTTCTCAATAAGTAGAAACTATATTTAAATTGAACACACCTTTATGAGAGAAGAGCAATCAGTAGGTATCTGAGAAAATCTGTCTTACTAGTAGTGTAGGTAACTGGCCCCAGGTGATCATTGAATGTCAACATGTCTGGTGTCCAGGATGAAATAAAATCAAGAATAACTAATGGATAGAAATGAAAAGAAATTGGAAATATATTGTCATTTAAACTTATATTGTGCTCATTGACAAATATCTATTTTCAGGGTGAGTTTCAGTTTAAATTACCACATAGAAACTTAAATTAATTATAAATGCTTGTTCTATGTCTCAGGCTTATTATAAACTAGCTCTTACATTTAAATTAACCCATTTTTATTAATCTATGTATTGCCACTTGACTGTGTCTTCCTTCACCTGTCCTCTGTCATTCTGCTTCTTATGCAGCTGGCTCCCATCTCCCTCGACTCTACCCTTTTTCCTTCAAATCAGTTTGATTGTTCCATCTGACCATATCCTGCCTTACCATAAGCCAAAACAGCTTTGCTGTCAACCAACGAGAGCAATACTTATACACAGTGTACAGAAAGATCATCACACACCAAATCCTCAATTGAGGCATGGCTGCATGTATCTGTAACCCCAGCACAGCAGGTGGTGGCAGATGAACAGTTGAATCCCTGGAGCTTACTGTCCATCCATCATAGTTGAAAGAACTTCCAGTTCAGTGAGACCTTATCTCAAGAGAACAAAATGGAAAATAATTGAGGAAGACATCTACACCCGACAGCCTTTTTCTGCCTCTACATGTATGTACACAGGTATAGGAACCAATAAACTCATTTCTATATGCCATGCACCTGTTCACACATATACACACCATACACACATATGACACACACCGAGAGAGAGAGAGAGAGAGAGACAGACAGACAGACAGACAGACAGACAGACAGACTTAAATTCTCTAAGATCTGGAACAATGAAATGGTGGTTCAGTGACTAAAGGCATTTGCACTAAACCCAATGCCTGAGTTCAATCCCTAAAACACAAAAATAGAAATCAAGTCTTGAATCCTGAAAATTGTCCACTGGTCTCTACCATGCCCTGTAGCATGCATGCCCACACCTACATAAACAAATAAACAAGTGTAATTTAAAATTTAACTGTGAGATCTATTTAGAACTTTCTGTATTATGATTGCAACTCAGGCTATGGTTTCATTTAAGATACTACCTTGCCTGAGCCAGGAGTAAAACCCTAACAGTAAAAAATGCTGATAACATTCATTGCTCATTGCCATTTTAAAAGGGCAATTCAAAGCATGTACATATCCCTGGACACTAGCCTTAAAAGCCCAGGGCATATTCATACAATATAAAAAACAAAGCTAGGTTTGGATGTGTGGTGCTGTATGGATACAGAGACGAAACAGGAGTCAAATACTTGATGCAGTTATTTATCTAACTGCCCTGACTTTCTCATAAATCCAGCTCTTTTATCAGGAATATAGGAAAACATAATCATTTTTATCTTACATAAAAACTCTGCAAAGTGTGAAATACTTATATTTTAAAAAACCTGCTTGTTTCAATGTTAGGTATTCTTGATATTAAAAAGCATCATAGCATAAAATACTAAGATGAATTTAGGTACACAGAGTATCTCATGAATTATAGTTTAGAGAAGGTAACATCAGAGGTGTACTATTGGGCAGATATGCTTTCTGTTAAGTATATATCATTTTCAATTTCCCAGCCTTTCAATAAAGTCAGCTATTAAGTAAAGGTTACCCTTTACTTAATAATAGAGGCCCAAAGGATAGGGCTATTAGAAGAGACAATAGTTATTATAGACATAGTTACAAGCTCTTCACTGATTCCATTAGGCTATCTTCAAAGTCATAGTTTATTCACTCATATCACTGTTTAGAAGTTGATTGTAGATATCAGTGTAATTTTTTTCTATAGATAAAAGGTGTAATTTTTTGTTGTAAATCTAGCAAATGCTGGACCATTGGCTGTTCAAGCTCAGTCCCTCACTGCCAACTTTAAACACAGCTCCCTGCTTCCGAATGTTCCACCACCAACACTTCTGATTTGAAACACTGGCACCAACTGAATCCACAGCCATTCTGGAGTTTAAAAATTAAGTTGGTAAACCGAGGATAAAATCTTTTGTTTACATGTTACCAGTGTATTTTGTTTCCCATAGGTTCTTTGATGAATGCATATTTCAAGAAGATTCACCTCTCCTGTAGGCCCCCCTCACCTTTGCAGTGATTGCTAGGATTCCTACACAATATTAAAAGTTAAACCCTCAAGAACAAATATAAGGAATTTTAAAATCTTAAAAAACAAACAAACAAACAAACAAACAAACAAAAAAACCCTAGTCCTCTGTGTATCAATGGCGGACGCTGAACCCCTGAAGCTGGCTGAACATATACTTTTGAACCAACTATCATTTTCTAAAAGACAATTTCAATTTGAATGTCAATATTTTAGAATTCTTTCACTTTCTAAACCATTACTCTAGCTAATTATTCTATTTATTAGCATCAAATTTGAAAATACTCATCGCGCATGTGATTTGTCTTTAATCTTGAGAATGTCATATATATGAGACCTAATCATACACATCTTCCCTTTACCCATCCACGTTCTCAACATGGCCCCTTTCCAACTTCATTTTCTCTTCCCTGACTTAGAATTCACAGAGTTTGTTCGATGCTGCCCATGTGTGTTTGAGTGTGAGGCCATCCACTAATGCGTAGGAAATATACCAGTGGCCACACGTTCAAAAAAGTGTGATTCTGCTTCCCCAGCAGTTTTCAATAACCAGTGTTTTTTCAGTGAGGCCGGGGCCTGGTTTCCTTGCTACATTATCTGAAGAGAATGGTTTATGTCCATCCCTTGGCAAGGTATCCTGGCATTGGCCTCGGTGGGAGTGTTTACACCAGGAAAGTTGACTGGTGCACTCTGGTTCTAGGGCTCTGTGAATCAAAACCTAAGTACTCTGAGCATGTAGCAAATCTGAGGACGTCTAGGTTACTTAGAACTTGAAGGCAGGCTTGTAAACCAAAGCTAACCTAACCCAAGCTTCAAGCTCTGATGGAATACATAAGTGGACTATTTTTTTCATCATATACTATCCAAGAAACAAAGACTGGTATAAACAAAGTCTCCTGTTTATCCTTCTTCTATCACTAAGATACCAATTTTCTGCTTTGATTGCCCAGGTAATCCATTCCCAGAATATTTGCTCTGTCCAAGCAGCTTTCCTCAAGAAACCAGTTCTTTAAACTGCATTCATATATCCTATTCTGTAAAAATAGCCCTCCATTTGTGGGTTTATAGTTAGTTGAATTGTATTTATTCTTGAATGGAGTAGAGCCTCCTAGGTGCATATTCCCATGCACAAAATAAAAGACTTACACTTGAACTGTTTCTTCAAAAAAGTCCTAAAGAGTTTATTTTTAAACAAACTTCATTTTCCAGCCAGTTGAATTTATGATAGAGAATGAATAACAACACAGCTGTGCAGCATTATTTTGTAAATACCTTAAATTTCATTGCACAGCATTGCATTTAAAGAGTGTGTTTATGCAAACTGAACAAATATGAAATGATAAGTAGCTAATGTAGGAGAAATTGCCATGTCACGACACACAGTTGTATATGAAAACAACACACACACACACACACAAATCTGACACCTGATTTGGATTGCTACTGTGATGAAAAGACCAAATTTATTTGCATTCCATTGAGAATTGCATCACAATTTGTTTAGGTGGCAGGGGAGGAATGTCTTCAGCTACAACACAAGAGGGTTCACCATGAAGCTATCTGCCTCAAAGTCTAACTGAAACAGTTTTGTCTTTATGACTCTAAAGCAACATGTACATATATATGGTCCTTGAACCCGGAAAATAAAATTAAGTTTCTTTTTTTTTTTTTATTTAAAAATGTTTTCTTCCATATCTACCACTGCTCACCCTCCCTTCTCTCCTCCCAGTTCCTCCCAGTCCTCCCTCAGCCTCCCCTCCCCCCCCAATGCATTTCCCAAGGAGAGCAAGTAATCCCAAGGTGGGTCAGTCTGGCACATCCAGTTTCAGCAGGTCTGAGTCCCTCATCTCAGTATTAAGGTTAGGTGTTTCTCTGGAGGGAATGGGCTCCCAGGTGTCAGTTCATACACAGGAACATCATAGTGTGATCCTACTGCCAGAGGCTCCACAAACTTCCCACACCATTTGGTGGTCATTTACCTTTCAAGGGTTTAGTTCCTTTTCCCAAAGGTTCCTCGGGGATTGTTTCTGATTCAGTGAGCTCCCATAGCTCCAGTCAACCATCTTTGTGGGTTGTCTACTCATGATCCTGGTCCCTTTGCTCATATACTCTCTCTTGCTTCTCTTCAGCTGGACAGGGAGCTTGACCTGGTGCTTAGCTATGGATCTCTGCTTCTGCCTCTAGTTATGGAGGGCTGGAGGGATGGCTCAGCCATTAAAGGCTAGGCACACAGCCAAAATGAAATTTCTTAATTTGTGCTAACCAAAATTACTTTGAACTTCAATTTTAAGTTAAATTGTCTGTTAAAAAATAAAATAAAAAACGTCCAAGGAATTCCCAATTAAACTGGAATGTAACTCAAACAAAAATAGACTTTCATGCCAAATCTGGTTCACACCTGTCACCCTAGAGCTTGGGAAATTGAGGAAGGATAAATGCAAATTGGAGGCAAACCTGGGCTACATAGAAAGATCTAGTTTTAAAAAGAACTAAGAAATAAAAATAAAGCATTGAAATGAAAAATTTACTTTAGGGAGCTAGACAATCTTATCAAGGCAGCAATGAACCAAATAGTTCTCAGGAAAATTGTGCTGTTCTCTTTAACTTTAGTAAGGAAGCTCTATCAAAGTGCCTCTCAAATGTATCTGTGTCTCAGTCAATCTTATAATGTATATAAAATAAGGTAGTAATGTTTGGGGGTACATAATACACTCCCTTATGTCAGGACCTTGCCATGGAGCATTCAAGGAGAACATGCAATTTGGTTAGTAAGAAGTGTGATCTACACAAAGACTGAAAACTGCACAAAGAAATAGAATACCCATGATCCTTAGATTTCTCTACAAAGGAGACCTAAGTTATAACTGATAACTGATTTTCACACAGGGATAAAATGAGGTTGTGTTTTGAACCAAGAAACAAATGCCTGACATTTAACAAAAAAAAAAAAAATACAAATGGCCACAAACATTTTAATCAACAGTAAATGATATATTTGTATAAAGCATAGCTTAAAATCTTTTAAAGTGAATATGTGTCATTGGAGCTGAGCAATACAGAAATCAATCACAGAAATTGTCCTGTTATGTTACAAAGGGTCCCCAGATAAGAGGATTTTCGGGACAGCAGAGAAGCCATGAGGTTGTCTGGAGACATTAAACACCTAAAGCTCATTCACCCCTGTTAGAACATGAGGGGCAGCTTGGAAAGTGATAAAGAAGTTTAGCCTTATTGAGAGAGAAATGGGAGACTCTAAGGGGAGGTGTCATTGTGCTGCCAGATCTATGTTTACAGAGTCCTTATAAGACCCTAGAAGGGTGGTATCTTCTGAAGCATCCATGTGATGACACTGGCTAATTCACGTCAAGATGCTGATGATCGTCACTAATTGGTACACAATTGACTGTTTTCTTATTGGTGATTATTATTGTGTAGCTTCTACTAGGATCCCTGATTGGAGAGGATAATTCTAGGCTCCTGCCTTTCTTTGAACATTTTTCTTTGTTTAATTCTAGTGCTGTGGATCCTTGTCCAGTCACATTTGCTTATTATATATAACTTAGTTATAAATCTGACTGTAAATCTCTAATGCATTACTCACAGTATAAAACCTACCTCCACTACTCAACACGTTCCATTAAAAGGTACTCCTGTTACAATGTAGTAGTTTCTTGGTCCTGGGTGGCCAGAGGTCCAGACCCACAGACCCTACAGCCCCAGACCCCTTAGCTGCCCGCCACTGTTAAGGCCTCAGAAATGACTCAGACACTTATATTAACTTCATGCTGTTTGGCCTATGGCTCAGGCACATTGCTAGCTAGCTCTTACATCTTAAATCAACCCATTTCTATTAATCTGTCTGCCACGTGGCCCGTGTTCCTTGCATGTTGCTCCATTGGGCTTCTGGCTCCTTCTCTCTGACTTTTCCCTGCTCCTCCTACCTATTTTTATTCTTCCTCTTACTTTTTCTATGGTGCCTGTAATGGGCCAAAACAGCTCCTTTATTTAAAGATTGCTATTCACAGCCCACAGAAAGGCATTCCCACATCACTTCCCCCTTTCTATCTAATAAAAAAGGAAGGCTTCAATTTTAACAAAGCAAAATTACATATAACAAAACAGCTATCAAGCAATAATTACAGTTCTAATATCTAGTCTATTTGTATTCAGAAAACTTAAAGAAAATACTCTTATCAACCTTATCCTTATGAATCTAAAGTTTCATATCTAATATACCTTTCAAATGACTAAGAAAAACTGTATCTATAACTATCTAATCTTCAACTACATCAAAGACAACAGAAGGATATATTTACCCAAGTAAACCAGAAGTGCAAGCAACTTCCAAAATCTAGAAAGGACAGAGATGACACCTATCTGCCTGGACAGTCACCCAAAGTTCCTTTATAAAGTTGGGGCATCCATCTTCAGCCTATAGGCCCAGAGTCTCCTTTCATTTTAGTGAAGCAGGAAATCTGCTCTGCCCATTCTGGTACAGTTCCTCAGTAGCTTTTCCTTGAGTCCTGAAGAATGTCTGACAGTTTTCTCTGTAAAGCAAGAACCTGAATGACCATCTCAGCTTGTTCTGCCAAAGTTCAGAGGTCATCTTTCTATGGAACCTGCATGTCCAGTTTTAACAGCATACTGTCAAGCAGTCAATATAAGAACAAGTTCATATCCAGTGGCTAACCCATGCCACAAAGGAAGTAGACTCTATATGGAGTTTCTTCGATGCCCATTTTTCTCTTGAAGACGATTGGTGCTGCCAGGAGCAGATCTGTCTCACTGTCCAGAAAAGTCTAAGTTCTTAAAACATTTTAAATGCCATATTCTGTAGGTCTTTGAAGTGTTTGAAGATCACTTATATAATTGAATTACATCTTTGTATACCTAAAAATCTAACTAACATGCATTTCTTAATTATACATTACAATTTTAAATCAGTTATATAAGCATCATATCGTAAACAAGAGTAGAAAATACATTCAGCATAACAAAATTGACCTTAAATTTGTATCAATAAACCAAAATCCATACCAATATAAAGCATTTTGAGATTAACAGCTGATTTTTGGATTAAAGTAAATTCAATAATCTAATTTTTTAAAATAACTCATATAACCATATCCCCTTTTTTCTTCTTAGAAAGAGATGAACTATGACCATTAACCAGTTATAATGAAAACAAACATTTATAAACAATATTTTTGGAGTTTGGGCATAGTTTTCCATTACTAATTCTTGCTGATTAAGGGGCATTGAAAATCTCACATTTTCTGGAGACTGGATCATAGTCTGCATCCCTGAAGCTGATACGGCCATCTCTTCTTATCAGAGGTTTTTTTTTCAGGGGGTCTTGGTTGATGAAAACATATTTGCCTGGAAGCAATCCACAGGTTCTCATCTTTTGTAGAAACAAAAGCAGAACTCTTCCAAAGCAACAAATCCTTAGACATAAGTTATTAGAGTATACCTGAAGCTTTCTCTAGGTTGTTTCACATTGTTCAAGTTTCTACCTTGGATTTCAGACACGTTGGTAATATTCATTATCAGCTTGACTGCTTTTAGACTCACCTAAGGGGCACACTTATGGTGTGAAGTTTGAGAAGGGATAACCCACAGTAAATTTTAGTGTCAGTGAACCAGTCATGGATTATGGTCCTGGATCCTGAACCACAATAAACTACCCCTTCTTTAAATCACCTGTTTTAATTATTTTGTCACAGCAACAAAAAAAGTGACTACTATAGAAGGCTGGTACCAAGAAGGGGCGGGGGGCTGTAGCTGACCATGTGGTTCATAGGTGTTTAGAACTGGTTTGGAGGAGAAATGTGAAAAAGTTTAAAACTGTGAGCTGGAAAAGCCCTAGAAATCTAAAAGTGAAGCCTAGTGGATCCTTCTTAAAGGAGTTCAGAAGACCAGAATTGCAAGAGAAATGTGGAGACTGGAGGCTAGCACTCATTAGATTTCAGAGGAACTGTGGACTTTACTGGGAAGTGGGCTAGAAGCCATTAATGTTACATATAGGCAAGGAATCCCTCCCTGTTCTCCCTGTGCCCCAAAATTGATAACAGAGCCAAATTCAAAAGCACTAGACTGTTATTTGGCAGAGAACATTTCAGTACAGAATTTGGAAAGGTTACTGCTCATTACTCTTATCCAGGTCTACAGCAAAAGAGAGCAGAAAGCAGAGTGGAAAGATATGGAAAACATACATTGATATTTGGAAGAAGGTATGGGAAAATTTGAGGATTCAGGAGCATGTTTGGAAAAACAGCTGTAATTACTAATGATGTGTGTCTTAAAAATAAAATATCACCACTGAAGACTTTCTCTTTTGAAAATGCAAATTCATGTGAAAGAAGAGAGCAAGAGCCTAAGGTAAGACCAACACCAAAGTGTTCTCCATTGCAGAACAACATCTGTGAAAAGGTTCTACCAGATTCAGATACTGAGGCACATAGAAGACACTAAAATAAAACAGATTACATTTTGAGTAAGCAACAAAATGTCAACATTACCCACATGCTACTCATTTTACAACAATGCAAAATACTGGAGACTTGCACCGATGTCCTAGAAAGTCTGTGAAGCCATGTAATGTGTGGTAAGGGTTGATTTTCTGAGAGCAGGCTCTGAGATGCCACTGTGTGGTGATAATGAAATGTAAGTTACAGTAGAAACCCTAACATACTTGAGAACCTGGGACCACTGGGACATCTGAAGAAATCTGCAGGCACATAGTAAAGCTAAGCCAAGATAGGGCTATGTGAGATATAGTAAGTAGACATGGGATGGTAGCAGCCCAGATGATGCTACCAAAGGCTCCGGATATTAAACATGGAGCCACAGGATTTGGCATTTGCCCCAGTGGATTTCAGTCTTGGCTTAATCTTTTCTTACTATTCACATTTTTCCTTTCTGCACTGGAAATGTTTATTCTGTACCATAATTTAGATTGGAAGTGTGTAACTTGCTTTTTGTTTGTTGTTATTTAATTGTTATTTAAATTGCTCACACAATTAAGATAAGATATTGTATGTTGGCCTTCTAAGCAGTTATAGAAACTTAAAATCTACAGGGACTTTTGAAATTAGAGTGAAAGCATTACATACTGCTATAAGCCCAGAAAGGGAAGCAGAATATTATGATTTAAAGTGGTACTTTCCAGTGTCAAGTTAACAAAGGGTGGGCTTGTGGTAAGTGGGTAATCATTTTTGACAATTTGATTAGTTTCAGAATCACCTTGGAGGCACAGCTCTGGATATGTCTTTGAGAGAATTTCCATAAAGTCTAAATGAGCAAAAAGGTCCGCCCTGAAAATGAACAGTACTGTTCAACAGGCTGAAGGCCCAGAATAACTGAGAAAGAGAGGAGGAAGCCAGAGAAGCACCTACCTTTACCCTTCTCTGCTCCCTACCTCTGAGCTGCCTTATACTTTATTTACTATAAGGTTTCTACCACAATAGAATGCATCCTCTCAGACCATGAGTTAGAATACACTTTTCTTCATTAACTTGCTTTCATAGGTAACTCATTGCTAGTACAGAAAAGCCTACACGTAGCAATAAATTTCTAAAAATCCTCAAATTTCAGATACCGTCTGGTTTGTTTCTGTTGCTTCTTTTACTATTCATAAACTCCCTCTTGCTTTCTTGTAGACCAGTAATATCCAGCATAAATATCAGAGAATCCATACGGGTACATGTAAATGATTGACTAGCCTCATCTCAAAAAGTAAAGGCTTAATTAATAGCATACTATTTGAATTTGGATATTATTATATTCCCATTGTAGCAAGTAATCAAGATGCCCTTGTAAACATGTTTGCCCTAAATATGTTTACTATAGTAAAATAATATAGACTATATGATGAAACAATTAAGATCTGTGATGTGACAAGACAATACAGTTATAGTTTATGAGAAAATATTTCATATTGCTTTGGGGTTTTAGTTGAAATTAATATTAATATAAACTTGGTTTCTCAGCTTTACAAATTGTATGTCAGGTGTTCAGTTGCCATGGGCACCTTGTAATTTACAGTAACACATGGCTTGGCTTCAGATGCTTTCTGGGACATTGGTGCAAGTCTGTAAGACCCCTTCCTTATATTTGCATGGTTTTAAAACAAGCACCAGTGGGCGACATTTAAAGCGGAAACTCCAGGTGCAATAAAGAATGGATTATTTATTAAGAGACATACAAAGAAATAAGTTACATTACAGGAACTTATAATGCTTAGTCTTGCTGCCTGATCCAGTGATCCTCACCATCAAGGAACATGAGAGAGTGATGCATTCATGCCTCAGATCTTAGGCTGAATCAAAAGTCATACCCTAGGGGCTGTACCCTTAGGTCAAGATGAGATGGTTGTGTTCTCCACTACAGACATTGACAATTTCCTGTGCCAGCACAAGACGTAGTCTGTTTCCCCACAACCACAACATAGTTATGGTGGCTTCCATGTGCATTTGTGGGTAAATCTGGTAAAAAAAAAAAAAAAAAAAAAAAAAAAAAAAAAAAAAAAAAAAAAAAAAAAACCTTCCCAAAAATTTGTTTCTCAGTTGGGAACCCTTTCAGAACCTTTACAGAGCACCCCACCATAGCTGGAAATATTTCAGGACAGTAATGCTGCTGTCTCTGTGGAAGAACAGACCAGAACCCTGGTCACCATCATGGCCTCTTTACCTAGAACATAGAAAATGTTTGAAATGAATTTACTCAGAAAAATACTTATTCAATGTTCGCCATTAGCCTTGCTAAGTGACCCTATGCTGAGTAACTTTATGTAGCTTCCTTGGTCCAAGATGTCTTTTGACAGAATGGATTCTTACAGAGTTTATTTGCTTGATTTCCAAGTATCTTCGGGAACTGGTTCATTAAGTACAGAAGCAAGTGGCTGTGTCCATGATAAATCTCAGAAAATGACCCTGAGCTATGTCTATGGAAAGACATCCATAAAAATGATAGGATGGGATTACATAGACAGATCAAGCAATATCCAGAAAAAGAGCAGTATTGGAAGGTAGAACTTTAGAAGGTTTCAGAGCTATAACCTACTCTAGGGGCATAAATCCGTACATTACAATGCAAACTGTGTTGATTTAAAAGTGAACAAATTCATGTTGAAAAATATTTTCATTTATTCATTCACTTATTGCAGAACCATCAATAAAATATTTATTTACAAATACAAATCAAGGGCAAATACCAAAGCTACATAAACATTTAATATATATGATTTGTTAGAAAGGAAGTAAAGAACTGAGTGATACTTTATGAAATTTTCACTCACATCCATGATTGGTATTATTTGACTGTGGATGAGTCTGCTTGCTCAAGAGATGCTGGATATGATCTTTTCAGGACAATAAGAACATCTGCACTTCACAGGTCATTCTGTTTTTATTGACCTTGTTGACCTGTGGTATCTTCCTATTGCTCAGATTATGAATGTTGTGGTAGCAGAGATGTGCAGTTGTTAAAGTAAAAAACACATTCTGTTCTTATAGGGAAGCTGAGTTTGGTTCCCAGTACTGTGTGTAACTTTACTCCAGGTGCATCAGTGCCTCTGCGTCACCAGGTACCTAGATTCACAAGCTCGCACGCGCGTACACACACAACTGACAATAATAAAGATGGACCAGGACAGATAGCTCAGCAATTAGGGCACTTGCTTCTCCAGGGTTCCTTGAATGCTGTTAGCTTCAGTCAAGCACATCTACCAGTAACTCATTTGCCATTGATATAGAAGCCCCCGAATTTGAGGAAATAGTAGATTCTCTCTGCAAAGGAATGCTGAGATCATGTATTCATTGCAAAATAACACTATTAAGCATCTGTGTGGCTTTTGCAGTGTTACAGGCAGCCAGGCCTTCTCCAAAGCAGAACAGTGGTAGCTACTGTGTTTAAGAGAAACAGCTGCACACAGACTTCTCAGCAATTATACATGCATTTGTAAGCTATCAAGCGATACCAAAGTGTCCTTAATAGACATGTGTGCACACTCTCTGCTGCATGATTTTAAACATGCTTCATACCAAAACTATGTAACTCATCTTGAAATCATAAATAACTGACTTGTTGGCTGTAAAATACTAATTAAATGGCATCACTAAAAATCATTATACTGACTTAGCCATAAAATAATTGTGAGGTTTAGCATACTCAGAGGACAAAAGGGTCTGACTATAAAATTGATAAAATAATAATAATAATAATAATCCTTTCAGCTGCTGAATATGTGAGGGAAGGCTTCATCCACTTTGGTTAACTAACGCAGTGCAACGGTATAGAATATTTTTAAGGTAAATTATAAACTTATTCTTAGAATTCAATTTACTTTTCTCGCACTTATCTTAAAAAAACAAGAAAACATTCTTCTGTCTGGGGAAACATTAATCAAAATAGTGTACTGGTTAATTTCATCTTAAATTCTTAGCAGAAATCTTAACAAATGCCTTTCTAACCTATGTCAACAAAATCCCGATTTCACAGTATAATGCCACTAACATCCTCTTCTTGGTTTTTAAATTGTGGTTGCAAGATTTGAATTTCACAAAATGTCATGGAAGGCATTTCACATACTTGCTTTATAGCAGTTTTATTGGTAGGAGAATTTAATTTATTATAAAAATTAAACAAAAACTAAATGACCCTGAAAGATAGACTTTCTTAGTCTCTATTCTAAAATAATGTATAATGGTTTGGTGTAGAAATATATGTGGTAAAGAGATTCCTCAGACAGCCTGCACATTGTTTTAAATCATTTTTTCTTTAAAAGCTCCTGTGTTCTGTTAGTTTAAACTCTGGAAGACCTGGCAAAGTCAGGAGTTAAATAAAATTTAACAATATCATTCCTGATAAAATATCAAAGGAAGAGCTTTGCCCTGCCTATAAGATGGCAGAGAGGAGGGAGCATGTTCATATTCACTGGTAGAAATGGAAATGCCAAGGCCAAGATGTTACTAACTGAGAAGTTTTAAAAACCATTTAACTTCTGAATTTATACAAGAACACAGCATAATGCCATAGTGATACTACGTCAGTTTTCTTCGATGATGATTCTCTTTAGAAAGCAAATAACAAGTATGCCTCTAAACACCTAAGTGATCTTGAGCGGGGGACAGAGAGATCAAAACTAACATTCAGCTCAGAGCTTTCAAATCAGTAAAGACACAGCAACAACTTAGCCACTCATTTCTTCTCCTCCAGCTCCAAAGAAATTCTGGAGATCTGCCACATGCAACGTTGTACATACAGTTGCCAATACTGTGTTGTTCACTGAAGTTCTGCTTAAGAGTAGATTCCACTTCAATGTTTTTACCATAATAAAAATACAACTAAAACTGCATGACTGTATTTTCCTGTCCTGTCAGGTTAACTGCTTTCGGATACATTGTAAAGAAGTGGGCATAATGTCAAACCTGTCCTTGGAGTTTACTAGAGATTTGGGACATACTGGTCCCACCTTGAAGTAGGGGGATGTCAGAACCATTTACTCTGTCTGAAGTGGAGAGAGGTATGGTGACATTAAAGAATCAGGCTTTCTATTTTCTTACAGTTTCACATATTTGAAAATATATTTAGTAGAGCATTAGAAAGTTTAAAAATAAAGGAGCCATGCTTCTGCTTCTTCCATAGAAATGCTGTAATGTTACACTATATTTATAGAAATAAATATTGAGTTGGACAGGCAAATTGTGGCTTCTAGATCTCAGACAAGCAGAGAGGAAAGCAGGATTTCCTTTTAATGTCCCGTCTTTCTTTTCTCCTTATAACTGGAGACAAAGGAGAGATGGAAATCTAGTCATTCTCAGCCTGGAGCACATATACAAATGAGTGTGTGAACCAATGTTCAGCATCACTGTGTTGCTGGATGGCTGTATAACACCATGGAGAAGATCCAAAGAAGCACTGTAAATTCCAGAACCCCCACTACTGATGGGTACACAAGAGGCTCAAACCAGTATGCATAGAGATGTGTTCACGTGTCTACACTTTGTCTTCTTTCATCTTGTTAATCTCTAGTTGGGAATGACAAGATTGAATTTGTTGGTTCCCTGGGGAGGCAGCATGGGAGAGAATCCCTAACTGGACAGTGACTATGTTTAGGAGAAGAGGCAACAAATAGCAAGTTCAAAGGCCCTCAGGCAAGATGGACTTCATTGACAAAAGGGAAGGTGTGATGAGTGGGGAACAGGGAAAATTTATGGGCAGCATTCAGCTTAAGTAACTATATATGTGGTTCAGGTTTTATGTTATCTGCAATGGCAAATCATCAGAGAATTTTAAACAAGGAAATGGGGCGATTTTTCTTTTTAAACTCTCAAACTTAGATTTTTAGAAAGGAAAGAGAGAAGAAGATAGCATTTAGAAAGCTGTTAAAGTGAACCATTAGAAAAACAAATGAAATGGTCTGAACCCAAGGGAGTTCAGTGGAAATAATGAGATACTGTCAGAGCTAGACTAGATTTCTGAAGTAGCAATGGATCAGACCAGGGACAGGTTAGAAAGGAATGGCAAAGGCATAGGAAAGTCACAGGCAGTGTCACTGTTAGCTGAGCCAGACTGGGACATGAGTGGACAAGGTTACAGGGGAGGGCTGGCAGGACCTAGGAGGACCTTTTTATTTACATTTCTTAAATTTGAAATAACTATTACCTATCAAGCAAAGATGCATCTTCGACATTCCTGAAATCATCTAAGCCTGTGGTTCTCACCCTTTCTAATGCCATGACCCTTTATTATAGTTCTTCATGCTGTGGTGACCCACAACCATAAAGTTATTTTCATTGTTACTTCATAACTGTAATTTTGCTACTGTTATGAATCATAATGTAAGTATCTGATATGCAACCCCTGTGAATGGGGTCATGACCCTCCTGGTTGAGAATTGCTGATATAGGCAAAGGATAGCGGTGCTAAAAATCCAAGTATCCATGGGGATGGAAGAAGTCTCTAAATTGGAAAACTCTTTGAAGAATAATAACCAGAAACTTGTCACGTGAGGGAATCCAAGACTAATTTATGATATCCCATGAGTGGCTGATGTACTCTGCAAGACCTATGCCTGTCTAGAAGAGGTAAGAGATACTTGAGACAGTAAGACAATGTGGAAGTCACCAGTATTAACCTCCATTCATCAAAGCCTACAAACTTAATAATTAACTTAAACAGACAAGACTATGTCAAATGCAAAGAAAAGGCCTGGTGTGGGTTACATTGGTGCAAAGTGATGGTGAAAATGAAGACCAAAGAGAAAACCAAATGAATGAAAGCAAAACCACACAGCTCAAAGCCCCTTTAAAAATTGGGTACAATATCTTCCCCATCAGTCTGCACAGAGACAGCACGTACATGGATGCAAATTTCACAGCCTACTCACCCAAGGATAAAGGGCTCAGAATCGAGCCTTTTCTCTGGAGTATACAGTGCACAGTGTGGCAGAAAGATCAGGTCCCTATACTTCCCAATAGAATTTGGAGTGAATTATTAGGCAGACATAAGCAATAGAGAACAGGATGACAAGGCACTATGATGGACTGACAGTCGTATGCTGTACTAGTTTGAGAAGCCTGCTGCTTCCAACTCTCATATCCCTGCCATGCAGCTTCCTCAAAACTATAGATGCTCCCATGTCTCAGAGGAATTCTTCGGATTAGTTGGTGCTAATTTTTCATTTAACAAATGAACTAGATACAATCCCAAGAGGTTCACTTCTTAAAGGTCAGGCAACTGTTTTGGGGACAGACTCTGAGATAATGCTGGAAGCATGCTTGCTGCCCCTGTTACTATGTACTGAGCCCTTTTCAAAAGAAATGAAGCTAATTTCACATCTGCCCTTTGGATATCATGAAGTTTTGTCTATTCCTAGAGGGAGTCAGAGCAAAGGTTAGGAAGCAGACTATACTCTGAAACTATCAGGATAGAATTTTTGTTCAGTCCCTTAAGATCATATGACCTTAGCTGTGCTCATTAGATATGATATGAAGACCATCATAGTCTTCTCATGGAGTTGTTATGAAGGAAAAGTGACCTGACGTCTACCAAGGAAAGCTAATATCTAGACCTCTAGGTCATGGTAGTACCACAGTCAGGTTTAGAAATAGGTAGTTGTTTTATATAACCTATATTTTAGTATTTTGAATGAGAATTTTAATAACTAACCCAGATAGTCATTGTTCATGAGCACACAAATGTTGGCTTTGTGGGTGACAGAAGAAGAAAGATATGAAGGAATAAAAGAAATATGCAGGAGGGAAGGAAGGAGGGAAAAGGCAAGGGAGAAGAGAAAGAAGAGAAAGGAGAGAAAGGAGACTCTGATGTTAAAATCTTGCTCATCATCTCTTTCATATTCTGAATATGAAAATGGAGGTGTTTTTAACGCTAGCCTATTTATGAGCTGTGGCTTCCAGTCTGTACTATGTCAGAATACATAGAAGGTGGTATATCCCTGTATAGTAATAAGGACAGTCTTTGTCAGAGCTTATTGTGATTTTTGTGGCTAAACTGTTACCAGTGCTCTGGGAGTCTTTGTGGAGATATCACTAGGTGACCAGCAGACACAGACAAAGAGCTTTCCTCCATGAGCCTGTAGATGGTGGAGACAACTGACACATGTGGATGTGTAGTAGTGGGGTTCTCGGTCCCGGGCGGCTAGAGGTCCAGAGACCCACAGACCTGCCGCCTGAGACCGCTTAGCCGCCCAGCCGCCCGGGTCCCCAGAAACGACTCAGACGCTTACATTAACTTTATGCTGTTTGGCCTATGGCTCAGGCACATTGCTAGCTAGCTCTTACATCTTAAATCAACCCATTTCTATTAATCTGTTGGCCACGTGGCCCGTGGCTCACCCGTTCCTCCTTTCATGTTGCTCCTTGGGCGGCTTCAGCTCGATCTGCCTGACTCCACCCTGCTTCTCCTACCTAAGCTCTGATTTCTCCTTTTACTTTTTCTATGGTGCCTGCCATGACCCAAAACAGCTCCTTTATTTAAAGATTGAGATTCACAGCATACATAAACGCATTCCCACATCACTTCCCCCTTTCTCTCTAATCAAAAAGGAAGGTCCCGCAGCCGAAGCCGCAATTGGCCAGGTGATGTAGGGATTGACAGGCAGGACCTGTACTGGCCCTTCTATGATCTAAACAGGTCAACAACATCTCTGAGTTGCCATAAGGACAGCGCAAATACTACCTGCCTATAGTAAGAGGCTTCTGGCCCAGACTTTCAGGCCTAGCTTCATGGTTTAGGTCCACAGACCCACAAACCCTCAAAGACACACAGATGCTTACAATAGTTTTAGGCTGATTGGTCTAAGGCCCAGGCATATAACTTGCTAACTCTTTACCCTTAATCTAACCCATGACTCTTATCCTGTTCAGCCATGTGGCTCGGTACCTTTTCTCAGAGCAAGATTGTTGTCCTCTGCATCTTCTGGCTTCTCTGTGGCATTTCTGCTCTGTTTTTCCTGTTTCCAGAGTTTTCTTAGTCTGGTAGCCCTGCCCACACTCCCTGTCTGCCTTTGGCCAATCAGCACTTTTTATTAAACTCTTAGGCGGGGACAGTTATTTACAATAGAACAACATAATCCCCCTACACCTAGCAAAGTCAAGGAATTGGGGAGTTGATAAAGATAAAAGGCTTAGTTTGTCATGCACCTCATCTCTGGGCTGTAACCAACCTCCCCAACATACTCCTATGGTTTAGAAGAATTCTATGCACACTGAGAGGAAACCATCAGAGATGCTTGTTCAAGAAAGACTAGAACGTTTACAGGCAGAAGGAAAAGAGCCAAGCATCTCAGGTAAGTGTGGCCTGGGGACTTCTAGACTCAGTGTGGGTGAGTCCTGAGCCACATGAGTAAGCTGAGAGTGAGTAGCTGCACAGTTTGACTGGTTCCTATCACAGTGGGAAATTAGTCATGATTTAAAGAGGAGATTAATGCAGGTACAACAATTTTTTAAGTGAACTAATTTAATAAATCAAGGTGAAAATGTATTGGATTCATGATAGGACTTTAGGGACAGATGCAACAGGTCTGTCTTTGATGTCCTTAAAGGTCTTGGCTAGAATGCGGGATTGAAAGTCAATGCTTTAAAAGAAGTAACAGAGTAAGTATGAGATACCTAGGGAAAGAATCGAAAGAGGCTAGAAGAAAGTGTGGTAAAGAGGTGCTTATATATGCCAGAGCCACAGGCATGTATGACAGGGAGAGCTGTCCAAATAGTTAAACACAGGTATGTCTAATGAGTTTCTGACCTGGCCTTTCCAGCCTAGCCCTGAAGTTCAGATCCACTCTCAGCCCTGCTGCCACCACATCCCAAATAATCACTCAAAGGCTTATATTAATTTTATGCTGATTGACCTATGGTTCATGCATATAACTTGCTACCTCTTAACTCTTAAACTAGCTTATGACTTTTATCTTTTTTAGCCTTGTGGCTTGGTACCTTTTCTCAGAGCAGCATGGCTGTCTTATTTCGTCTGTGTCTGCTGGAGTCTCTGCTGGTATCTCTCTGGCGTCTCTGCTCTGCCTCTTCCCAGAGTTTTCTTAGTCTGGTAGCCACACTCCCTGTCTGCCTTCTGGCCAATCAGCTTTCTATTAAACCAGTAGGCCGGACAAACATTTATAATGTAACAAAACATAATCCCACTACAGGTGTGACCACTGAGGAGCTGTGGAAAACATTACAAACTTCATTTAAGTTTAGCTGCATTGATCCATCAATAAACCACTCTCATGGAAGCTTGCATTTGGAGAAATGAAAATAAACTTCAAGAGAGATTAAAGTTAGTGCCACACACACACACACACACACAGACACACACACACACACACTTACACACATATGTACATACTCATGCATACACTCAAGCACACATACATATGCAGAACCGGATCAAACACAAATAAAAGTGGAAGAACTGAGACTGACTTTTCATTCCTTTTGTGGTAGAGGGGGTGACACATAGTTGGGGGTCAGAGGACATTTTTAGGTGAGAACTAATGTAAACCTTAACCACTGGCTTTGAAAGCATACAAAAAATAATGTCCTGAGGTAAAACATTTTGGACCACTGAACACAATCCCATGGAAGGGACAGCCATTTGAGAACATAAACTCTTCATTAAATCCTTATGGAGTCAAAGTCTCAGTGGGGCTCTAGGTTCCTTTTTACAAGAAATACCTTGGAAAATGCCAAGGAACGATATAAAGGAAGGGTTAAGCTCAAACAGAATAGACTCGAGCTTCACAGGAAAACAAGGTGTCTCCTCCAGCATTTCAGAGCAGCTTCAATAGGTTCGAAAGTTTAGCAAAACTAGATCTTAAACAGATTTAGCTAGAGAAGGACTAGAGAGAAACACAAGCTGAGGAATCCAGAGGACCAAAAGGAAGAGGAAGGTCCGCATGACTTCACTGACTTTGCCTTTTGCCCTTGTAGATGTCCTTAAACTCCATTCTGTCCTTGATTCCCAGTGGGACCACTGGGCCAGCAGCTTCTCCGTTGTTTACTGTGTGCTAGTTAGGGGCATGCCCTTTCAGGCTTTCTCAATTTCAGAAGTACAAAAACCGGTTCTTTGTGCTGTAACACCAAGAAAAATGTGTTTGCTGAAAACCGCTTTGTGTTGAATCAGTGAAGTATGAAGTCCAGAAATATCTGGGTTAGCTCAGAAACCACGGGCTCTTTTGAAAATTCCTAAGGATCTGGGCCATTTGGAGTGCCCTGCCCCCTGCTGCTCTGGACTCCTGTGGGCCACCCCCCTTCCCCCACCCCCCACTCCCAGCTCCTTTCTGATCTGTAACAAGTGTTCTCAACCCAAGCAGTTGCCTCCATCCAGAGGAATGATGAGATAGAGAGCATTACACCACATCAATTTCTAGATTCACTCTAGTTTTACAATCTTAAGGAAAAAATAACCAAACTGAATGCCTTCCCCCTTCTCCCTACATTTTAAGTTTTTGCTTCAGGTTTGTTAAAGTGATACAAAATATATGCACTGACATCCTTATCAATAGTTTACCAAATTAAATCTGCCTGCTTTACAAAAGAATGGGTTTATTAACAGCCAACTGTGGAGGCCTCGCTGTCCCTGCTGAACTGTTGGTAATTTGATATCCTCTGGGAGAGGGACAATCCTCTTAATTGTATCACAAATAGTGAGCGCACAAGATCCACCAGGCATCTCTGGAGCTATGGCTACACAGATGGCCCTAGTGAAATAAGTGGGTCCAAAACAAAACAGAAAAGCAAAAGTAAGGGAAGGAGACCTATGGAGGGAGCAACCAGGGACAGGAGTGGTGAGAGAGTGACAGAGTACACTAGATATACTATCTACCTGTAAGAAAATGTCAAAGAGCAAATCTAATCAATAAAGGCCAAGCAAAGAAATGCAACACCTGACTCTCTTCCCTACCCATACTCACAAGCTGCTGCTCTCAAAAGGCTCAACATCAGGAGTCCTCATGGCCACCCAAAGCTTAGGCCTTGTTTATTCCCATACATTCTGAGTTAATTACCCTTGTCCATACAATAGTACAATACCAATGGCATAGGGACATGCACGTGTGTCAAAGAGGCTTGCTGCTTCCATGAATATGTTTTGAAGAGATTTATCAAGTTGGATTGGCAAGCAATAGAAGTAGGTGTCACGAAGAGAGTAGTGGATTATTAGTAAAAAGAAAATGTAAGACTAATTAATTCTGCTTTGTTATTTAAAGTGGTTTCACTTTAGAGGAACTGAACTGTGGGCGGTGGGGATAGCCTCAGGCTTGGGCTATTTAAGAATGTGCAGGCCTGGAAATTCAAGCTTCACTCTGCAATTTCTCTGGTGGGAAACATAGTTCACAGAACTACCCAACTGCAAGCCTGCTGTTTATATAACAACCAGGCCCTGTTAGCTGCTACTGTGGCTATCATTGATCAAATAATTGTGTATTCAGCAATTTAAAAGAATAGGAAAGGAATTACATTAAAATCATATAAGTATTTCAAAAGAAGTGTGAGGATATAGTTTTAAATCTAGCATCTAAACACTGGACAGCAAAGGACATACACATCTCTCTTATGATATTTTTCCTTGTTTTACAGCTAAATAACCATTTTCAAAACTGTGGCAATGTTAATAAGTACATTTCTGAGTGATTTGGCAGGAAAAGCAAAACCTGGCACATTATTACAAAAAAGACTTTGGGGGGTGGAAACTGGAGAAAGGGCTCAGTGGCTCAAAACACATGCTGCAGAGGCTGTGAATTCAGTTCACAGCATTCACACCCGCTGGTTCACAACCACATATGGCTCTAGCTCCAGAATGCCCCATGCCTCTACCTCCGTGACTGCTGACTCATGTGCAGACACATAGAGACACATAATTGAAAAGGTTTTAAATGGAATCTTGAGGAGAAGTCTTTGGAAATCCACACATAATCTGTTTCAGCTTTGACAGATGACTGTGTGGCCTTAGATGCCGTCTAACCTTTTCCCGTCTTTGTCTCTTGTCCTGGGGGTGGCATATAATGACTTCACTAATAGATCACATGGTCTTCCAAGAGAAAAACATAACATCATAACAATGGAGATATTCACTTAAATCTTTTATAACAAGTTTCAACAGGTGCAGTTGATTATACACAAAAATAAATCAGAATGATTCAGATTAAAGGATGAGACAACAGAGAAAAATTCCATTTTGCTATACTGTGCAGGTTTTAATAGCATGTTCAGTTGTAAGCACAATACAAAAACATGCCTTTGACAAGAGGTATACCATAGAATGATACCTGTAATATTTAATAAACATTAATTTAGCTAGTATGTATTATATGTATCTTTCAAATTTAGTTGAATTCACATAGATTTATGCTTGATTCTAAACTAAATTGGAACAAGTTATATGGAGGATTAAAACCAAATCATCACAGCATTCAGCAACTTTACTGTTCAGTGTGGGAGAGGCACATTATCCAAATAATATAGTTCTATCTGTGATGTGTGAGGAGGCAGAGTAGACCAGGGAAGAGTCCCTGAGTGAATTCCTTCTGTTCCAATTTGCATTATCTCTGGCTGTGGGTGATGGGGGGCGGGGGAAGAAAGTTGCCCTTGCCCTGCCTCTGCCCAGCCCTGGAGGAAGCAGAGGAAAGCATATGCCCTGTCCACATCCTTATGAACATGACACAATTCTTAGAAGAGAGCTTCAGAACAATGATTAAAGAGAACAATCTATCACTCAATCAGTACACAAATTACTAAAGGAGCATCAGAGACAAAGGAGTAGATGCAGTGGATATCAGTATTTCCTTTCAGCAATAATTTAATCCCTTTCAATGATTGAGTGATTGTTCACATAAATGATGATAGAATGCTGGGGGAAGGTGTGGAGGAAGACAAGGCATTGTGTTCAGAATGGTGTTCTCATGACCAAGTGAAACAAGTGTGCCCTTCATCATGCTGCTGTTCCACAGATGAGCAGGTAAAACAGAGTTACAATTATACTAAAGTAGGCTGGAGCAGCAGGTTTGCATATCATGTTCCAACTGGTAGGGATCAGCTGTACTGAAGGGCTATAACTTATTGATGAGATGTATAAATGACTTATAAATACCTTCATACACAAATGTAGAAATTGCTAAGTCAGCTAATGTCTTATACTAGGATTCTCAAAACAGTGCAACTCACAAAGGCCCCGGGTGTGTTTTTAGATCATCCTAAAGCCAGAAATGCATGGCACTGACGCAAGTATCACCTGGTGTATTTTAATACAAATGAAATTTGGTAAAAGACTGATTAAAAAGATAAGAGCAGCAAGGATTTTTACTGTCACTTAGAGCAGGAAAAAAGCAGCATTATAATGAGTCTTACCAGCAGCAAGTTATTTAAATGGAACAGAGCAGGGCAGGGACTTAATATTCCTAGCATGACTTAAGCTAAAGCACTCAAGTGCCTGTTCATATTTGAATTAACATATTTTGAAGAAAACTTTTTAAACATTCAAAGGGAAAATTTTTATATTTGTATGTCAAATATATACTACATAGACAGTATAGCATGAATTTTAAACATAATTAATATTATGTAAAATATATGTAGTATAGAATATATCATAATACTGTATTTATAATGTACTCATGAGGTATTTTAAAAACATTAGGACTCCATAAGGATAACAAAAAAGTACTGGAGCTATGATGACCTGCTCACAGTCCCTAAATTTGCTGTCTTCATGGGACAAAGGCTGTGGAAGGCTCTCCTGAGGATGACTGAGCATGTAACTATGCTACATCTAAACAACTCCATATTGTAGAACAGGTCCTTCTTGATCATTTGGGTGAAAAGAACTTGTTGGACGTTCTTCCTATAGAACACAACCCCACGGGTTCTTGATGAAGTGACCAGCCATGAGCTGGTTCCCATGGAATGGGTGTTTTTTATCCCGGATATTCGTTCATTTCTCCTCCTAGCCTCACAAACTAATACTGAACCCCACACCCTCAGTATTAGAAGATGAACCTGGATATGGCTCATTGGGCAGAAGACACCCTTAGGACAGCCTGAGTACTCACAGCGTGACCTGTCTAAATGCATGCACATCACTGAGGCAACAAAGACATCAGTAATGGAAAAACACCTAAACAAAACCAGAAACATAGAATCCTTTTTGTGTTGATCAGCTACTCCTGGTCGGGGATCCTACCCTAGAATGTGGTTGGTAAAGTGATTTTTAAGTGGAAAATACAATCATAGATTAATGCGTTGGTAGATTTTAGAGAAAATGCTAACTGGAGGAAAATCCTCATCACTGAAGTGGCCATTTCCAGCTTCAGCTTCCCAGCTTTCTCCCTGATCCAGGGGTGATAAACACAGATAAATACCAAATTTGAATATAATGCCAGATTCCTAAGGAATACCTAACCTGTCACGTATTCAGAGGGTGACATGCTTTATCATCCTTGTTACATTCAAATATCAGAGACTTGGACTCACCTTCCTGTGGAAAGTTGTATAAATGCCTTTGGCTGTGGTGCTGATGTACACACATCCTTTCTGCTGTCTGGCAGAATGGCTGCCTGTACAGTCCTTGCAGCGTGTGTCCTGGTTGGGTGAGTAACAGCCTCCTCTAGTAGACAAATAGAGCAGGCAGCACATCTGCAGGCTTCACTAAGCCCCTGTCTGGTGGGCACCAGAAACCACAGCCCAGGTGCCACTGTTATATTAAGTCTGGGGCCAGGGACAGCAGACCAGTAACACAAACCCAAAAGAGTTGCCGAGGAAACCAGAGGTTTTGCAGATGTTTTTCAAACTTGAGGATGAGTAATATTTGTCATATTTGAAAAAATACTGTTTACTATTTTTATCTTAAATTATATACTATTTCCCTGAGACACTGAGCTATAATTTTAAGTTTTCAAAATGCCTTCTTCTGTGGATCTAGTAAAATCTTATCAATTTAGATACTGCTTCTACACATCATTTGCTATAGATGAGTCAGAAATTTTATTTGGGTGGTGTGCAAGGAATGGATTGCTGAGCACAGAAGTAGATGGCTTGTAACTCATGTGAAAATCTTTTCATGGCTCAGGCATATCATGCTGTTTAGGCAAAAAAAGATCCAGTTACAAAGTAAGTATCTATGTCATTAAATAAATGTGTCCTTAGACTTGACTGGCCAGTCACAGTACCAAAAGGAATAAAGTTGCGTTGCTTCCAATAAATCCTGACTCACATAATTCACACTTTCTTCTCTTTCTCCAACTTCAAGCCTATTATTTTAGTCTACTGAAATATACTGCTGTGGGATATGTGAACATACATCCTTTTTCTTTTATGATAGACTTCACTACATATCCTAGGCTGGCTCAGAACACACTATATATATAGTTCCAAAATACGTCAAACTCACAGAGCATTTGTGCCCAATCCCCTCTGTGTTGAATTGCACACAAGAGCTACCATGCTTCAAGAGTAATTTTTACAGAAAAAATCAACTCCTACCAAAAAAGAAAAAAAACTAGTAAGTATTAATCTTATTTTCTTGATGTTGTTCCATAGCATTAATCTTATTCTGGGTAAGACAATAAATTTACTCATATACAAAAAATTATATACTCTTACCATTTTGATGATGCCATAGAGCAGGTAAGTGTTTTAAATCTGAGGCTCAATATTTTTCACAAGGAAAGCAAAACAAATTCCAAGAAAAAACTAAGGATTAAGAAATTAGATCATTATTTCTTGAGACCTGTTGAAAAATCAGAGCAGGAATTGTACTACCACTTTGGCAGGGGGTGGGGGAGATTGTCATTCAATGAACAGAAAGCCCTGGGCCATGCTTATTGCATTAGGAATTTGGTGATAAGTAAAATCCTCTTGTGTTCATTGTGTGGCCAGATGATAAACTGAGAGACTGAGGCAACTTTCGTATGTGTTGAGTGATGTGTTATCCAATATATGAAATACTGAGCAACATGGCAAATACCTATTCTGTGTGATTAGAAGAGATGGGAAATATTCATAGTGATGTGACATTTGAGCTGAAGAGGTAGAATTGAGGATGAATAGAATTTCTAAAGCAATGAAAATGGGAGCCTTCTCAGCAGTACTGTGGGAAGCAGGGACATCGAGATAAAGCTATGAAGGCACTGTGGCTTGGAAAGGTGTGTGCATGGGGAAGATGGCTGAATACAAGGATGTACATAGCATGGTATGAGGTGAGGTAGAGATGCTCAGAGAGCTGCCTGACTGGAACTGAGTGTAAAATATAGAAATAAATAATGGCACCTAGAGATGAAGGAGAAAACGTTTGGACACCTAATGAAACAGGCTTTCCCCTGAGATGGGAGAAAGGAAGAATTAGAAAATATATTTGGTGGTGGGTATAAGGAAATCTGATATGTCCAGTAATTTCTGCCTGGGAAAATGGTTACTTTTTCTATGATATCACAGAGGCAAGTAGAGGATAGAGTGTAGAACAAATGTTTGAAAAACAGTTACCCATGTACCATGTAACATGGGCAGGCAGGTCAGAGTGTGAAATGGAGACAAAATCAATAGAAGATTCATAGATTGGAGGAATTTGTAATTGTATAAAAAATTTGCATAAACCAAAATGTTACACCAAGAAGCAACTGAACATAGTCCCCAGAGGGCTGCTGCATAGCCCCGAAGAGCTTGTCTCATAAAGCAGGAGAAAGAGTGTGTCCCTAAGGCCATAGAAGATTAGCCATGTACCAGCCATACACAGAAGTAGGTGCTGGAAATGAGTGCTGGCCCAATATTATCCTCTGTTAATATGAGCTTGTTTCTGAGGAGTCAGAGGATATCACCATGGAGAATAAAAGCAAGAGATTGTGGATAAATGTTCATAAGCAGCAAGGATAGCTGGTTTTGAAAAGATGACTTTGCAAAAATGACAGCCATGTCCCTAGATTTAGCAGCAACTGGGCTTGATGAACTGAGTAGCTCAGCACCAGTGCTGCTGGGGGTATGGTTAGAAGTGCTGGTCAGTGTAGGACCCAGAGGTGTGCAGGACCCTTATACCCGAGACTTCATCCTCAACTCTGGCTTAAATGAAAGGTGCCTTTTCTATTCAGAGTCAGTGACCTGGAACCCAAAGATTCATGTCATAATTACAGAAATTTCTGGGTTAGCTAAAGGTCATTGCCAGTTATTCCTGGGGTCATATATTCTCACTCATCAGCTCAACTTCAGCAGGCTACTGTTCGTTGTAGGGCAGGACAGTGGCCTACAACAGCCCTCTGACTCTCAATTCTCTCTACCTAACCTTAACCTATCACCCCTACTTCAGCTTTGCCTTCCACTTGGTGCTCAGTTCAGTTCTTCTCAGCAAGGCCTTTATACAGATCTCTCCCTCCCCCCTCCCCCTCCCCCTCCCCCTCCCCCCCTCTCTCTCCTGAAACACAAAAGTAAAGCTAGAGCCATATGAAAGGAAGTCAAACTGCCAGCTACTGAACTTCACTGAGCACCAATTTTAAGTCTCAGTTGTAGTAGTGGGGTTCTCGGGTCCCGGGCGGCCAGAGGTCCAGAGACCCACAGACCTGCCGCCCGAGACCGCTTAGCCGCCCAGCCGCCCGGGTCCCCAGAAACGACTCAGACGCTTATATTAACTTCATGCTGTTTGGCCTATGGCTCAGGCACATTGCTAGCTAGCTCTTACATCTTAAATCAACCCATTTCTATTAATCTGTTGGCCACGTGGCCCGTGGCTCACCCGTGCCTCCTTACATGTTGCTCCTTGGGCGGCTTCAGCTCGATCTGCCTCTGACTCCGCCCTGCTTCTCCTACCTAAACTCTGAATTCTCCTCCCACTTCTTCTATGGTGCCTGCCATGACCCAAAACAGCTCCTTTATTTAAAGATTGAGATTCACAGCATACATAAACGCATTCCCACATCACTTAGTATAATAATTTCTGCCTGTAATAGAATGACTACCCCCTCACACACACACACACACACACATACACACACACACACACACACACACACACACACACACACACACACACACACACGTGTGGACACAGGTTATTTCACCAGCCACTGGGAGAAAAGCCTGTATCCTCTTTAAATGCTTAGTGAGCTTTTGGGACCCAAGAGTGAGCTGCCAAGATCTATCTTGATAGTTGCTAAACTTTCCTCAGAGGACGATTTGAATTACAAGAGCTCTCACTCTCAATTTGCCAAATGGCAGTAATAAAGAAAATATAGGCTAAATTTTGCACATTATTGACTCCCGTTTTAATTAATGTAAGACATATCTATCCCTCATGTGGGACATGGTTGACTCACTGAGCCAGTGATTATTCATTACTGATGACTGAGGTGCTAGCCACTTCTCAAGACCTTAGAGGGCATTCAATACAAGGGTCTTCCCTAAGCAATATTTGAGAAATTAGAACAGTCTGTCAGGTTTTCAGAACAAAGCCCTAGGTTTCTGTGAGAGAACAATACTAGAGACTATTAGGTGTCCAGGAAGCCAGTGTCCTCTTGTTTCTGCTTAGTCCTAAAGCTGATTCCTCTCTCTTCTGCCCCAACATGAGTCGCGTGCTATTCACCTCCAAGTTCTTTGCCTTCTTTCTGTACATTCCTTTCTGCTGGTGCTGAACTCCCAATCTCTATCTTGCCCCAGGACACCTCAGGACAGTCTCGCATAGGAGATATCTCTTAGGATGTGAGGGAGCCCTGCAAAATGTGCAAACACACGTGTGTTCCCCAAGGTGAGAAGCATCCTTGGGTGCTGCTTCCAACATTGTTTTAGGCAGGGTACTTGTCTTCATATTTAAAAGAAAAAATACATTTCTGCCTTTCTTGGATGTGAGTACCTGGAACTCTACTTGGGTGTCTTCTGAAATTACCATTCTGTTTTTTGCTCACTTCTCACCATCTTCATTCTGCATCTAAGAAGTCAGCCACTTCTCTCCAAAACCAGCATCTATATATTCTATGTCTACTGGCCTTAACAGTTCCACTTTCTATTTCTGCCTTAATCTGGGGTTTAAATACTAGGTTCTTTGTATATTTTTTTTTTGATACTCTCATACCTATCCTTTCTGTATCTTGCAGGTTTTGCTACCCTTTGGGAAGTTTTGATTTGTTTGTGTTTATTCTTCCTCCACACAGTTGGAAAGAAATTCAGTGATGGGTAAACTCACAATGAAGACTACGTGGTAGTGCTTAATTTACATGTTTTTCTTATTTCTCTTTGAAGACCCTCTGCTAGGTGACCAAGCAATGGCCAACAGAGGTTAATTCTTTGAGTTTTTCTTTTTGTTTTTGAGGCAGGGTCTCAAAGCCCAGGGTAAACTTAGACTCAATGTGTAGCTGACGATGACCTTTAACTTCTGATCCACCCTCATCCACTATTGATGTGCCAGGGTTACAGATACATACTGTTACACCCATTGCTGGAGACTGAACACAGGATCCTATACAATGTTGCCTTCAACTGACCTACATCCCCAGCTCTATATTCCATAGAATCTCAGATTTAAAATCTTGATAAACTATGCAAGACAGAGTCTGAAGCTTGAATTTTTTGACTCCATACTTACAGGGGAGATAGGAGTTATTGAACTGAGAAATATTCCTTGGGATTTCATGAAGAAAACCTTCCTCCTAGTTAAAGGATTTCTATATACATGTAATACATTTTTACATATTGACAACAGATTCCAGTCTTGAAATTAAGGCTACTTTGAATGAAAGTTGTTGGAGTATGCATGATTTGCAACTCATCACCTTCTGTGGATACCTTCTCAGGAGACCCTGAGAAGATCTTCTTGGGTTTGCACCCTACAGCTTTGCTTTCATTGGATGCTTTCTTGGTTCCTTTTGGGCATAGTTCCTGGAAGGGATTTGTTTTCTGTATTCACTGCCCTTATGGTTGCTATGTTCAAAGAGAGTAAAACCTATCTGGCATTAGCAAGCACTGTGGGCTGCAGAATAGAGGTTTCAGTCCTGGGCAAATAGCTTTGGTGTTGAGGTCAAAGTCAGGGCACAAAAGGGCAGTCAGTTATCATTCAATCTTTGGTGGCACTCTATCTTCCTTCTACAAACTGTAACGCTTGCTTCCTGTCCCCAGTGGAGAATTCTTCTCTGTACATCCAGGACTGGTAAGGAGGACCAGGTACAGAGTTTTCTATGGGTTTTCTGAGTATGTGTGAAAATTAAACCATATAGATCACATAAGAACTGATGAAAATGACTGCTAACTTTTAAAGACATACAGCATAAGCCTTGAGATTCGCAGCCTGTTGATCTCAGAGGAGACTGGATTATGTATGCTGCAAAGGTGTAAGTGCCTTTTCTGCTTTTACTACTGCCGTGCAACTATGGAAATTCAACAAGCTTCAATTCCACAGACAGACGCAGGCTTTCACACATCCACGGCAAACAGAGGAGAGACTGTAGTGTCATTCCTGTGTGGAAATAATTAAGGTAGGAAAGAGTGGCCCCCACAGTTAATTTGACTGTTCTCTTAGCTATCGTCCTGGTACCTGAATTACATGAACACATTATCTCAATAAGCTTGTCCACAAGTGTTTTTCTCCTTCTCCTTAAGGATAGAAGGAATCTAGAAGGCCAAGGTTCCCTGTATTTATCTCCTGCAATGAAATGATCTGTCACTTCCATTCCAATGACACCCAAAAGTCCATTCTCCCCTCTCATTAATGTGCCCTGTAAGAGGAATTCAATGACAGAATTCTTCTCAAAGCGTAACTGCACCGCTCACTGGCCTGATGTGGCAATAACATCTCACTTTAAATTTTTACTCTTTATTCAGTCCAAGAGGGTTTTTGGAGTGGTGCTGGCAGTTTTTTTGTGGAGGATTTTTGTTGTTGTTGTTATTGTTGTTTCTGCTTTAATTTTTATTTAATTATGTGAAGTTTATTTATTTAATTATGTGAAGTTTATAATCAGTGTCTAATGAAATGAGATATGAGTAATGTTGTCTACTTTCTTTGAAAACCAGGAAGGCAAAAACTTAAAAAATACTGTGTGTATGTGTGTGTGTGTTTGTGTGTGTGTGTGTGTGTGTGTGTGTGTGTATTTCATATATATATGAAAACATTCTAAAAGGTATTTAGTGATAACATTTTTGTTTACCTATCAGTATATCTTAATTTGTATACAACACAATGCCCAAATCTCTACCTGATGATCATCCTAATGTATTGCTCAAAATTGTCTAGGCCTCCATAATTTCCAGGAAAATAAAGTACAACTATTACACTTTGAATGTTTTTTCATTCCCTGTGCAATCACCCCAGCCCCTACCCCCACCCCATACTTTTGAACTTCCTTTATTTCCTACATTTTAAAGACAGTTTTATGTAGCCTAGGATGTCCTTGAACTCCCAGTCCCTCTGCCTTAGCTAATTAAGTGCTGATATTACAGACATGAGTTACCATACCTAGTCAACTGTTCTCTTATGTCTAGGCTCCCAGTATATTTTGGACTCTTTTTTGGACTTAGTATGAATGAAATCATGCACACAATTAGAAATGGCATTTTTCACATATCATAATATTTTTAAATGACTACACATATCAGTAGTTTGTTTACCTTCTGTATAATGTTCCGTGATTTGATGACAAGCTGTCTAGAAATTGCCCTGCTTTTGGCATTTGGGCAATCTATAGCACGGGACTACTTCAATAGCTAAGACTGTGTCAAGAACTCAGTGAAGTCTCTTTGCGGACATGGTTTCACTCCTGCTGTGTGAACAAGGAAAGGGCCAGCCAGATAAGGTGAGTGGCCAGCTGCACAAGAGACCACCTAAGAATTCCCAGCTGTAGTGACTCTTCCAGGCATCCCAGTTCACACCACGAATGAACAGAACATAGTGAACCTCTTGCAGTTTTAGTTTGCATCCCTCTGCTGCCTGATCATATTGCTTGTCTTGTGAGCATATCTCCCATTTGTATATCTGTTCTAGTATAACATCTGTCCAAGTGATTTTTCTCACATTTCTTGAAACTTAAAACTAAGGGGTTGGAGAGATGACGAAGCAGTTAAGAGTGCTACCTGGTCCTCTAGAGGGCCTAAGTTCAGTTCCCAGCACCTACATGGGGCAGCTCTCAAACACCTGTAATTCCAGCTCCAGATATTCCAACTCTTTCTTCCCCACAGAAACCCACAGTTATGTGCACAAATACACAAACATATACATGAATAATAATTTAAATAAATCTTGTTTTAAAATGAAAAGAAAAAAAAATAAATGACTTGTCTAATTTGATTATGGGGCTCTTATAGTCTCACTATAAATACATGGTCAAATGTACTTATAATTTTCAGGTTTTCGGCTAATGGCATATTCAAACATTCTTTGATGACCAGAATTTTAATATTTTATAATAACAGTGATTTTCATTTTTATTGTTAATGATTTTTAATGTCCAGAGACATGTTTGGGTTGGGCATGTGAATAATAATGTGATTGCCTAACATGCTAGGAGATATGTGCTTGATCCCGGGCACAGCAAAAGAAAAATATTTATCAGGGCTCTGTGGTAGCTCTGTGAGCATGACGACCTGCGAGCAATATCCACTCACATTGAAAAACTGGGTCTGGTGACATGGGCATGGAATCCAAATGTTGGGGAGGCAGTGACAGCTGGATCCTAGGACTCACTGGGCAGTCAGCAAAGTTTAGTCTGTGCAGGTCCCAGTGATAAACTCTGTCTCAAAGAACAAGGTGGAGGACTCCTGGGGAACAGCACCCATGGTTGGCCTCAGGCCTCCACACACAGAAACATGCTCACATGAAAGAAAAAAACATTTTAAAAGTCTAACTTCTTTGTACCCAAGGTTATGAAGCTATTTTATTACTTAAGATATAGTGATGGTGACCATTTAAAATCATAGGCATGCTGAAACATGCCTGAAAGAACTCCATACTGTCAGAAACAGATTCCCTCTTAATCTATGATCCTTCTCATAAGAACTGAAGGGAAGTCATAGAAATTCAGATGTTTTAAGAAGTTTTAGCTTGATGCATTAGGAAAGGTCAGTGTAAGGTTGGAATGGCCTATGTAGGATAATGACTTTAAATAATGATCCTATATCATGCAGAAGTCTATAGCATTCTACACAGTCCTTGGGGAGCACCTGCAGTTCCAGGGAGACATGTCAATCTGTTTCAATTTTTTTTTTTTACCCTTGATTTTGCAGCAAGAGAATGACAGCAAAGTAGAGTGTCCTAGCGGTGTCATTGATTACATAAGTTTACTTAAATGTGAGCAGGTGTTAATATATATATATGTGTGTGTATATATATATATATATATATATATATATATATATACTATCAAATACACACACACATATATATACATAATATATATGTGTGTACAGGTATAAAGATGTACATGACCTTTGTCAGCTTTATGAAACTCTCACATCACTGAAATATAGAAAAGGTGTAATAGTATTTATTATGTTAATTAATGTTGATGCATAGTCTGGGCTAAAGTCTTCATGCAGTGGTGAACAAATCAACAGGTACATTGCCTCCAAGAGCTTATTATCTAATTTGTGGGAAGATATATGGTCAAGGAAGAGAGGTTGTCCCTGATTGTGCTTGGTGTTCTACAGGGATATTCCAGGGTGTAGTAGAGATAGCAATGAGTGCATGTTTGGGAGAAGGCTGCCTAACCACATCACAGATAGTCACACACATAGACTAAGAGGAACCCAGCCATGTATTAGATGAAGAACAGTATACAAGAGCAGCAATGACAGGCCCTTAGGTAGTTAAGAGTTGACAGGTTCTAGGCCAATGAAAAGCCCCACATTTCTTACCAAAGAGGCATGAGGTGTTTGTGGTTATACAAGGGGTGTTTATCTACACTATTCAAGAGTCCCCAAAAGGAAGCATATGTTTAAGACCTGGGAAGGTCATAACCAATTGTGGTTTTCATTAAAACTTCTGGATCTCAGAATAAAAGATACAGAGAAGTGTGGAAGAGAGAGGAGGTTCTGATCAAAACCTGTGTGGGGCACACAAAGTGCAGCTCCAACAAGGTCTGTGAGCATCCCTGAATAAGAAGGTTGTATTGATACCAAGTCATAAAGCAATGCGTACTATTTACAAAGCCTGTGGGACAGACATCCAATCTTACATACATCTTCCTGCTTGTACATTATTCTAAGTAAAGCAAGTAACATGGTTTAGAGAAAAGCCAGGTTCCCACAAAAGAGTAAGAGTCTATAGAAATCACAGAGTGCTGGCAGAAAGGAAGGCAGGAAACCAGGATTCTGGTGGAGACTTTTGCCATATTTCCAGATTGGCCGACATATTTTCAAAGCTATCCTTTCTATTCAAGCACAATTTTTCAAGACATTTTTACTTCCAGCCATAGCAAAGAAGAGACAAAATATGTTCACCTGACTATATACTCCTAAAGTTTTCAACAGAGACAGCAATGTGACTTGAAACCCCCAACAAGGTTCTGGGAAGACAAGTGCTTAAGTTAAATGCACTGCTCAAAGGCTGTGCTCCCTCTTGATCCCCTGAATCGGGATATTCAAGCAGTGCCCAGCTTCCCTTTTCTAGAATAGATGCTTCCTTGCATGGCCTCTGCCTGCAGACATCACAAGAGACCTGGGAATTAAATTTAAACTGAGGATGCTGAAGCCCACAGAAACACAGATGCCCAGGATAGCAAATGTGGAGAGCAAAATTTCAGAAAAATAACTGGCTGCAAAATATCAGTTATATACATATCATAGTATGGCATGGGTGATGGCTCAGATGGTAAAGTGTTTTGCAGGATGGAGGACATAATTTTGATCCCCCATAATCCATGTTTATTTATTTGAAGCCTAGAATTGTGGTCTGGGCTATAATCCCCAATGCTGGTGAAACGTCATATGGAGATCCATGGGAATCACTAATCAGCCAGTTTACTTTGAAAATATCAGCCTAGTGAGAGACACTATTTCAAGAAAACAAGGTGGAGAGTGCCTAAGGAAAGAACTAGTGTTATTTTCAGCTAACACAGAGAGAGAGAGAGAGAGAGAGAGAGAGAGAGAGAGAGAGAGAGAGAGAGAGAGAGAGAGAAACATGCCTTAACAAGTCCTAGTTTAAAAATAGACTGAGAAAGAAACTAATATTCAGGATTAATTAAAGAAGTAAGTTTAGAAACTAGACATAATAATGAATAAGTTGGGGATGGAAAGAGTCCTTGGCAAGCTCCACATTAAACACTAATAAATAAATGTTCAAAAGAAAGCAATGAAAAGGAGGTGGAATCCTTGGTTAACTACCCTGGTGTCTGCCTTAGCCCACCCTTAATGATCTTGCTTCTTTTACTTACACTTGACCCTTGCCTTATTAATAGATAATTAATTACCTTCGTTCAAGAGTGGGTCAGTAGCATTCAGCTAATGGTCTTAGATCCCAATACCACCCCCTTAAACTCCCCGAGCAGGCAGTACTCATGACTGGGTCCTGTCATTGGTACTTGTAAAGGAGGGAACAAGGGGAACCTAATACAGCTAGATCACATAGCTGCCTTGACTGTCAGGCTTACTGGTAGGTACCACCTATTCCCCAGGAAAAAGACGTAAACTGGAAACCCCAGATATGACCCAATCAGCATCCTAAAGGAAAATACCTAACATTCCATAGAAAATACCTAATGTTCCAGCCATTCTAAGTATCACAAGGTGTCCTTTTAGCCCCAGAATACACCTATTTCCCTTTTTATGAAAGACACCTCTAGACAAATGTGAGCCAACAACATCTGCTGTTATAAAAAGTCACCACACCCAGGCCCAGGGCTCTCCAATTATACATTAGACACATGGAAGATCGAAGCCTGAGCTTGAAATAAAGACTCTTTGCTTTTACATTCTAGGGGGAGGGGGAGGGGGCAGGAGCTACAAATGTGGCAAAAACAAGAAAGAGAAAAGTAACCCAAAGGGTAATGGATCTTGAATCCTGATGGTGCAACAACTGAGAGAGAAAATTAAGAGGTGTAAACTAGGGGTAGTTCCCACTGGTATTTATAATTTGCATGTGCATTCAACCATTGGTGAATTTAGTTGGGGGGGGGGGGGACTCTCTCTCTCTCTCTCTCTCTCTCTCTCTCTCTCTCTCTCTCACACACACACACACACACACACACACACACAGAGAGAGAGAGAGAGAGAGAGAGAGAGAGAGAGAGAGAGAGAGAGAGAGTAAATCTGTAGATAAGGCAGAGCAGTTTGAGGGAGTCTTTTGCAACACTAGAAAAGGTGTTAGTCTAAACAGATCTGTGCTTCTTTATACGGTTTTCAATCATATATTGATATGGTCTCATACCCACTGAGGCTAAATTTGGCTACTTGATATATCTGTGGAATTGTAACATACAACTAATTTTCCCCAATTGACTTTTAAATTAGGTGTGTGTGTGTGTGTGTGTATTTGTGTGTAGCTAAAACTGAAATATTTGAATTATGGCCATGCCAAGACAAAGTGGTAGAGTCCATTGACTTTAATGAAGCACACATGTCTTGCAGGCTTGTGGATGAAGCCTGGTTGCAGAGCTCTGAATCTGAATATTTAATATTCTCTGCACTTGCATGTTTTATTTCTAATAGAACAATCATAGCTTTTGAGATTCATTTGAACACAAATGAACTTAAAAATGTTTTCATCTACTTTTCCAAAAGATTAACATTACTAAGGAAGTGTCCAGACTATTTTTATACAGAACAAAATGTTGACAACCAAATTAATAAATCCAAATTAGCCAACACTTTCACTATGGCTTTTGTGAAATGTGCTTTGCCTGGAGATTAAGGTGCAAAGAATAAACAAAATATCACTTAAAATGATCTAGATTTGAATGTCTAGTTCTGGGTGGTTCAAAATTCAAAATAAATCTAAAAAAATACATATATCAAATATTAAGCAACTAGGAAAATTTGCATATGGATAGTAATTGCAAAGACTTTGAAGAAATATTTTTGCTAATTATCTAAAATCTCAGACCCTTAAGTTAAGTTTTTAATGGTTGTTTGAATAGTAAATGTGTTCAGATAGTGATGGTGTATTTATATCCCCTGTCACAAGCTTACATCATGATTTTCTTGTTTATTGGGCTAGTTTTAATAATTAATTCCATGCAAAACAAGTAATAAAATTAGAAAAGGATACTTGAATTAATTCCCATTACTCAATATGAGGAAGGCAAATGACTTAATTCATGAGTACAGCAATATGTGAGAGGGACTTTTATTGATACAGATGTATTTATGGTGTGCATGTGTGCATTTCTTTGTCAACATGTGTGAGGGAACATATGTGTGTGCAGGTACATGTCTACATTGCTGTGGACTTGCCTATAGAGGCATCAGATGTCTTCCTTGATGGCTCTCCATGATATTTATTGAGACATGGTCTCTCACTTGACTCCAGAATTCCCCAGTTCAGCTAGACTAGCTAGTCATCTTGCCTCCTGGATCTCTGTCTTTGATTCCAGAACCCTGGGATTATGGGGATCACCATTTCTGCCCAGAACTTACCACATCACCTGACATCACAGAGACCTCATCAGACATTCACTCTAGACTTCCAATCTCCTCAAAACTTAAAGTTTGGGAACCATTCAGTAAGAAAAATAAGTTTAATATATAATTCAGCAGTTTAAGAGGCAACCTCAGTGTACACCTACTATCTTCTCTTGAAGGACTCCCTCCTTTAATTTCTATTCCTTCCCTGGGCTCCATCCCTTCCTTCCACTCACAGCAGGCTTTTCATACAGAGACCTGCATTCCCAGAGTGAATGACCTGATTTGAATTATTTGAAGCTTGTCCTGGATGTGTATCATTCTTTATTTTCCAGGACGAAATGTAATTTGACCACAATTTATCCACAAAGCGTTCTTAATCATTCTCCTAGATACTGAACTCCTAGTGATCTGTGTTCTTACTGCATTATTTATTAAAGATAAAATGGTTTGGAATTTAATTGTCCCATGGCCTTTCAACTGGCCTAGATAAGAGAAAAAAAAAAGTGTACTGCAAATTCCTTTTGTGTTATTTCTTGCTCTCCCACACCATTACTTATCAACCAACTCTAGATTCATTGCTTCCATGTGCATAAGCACAGGAAGAAGAAATCTGGGCAGCACATACAGCTGATTGCTCCCACCACTAACAACCTTCATCTTGTGCTCTGGTACTTGAACCTGGATCTCTTTCCTATGTTGGATTTTACAAGCTCTGGATTTTGGGATTGCATCAGCCTGAGTCCAAGTTCCAAGTGAGTTATCCTGTCTAAACCTTCGTTTCTCTATAAAATGTTTGTATATTAAAAGCTGCTTCATTGTAAGGAATTAATGTGTGTGCAGTGCTAAAATGAAGTGTGTGTGTGTGTGTTGATTATGAGTATTATTTTTCATTATTTTATTTCCTTTATTACTGAATTGTTAAGCCTAGATCTTCTTGCCACTAACTACTCAAAGGCCTAAAAGCACTTCTTGGCCAAGAGAGTTCGGCCTTGGCTGTATGTTTAAAAATATCCTGAGTGCCATACAAATTAGATGTACAAAATATCTCATGGGCCTGTCCTCAGTATCCCTGATTCTCAGCAGACCCTTTGCTCCTCAGCCACTGCCACCTGCTGCTCAATTGCACAATATATTCTTCCACCCCTAATCTCTTTCCAAACCTACCTGACTGTCTCTTCTGCAGTTGACATTATAAGACATGATGAGAGCCCCAGTCAGAACATTCACAATCAGATTCTGAGCTATGAATCCCCTTGGGTGGTAGTACCAACGCCAACATGGTGAGTGACAGATAGAGTCCTGGCCATCTGAGTCAGAGCTCTTCCTCATATCCTTAATCACCCAGTGCACCAAGTATGTGTCTTTGGGTTGCATATAAGACAGTCTTACAAGTCTAGCTGTGAGCTAAAACTTGAGGCTGGGGCCTTCAAATCTCAGACTCCTCCATTGCCCTAGCCCACTTTTATAGTTGTGAATTATCAAGTAGTTGCAGGTGATTAAAAACTGTATACTTCTTGGTGACAATAACAATTGCTTCAAGTCATGTAACCTTTTAGCATAATTAATAACCTATTCAAGGACTTATTTTTCTACATGTCACTAAATAGTCTGGAAGGGCACAGTTGAAGTAAGAAAACAAATTATAGACAACAAGATGTGACATCATTTCGATTCAATTCCTAGAGCTGAAAACAATTGACACTAAATCTAGATTGTGATTTTCCATTATTGTTTTTTCCTTTTAATCCCACCTAATATTGTGTCATATAAACAGAAGAGAAAAGAAAAGAAAAACAAGCCATATGGGGCATACGCTTACATCTTCTGGAGAGGCATAAACAAGAGAATCAGGAGTTCAAGGTTATTCTCAGCGCATAGCCAGCTTGAAGTTATCCTGGGCTACATGAGACTCTGTTGAAGAAAACTTAAAAAAAAAAAAAAGAACAAAATAAAGGGAGGGATGGAGGAAGGGAAGGAAGGAAGGAAGGAAAACTAATTCATATATGTACAGACTTGTTATAAATGAAAATGGTTAGTGAATAGGATGGAATTATTTTAATAAAAAGTCCTTAAAAGATGATGGTGATATAAAAACCACCACAAAAACTAAGGTAAAAGGGCACAGTAGCCAATGGAAGTTTTATCTTGTTTCTTCAATGGGTTTAATTTAGAAGCTATGTTTTCAGGTCTCACCTCTAAGCTTATGGCCTGTGTGCTGAGCTGGCCCAAAGTATGTTACTATGGATTTGCTGCTACGCAAGGCAAAGGGAAAACAGGCTGAATGAGAACATGGCTTTTCCACAATTCAAGAATGTATTAGAACTTTCTAAAAATTTTTTCTTTCAGAATATGTGTTTTTTAAAGAATTTAACAGTACTTTTTTCAACAATGTCATAAAATAATAAATGCTTATTTGATTTAAGTTTCCATTATATTACTCTTCAAAGTATAGGACCAAGTAAAGAGATGTACTCACAGAAGACACACATCAGAAATTACTATCAGGCTTTCTGGAGATATTTTACCAATCTTTCTAGAATATTCTAACTGTAAATTGAAGGGAAGGAAATCCACTCAGATCTAAACCTCAGGCAGATGATGATTGTCAAATTCCGTTAATCCAATGGTCTGTGCTCCCTCATCAGTTCTGTCTTCTATTCATAAGACACAAATTCACAGAATGGGCTTATTGTGCCTAAACTTAAATTTTATCATCCATAAAGTAGAGTGTAGTCCAGGCTTATGGGAAATGAAATGGCCTCTAATTTTCATGAAATACATGACTAAGTTCAAGTTACACTTATGTATGGAGGGCAACAAAATTCTAAGAGCATTCCATTGGGTGCTCCTTTCTTTTGCAAGTCTTTGCATTCCGAGCAGAAATTTACCTGCAGCACAGAGATGTGTCTCTGCATTCTGAAGATAGAAGGTGGAAGAGTTGGGAGGGAGAGCGATGAGAAATTTTGTATGTGATTCTTTTTGTGTCTGACCTGAAGTTTCAGTGTTTCTAAGTAACAAACATTAACAAAAGAAGAGCCTGTCACAAAGCCACATCTCAAGATTGAAGACCCATGGATGGCTTTTTTCTTCTTTGTAGTGCAGTGTTAGACAGTAGGGTGTTACGGGACACCTCTCTAAATATAGCACTGTGCTGAATGCTAAAGAGATAAGGAAAAAAAAAACCAGAAAGTCCCAAAGATAAACAGATACAAGAGATCAAGTTAAGGACATGGAATGAGCATTTGTCGCCTGCCCCGCAAGGGACACATTGGATCTTTATTTATTTGTTCACTTGCATCCTTGCTTGCTTTTCATTTTTGCAATTAATGTTTTCTTTCTATTAAAATGTATGCTCAAAATGCATCATTTAAAAATCAAAATGCACCCATTGTGAAGAGGAGTAAACTAGACCAATAGACACTTGAATTGATTTTAACAAGTTCAAAAAGGATCAGGTGCTAATGGGAAGACAATACCTCTAGGGTATATATTTGATCTCATTTTCTAATTGATTGCTGTTACAAGTACTTTAAAGGGCTTCTTGATCATTATGAAATTACTTAGGTAGCTATGACAATTCTCTGAAACAACTATTTGCTACCTCTTCTAATTTGAATACCCCAGAGTCTGCTCTGGAGACCATGTCTTCTTGTGTTCCTGTGTACCTTCTGGAATGGATTACTCACTCTTATTTTTTGGTCCTCAACCCTTCAACCCCTTCTCTAGAGGATAATTTCAATGGGTACTCATAATTGAAAGAAAGACGGAGGGGGGGAAAGAAGGAAGAGGAGGAGAAGAAGGACTAGATGAATAGATGATAGGTAATATAAACATGATAGATGGAAAGGAAGACAGACAAACAGTGATTCATGAAAGAGAAAAAAGACAGAATGGATAGATAATTAAGAGGTGGGCATATATGTGAGTATGTGCATGGATGGATAGATGATAGATAGATAGATAGATAGATAGATAGATAGATAGATAGATGGTAGATAGATAGATGACTGTGTAGACAAACAATAGATGATAGAAAGACAGGCAGTAGGTAGGTAGATAGATGATAGTGAGATGACAGATTGGATGGATAGATAGATAGATTAAATAGATAGATAGATGACACAGACATATAAAGGGAGAGCAAAGGAATGTAAGGAGCAGAGAGAGAGAGAGTGAGAGACAGAGACAGAGATGAGAGAGAATAGATCCAAATTTAGGATGACCTCCCTGAATCTTGTGTTCCTTCCACACACGCCCATATCTCTTCTCCGTTAATACTATGTCTACATCCTTTCTTCTCATCTGTCTCATTCCTTGTCCGCTCCAGACTCTGCCCTAACCCTGTACCACACCATTTAGATATCTGTCTTTTGAGTTGAAAGAGGACTTAATGGCCTATATGTCTTGTCTTCATCTCATTATCCTGTCCTTGAAATACAAGACTTCCTCCTCCCTCTCCACCATGAATCCTTCTTCATACCTTTGAGATTCTACCTTCCTGTATCTGAATCTTACAACAATAGATTCCTAGTAAGGCTAAAGCTCCATGTTTCTTTCTAATCCATGCTCTTCCGGGAGATCCCATAACTCCTACTGATTGTCCTCAGAGGCTCATGTTATCAACTCCCTATACTGCTGTTATAGCCATTCCCCAGAGCCCTGCCCCTCCTCCGGCATCTCTATTCATGTGTGTTCCATTCATGTTATCTAGTTGCCCTGCTGTGAACACTGAACTTGTCTTATCTAGTTCACATATTTAATTGTCAAGTCTATGCACTTTGCCTCCAAAAAGCCTATTCCTTTCTGTTCTTACCCTATCACCATGACTTCTCCCTGTTACCCAGACCTCCCATTTACCCTGCTCCACCATCTCACTATTCATATTCTAGCCAGAATGGATGTCCCCATCAGATCTGAAGACATTGCTCCACAGCATGTAATATTCCAGACTCTTCCAATTGGCCTTAGAAGAAAACACCAGTTTCTTCTCATGACTGCAGATGTTCCTTCTTCCTACTGATCAGTCTCCGTGCACGGCTTGTGCCTTCCAGGAGACCCACTGAGCTTTCTGTTGCTCTGGGTTCCTCTCAGCAGTTTGATTGGGAGGGGCTTCCTGGCCATAGATGGTTTTCACCCTTGGACTCCTCTACCCTCCTCAGCCCTCAGCCCTTCCTCCATCGATGCAGACATTGCATCAGAGTTCAGATTAATATGGCAACTATGCCCTGGACTCCATTTATCTGCACTCACACTATAATCATGGTGATCTGGGTAATTTCCACACATCTTCCTATGCATACCATATCCCAGAAAATTCACTAGCAATATATCATATAAAGGATGAATATTTATTGAGGGGTATATGAACACTCACGATACAAATTGAACCTTAAGACAGTTCTTGGAGATTTCCACGACAGGCTGTTGATCCAGTCTCCAGGAACAACACAGGGAAAAGCTCAATGTCCTGGTGGCATCTTAACGGGGTCTGGCCACGCCCCATTCAGGCTCCTGGTACTCCAGAGACACACCTCCAAGCTTTATTAGCTAACACCTGAATCCCACTACAATATCATGTTTACCCTGGCCACGCTCATCAGCTTGCACATTTCCTAATATATAGTAAGTCAAAAAAAAAAATGGTATTAACTGAGTAGTGGAATGGCCAACACTTTTTTCTTTCTCTCCCCTGGCTTCTTCTTTGTATCCATTCCAGATTCACTTTCCACAAGTTTCCCACCTTGTATAGAAAATAAATTCTGCCTGAAAAGTGGGAAAAGCTTTGATTCTATGTTGTCTTAGCTCTTGGTCTCTCGGGAATTTGTAAACCACAAACAAGGACCAAGAGATTTATAAAACTAATAGTGCGTTCTGTCATCCCCTATAATTTCTTTAAGAACATAGCAGGCCTCACAAGCCATGCTTCCTGGGACTGACTCCCTATAGTGGGGAGTGTCATGTGCTGCTGGTCCATACATCTCCAACCTTCTGACTGGTATGATAAAGCACAAGAATCTGGCTGTCAATGCTCTCACTGTGAACTTTGACCTCTTTCATCTGACTTCATTCAGATCTGCTTCAAGCATGGTTTTGATTCAAGTATAAAAGGCAATAAAAATACAGTGTCAAAGATCCAAATTTAAAATGTTTCATTTAGAAAATAGAAAAATTAGCATTGCCATCTGGGACATGGATACCAACCAGGAAAGTTTTAGTCTGTTCAAAGAACAAAGATAGCTTAGACTTTAATTAACAAAGCAAAACATCATGGGGCAGGGGGAGGTAGGGGAAGCTGATTGGTACATTGGCACTTGGCAGAAATTATCTGGCCCTGTTTGGAAAAAAAAACAAAAAACAAAAACAAAACAACAACAACAAAACCTGCAGCTATTGGTAAAGCTAGTCTTTAAATAGAAGTAGGCTGTTTCATAACCGTTACTAGGTAAACGTGATTAGAGCAATTGTTTTATTGGATGTACCTAGTGGCAAATTCTCAAGTGTGCCAGTTCTTAACAATCCCCTGTGAGTGTTCTATCTGCTCAGTTTTTAGTTGGGTATGAAGAGGATTTTCATCATTAGCTTTTCTACTAGAAAGCTAAAAGGGCATCTTCCATAGTTCAACCTTTATATTCCTCCTTGAAATGAAGTATACATTTGTTCTGAGTTAGATTATACAATCATAATGACACTTCCTCCCATATCCAGACACTTCTGTGTCCCCCATTGTGTGGGTGACAGTATGTACATACAAGGGAGAGTTTTCACAGACAGGCTTCAGGTAACAAAACAAAGGCCACTGGCCTGTGCACAAACAAAACCTAAGCTGCTGCCTCTGGACACTATGTGTTGTTGCTTTGCTCAAATGGACTAAACACACAGATACAGACAAGTAACTGGTGACACACCAGACTCATTCATCTATTTATCCATCAAGCCATTTTTATGAAATGCCAACTATATAATATCTATTTAATTAACAGAAAATTAATTTCTATAAATAATTATCTTTTGTTAAATTCACACTATCTTTTGGGTGAATTAGTGTGTGTTGTGGGAATACACACATGCATGCAGAAGGCATCCAATGCCCTCTGTCCTACTTCTGGGCCATGCTTGAGATTGTCATAATGAACTTGCCAACTGTGCCCCATGAGCTGTTCCTTGTTTACCAGTTCCAAAGCTGCCTAAGTGACTTGATTCTGTTGGCGCTGTCTTGATCAACCCAGTGGGATTCGAATGCTCAGTGCTATGTGTGTGCACGCGCATGCATGTGGAGGCCAGAAGACAATCTCAAGTATCACTTCCCAGCCTCTATTCATATTACCCCAACAGGTCCCCACATTGGTCTGGAGTTTAACACATAGGATTGGCTGGGTAACCAATAAGTCCCAGGAACCTGCCTGCTTCTCTTCATGAACCCTGGGATTACAAGTGTTTGCCACTGAGTCTACCTGTTGCACATGAGTTCATCTCCTCATGTATGCAAGGCAAACACTTTAGCAGACAAATGGTCCATCTCCTTACCTTTCTCTGCAATTTACATGACTGATTAAACAGACAACTTCTAAAACTTTTGGTGATCCTAGGATGACTGAGATACAGCCACATGAGTCATCTGAAGCCAGAATAGTGCTAAAAGATATAGGGAACTACAGATGGGGGATGAAAGAATAAAGATGAAACTGGAGATGGAAAAAAAAGATGGTTTTTCAAAATAAGCATTAGAACTGTAAGTGTGACACAGTAAGATGTCACAAAGAGACTGCATATAGGGGCAATGGCTATTCTGACAGCAGCTGAAGTCAAATGAATAAAAAGTGAGCAACTAATCAGGACAGAATTACAATAGATGTTTACGTGTCAAGGAAACCAATCTAAGCTCTGGTCAAGTCCCTTTGGTGGATGATGCCTAGGACTGAAAAACTTGGATGTATCAGGATCATTGGAGTTCGTGGTTTCCTGTGATTATGTCATTCTGTCACCCAACCTCAGGCACAAATTCAGAGACCTCTTAAAACTACATTCATTTATGAGCATTGGCTCCTGAGCAAATAAGTAAGAAAGCTTATTAAAACCTGCACAGTACTGCTCTTCCTGCTCAGAGCAGAGCTGAGTTCTGTCTGCTGCTCCACCTTGGTTCTCATTGGGAGCCTGTCCTGTCAGCTTCACACTAATCAGCTCCCCTTAGACTGAGTAAGCAGAGATGGGAGTGGTACTGGGGCAGGATAGCAAGTGAGAGCAGGGGAAGTCAAGAATTATTTGAAACCAAAATTCAGACAAAGTTAATGGGTGTCCTTTTTGACATTTTCTGATAATTTAATGGTCTTAAGGTTGTTTCCACCCCAGATATCAAGGAATTCAGAATATTTTCATCTATATCAGCAGCAGACTTGAGGGCCATGCAAAAACCATCCCCTCCAAGAGAGTTAAGTATCTCCCAAGGAAGGCTACCCTCCCAACACTGAGACAAGCTGACTACACTCTCATGCCCTGGTGTCCTTGTTTAAAATGAGAAGGTGTTGGTGCTGAGCAAGATGACTCACCAGAGAACATAAGTTTGGGTGCAAACACCCATATCAAGTGTCCCATAAGCATCTGTAACTCGTGCTCCAGGGGATGTAATGCCCCCACCGGCCTACACACACACACACACACACACACACACACACACACACACACACACACACACACACACACACTTTTAAAATGAGGAAGTGTTGAAGGACTCTTAAGCTTCTAGAAGGGCATACAAAGGAAATTTATAATATTTTCCATTTTCCTCTCACAGAAAATCAGCTAAATAAGCCACTAAAACAGAGCTGAATGCATTGAATGCTCTCTCTAGTTCAGCTCCTGGAAACTTTGGTTATAACATGAATCTGAAAATAGCATCAACTAGAGGTAAAGACGATCCATGGGATCCACAGGCCATGACACATTACTAAATCAGTAATGAAGCCTAAATATTAATCATTTTGATGACTTTACTGTTAGCTAAGGGGCAAATTTTATGGGGAATGATCAGAGGGTTAGAAGAAATGGTAACAAAAGGTTACAGAACAGAATGCCATTCTTGATATCTGTGCTTTTTATTGTTTCAAAAACCGCATGGAAAAAATGTCAGAAATATTCTTCTTAATACAACATAACATCAGAATTAGGGATCGTGATTAATTATATTCCCAAATTATTCATTATGTCATAGTGTCACCTTGTCCTGATAATAAAGGACTAGAGATTTTTCCAATTACAATTGAATTTCTGAAGAAAAACATCAATTTGTTGTTATGATGTTCTGTATCCATAATAGCTGGAGAACTCTCTTCTCTGTCTAATTGAAATAAATTGATTATAAATTAGATTCTTCTGAGTCGGTCACATGTGTATTAAGAAAAGGAAATGATAGAATTCACTGGGAAAGAGATTTTGAAATTGGACCTTGTCACTAGAGGGCACTTAGAGACATAAAATCAGCCATTGCCAGGAAAAAAAAAAAAAAAAAAAAAAAAAGTAAAGAAAGAGAAGAAAAAAATCTGCTTTGTGAAATAAAATCTTGGTGGCAAAGTATCTATAAAGGTCACGAAATTTAGGGCATCTCCTTCACTATTGTAGGTGGCAACTGTTTAGAGAAAAGACTAAGGAAAGTTGACACATTTAGAGACCAGAAAGGCTAGCTTCTCTCTCTCTCAGCATAAAAAGCAATGCTAATAAGTGTTGTTCCTTTGCTTTCTTTCGGGTTCAGTTTGGATTTTTATTCCAACTTTTGACTTTTTATTGGGGGCAGGAAATTGTGGTCAAATGAATTGGTTTTTTTGTTTATTTTTCTTTTAGACACTCATATCCCTGTTTCTGTAAGAAATCAATAAAATGTGATTTTAGGTTCTGTTTCTCTAAATGTGATGGTAACAGATTATGTGTAACCTGGAGCGAGAGGAGATAGAGTCCTACCCCCACAGAGTCAATGGGAAGAAAACTAGAGCAACAAAGATAAGCGTCTGAGAGTTTACAGGAAGTTGGAAAACAGACCCCTGATGTTGTCCAGAGCTGAAAGCACACAATGCAAGAAGAAATGCACAGCAAGCATACTGAAAGGGGGGGGGGGGGGTTACAAACCAGGCTTGTTTGGGCCTGTGCGCAATCTACAAGCACTCTTCTGATGTCTTTCCCAAATCCACCATTTCTTGGGAATGTTGTAATATGAAGGTGCTGTGCTACATTTGCAGGCTATGGGATATTAGAAATGCCTCCAAGAAAAGATGGGAGACCTTCAATTGCCCTATTCCTTAACATGAGGGGATCTTCCTGCATGATGCATCCTATCTGCAGAAATTACCCTGAAGTTATAATTAAGAAAATAATTGCAAATACAATTTACCAGGTCTATGCCCATCCTGTAAATTGAAACAGAGAAAGCTTCGGTGAACCTCACCCAGCGACCTAGTTAGGAGCTCTGGGCTAACCACCCAGGAGTACAGATCTTGGTCCTCTGCAATAATGAAATAGTGGTCGGGGACTGGGATTCATGAATTGGATTGCTTGTTCCTCAGACTCACCATGTGGTCATGAGGAAATCTACACATCATCAGTTATTTTGGTAAGGAAATGATTAGGATAATTACCACGCACATTACTCTAGAGCTTGATTTCAATAAGCCACTTTTCTACTCTGCCCTCAGCCTTTAAAAATAATGTGTTATTCACACAAGCAACAAATCTTACTCTACATGTTAACTACTACAAAATTATTTCTAAGATATTTTAAACTTGTTTTAGTTACTTAAAAGTACATTAAATAATAACATATCCATTTCAGTGTCTAGACTTTATAAATTATTTCCATGTTTCTGTAGTTTTGCCATTGACTTAAAAATCTTCCAGTCACTAACTGACTTACATAGGTGCACACAAAAGTGCTACCCCAACAATGTGTCATTTCCTAACACTTCTATGACCTATGGTCATAACATATTTACTTTTCTGTTTAATAATTGTAAACCAACTATCTCCAAATTATGATGGGGTGAAAGTAACACTGTCTCAGCAAAAACCATATTTCACTGAACTGTGATCTTTCCCAAGCTGGCAATATGAAGTGGGCTAGCCTCTCATGATGATGTCTGTCATCTAGAAGCTCTGGCCATTGACAAAATCACAAGGATAAATTAGTGTTACTCTACCATGCACCCTGTTCTTAATCTGTGCCAGTCAGTCTTAGATGCTCAGTACATTTCAATGATAGCATTTTCAGTCCATCTGGGAAACGCAAGAGTAGTAACTCTAAGTGTTTCTAGATCACTTTCACTTTCAAGCCTTTAACAATATCTAAATGGTTCATAATTTAAAAATCTCAGTTTTGTGACCAAAAGCTATAGATGGACTGGCCAAATGATAGGGTTGAGATGGGTTAGGACTTAGGAAGTTGAATAGAAATCTAACTTTCTTGAAATACGTAAATATAATACATTGAAATTCTGCTACTCTAATTTCCAATGCTGTTTTAAATAAATCTCTGAAATTTTCTGTTTATTCTACTTAAATTTAAAATTAAATGTTGAGTTTGATCTCATGAAACATTTAATTGCTTTTGGAAATACATTTTATCAGACCCAGCAAAGTCAGTTTCAATGATTGGACTAAAAATCTAATATTTTGCTTGGAACTCAAATTATTAGAACACACAGCATCAGTGGCAGTATTTGCTTTAGAAAATAAATTATTGTGTTATGGGCTAAATCCTGTCAGAATGGATTTTGAAAATCCAATGTTGAATATTTTGGATACTATAGTTAAATATGAATTGAACAAGCAAATAGTATTTTTATTAAAATAAAAAGTAATAAAAATGATTTCAGTAAATTGTTCTGTGGCTGTTACCTGTTCTGTGGCTCAGAGCCATGAATCAATGCTACATCTGAGGTGAAGCAAACATCGTTCTGTACAGATATCTATTTTCAAAGCTTGCATAGTCTCATTATTGTGATCAGTTATTACTTTTCTTTCCAAGAGAAAGGCTGTCTGTCTTAATTAAGTATTGGAAACTGATTTTTATTAGCTAATCCCATATTAATAGTTGTTCTGAAAATTTTCAAATGCAGTTAGAGCCAGAATAACTTATGGATGATGAGGGCTAAAAATGGCTAGAAAACTCATAGCTACAGAGAAACCCCACTGATATGATTGATAATGTCTGTCTTAGAACCTTTGGATAGGAAGGGTTCTCACATGCTCAGCAGCAGGTTCCAGCCTTGATAGGGAATTACTTCCCATTTACTATGGATTTTTAAAAACATATTGAGATACAATAGTCTCTTGAGGTACTAGTTACTGTTCTTATTGCTGAAACAAAATACCCAACAAAAGGCTACTTAAGAAAAGGTTTATTTGGTGCACAGACTTTGCCATTTTGTTCACAATAAATAGCATAGAGTGAAATTAATAAAGTTAGGTATGATTTATGTTCCTCTAGATACCCAAAGCTATAATGTCTGTCCTCAGGTTATACATGTGTATATCCACAGCACACATTCACATACTGCAAATATCCATATGCTGTAAAAGGATAGGAGACTATCAGACAGAAATTCAAAGCACTATTTATCCTGACATCGCAGCACTTTACCTGTCTCAGATGTGATGAAACCACCCAGCATCTTGCACATTTGGAGCAGCAATCCACCCTCCAGCCTTGCAGCCTCTCTCACCTACAAAGTAGATTTGCCCTGTATAGAATGGCTGTTTCCATGGCTTAGAGCTGACCTTTGCTCATCTCTCACTATCAGGGTCTGCAGCCCCCCCATAAAAAGGTGCTGCTGACTTGTTTATAAAACCTAAGCCTCACCACAGTGAGGAGCTCTTCCTCAGCTGCCTCCCAGGCTGGCCCCAAGCATCTCCAATGGGCAGGATGAGTTGCGGCATAGCAGAGCATGCACTGCTGAGCAAAGCATGATGGGACTTAGTCCTGACCCACAAGGTGCATGGACAATAAATAGAAATTAATTTCATCACTAAATGAACATTTTGTAGTTAGTTTTTGGAGCTAGCACTATTAGAACCATGCTCTTGTGCTGGAGAAGGTAGCTCAGTAGTAAAGAGCTATTGCCATCATTTCCAGCACCCACATCTCATGGATCACACCAGTTTCTTACCCTCTCTGGCCTCCTTGGACATCAGTGTGCATGTGGCACATGCACGCATGCACACACACTATAAATAAAGAAATTACCTTTAAAAAACAGATTTTGCTAATTTTTTGCTTTTCTGTTCTTACTTAAAAAGAAACTCAAATTTCCAATATAAATAAAGAACAATACATCTAAGTTCAATACTGGCAGACAAAATTAACACAGCTACATTAACATATATCATAGGGATGTTTATGAAATGACAGACTGAAGCAACCTTTCCCTTTAGATTCCTGCTGTTAAAAACAGATTCTTAATCTCAATTTAAGGTTATTAATGAAAATTCTCTGAAATCAACACTTGTTAATTTTTTCATGTATCCATATACATGTAAATAGAGAATTTGAGACAAAAATGAGTAGCCCAGACTAATTAGCTGAAACAAATGAGTCCAGGCTCAGAAGCTGAAAACATCAGACAGGTGATTCCATAGTTATAGAATCCAGGAAATGGGTCTACAGGTTGTAGGGAAATGAAAATGTATCGAAATAAAAATTTTCTCAAATTAGTATTTATTTGACTCAATGGCTTTACAGTGAATATGTAGGAAGGCCCTTTGGAAACAGACATTTACTTCTTTCCAGATCCTCACACATGTCACCATTTGCCATTGATGACCCTCCTGCTCCTTTTTTTTGTTTTTTTTTTTTTTCGTTTTCTAGGACTAGTTCAGCCTGTGATATGCTGAATACCCCAAACATATCTAACATCAGGCTACAAAAATTCTCTACCATTTTACCATCATTTTGTCCCCCTGGAGGACAGACAGGAGTTATGACTACAGTAGACTTTTGAAATGGATTAACTCAAGCTCTCATCTGTTGGTGGGAAAATTAAGTAAACTAGTTGCTATAGTTGGGACCCTAAAGGTCTCCCGAAGACCTATATGCTAAAGCTGTGGTCCACAGCCTGTGGCATTGTTTGGTTGGAATCTTTAGGAGGCTAGTTGTGAGGAAGTTGTGTGGCTGAAGCAGGCTGCTGAAGAGATACTGGGATCTCTCCTCCTTCCCTCTCTCAACTTCCAGGCTGCCATACAGTTGTGGAACTTCTGTACCCATTCTGCCTTGTCATAGATGCCAACACAGACCCAGAGCAGTGCCTTGAACCAACTACAAAATCTCTGCAACTATAAGCCAAGCAACTGCCAACTTTCAGTTGTCTGTTATAAGCATCTGTGCTGGGCTCTGAAATAACAGCAGTGAATAAGAAATTGTCAGTGATTTACAAATTTCAATGGTTACAAATGATTGCAAAATTCCTTAAAAATAAAAGGCTTCTCTTCCTCCTTCTCAAACCCACTGTGTCCTGGTTCCACCATTTTCCCCAAATTTGACGCCTGCATATTTTCATGTCCCTTTCTCCTGGTTCAGAGTTGGAGGCCAAAGCTCTGAAGACAGTGCTCAGTGTTCCTGATACTGCCTGATTGTCATGGATTCTGGGAAAGTGAAAGGGTTAATTAAGATAGGCTTTGCTTCAACTGTGAACTCCCCAAATAGAAGGAATGGAGTCAGACATGAATGTGAAGCTATCAGCCTCGGGTTCTCACGCCATCCTGGGATGTTCTTCCAGTTCCTAATCCTACTTCCTCTCAAAACTGCTATCTCTGCTTTTCACTTTGAAGTGATGTTGTACAGAAACAAATAAATAAATAAATTCTTACATTTCTTGTTCATTATTTCTGAAACCCCTTCTGTATGAGCCAGAGTTCTCCACAAAACTAGAACCAACAGGACATAAATACGTGATGTAAGTGTGGAAATACATAAACATTTTCATAAACAGGAAGACTTTATTGGATGATAATCACAGAGGCTGAAAGAACAATCCCATCATGGCCTATTAGCGAGTTGGAATGAGTTACGTAGGTGGCATGGTCTAGCTGGAGAAGACAAAAGGCTCAAAAGCAGAAATGCTAATGATGTGACCTGTGCTCTGAGCCCAAAGGCCAGAAAGTCCCGGGGCTGACTAAGACCTGTGCTGGGGCTCACCGGCCTAGTGATGAGGGAAAGAACAGCTGAAGCAGATGTTTCCTTTCTTTCTCTGCTCACCTGTATTTGATCTCTCAACCCACACTAAATAGACCTTCCTTCCTCAGTTCCTTGACTCTTACACCATCAATCTCTAGAAACTCTTATGAAAATACCCAAAACAAAATGCAAGGGTTTTCAACAAGGAAACTCTAACCCAAAATTCACCAGCCCTTCCTTCCAAAGAGATTTTAACTTCCACTACTTCAAAGACTGCTTCCTACATTTTCTACAGTCTATTTTCAGATTTTGTCATGACTGTCAGACACACTCAATCCAGTTAATTACTCCCTGCCCCACAGAAAATAGTCTTCACTTGATGTCCAAGAAACACCTTATATCCAATAGGCAGACGTCTCTCAGAGTTCTTGCTTTTTCCTTCTATTTTGCTAAGTGTAGATATAGCTTTTTGTCCTTTTGTCCTTTCTTCCCATTGTGCCATGATAATCATACCAAATCCATACCAAGTTCTCAGGTTCATCTGTCCAACTGCTTATTTGATACTTGTTATGAAAATTCCAAGAGGTGAAACATGCCCAAACTAGAAATATTTCCAATTTTTTTCCTCTGGTGGCCTCTGTCTCCTATCTACTGACATGTGTGAACAATTCTTATAATCAGTGTCTGGTAAAGATGTGCATGAGCAGTGGCTGTATAACTGGAACAGGAATTGTTTCTTTGTGGGTCTGACCAGCTTTGGTTCGCACTGCTTTCTGAAGAGTTTTCCGATGTGTTTCTATAAATGGCCGTAGTATGTGGAAATTTCTCTAGTTTGATGTCCTTGCCAACAGTTGGTAAGTTTTGCTCTGCAAATGTCTGCTCATGCTCATTGCTGACATTTACCCATAAAGACTGGAAGCCCCACTGGGTTTCCAGGTTGGAGACTTAGCAAGGACTAAGTTAATTCAATTCACTCTTCTCCTTGAATCTCTGTCACAGTATAGTGTAGGAACTGCATAGCTTTATAGGAAACAAACTGATACATGGAGGATTTCCAGTTAGGAAAACATTCATAGAGCAAAATAGTACCCCTCGAGATATGTCACAAAAGGCATTCACCAAACACTAGGGAATGCTGCAAAACTCTAGAACCTCTTCCAAATGCTCTATGAACACCATGAAGACCCAGAAGCCAGTGATTGAGGGAACTATATAAGAGCATAAGTGGGTTTTGATCATTTTCCTCACTGTATGCATTGCTCAAGAGAACTACCACTCTAGGATAAGGAAAGGAGTAGGTAATGATAAGAATATAGTCTCAGAGGACCTGAAAAGCACAGGCAAACGTCAAAAATAATGACAAAAAGCTTGTTTTCATAAATTTATACACAATTGTATATCAAGAGACACTTAAACTCTGTTAATTACAGCATCTGTACATATTTAATGGTTTACACTTGTTCTCTGTTTTTTAAATTATACATCAGTAAAAGAACTAGAAAGAGGACACCATGCTTTCAGTGTTCTTTGAGGCTGAGCAGAAGCCACGTCAGATCTTCAAGAGACTGGTGGGTCTTGTTTACTCTGGGTAGGAGGTTGAATTTATTCTTAAAAGCAGCTGTAAGCCACCAAGTGACGTCACAGAGACATAGCATAATACATTTGCTTTCTAGAGGTCATTGTAGTTGCAATGTGAAGGACTGACTGGGGAAAGGAAGAGGAGGGTGTGGACCAACCTACAGGAGAATGTCTCATACTGAAACAGCAGAAAGAGAGCTGAGGACTAGAGAGAATACTCAGGAGTGAAGAGTCCTTACTGCTCCGGCACAGGACCCCGGTTAGTCCCCACCACCAAGTGCCATTTCACAATGATTATAACTCCTATTCAGAGAGGAGGTTCCAGCCTCCTCAGGCACCTGTATGTGTGTGTGTGTGTGACACATGTGCAGAGAGAGGGAGAGAGAGAGGGGGAGAGAGAGAGAGAATAAGAGGCGCAGAGGATGTAAAAGTAAAATAAATATTTTTAAAAAGAAAGAGAGTTGACAAGGAAGGACTTGATTGAACTCAGCCTGGAGAAGCATGGAGAATAGGATAGGACTCTGGAGATATTTAGTAAGGTGACTCAACCCACTGAATTTGCTGACAAAGACAGGGAACTCATCAGAAGTGATTAACATGAGCCTTTGCTATAATAGTAATAATTAAACTGTCAAGTCGCCGCTTCCACTGGCTCGGAGAGGTTATGTAATGGAAGTCTTTGTTAACTACAAAGCAGTGTGCACACACAAAGCAGATAATTACCCACAGAACTTGTACCTCCAATGCCGGCATGCCAGAAACAAGCCCTGAGAGTCTAAAAATGAGTCCTCGTTCATTGTGATCAACAGCAGGATAGCACATGTTCTCCTGGACAATGAGCTTACTGTCCGTCCTCAAGTGCTCATTACAATGGAAATTAGTAACACTTGAGTGATTGATGCTGCTGTCTTCCAAACATGCCATGTAGCAAACACTTGCTGCAGCTAAGTAAGTCTGGAATTCACACACTGATGGATGCCAAACATGACTGGCTGCTTTCTGTGAATGGAATAAAGATGGCTGTGTCACCATGTCATCATGTCTGCGTGGGTCCTGAGTAAGATACTTTGTAACTTAGTCTTTCCATGTGAAAATTTTAGCCTGCTATTTATGTTTTAGGCCCTTAAAAAATATTTATGTATTTTATGGGCTCTTTTGGGGGGAAAAGGCGTTCATATCAAATTCAATCTGTAAACAATTCTAGCTCCCCAGGCCATGCCTCAATTTGGGAAAGCAGAAGAAACATGTTCAATTGTTAGTAGAATAGTGAATGAGAACTAAGAAGCCCCCTGTGGCCTTACTGCATCTCCCTCCATATCAAGACCTCTTCTCACACAGTTAAGAATTGTTTCTGTACAGATGACTATTGATCTGCATTGTGAGGAAAGACTGCACATCTAGTCTTAGAAATCATTTAATTTTTTCCTATCCTCACTGCACTGGGATTTTAGGCATACGTACATTTCAGGCCAATGGGCTGCTATGAAATAACCCATAACCTCTTTCATACCACTTTGCTCATTTTCTGCCCTTGGTAAAATAGTCATTATTAACTGCTATAAATTATAAAATCCTTTTTACTCGAGAAAAGTGTGGAGTTTCTTTTTTAACAGATTTAGCACTGATATGACTTCTGGCCTTAGGCAGCACTACTAGTAATTGAATCTGCGTGCTGAAGAGGTAAACCATAGGAATTTTAGAGAAGGAAGCCCGGTGTGCAAAATGGAGTAAGGCAGTTAACACAAAGAGGAAACTCAGTGCTGAGGAACCTTCTGACACCAGCATGTGAATCCTTACAATAGTAGGCCATTGTAAGCCTATGATAGAGAGCTATATAGATGTACATAGACTTGACAGGTAGCAGTCAAGGGAACCAAAGTTAAGGAAAAATCATCTACGGCATCTTTATAGAGCTTTATAGATATGGTGTTGAGGTAATGAAAACTAGTAAAAATCTCTTTTAAGACAAACCAACAACATCTGTCAAAAGTCATTTAAAAGTCATCAAGACACAGAAGACTTTAACTCTAAAGCTTTGAAATTCTGTGAAAAAAAAATTATTTAGGGCCATAAAATATTGCTTAGTAGATAAGAGCCTGAAGACCTGAGTTCAAATTCTGAAAACCCTCATAAAAGCCAAGCATGATCATGTGCTCCTGTAACCTCCATGCTATGGGGAGTGGGGGCAGAAAGATCACCAGGGTTTGCTGGTCACTAGCCCAGCTCCAGGTTCAGTGAGAGATACTGTCTCAATAGAAAGACAGAGAATATGACTGGCTACTTTTTGTGAATGGGATAAAGATAGCTCAGTGTTCTCCTCTGCCCCCCCCCCCCAAAGTGCACATGTGGACATACACATGCCAGAGAGTGCAGACATGCAGACACTCACATACACACACAAAATTTGTACATACCACACATACGCTTGCACAAATGTAGACACAAAAAGTGTTAAACAATGATAATTATATAGTTACTTGTGGAAACAATATGGAACCAGCAACAGAAAAATTTTTAAATGAATTTCAAAGGAGTTTAGAGAAGATAAAATACAATTATTCTAAGAATATCTATTAAACAACCTATTCTGAAACCAATGTAGGCTCTGAGTCTAATATACATGACATCCACTTCTAAGAACTCACAGTAAAGTGGAGAACATAGAAAATTCAACTAATTTCTACAAGAAGAGAAACATTGAAATGGTGGCAGAGACAATTTGTTGGACTGCATGTCAGGCTTAAATCACATTACAGGACAAGTGGGATCCTATGGGATGGTGAAGGATGAGCTTTAAATAAGACAGGCAAAAGAAAATGGAAATAAAACATTTCTCATTTTATAATGGCAAGTAAAATCAGCCCTTCATACAAGATATATACTTCAATCAGAATTATATAAAACCAGACAAGAGAAAAAGCTGGGGGGGGGGGGGAGGATATAAAGAATTAAGTATTAGGATTATCATATGGCTAATATTCTCATTTCATATTTGCCCTTTCTAGATATTCTATTATAAACACATATTGCTTTACTAATGGAAGGAAGACCCAAGGGGTTGTCAGAAGGACTATAAGAAATTCAGAATGTTTATATTTCAGAGGTAACAGTTCAGTCAGTGTCTCAGAAGAAAAACAGGATTACACATTTCCGAGAAGCATTAACATGAATAACATTCCAAGGACATTCACCAACATAGTGGGTCCCATCCCTTAAACATAGCAACAAAACACACAAATGTGCAGCCTGTCACTTAAGTTGTCTGAAAAGTGCAGCTTTATTCAGAATATGATGGTCTCTTGCCTCCACGCCTCTGTGCAGGCCCTGCTTTGCTCAACCTAGAGCCCAATGCAGATACTGCTGTTCACTCTGAGCATTAGCAACTTGATTTGCATAATGCTTTGGAATTTATGAGGCATTTTCCTAAAGTTCTTACTTTTATTCTATTTTCTCAACATCCCTGTGAGGTAGGTAGGACCAATATTACTTTTCTCATTTTACAGTTGAGGAACCTAAGACTTAGATGAAGTTTCTTGCCTCTGGTTACAAAGCTGTAAGTCTCAGAAGTGACGCTGGGACCCAGCCACCTTTCCCACAAAGAGTTTGCTCTGCTGTGTCACAAACACCAAATGACAGTCACCTCTCTCTTGCACACAAGCCAGGCCAGCATCTGTGGGAGCAGAGGAGCTGTCTTATTTTTAATCTGTAATTTAACTGTAATTTAACCCAATACTACCAAAGTTTTAGCACAAACATAGCAGATGCCCAAATGCTGTTGGACCACTGCAGAAAAAGATTATTATGATAAAACTTACAACAAATAAACATATGGTTCCTAAATAAATTGTAATAAAACATCCAAATAAACATGTTCCTTAAAAATACTTCTCAGAAGATGAAATAATATTAATTAGTACCAAAAATTGAAAATTCAAAAAAAAAATGGAAGGTTAGGAAAAATTTAAAAGAAAGTCTTTTAAAACAAAGATTGATATTTGAGTGTAATAATTTCTAATAATTTGTGTATTAGTTTCTTTCCTGATACTTTGGTAAACATCAAGACCAAAGGTAACTTAAGTAAGGAGGAAGGTAGTCTGACTTGTGATTCCAGAGAGACAGATTGTCAGGGCGTAGTGGAAGCATGAAAGCAAGCAGCAGGCATGGCCGGCTGTGAGAGGAGATAAACGCTCAAGGCCCACCTCTGATGATAAACTGCCAACCCCAAGGCTGTACCTCCTAAACCTTCCCCAAAAGCACCAACAGCTGGTGAGCATTTTATCCAAACCACTATAGACTGGAGAGCATTGTGTTAAACAAAATAAGCTAGACTCAGAACAGCCAAAAAAAAAAAAAAAAAAAGACATGTTTTCTGTCATTTGCAGAACATAGATTTGTGTGTGTGTGTGTATTGTGTACGTGTGTGTATATGTGTGTGCGTGTGTGTATGTATGTGTGTGTATGTGTATTGTGTACGTGTGTGTATATGTGTGTGCGTGTGTGTATGTATGTGTGTGTATGTGTATGGGTATGTGTGTGTATGTGTGTGTGTGCATGTGTGTCAGTGTGTCTGTGTGTGTGTGTAAGACAAATTAGAGCAAAGTATCATGACATGTACATATCAAAATGCTGTAATGAAACCCAACATTTTGCATGCTAACTTAAAACATGCATAAAGTAAGTAAACACAAAATTTATCATTAATTTGTCTTATTCCAAAACAATTTTCTATACTAAACTTGATTATTCATTAGTGGGGACAGGGAAGCCTTTGAGACTCATCAAGCATGAGTTAATTCTTGAGACTGCTCCCCTGCCTGCTTCTGAAAAGGAGGCTCATTTTGAACTCCTCAAGGAACACAAGAATACTCTTGCTTTCCTGATGAATGCACAGAGGGGTTTTGTTTAGCTTATTAAGGTAACAGGCAACTATGCCCTAGTGATTTCAGCCACATATTCCCTTTGAAAATTCCCTAATGACATGTTAGGTACCCTGCACATGGATGCCCCCATCGGAATGAGAGTCAGACTGTTGCTCATGGGAATGTTTACTGCTTGGCGTCAGTATAGCATTATCCCTAATCTAATGAAAGAAAATGGTTCTTGTTAAACATAATTTTGTAGATTTCTTTATGGCTGTATACATAGTCTTGCTATATTACTTGGCAATATAGAGAGGAACATTTGTACTAATGGATGAGAAAGGGAAATTTTATGTCTGTGTGCTACTAAGCAAATAATTCTTAAAACTCAGCTGGAAATGATAGCACCACCCTCATTACTGCTGACTAACTTCTACATTTAGGAGGCATCTCTAAATCCATATTACTTTTTTTTTCTAAATGACCTTTGGAAATGATTTCCAATGACTTCAGCCAATTTTAAGCTCAAGGCTTGGTTAGGAAGGTCACTGTGCACTTAGACCAAACACAGATGGATCTGTGCTCCCCACATCAAGGCTTGGCTTCAAGACTTACTATTTATTGTATTTGACCCAGTCTCTGTGCCAACCCAAGCATTTAGATGGGCTTTATTTAAACTTCTTGTGTACTAGTCATGGACTTATGTGTTAGCAAGTAATTTCTTCTTGAACTACAGATGCAAATTGTCCTTAAAGATATATGGCAATAAATAAATAAATGCTTTCAACTTCACATAAGATGAGTCTATGACTTTACCCTGAGGACATGGAAAGTCTACCTTCTCAGGTAGATGGATTTGGACAGCAGCTACCCTTTGTTTACTACATTTTTCCTTCCAAACCCCTTACCATGGGGCAAGAAAAAAGAAAACCATAGCTGGAGTTTCTGTGTAAACACACTTGCTGTAGGTAAACCAAGAACGTGAAGAGGTTGTTTTTGTTTTCACTTTGTTTAGTTTCCCGTAAGAGCCATCAGTCAGATACAGGTGCTCCTCAGAAGGGCCACCTTGTGAGGAATGTCATTTCCTTGCCACCCAGTCTCCTGTCCTCACAGTGCCCTGTCACCACCACACCATACAGCCTTACAGGTGAGCCACACTGAGGCTCTGTATCCTGTGACAGTCCACATCTGTCTCAGAGAAAAACTTCAAAAGTATTCCAAAGACTCATTTTTCAAGGCCTCTAGCCGCACTATCAGAATCAAGGAAGGAGGCCTCTCTCCTCCTCTCAATCCAAGTCTCTCAGATAAGAGCAAAGATACATCCTACGAGTTGGCTATGACCTGAAAGGGCAGCTGAGCTGATCACCAGGACACCTAAATTCACATACATTTTTGCCATTCAAAAGTTTGAGAGCTTGAAACTAACTCCTTTATCCCCTAGATTCGATATTTTGTTGGAAAAAAATGAAATAATAGCATTATTTTGTAAATTCAAGGAAATAAAGCACAGTCTATTCAACTTCTTTTCTGAATAACTGAGAATCTGAAGCTTCAATGAGTCACATGACCACAGCTCTTCTGATACCTGTCTCAGAAAAGGTATTTGAGTGATTGACATCCTGCCTGAGAATGTGCCAGAAGAAAATTATTTTTTGTATTTAGGTTAGCAACCTAATAATTCTGAATAGCTTTCTCTTATCAATGATACCCCATTTCCACCTACTGGTTAGCATAGGTTTGGGGTACAGTGTCGGAGGCCCCTCTACTATACATTGCTGCTAATTAGCTAGCCTTCCCAAACAGGGGTTGCTCCAGAGCACTGGGTCCTCCCTGCTAGGGAAAGGTGACATTTGCCAGGCAATGATGGTAGTTTGTGGAAATGCAAAAGGTAAGCTCTCCCACTGCCAAGTGAATCCTCTTTGGATGTAACTGATGCTCTGTAGAAACCAAGCTAAGCATGAACCTCTTACTCCTCAACTTGCTTGCTGGGCCCACCCTTGACTGGCTTCCACTGGCTTGCCTCTGACATCTGCCTAAGGAACTCCATTGAGTTAAGTAGTGGTGTAAACAAGGAAGAAAGTTTGATAGTCCACCGTAATCATGCTGTCTAAAAACTCATGTTTGCAGCCTTTCTGTGTAACTCTCAGCAGAGTTGCCTGAAGTCAGAGCCTCCTTCTCCTTGTCTCCAGGATTAAAATTAAAATGCCTACTCTACCTACCATGTGATTATTGGGAGAGTCAGATGAAATCATGAATGGTACAAATGTTTGGAACTAGTCAAACACCATGAAAACATTAAAAAAAAAAAAAAAACCTGATTTTTATGCTAAAACTTCTATTTCTAGTTTTGATTTCATGTGCATGGGTGTTTTGCCTGAATGCATGTCTGTGCATCACATGCGCTCCTGGTGCCTGAGGAGACCATAAGAAGGCACTGGAAATGAAATAACATGCGGCTGAAAGCTGCCATGTGTGCTTGGAATTGAACCTGGGTTCTTTGCAAGAGCAGTAGTACTCTTAACCACTGAGGCATCTCTCCAGGCCCCCTCCTCCTCAAATTTTAACCTTGACCTCAAATAACTAATATCTTTTTAGAGAAAATCAACAATCACATTAAAAGATTCCAAAACATCCTTCCTAATTTCTATCCAGCACTACCTTCCTCACATTCTTCTGGGATCTCTCTCCAAAGTTCTGGTTACTGTTTCTAACAGTCCACATGGGCACCAAGAGTAATTAGAAAGTTCTCTGTTTGCTTCTTTCATTTTAACTACTTAGTCTTCCACCCAGGTGAAGAGCATCTCTGCCTATTACTACCTTTGAGTGCCCACCACCCAATTCTTGAATCATGCTTTTTAATTTTATTAACTGCGTATTCTTTCAAGTCAAGCTATGTTAGGTCTCAGCTAAAGAAAAGAGATAGACATCTCTCAATCTGGCATCTATCAGAGCTCTAGCCTTGTGTTTCAAGTGCCATGTGCCATCAGTTCATGAGCTGTTGGCAAGGGACAGCTGCAATGGGAGGCATGGCCCAGATGGCATCTTGATTAGAAACATCTCAATATGTTCAAAAGATCATGGAATGCATGCGAGGTTTTTCGTTTCCGTGAAGCTTTTGTAAAATTCATGATAAGACTCTACATTTAATAAGGGTCTCATTAGGAAGCTCAGCATGAGAATTTGAGAACCTGGGGTCAGGACAATTTGGTTTAATAAGTATTTGTCAAAAAGGCACAAGAGATAAAAGGAATTATAGCACCTCATCCCTGGAGGAAGAAGCAGATGTAAAATCTGTTCATTACATTAGAACTTAAAATACCCAGCATGCTAACAGCCACCTTATGCTGGCTAGGAGTCATAAAGATATTTTCTTTCAAAACATGTCACTAATTCATAGTGTTATAAAGTACTTCAAAATTTCTTTAACTTCTATCCTGACTCTTTGTAGGAATTATGTCTATTTATCCTTGATTCAGCATAGTGATTCCCTTTATCCAAGACTCTCTCCAATATGATGCCTGAAATGTAGGGTAGTACTGAAGATTATTAACAAGTGGGTAACTCATACAGAGTGGATACACGAGGCAAAAACATGTCACTTCCAGTTAAATAGAGAACTACTCATAACAGTATTTAAAACATACAGGTTTTATGAGCTGTTTATTTCCAGAGTTTTCTACTTAATATTTTCAAACCATGGTTGGTAGTTAACAGAAACAGTGGGGAATATAGCATGATGGACAAGGAAAGACTACTATATTCTGTTCATGGACAACTTTACTGTGTTCCTAATTCTCTCAAGTACTGTTCTAGATACTGAGAAGTGGACCGAGCCACTCTCAGCTGTCTGGTTAGAAAATTTCATTCTAATGGGACAAAAAGAAGGACTTACTAAGGAGATACTGGGAGTTGATAAATCCTGGGAGTGAGAGAGTCGTGATGTGGCCACTTGTAGAATTCCCATGCTGCAGTAGATGGCCCCACACAGGAGCACCAACTGGATTTAGTGAGTCATTAAGAAACAAAAAATTGTGTTGATGATGCTGCATGCCTTTAGTACCACAGTTGGGAAGCAGAGGAAGGTGTATCTCTGTGTTGTTGAGAACAGCCTGGTCTACAGAGTAAGTTCCAGGACAGAGAAAGCTATACACAAAAACCCTGTCTCAAAAAAATTATTTTTAAAGAAAGAAAGTTATGAACAAAGTTTGATGGCAGAAATGGGGAGTGGGCGTTTGACCATATTTCATTATATGCGTGTATGAAGGTTTCAATAATAAAAAAAAATTAGAAAGAAAAAGACCATTGGGGCTGGGAAGGTAGGTAACTCAGTCAGTAAATGCTTGCTTTGCACTGACCTAAATCTGCATCCCTCAGAGCACATATAAAAAATCAGACATGGTTACCTGCATGCAGTCCCAGGGAAGGGAGGAGAAGAAATAGGTGGATCTTTGGGGCTTTCTTGCTGGCCAGTCAGAATAGCCTGTTGAGCGAGTTCTAGATGGTGGCTAAGAAACAAATATCTTTGGTCTACACACACACACACACACACACCATTAACAAGAAATTAGATTGTAAACTGTAATAACCATTGAGGAGGTACAGAATGATTCAACCAAGAGAGAGCTCTTTAAGCTGGTTGCTGGAGTAAGGCCTTTCCAGCTGAAGACACTGAGGCTGAGATATGTGAAGGGGAAGGGCTGTGGCTGGGAAGAATTCAGTGTGATCAAATGACCACAAGCCAGTGTAGCCAGAGCTGGTGAACAAGGTATGGGTCATCAAAGGTGAAACTGGAGGAAGGCATAGGATCGTGGGAACAAATACAATTTCACTGCAGAATCATGCTGTGTTTGAAACTAAAACCACACCGTGAAACACACCAAAACAAACCTGAAATCATATCCCATGGCAAGATGTACTGTCACATGGGTGTGCTGCCTCCAGGTCTAATTGAACAATGGAGTCACTCTCCTGCACCTCCCTGACTCCACCTGTGCCCTCCATTAGCCTGCTCTTAATACAGATACTTTTAACAGTAATGTGAAAGCAAGTTGTTTTCCTATCTGGAATCCTGATAGGGTCTTCATGTGATAACCCAAATTCTGTGGTCCCCTCTGACACAGCCATACTATCTCCTTGATGTTCTTAAATACACCAAGATGCTCCTAGTTTAACCCTTTCTCGAGAAAACCACACGATGGGTGCCTTTGCCTTTTTCAGGGGTCCATTTGGTGACACAATCCCAGTGACATCCTGTTTCCTCCTCATTTGTGCCATCATTGCTACCTGATGGCCCTTCTTTTCTATAACACATAATTTTTATAATTAATACAACTGTCATTTCTGCCATCTATTTTCCCTGTTCCCTTTGCAGTCTAGAATAAGCTACAGGTGGTAGAGATCTTCGTGTGTCCAGAGAGTTTTGAGAATTGTTCACCAATAGCTCTTTCCTTCTGCCTAGCAGTGTTTTCCCTGATTATGAGTTCTGGGTGAGATGGTACATTGGCTTTGGCCAATAGAAAAAAAAGGGGGGTGGGGGAATGGATGCCACATGGATGGTACTTTACCCCATCACATTCCCCCTGCTTCCAATATATCACCTCCACTTTTGAGAGATTGTTTGAAGGGTTCAATTACAGTATAATTAACTTGAGCAATATCACCGTGGCAACCTTCCAAGGGCATCTCATATGTCCTTAAAATAAACTTTCATTTCAAGTCACTGGGAGGTTGAGTATATTTTGCTATCATCACACAACCAAGCTTATTTGCTTTCATTTGTTTGATTCTTCACAAGTTACTTACATATGTGTAGCATATGTTTAGCCAGTGCCAAGTAAATTTTCTTCTTTTATTTAATTTTTATTCAGCAAGCTTATACATATGTATGTATGTATGTTAAGGTCAGTGCCAGCATTTAAATGCAAGCTTTATTTCATTGTCTTATTGTGGACTTGGGCATCAACAATAAACACTTTCCATGGGAACTAAACCTTTACTTGTCCTCAGAGAAAACCACTGCATCGACTTACAGTACACTGCAGTCTACTTTCAAAAGAAAGACAGAGACAAACTCCCATGCTCCCCTGTGTTAGTTAGTTCTTCCTGAAACAGCCCTATCACTTCAAAAGAGAAACTACTGCTGCAGGTAAGGTTGGTCATAGAAGGGACAGAAGCTCTGTGAGCTGGGCGCTAGCTATGCGGGCATGCAGATAGTGATAGGAACGAGGCCCTGGCAGCAGGGATCGCACTAAACCACATAAGCACACAAGCAGAGACAGTCTGGCACATTAAAAGGAGTATACATGGCTGTGGTTTAAAGCCAAGCTATTGCACCTCCTCACTTGAAGAATGGCCTGTGTTTGTGCTACTGGCTCTGCTACCTCAGACATCTGCATTCCTCAGTTTCCTCATTTGTAAATCAACAGTACTACTAGATAGACTTATTGACAAGACTGGATGCATCTGTTGCTCTGGCATTGGGGCAGAGCCTTAGAAATAGTAGCTTCCATTTGGAAAAAAGAGGATTGAGAACTGGGCCTAGCTCAGACCCCCAAAATTTTAATCCTGAGATGATGCTGTCTATACAAGCAAAATTAATTCCCACTGTCAGCTAAAGGATTGATCAAAAAGCTGTGTTTGAGAATATTAAGATTACAATATTGAAAGCAGCAGACATAAGGAAGTTATGGGTTTGTTGTTGTTGTTTGCTCGGTAAAATGCTTGCTGTCGGAGAACCTGAGTCTCCTGTAACCTGAGAACTCATGTAAAAAGGCAGGCATGGACTAGCACACCTATAATCTCAGAACAGGAGAAGTGGAGCCAGGAGGATTCCTGAGGCTTGTCAGCCATCCAGCCTAGACTAAGCAGCAAGCTCCAGGTCCCAGTGAGAGACCAGCTCTCAAAAAACAAGATGAATGACTCCTGAGAAACCACCACCTGAGGTTGACTTCTGAACCCCACATGTACCTGCATAAACAGGAACAGGTACACACGTGTGCATGTACATAAGAATTGTGAACACACATCATAGAGCGATGGTACAAAGCTTTGGAGGATTCCAGGAGGGTAGGAAAGCACAGAAGTTTTTTGCCCTAAAACTTTCACATCAAGCAACTGAGAAGCAAGATGGCCAGGCCAGATGAAAGACGCAGAGCAGGCGGACAGATTTTAGTGGAAACATGGCAAATTCTATTTTAGACACGAACTCACTTAAGGTCAAGCTACTTAGACGAGAATTGGATATAGTAAGCAGGGGCCTAATGAATTTAAGGCTGAGCTGAGAGTCTCTCCCAAACAGTTTATAGCTTATCTGCTCTCCCTGTGCTCTGCAGCGCTTATTTATAATGTATTCTCTTCACTGCACTCCTGGAACGTCATTATATAACCTATCTATGTGTCACTGTCCCTCTCTTCTCTCTCCACATAAGCTCTACAGGAACTGGGATCTTCTCTCTTAGACACTGCTGAATGTCAGAGCCCAGAAAAGCCCCCACCCCTACCCCACCCCCATCCGTCACCTCCACGCTCTGCATGAGCGCCCACCCCACTCCCACCCCCACCCCCACCTTCACCCCACCTCCACCCTCTGCATGAGCCCTCACCCCACTCCCACCCCCACCCCCACCTTCACCCTCTGCATGAGCGCCCACCCCACCCCCACCTTCACCCCACCTACACCCTCTGCATGAGCCCTCACCCCACCCCACCCCCTCACCCCCTTTATATGCTTTTGAGAACTATTTCTAGGATAGTTTTTTAAAAAATCTTGGAAACATAGCTGTCAAATATATACTCACAACCAAAGGATATATTAGATTTTTGTTAGTTGTGTATTAGGGAAGAAGAAAGGAAAACTAGGGAAAGACTGTTAGATAGCAAATCATGTTGAAATACGATCAGTCAACATGTATTAAAGGTGCGTGGGAAACTCATAATAAAATCATTTATTTTGTATGATTAATTTGCACTGGAAATTTTTTAAAATATAAAGCTGTATAAATTCCAATAATGATAGAAGGTGGATGGATCAATGTTGAGCTGAAACATGAACAAATTCTGTGCAATTGCAGAAGTTAGGGGTGGAAGGAACATGATCCTACATTAGTACCAGAGGCAAAGCCAGCAAGGGTGCATGCGAGTGTAGCTCAGCTTCCCCTGTGAATATTCATAGTGTCATATTCTAAAGCAGAAGATAAGAAGTAGAAAAAAACGATACATCATCAGGACTGAGGAGATGCTTCTGTGAGTCACACAGGGCTGGCACGAGGATCTGAGTTCCAATCCCCAGAACCCATGGAAAACACCTGCCTCCAACACTCTGGGATGGAGAGGGACTGTTGGAGCTGCAGGTTCTGTGAAACTTTGTCTCAAGTGTACAAAGTACAGACTATGAAAGTGGGACACCTGATCAGAAAGTGTCTGGCTTGCGTAAGCATGGGTGAACATATCTGCACATATGTATAAATAAGCCATACAGATAACTCACATGCAGAGAGAGATGGGGGAGGGATCAAGATCATTCTCACCTATGTACTTTGAAGTTAGCTAGAGAGATCCTATCTCTAAATAAACAAACCATAAAGCATTAGAAGAAAATGTTTCATATTTTTAGATGATGGAATTAAAATTGACACAATCTGACATACAGATATCTAACTTCACTATTCTGCCATAAAAGCATAATAAATAAAAAGGGAGATGTGTGGAAAATGGGCAGTTTATAGAAAGAAATACAAGTGACTAGCAATCATAAATGAATATACTTGAATCATAATTTTTAAAGCCAATAAACATCAAAATGATGGCCACAGTTTCAAAGCTTGATAATGCTAAAAACCAGAGAATGTAGTATTAAGTTTCTGGCCTGGACTTTCAGGCCTATGCCTGAGGTTCTGACCCGCAGACTTGCAGGCCTGCAGAAACACATACACTTACATTAATTTTACAACTCATTGACCTAGGGCCCAGGCATATAACTTGCTAACTGTTTCATCTTAACCCATGATTCTTATCTTCTTCAGTCATGCAACTCAGTACCTTTTCTCAGAGCAGCATTGTTGTTCTCTGCATCTGCTGGCTTCTCTGGCTTCTCTGTAGCATCCCTGCTCTGCTCTCCCTGTTCCCAGAGTTTTCTTAGTCTGGTAGCCCTGCCCACACTTCCTGTCTGCCTTCAACTAATCAGCATTTTTATTAGACCAGTATGTGGGACAATTATTTACTATGGAACAGAACACAAGAGAATGTGGCTAGTACAGCAAATACTCACATATTCTTGGTAGAAGTGTTAATTGTGTAGCCTTTTATGTGGTCATTTTGTAATAACTAAAAATTTAAAAATGCATACCATTTGTTCAAGTAATTCTGAGTCTGAGGATTTAGCCTACAAAGTATACTGTGTAAATCAAAAGTACACGTTGTGTTTATTGACAAACTTCTTATAATAAAAATTTCTAAGCACACAACAATAGTTATATGCTTTAAAACATAGAACTTAAGTGAAATTGGATAGGATTCAGTTAACCATGATGAGTTCAATCTCAATGAGTATAGATGAGATGCCTAGCCATATGCTGTTAAATGGAAGAAACTGTTGCTGAACATCACACACAGTTAAAGGCACGAAAATAAAGGCACAAAGACGATGGAGAAATCCTTGTACAGTGTCTGTGCTAGAAGCTCTCAGATGCTCTATAGGGGTTGTTAGCTGTGGCTGACCCTGAGGACTAAGGCTGGTCTTAAGGATTTTAATGTTCCTTTTCAATTCAGAGATTTTATGCTCCCTGGATGCTGAAATACTTCTCTCATAGTGAGTCTGAGAACTTAAAGAATTTTGGTTAAAAGAATAGAGTCCCTAATATTTCACTTACACCCTGATGACCCATCCCCCAAAAAGTGTAGCTACAATGTTTGTCCAGTAATTCCTAAAACTGCAAAGAGATATCCTTGGGTTCACTTAAGACATTTATCAGAGGAACAGTAAAGTCTGTTTTCAGAATGCCTTCTGCCTCTGTGGGAACCTCTGTGAAGTTTATTAGAGAGGTATAATTAATGTCTTATTTTTTATCACCAGTGAACATCAAAGATCAGCCCCAAAAAGATCTGAAATGCCAAAATGATTTGTGTGCCTCTAGATAGCCAACTTTTCTTCATGAGTTCAGTTGATGGCAACTCAGAACCCTTTCCACCTCCATATGGGACCTGGGAAACTGACAAGACAGCTGAGAAGCCCTGCCAAGACAGGTGGGTCTGTGGCTAATTTGTAAGAAGGCCAATTATAAGCTGTCTCATGGCCAGCACACGTACATGTGCACACAATATGAAGTGCTCTGGGAAAGATTGGAAGCCAGTACCAGGATTTCATGGAGAGCATTGTTGAATTGAGAAGGACCATATCCATTATTAATGCCCCTGCCTTGTTTCAAAAGAATTTAAGACAAGAGAGATAAAAATTTAAAAATCTCCAAATAACTAGATTTCTCTTTTCAACTTAAAATGATGCATATTTCTGTTTTGGAATTTTAAACAACAATACCATGTTTTTAAAAGCCTCTGCTCCTCTGTGCTGTGCCTGGTCTCGCGCAAGGATTCAGTAGACATATCTTTAGGCGGATGAAAGAGTCCTGACTACTGCAGTAATGTCCTTGATTTGTGTGATGATGCTGCCACATAAATTACATTTCTCATTGAAAAAGTATTCCACCTTTGGAACTTATCCCAAAAAATATATATAAAAAAAATATGAGCAAATTATCTTAACTAAGCTTTCTCACCTTCAGTGATCAATGAGGTCTGTTCATTGGAAATGAGCTTGTGGTGCCACTAGTTGGTAGAGTGTAGTTCACCATGCACGAGGCCCTGGGTTAATCCCCAGCACCACACAGACTAAGTGGACTGTATCAAGCCTAAAATTGCAATAGTCCAGAGGTGAATACTGAAGAATCAGTTCAAGATTATCTTGTGATACAAGGAAAGTCGAAGGTCATCCTGGGCTAAAGACCTGAAGAGAAGAAGAGAAGAGAAGAGAGCGGGAAGACAGGCAAGAGAAACGAAATGTCTGACACTTCAGAAAGAAGCACAAACAGTTGTGAATATTAAAATAGCATTATGAATACAATTTTACCCCCTACAGAGTTAGAAAATCTCACCAAGGTTGGTCCTATGTATGTCTACTCTGTTTAAACTGTAAGTCTCATCTCATTGGCTGTCAGAGTTTCAGGGAACTTTTTTTTCCACTTCAGTCTTTATCACTTCTCCTACTGTGGGGGGTTTCCTCTTTGGGTCTCTCACTAGCTGCCAGTTCACCATAAGATACTTTAATTTTATGTATTTATTCAGTATCTGATTGTATATGTGGATATATCGATATACATGTGTGTATATGTGTATATACATATATAATCATAGATGTGATCTTCTTACTATTGAATCTACAGTTATTTTTATTGTATTAATAAAAAGACAAAAAGCACATACTAAGGTCTCCTTGACACTCATTACTTATTCATCCTTCATAGTGACACCATGAAATATACTACATTATTATCCACATACCTCTGATTTGTAGTTTGTGCCTTAGGGATGATACCTTCCACATGCTAGAACATCTAGTGAGTGACAGATCCAGCCCTTTGGCTGAGGTGATGCCAACGTCTCTGCTTCAGGCAAGGGTCAAAGTAAGGTTGAACTAAGCCACGTTGGTTTGCTGCCCAGGAGTACTGGTCTATTAAAAGCACAGACCAGGACCAAAGTAAACCAATAGCATGCTATTAGCTCACTCAGGTTTCTACACACAAATTTTCACGTACTTATAAAAGCAGTAGACAACTCTCCCAAGTGGAAATCAACCTCCCACAAATGCCCGTGTCACAGCCGTAAGGGGTAATATTGTGAAAGAGTCTAAAGCTGGGCAGTACAGCTTCAGGCAATGCTCCTCATGCAGGTGACACTCACTTGAGATTTGCAATCTGGTTGTAGTCAGATAAAATCATAAGTCCAGGTAACCTATGGTCCAGAGCTCCTCACTGGGAAAGAGTGGTTCCTCCTAGTAAGTTGGAAACATCTTCCCCAAAAGATGTTTACTTTGGACAACTTTAGTAATGAAAGAAAATAAAGTTACTATTCTAAACATAAACAAGGAAGGGGGTCTCTTCAAAACTCCTGTCAGCCTGACCTAGCTTTTCTTGGGACCATTAGGCAGAGTCCCAGTTCCCTCCATCCCTCTGTATTTGTTTGTCTTATCCTATCTTCCTTGTCTCACTGTTTACTGATCTTTCTACCACTTTATTGAGAAACCCCACAGCTCTCAGCCTTCCTCTAGCTTTGCTCTGAAAAAGCACAGCTCAGTGCTTCTCTTCGAAAAACACACTGTGTTCCACCCTTCTCCAAGCACAGCACACAAGGAATATGGGGGTATTTATGTGATACACATAGTAAACAGACAGGTCTGCCAGAGGATGGGGACCACAGGCTTAGGTCTCCCCAGCCCTTACTGGCAGACCCAGCGGCTGTAAACATCTTGTCTGTTCACTCTCCAGGCACCCACCTAACAAATTCTGCCATGAGAGCATGAGTTACCATGACTGACATCTAGGCTCAGATTTGATTTTTCTCACTTAGTGTGAATAGATAAGAAAAATAAAATACAAATAAACAATGTGTATGGAAATGAAAGGAAAAAATAAACTTGAAATCTAAAATGTTATCATTTGGTTCTGAAAGTAGGAAAATATATCTTCTGACCTCTTCTCTATGGGTCAAGGACAAAGAGGTGACTCAGCCTCACCCAGGTATCCAATGGGTGGTCCAGCATGAAAGCACATGCTGTACAATTGGTAGCTTTTAAGGTCATTTACTGTAGCCCACAAGAAAGAGGTGCCTCTGAATACATCAGTGAATCACTGCAGAGACTTTTTGGTCGAGGTAAAAGGGAACAGTAAGATAAAATAAATAATGTGGATTTAGATTTAGTCTCCAGGTTTTCGTCACTTCAGAAATGTGAAGTTTGTGTTGATTCCACCATGCTCTCACTACTGGTAGTATTTCTTAGGCTTAATGAACTTTTGGGTTCGAAGTTTACATAATGTGCTCTTTTCTCCAAGCTAGAAGGTTGCTGCTCCTGATACACATATCTAGGTTACACAGTCATGTCCCCTGTAAGTGGTGGGGTGGGGGGAATGTTGGTTAGTGAGAGAGATAATAACCAGGATGGTGATGCCTCCATGGGCTGAACACTTACAATATGCCATGTGCTGTGCCAAACGAGATCCATGCATTACCTCGTTTTGTTCTTTCTTTCTAAAACTGAGTAAGAGTTATTCAATTCACACCTCTGTTTTAAAGGAAGAAGTCAAGACTCAAGCAGCTACATAAAGTCTCTGAAGTTACACTTCTCATCCTGAAATCAAGACTGCATTGTTATTTTGGGTGGGGGGTTCAGTGTGCATAAGCCATCACACTCCAGCTTATCCAGAAGACAAGCTCAGTGTTATCTCCAGAAACCATCCACCTTATTTTCTGAGACATGATCTTTCACGGGACCCAGTGCTGACCAATCAGGCTAGTCTGGCTGGCCTGTCAGCCCAAGAGATCTGCCAGTCTCTACTTCTATCACTACAGGACACATAAGCTTTAAATTGAAACAGATGCTTCTGTTTAGAAAATCACATAAAAAGTTGCTTTGCTTTTCTGTAATGTTCTTTTAAAATACAAACTTGAACTGAGCTGCCCAGAATCCTCCAGTTCTGTGAAGATTTTTCATTTGAACAGATGGGGGAGCTTGTAGGCAGCTGATACCTTGTTTCTCGTATTCTTAAAAGTTGGCCCAACAGCTCAGTGACAAAAATTAGCACTAGTTTTGGTGATCAGTCCTGCTGAGGATTTAAAATAAAATGTAGAGTTCAGGACATGTAACAATTCCACCATGCTACACTAAGAGTGCACTCCAGACGGAGAGATGACCAAGCAGCCCATGGACAATAATGTCCCAAGAAGTAGTAGATCACTGGGTCTTCCACTCAATGCTTTGGGCAGTGAGATTTTTATCTAGTAGTCAACTCTTGAGACCACAGAAGGAGCACTATATTTAGAGTCAGACTGAGTTTGAATCTGGTTCCATGAGATTTTATTTGCTTCAGATCCTCTTTGTGCTCAGAGTAGTGCTTGGAACATTACATACTTTCAACATTTTTTCAATGAATGAATGAATGAATGAATGAGCAAACAAATTAATAAAATACTTTTTGAAGCCTCAACTTTCTCATCTAAGTAATGGTGTCAGGAAACATCCATTTTGGAGCTTCAAATACTCTTAAGACTATATAACCAATTATTTTCCTCCTGCTGTGGTCCCTATCACTAATGATTGCTGGAAGTCTAACATGTGTGGCACTACCAAACACCTGCCAGACTCCTGTATGAATATTCTTCCAAAAATGACTTTATCTCTCAGTCCCCAAAGGAAACATCACTCCCACATACAAACACACACACACACACACACACACACACACACACACACACACACACACACACACATAAAAAATCACTGCCAAGCTGGGCTTCAGCTGCCCCACATCAAAGCCAGTGTTCCAAGACAGCAGTCTCGCCCCATTTGAGATGAATGGTTATTTACAAATGATTGTTTCCCAAATGTAGGGAAGAATTTGAAAGACCAGAAGATTATACATTACCCTCAAGTGAGTAAGATGAGAGTGGTCCTCACCACCGGCTGTGCAGGAACCAGAAATGAAGTACTCTCTAAAGATCTTTAAGGAGAGAGTATCTCTGTAAGGACCTTAGATAGCAGAGCCTTTGAGACATTTCTCTCCATACCCACCATGATACTGACCTTCAATCCCCCAATTCCTGCATCTTCTTCATCTTGTCATATTGCTAAGGCAGACATCAATCTAGAGTTGTCCATTTCTCTGTCTTCTAGTCCATGAGGCGGAACCATTCAAGCTTTCCTTTTCCTGGTGTCCAGATGAGGGCCAACACATAGGGACTTTCAGTGCTTTGAAAGTTTAAATAAATGAATCAATTAATGTAGAGTGAATTTACACATAAATGCAAAGATGGAATGGTATTTTTGAAGCCTTAGCTATGCCGTATGAGCCAACAGAAAGATAATTTCTTTGCATAAATGTTGTATATCTATTTATTAGAAAAAATGTTTTATTTTTTAAGGCAGATAAACTTAAAAGTTACTATCGCTTCCCTCTCCATAGGTGTTAAAGTATGCCTCATCTGAATTCTTCATATTTAATTATATGGTCATATGTGCTTCTTAAAACATACTAATTGAACCCACTGTGAGAGGACAATGCTGATATATTCTATAGTGTCACAAACAGATTCAATCTTATTGTTTGTAGAAGGAGTCAATGTTGTGCCTTTCCAGTCCTGTCAAGGAAGGCAGAAATGAAGTGATATAGGCTCAGAAGTGGGAGGTTGCCATCACCACCTCCTAGCCGAGCGATTGTCTGCATGCTCCCTTTGTTACCTGCATGGCCTCCTGTCACTCTGTGTTGGCCTGAGATGAGTCTAGCATGGTAGCTATGCTCTGTAACTGCTTGCTGAGCACCGGCCATAGCTGCCCTTGTTTTACAATTTAGTTACCAACACATAAACAAAGTGAAAGACAAATTAGGAAAGATATATGGCAGGTGAAATGTAAGAGCACACAGAAAGACTCTCTTAGAAAAGGAAGCCAGAAGAATGGACAAGAGAATGCCCGTGCACCATAAGAATACTATAATATTCCAAGTTTTCCAGCAAAACAATGAAGTCACAGCACTGGAATTATTAAAATATTAAATATTTTCCTCTTAAAAATAGAGGAAACTTTTTAAACATAGTGTTGATAAGAATAGTGGGAAATGACATTATTAATGTTCTTGGTGTTAGTTTTAGACATCGAGTCAAGCTCTCTAACCCATCAATTTCACTTCCAGGAGTCTATGCTAAGAAGGTTAATGTGAATGAACATCGTTATCCTCTATGCTCCATCTGACAGAACTCAAACTAAATGATATAAATGCTCCTAAAATAAATTATTTTAAGATTTGATTTATTAAGCAAGTTGACACTGTTTTGTAGTAGTAAGTTTCTGGCACAGCCTTTCCGGCCTAGCCCTGAGGTTCTGACCCACAGACCAGCAGATCCACAGAAACACACATTAATTGTATGCTGATCAGCGTAGGTCCAGGCATATAACTAGCTAACTCTCTACTCTTAAACTAACCCATGACTCTGATCTTGTTCAGCCATGCAGCTCAGTACCTTTTCCCCAGCAGCATTTCAACTTATTTCCTCTGCATCTGCTGGCGTCTCATCTCATCATCTCATCTCATGTCATCTCATGTCATCTCACTGGTCTATCTCTGGCTTCTCTGCTCTGTTCTTCCTGTTCCCAGAGTTTTCCCAGTCTGGTACCTCTGCCCACACTTCCTGTCTTCCTTCAACCAATCAGCATTTTTATTAAACCAGTAGGTGGGACAATTATTTACAAAGTAGCAACATATTCCCACTACACTGTTTAGTTTTTCAAAATAATACAGAGCCAGGAAAGATGATTCAAATTCTAACTCCAATACTCCAAAGGCTGAGTTACAGGAATTTCCCTGAGTCCCAGGCCATCCTAGGATATATATTAAATTCAAGATCAGCCTTTCTTACAGACCAGACTGGGTCTCAAAAAATAAATAAATAAAAATAAAATAATATAAAATGTAAAATAATGTGAAGTAAGAATACTTAGTGACATGCAAACATTGTAAAGTGAATGAAAATGTTTACAAACTGTATCCATTAAGATGATACATTTTTGTAAAGTAAAATTAAGATATATTAGAATATACCATAAATATTACCCATTTGTCTTGATAAAACTTGCTTTGAAATTGCATAATAAATGAGGCTGGTTGCTTTATAAAGATATTTATTTGGCTTATAATTTTGATGACTAACATGTCCAAAGAACATGAGAATCCTCACACCAAGGTAGAGAAAAAAGGAAAATTAGCCAGCCCTGTGCAGAAGGGTTAAGCCCAGGCCATAGCTGTTACTTTCTTACAACCCACTTTAGTCAGAACTGCACAAGATCAGAGTAATCTTTTCCAAGGCCCAAGCAACCAGTGGCTTATCTAATTTTCAGTAGGCCTCACCCCTTAGTATTCCCACAGGTACCCCAACATTGACTCACTGTGGGCCAGCCTTCCAACATAGGAACTAGCGGGAGAGTAACTCCAGCTGTACCCTAACCATGGCATAAAGTATGCCAGTGGGAGTCAGGATAACAAATAGTTAGTTGTTGATTACTTTCATCTGTAGCTTCTAAACTCTTCACAACAAATAAATTGACTTAATAATAAATAAAATAAGAGGGTAGTAAAGTCATGCTGAATGCATATGTCAATTCAATTTTTCTATTTATTTTTAAATGTAATCTTCTTCATTACAATATAACAGAACTCATTATTAAAAATAGAATGTGGAAAGAAGCAAAAAGAAAAAAATTATTCCTGAATTTTGTGGTGGGATTCAGGTGTCAGCTGATAAGGTCTGAAGACGCTTATCCAGGGTCCCGGGCTCCTGAAAGAAACACTAAGGAAAGGCAGCTGGCTTGGGCTAGTGGTTAGGATCCTGCGGTCTCACTGTTGTGGCCTCGGTTCGATTCCTGGAAAGAGAACAAGAAAAAAATAAAATAGAAGAGAGATAGAATGGGGCTCCAAGATACCAGCAGCCTTTATGAATGGGGTTGGCCACTCCCCCTTCAGGAGCCCAGGACCCTGGATAAGCATCTTTGGACCTTATCAGCTGATACCTGAATCCCACCACAGAATCTATTACCTTTTTAGATATATGTAAGGTTTTCCATGAAAATGCATATGTTTCTATTTGTGCCCTTGGGATCATTTTTCAACTGGTCCCATGAAAGGCACACTGCACAGCTCTTCTGCGGCTTCTCTACCCAGCTCTTTACTGAGAGCTTCATCGTGCTTGTTCTCAGATTTATTCTTCCTCAGCCTAGAACACATATACAGATCTGGCTTTGTATATACCCTTTGAGATCTCTCTAGAATAGGCCTTAGGAGCGAATCCATATTTTACTTTTGACCTTTGTAAGAACTCTAAATCAAAGGAAAAAATTGAGTTCAGCAATTACAATTTTAGTAAAGTGAATACCAGTGACAGGAAGGCAAAGTTAGACCCTCTTTGAGTAAACTCTACAGCTAAATAATTGGAGATCTACATTCCTGGGGAGAACTCACTGAGACTGGGGGCTCTCCGCTCCTCTTCTGGTTCCCAAAGCTACCTCATAATCCTGCACGGGACCGCTTCCTATTTAGCAAGCCTAAAGTTTAGGGATTCTAGCTTCTGAACCCCTCCCCTTGTTCCTGCTCTCTGAGCACTATTCAGTCTTCAACTTCATGGGCCATTTCACATTTTCCCAATCTTCAGCCACTTTACTTCCACATCTAGCTTGGAGCTTCCTCAGAAGCTCTGAGCCTCTGGAACCCTGCCATAGGAAAGTACCCCATCATGTTCATGGATGCCATTTTGAAATTGTCTTCTCCAATAGGAGCTGGACTCTGCACTGTCACACACCTAGTCCTATTTCTGTTAGCCCAACTGTTAGATCCCTCTTGGAAGTCTCACTCATGTTCTCAGTAGACTGCCTTGCTCCAGCATGGGGTATATTTTCTCAGGTTATTCCACAACCTTTACTCTCTTGTCTTCCCATGTTAGGGGATGCTACACTCCTTTTCCTGCTCAAAGCACATCTATGCCATATCCATATTGGCCAAAGTTGCAAGATTTCTTAGGAGTCAATTTCTATCAAGTCCGAGATAGCAAAAACAAACCAAAGGATCTTTTCCAAATAAAGTATGGTGAGATAACGTGTTTACTGGGCTTACTTAGAAGAATGTGGTCTCGAGCAGCTGAATCACTGAAAAGTCCCCTGTGCAACTTAAGAGTAATTATACCATCAAAGAATGAGCCTTCACCCAGCATTTATTTTAAGTTCTTTATTTTGTTTTGTATTTTTTTGTTTGTTTAGGAATTTAAACAGCTTCTTTTTAGTCTCCAGTTTAGGATTCAAGTTCTATACTTTACGTGTTCACCAAGCTTGCTCAAATTCATTCAAAATTCACAGCTCTGTGGCAAGATATCTGCTAAGAAGCCTCACTCCTAGAGTGGTCTCTCTGTGAGATCCACACCAACCCTTCCCCATTAAAATAAACAAACTAAAAGAATAAACTAATTTATCTCTAGTTTATTCTTTCTGCAAACATAACCAAATGGACATACAAGGTCTTATCTCAGAAAGGTCACCTTGCCTTACTCTCTATCTTTTATTTACTTATTTGTGTGAGTATGTATATACATGCCAATGCACACATACCATGGCACACATGGGAAGTCAGAGAATAACTTGTGGAATTTGGCTTATTCTATCCACCATGTGAATACCAGGGATGGAACTGTGGTGGTCAGCCTTGGTGTCAAGCACTGGTATCTGCCCACTCTATCTTTTAATAAACAGTTCTCCCATGAGAACCTATGCTTGAGTTATTCTTTGTGTTCTTTGCTATTATTAATAATGAAATCATGCCTACACTTTTGAGGGTGAACTAGGAGTTGAAAGGTTATCCAAGGAACAAATTCAAAAGCAGTTTTATTTAAATTCTCAAAATTTCTCTCAGCAGTCATGGGAGAATCACTTCCTGGTTTCCTTCTACCCATAACACCACACCCTTGTTAATGTTCTCCTACCTTCCTGGCCATACTTCCTCTTGCCTTTCTGGATTTCTCTTCCTCTGGTCACAGCTCTGCTTTCTTCCTTCTCATATACTCCATTCTTGCCGAATAATATCCCTCATGGCTGATCTCAATAATCCCCAGTTCTATAATAACATCTACACCTGCATTTAAATCCAGACAGCTCCCTTAAGATTCACAGTCACATGTCCATCTACCTGCCCAGTATGTCTATCATTAGAAGCCCTGAAAGTTCTGAAGCAACACAGACAGTAGTCTCTTTGCCTTCCTCCCTGCTCCTTGAACAACATCAGTCACCCAAACACTCAGCACAGCTCCAACCTTCAAGCTGTACTTACTTCTCTCTTTCACTTCCCTACTAAATCAGTTATACACACACACACACACACACACACACACACACACACACACACACACACACACACACAAGCACACAGAGATTAATGTCCTTTATCCTCTATCAAAAACTTCACACCTCCTCAAGGATGTTGCATGGTCTTCTAGCTGTTTCCATCTCAATTCTTCAGAAAATCATCTCATTGCAACTCTTGTAGTGAGATTTCCAAAGATGTATAAATAATATTAAGAACACTTACTACTTAAAGTATTGAATCTACATTTACACTCACTGGTGAGTATTTAATCAGTAAAAAGTGGTCTGGATCTCATTCATTGTCTAATATGTGTGAAAGAACTCTATGTAAGAATTGAACATGAGAAGTAGTTTTCATTCTTTCTGAAGCAGGCCTTTCTTAGGGTTGGTATTAGTAGAGAGACAGCAGTTCTATCTGGTTATTTGAACCAAGAATCAACAATATGCTAATATGAATAGCTTTTTGCATAGCAATTTTTTTTCTATCAGAAGAAAAAGGAAATTTAGCATTAGTAGTGAGTTTAATCAAAGCAAAGAGAAAGGAGCTTCTGGTTGTACGAGACTGTGATTAGTGGTTCAAGCAACCAAAACATTATTAATCCAAACTTTGTTAAGAAAGAATGATGGATAAGGCCAGACAATGAAGAAAAGAAATTACCACCCCAATTCTTTGTTTAAATGTCAAGTTACAGTGAAACAAACTCTAGAAGAATTAGTATACTTTCACCTACAGCATTTAAAATGAAAATTACATAAATTATCTAACAAGTCATTTATAAAATTGTTGAGTGCAGGTTTAGGATGTAACTTAGTAGGTACAACACTTGCCTGGCATGGCCCTGAGTTTAACCCCAGTGCTGCATAAACAGGACATGTTGTTATACACCTGTATTTCCCAGAACTCAAGGTAAAGGAAGCAGGGTCAACATTTAAGATTATCCCCTATTTTACCTAGCACCTTTAAAGACACCCTGGGCTAGAATCTCTGACTTAATAATAATAATAATAATAATAATAATAATAATAATAATAATAATAATAAATAATAATAATAATAATAATAATAATTGCGTTCAGCCAGTGAGATGGGTCAGCATGTGAAGTGGCTTACCACAAAACCTGATGTGACTTGAGTTCCATCTCTCCAGATCCACAGGACAGGAAGAGACATTCAGCCCCTGAAATCTGGAAAGCTGTCTCCTGACCTCCAGACATGCTCGAGTTCACACATATGCACACACACACATACACACACACAGACACACACAAACACAGAATAATTGGTTTCATAGCAACAAACAAATTTGACTATGCATGTATTTTTTTCCAAATAGAAGTTTTAAGAAAATCACTCTATCACCACTGTGATACCAAGCACACTCAATAAATAAAAACAACTACTCTAAAAATTTCAAAAGACTTCTTTCCAAACAGTAAAACTGAGCTTTGTGTTTATCAGTGTTGAATAAGCTCTCAGTTTTAATGGCAAAAGACAAGTAGGAGTCTTGTGACTATCACTCTGTGGTTCTCCATGAATGACATTCAAGTTTGTTATTTCTACCCTTTTCTCACAGATTCCTACACAAAATTTATGTGATGACATCCCATCCAAAAAGCCACCCTACCTCCATCCCAATATGGAGATAGATCAATTACTTATGACTTCTGAAATGTAAAGTAAGCAAACAAATAGAAAATGCATTTAAAATTTATAGAAATTATGTAAATGCCTCAAAATTGTGAGTCTATCCATTCATACTGGGATTGTATAGGAAATTATCTACTAGGTTGAATCTGGAAAAGAAAACCATATGGAACCAACCAAAGGTGGCTACTTATATTTGGTCTCTGCTGCTTGAACTACAAGCCCATGATGTATTTTAGGTTTGTCCAGTGATCCTTTGGGAAGATCACTGAACTAGTCACAGTCTTCAATTTTCTCTTCTAATTATATTAGCCTACACTAGCCAAACAAACTCTCTGAGGGTGTACTGTTACTGTATCTGTCAGGTTGGAAGAGCATGGTAGAGTGACCAATAATCACTGATGAATAACCTTTGAAATTAAGTCCAGCTTTATGTGGATGAGTGTTATATGGGTTTATGTAACACAGATAATTTAAAAAACTAAAATACCCACAGATCATGTCTATGGTCCTTAGGAGTCTAAATATGAGTTTCCTAGAAAATTGGGAGTATAGTATCCTTGTCTCAACTGGCTTCCCCCACAGGAATGAAGAGAATAACATCTTTCTTTTTCCTTTTCTTTTTATATTTACTTATTTGTTGTGTATGGGGATGTTTGTACATGTATACACATGCCATAGAACATGTGTGCGAGTGTGTGTGAAGGTCAGAGGAAGCCTTTAGGAGTAGGTTTTCTCTGTTTACCATGTGGGATCCAGGGCTGGAACTCATGTCATCAGACTTGGCAACAAGTTCCTCTACCTCCTGAGTGATCTCACCAGCCCCAGAGTGACATTCCTTATTCTGAACTACTTAGCAATCTGGGAAACAGAGGTCATGTACAGAACTGGGATTCTTGTCTATGTTTGCATACCTTACTGAGAGTGGAATTCCAAATGTGTTGGTTGTTTCTTATGTGGCTAAGCTAAAGTTCTTGACTATTTGTCAACCATTTAAATTTGTGTGATTTTTTTTCTCCCTTTCACATTAAAGATTAATTATAGTTTGAACGTTTCCACACTCCTCTGTATGTGAATCCAGAGCAGCATGCTTTGCTGTCTTGTTTATTCTCATGCTTCTTAATCAACTTGAAAAGAGCTTGCATCCAACTTCCACAGGGTCTGCTTGTGTGGTCTGCAGGCAAAGGGAAAGAGATCTCTGCTGACTCACTGGAGGTGCCAGGCCCTGCACTAAGCTCTTAGCTCTTATCTTAGTATGCTTGTTGACTCACTGAAAATCGTTGTGTAGCTCTGTGTTAGCCTGTGTTCAAAGAATCTTGCCTCTCGGAGCTTTGAACAAAGGCTAACACACAGAGCTCCACAATTCTAGATCATTATTGAAATGTTTTGCTCTGCAGTCTGCCCCTCTCAGAGCTAGGCTAACATCTCTAGGTGTGTACCAAGCTTTAATTGGCATGTTTTTTTTTTTGTTTGTTTGTTTGTTTTGTTTTTTTTTCTGGCCAAACTTAGGATTGTTTTTTGAGTAGAGGTTGTCTTGGGTTTGGAAGATTTGGAGCTTTTTCTGTTCCCTTATCAGCTTCTGCTAACCCCAGCTCAGATGCACAGTCCTCCAGCTTCCCCCAATTTCCTACTGTCTCATATTTGTGCCAATCTTTAGCAAATTTTCTCTGTCATTTTTAGAATAAAAGACTTTGATCATTGAGAAGTACATTAAGTCATTTCAACCCTCACTATTCACAAAGATAAAGAAAACAAGTGGGAAGGCAAGGCACCTGCCCAATAGCACAGACTGAAAGTGGCAGTCAGGCTGTAGGCATCTGAAAGTGACCCCATCACCAGAGCTGCCATATCGGGACTTCAGTACAGTTTGCCTCTGACTAAATAAGCAATTTACTATAAATATCTGACAGTTCTATGATTTGGTGTTATTTGTGTGTGAGAGAGGGTTCATTGTTTTCTCTATTTTATTTCTGCATCTCCAAAGCAGCTAACACACTAACTTGTCTAAATTAGACAGCCCTTAAAATATTACTCCAGAGCCAAATAAATGAGGTTTAATAAAGACAAAAGATCTCTACTTTAGGGAGAAACTTGCAAAGTGTTTGGCTTAAAGACTAAGGCAAGAGAGAGTTTGTCTAAACTGTTCTTTATGTAAGTAATATTGTTTTCAATTGGTTCATATTAAGTTCATAAAAATTTGCAAATTGAATTGAGTGTCTCAAATAGCTTGAAAGGGAAGGAAAAGAAACCAGCAGTGCTGTGCATATACTCATCATCTGTACTCTGTTCTGGGCTTTGGACTTTTAACTCAAAATGGAATTATTTTAACTGTTACTGGGCCAGCCCTCAAGCCATCTCACAAGATGGTTTTTAGACAGAGTAATACTTAGCAATTTAATTTTTCACCTTATATCTATAAACTGTACCTGGGTACTTTTCTGCATTTGTTTCCAATGGAGTGTGTCCATACGCATATTATATGAATTGTATTTAGTATATAATAAACCCAGAGCCAGATATTGTGGAAAAGCTGGAATATCAAAGAGACGGGGAACAAACCACAGCTACTTCTGACCCAGGCGACTCTTAGGCCAAATGGGGTAAGTCCTGTCTCCACAAGTGCTCAGTCTGACGGGGCACACTGGAAAGGGGGAGAAACTTCTGCCTTCTCCTTCTGTCCCTGCTCAGCTATTTCAGTTCCTGGATCAAATTTCCTATATGAGGATTAAAGGTGTGTGTCACCAGCTCCTGGCTCTGTTTGGCCTTGAACTCACAGAGATCCTGAGGATCTCTGCCTCCCAAATTCTGGGATTAAAGGCCTGGGTCACCACTCCCTCTCCTTTATGTGTTAGTTCTGTGGGTGACTCTGTCCTTTCATATTCCAGACTATTTTTATCTATAGATATACAACATATCACCACAAATACATACCTAAGTACGCCCAGAAATTACAACCCACATATTTGTGCAACTGACTCTTTTGGAACAGTTCCTCTTCAGAACATGTATAACTGTAGCTGCAGAGGGAAGTTCCATGGTCAGGGTGAGGCTTCCAATTCATTGCTATGACAATGATAATTGGTATTGCTATCGTTACGCTATTTAAAGCTCAGGTCTTATGCCTATCCTTTTCTGCAACAGAGTTGTAAACAATGACAACACATCTTAAAATAAGAGATAAATCCAGTCGTCCTTTATGATGCCTAAAAGCTGGTGCTTCTGGACAGCTAAGAGAGGACGGTAAACAATTGATATCTCCCCCGGGGATAAAAGTGGCAAGATAAACATGTCTGCACTATATGTATTAGTACAAGGTCTTTTTAGTCATTTGTCAAAGAAATAGACTGACTTCAAACAACCTTTTACATCAAACTCAAGTCTCTAGACAAAGAAACTGAGTCTTAACAGAGAATGAGGTATCTGCTTGGCAAGGCAGCATCCTGAGCTACTGTAATTCACTTAGCCCCCGGGTTCCTGCACCCCTCATCCGTTTTCCTTTCACTGTTTCTGGGCATTGTTGCTTCAGTTTGCACAGACTTAGTTGGAGGTAGGCACCATAGGTTTGATTGATACAGCAATTTGCATCTCAAGGCAGCACTCAATAAATACAGTGTCATGAAAGGCTACTCTCACCAGCCAATTTCCCCCTCTGGGCTGACTTTAGAAGCTCATTGATGTCACTTCCTTCCTCAGTCAGCAAGTGAATTTTCTTTAATTCTCAAGACCAGCTGTCCATGCTGTCAACAGAAAGTTATTAAAATTCCTTTAAAGTGAATAAAAATAGCCTAAAAGCAAATGTACTTGGAAACAGGAAAGAATCAGTATGCAAAGTCCACAAACCTCTGAGCGAAATAATGTTGATCCAACCAGAGATTTCAGGCACTGTATATTCAAGACGTTAGAAAAAAATAATTAAAGGATGCTAAACCACACACTGCTTAATCTTTTATTAGTGAAAGTTTATACAGTTATAATTTAGTTCCGTAATTTTCATTTCTCCTTTTCAACTATGATTTGAATAAATTTGGGAATTATGTAGGTTTTCTTTAAGTTGGATTTCCTTGCTTTGTTATTTTATGGGTCAAAGAACATTTAAACGTCCACCAGGCTGGGAAGATCCAGAAGGAAGGGAAAATACTATCTCCAGCAGCCATCAGAATCACTGGAGCCACAAAATAATAATGCAATTATGTTTTTAATGTGCTAGGGTTTCAGCAGCTCAAAGAGATAAATCATTTATTCCATATACAAAGAGCCATAATAATTGAGCTAGAGAGATGGTTCAGTTGAGAAAGTGTTTGGCACATAAGCATGAGGACATGAAATCAATCCTCAGAACCCATGTAAAAAAATCACAATATGGTGGCATGCATTTGTAATCCCAATGCTGAGGAGATGGAGACAAACCTGTCTAAGCTCATTGGTCAACCCAAGTAAACTGTAGTGAATGTTCTAAGTAAAAATGAGAGATCTCTTGTTATATGAGGTTTCTGGCCCCGACTTTTGGGCCTAGCCTCAAAGTTTGGACCTGCAGACCTGCTTACCGGCATTTCCACAGAGACACACAGATGCTTACATTAATTGTAAGGTGATTGAACTGAGGCCCAGGCATATAACTGTCTAGCTCTTTACCTTTAAATTAATCCATGAATCTTACCCTGTTCAGCCATGCGGCTCAGTACCTTTTCTCAGAGCAGCATAGTTGTCTTCTGCATCTTCTGGCACCTCAGTGGCATTTCTGTCTTTCCTGTTCCCAGAGTTTATTTAGTCTGGTAGCCCTGTCCACACTTCCTGTTTGCCTTTGGCCAATCTGCACTTTTTAAACTCATAGTGGGAACAATTATTTACAATGTAACATCATAAAGCCACTACAATCTCATCTCTAAAAAATGAAAAAGCAATCTGGGGCATACCTAAGTCAACACCCAAAACAGAACTTTGCCTTCTACATGATTGCACACACACACACATATGTAAAAATAAAATTAACTTATTATCAACTCTCAGAAATAAACTATCTGGTTCTGAGTACCCTTGCATGGTTCTTCTCCTTACTTATCCCCAGTTTTGCCTTAGTTCTCATCTCTCAGCAAGTAGACACCTACTTTGTTGCCTCAGTGGTGCTTTACCTAGTAGTCAAGTAGCTGCCAAACATGGAAATGTCCCCAGCCATACATATCATCCATTGTCATGCACCACTTCCTTGTTTGAACAAATTCCTTGACTGCTGGGCTCACTCCAATGTTTTGTCTCTGAAACGTACACTGAATCTGTACTGCATCATATTAGGTTTATGTTCTAGGTTCTTGCCATCACTTATCTTATTGCTTCCATCCATTGCTAGCCAAAGCTTTCTACCTACCTGTACCACACAGTGCAACTGTGTCATGACACAGTTTCTTAATAAATTGCAGCATCATCCAGAAAAATGATAGAAATTTGACTAAACCCAAAAGAGAAAATTATGTAATGCTTAATCTTCATAAAAAGTAAAAATTATGCCTTAATTTACCTAGAATTGGTTCTTCATCCTTGACTTTGACAGAAATTGGAATGTGTAATACAGAACTGTCAAGCTACTTCTCATTTTGGATGGGATTTTCAAGGTAGATTCTCACTATATATGTAGCCCAGATTGACTTTGAACTTGTGATTCTCTTTTCAACCTTGAAAATTCGAGACTCACAAGCATTTGTTCCCACACCCAGCTTCAATAACAATGATGATGATGATGATTCTTATTCATTGGCTGTTTGCATTATATAGACAAGCAATTGGGAACTCTTTTTGATCCTTTTCTCGCTGCTGTGACAAATACCCGACAAAAGCAATCTGATAAAGGAATTGGTTTGGTTTGAGTCACAACTTGAAGGGATGCAGTGTATCATGGTGGGGAGACATATCAAGAAGAGATAGAGGCAGCTGGTCACATTAAGCTAATAACAGGGAAACAGATAAATGTCAGCATTCAGTGCATGCTGTCCCTAGCTCCCTCTCTCTCTCATTTAATCTGAGTTACTAGCCCCATGGCTTGTTGTCACCCAAATTCAGAGTGAATCTTCCATTCTCAATAAAGCCCTCTGAAAAAATCCTCACGGATACATCCAGAGCTATGTTTCCTAGGTAATTCTATATCAAGTCAAGTTAACAATGAAGAGCAATGATCCACACCCAAACAAGCACTTTTAAATTATAGCCTTACTCTGTGGCCTCAATAAGCTCATGACCATCACATGATCCAAAATCCATTTAGTCTATTTTCAAAAGTCTCCACATTAGTTATTCCAACAAAGTACAAAGTCTTTATAAGACTTAAAAATGGATTTTTAGCTATAATCCCTTTAAAATAAAAGACAATTATAAATTTTCAACATACAATGACCCACAATAAACATTCCTGTCCCAAAAGGGAAGACAAAGGCATAGTAAGACAGAGCAGGCCAAAACAAGAACAAAGCAGAGCAGGAAAAACACCAAATCTTCCAACCCCATGTCCAGCAACTAAGTCTTTCAACAGAATCACTTGTCCATCGGCCAGTGTTTCCCAGAATGGCATCCGTTTGTGTTGTCGTGTACATAGGACATTTGATTGTGGAGCTTTTCAGAATGAGGAACTTTTCCCTGTATCTGAAATCTGTTCCATTCTGTCCACAGCTATGACCTTACTGGGCATGTCTGTCTCTCCCTGGACAGTAACTTTAGCCTCACTGCCCATTCTGGTTCACAAACCTTCTGAAGATATCTAGTACTCCACCACCACCTGTTCCATGTGTAGTATGAGGTTTCTGTCCTGGACTTTCGGGCCTAATCTCAACGTTTAGGTCCGCAGACCCTCAGAGACACACAGACACTTTCATTAGTTTTTGGCTGATCAGCCTCAGGCCCAGGCATATCACTTGCTAGCTCTCTACCCTTCATCTAACCCATGTCTCTTGTTTAGCCATGCGGCTCGGTACCTTTCTTTAGAGCAGCATAGTTGTCCTCGGCTTCCTCTGGCTTCTCTCTGGTGCTCTTCTAGCACTCTGCTCTCAGAGATTTTCTTAGTCTGGTAGCCCCGCTTACACTTCCTGCCTGCCTGCCTTTAGCCAATCAGCTCTTTTTATTAAACCAGTGGGTGGGACAATTATTTGTCACAACAACAACAACACAATACCCCTACATCCATGCCCACCTTGCAAGCCTTATCCTACTGCTCATTACCTCTTACTCACTAGCCATCAACAACTTTGGGTTTATGTCCATAACTTGCTCTTTCTGGCCTTTGTTTGTTTATTTGTTTGTTTGTTTGGTTGGTTGGTTAATTGGTTTTGGTATGGAATTTTTTTTATATACCATTGTCACTCCAACTTTGCAAAGCTGATTCTTGTATTTTTTTTGTTTAGCCTGGATATCAAACCTTGCCAATTTTTTTTTCTCATTACATCTCTTATGATATTTTCATTTCAGTTTATTAATTTTTAGTAACACTACCACAACTTTAAAATATTTATATTATTTTTTTTACTTACTTATTATTCCATAATATAAACTTCTTAGGGTCAAGGACACACTTTTGTGTCTCTAAGACTCAGCCCACTTGTAGCACTTCCTTGGTATTCAAAATATTCTTATGGAATGATAGTCCATAGAAGCCTTGCTAACTTCCCTAATGTTGAATGAAGTTGTTCCTGATTCTTGCTCTAGTGAAGGAAAATACTTATGGGTCAAGAAAATTAATAAATGGCCCATATTCCATCCTACAGTTGACTTCTGATGAATTCTAAACCCTGTCAAATATTTTGCCGGTACTAGTCTCTTTCATATTAGTTGCCAAGATGGAGCTAACCATATCAGTTGGACCTCATCTACAAGATCTTTCATCACACTTATAAATAAGTTCCAGAACCCAAAATAAACTGAAAGTGCATAGCACTTTAGGACCTTTAGTCCCAAGCAAAGAAATACTCAGAAATTGAGTTACTCTACTACCCAAGGACTCCTGTGCCTTCCCTATCCTACACTATCATTGGGTCATTTTGTTCTTTCCTAGCCTCTGTCTTTACATCAGTAATGGATGAAGTCCTAGGCTCTTTTCAGAGTAGACATAACTCTAGTTCACTGAATCAAACCTATGACCATACTGGACCTATTTCTCAAATTCGAGAATATTTCTTAACATATCATCAGGCGGCTGGTTTTGTGAAATCCAATATTCAACAGTTATATGTTATCAAATTTTTATATGTACAGACTAATAATTACAAATTCGTACCCCAGGAAAGAGAAATAGATACATTGCTTTTCCCCCTCCTCCTCCTCCTACACACACACACACACACACACACACACACACACACACACACACACACCCCTCAGGACTCTACATCGAGCACTTTCAAAGTGACTGCTTTCTACTGAAAGGATCATGCAAAATGTAGACTATAATACAGACATAGACATAAGCATAGATAAGTAAGGGGTGAAGCCAACTTCTTTGGAAGCAGGAAGCAAGGTGTTTGGCAGCTACTGTCTTGTTCACATTTGAGTCCCCAGAGCTCAGCCTTCATATATAATTCAGAGATGTTGATCCAATAGTATCTATTGAGTAAGTGAATAAGTAATGCCAGATAGAATTATCTCTGGTCTTGATTTCCTGAAGCCATGTGTTACCAATTATTCTCAACTTTTTCCACATGCTTCTGTTGATTTTTTCTTTATCATCCTCCCTAGTCTAAGCCCCAAAAGCTAGCTATCTTCTAGTGTTTCCACCCTTACAAAGGCCCCAAAACTAAACTCCAGTTTCTCTCCATACACTGTCCAATTTGCTCATCTTTCTTTGCTTCTTTCGTGAAGAAGGAAGAAGAGCAGAAGCCCTAGTAGTTTCCAAGTTGTCAATAGTTTCAAATATAAGATAACTGACTGGTACTCAGGTCACCTAAACCTCCGTGGGCAAGGCTACTTCCATCTAAACCCTCTCCTAGCACCAGTCATAATGGTCTCCATACTCTTCCCATTTTTGAAAGTCTGAGTCAGGTTCTGCCTTCTCATGATTCAAGTTCTTATACCTCAAAGCCATGTCCTTTCTCTGAACTTGGGTTTAATTTCTTGTCTTTACCATATGTCTAAGCATGTGCTTGACCACACCTATTGCATCAGGTACCGTTGTGCTTCTGTGATAAAATGCCAAGACCAAAACAATTTGAGGAACAAAAGTTTTATTTGAACTTATGATTTCAGAGGGAGAGTCCATGATGGCAGGGAGGTGTAGCTTAACAGGAAGTTGAGGCTTCACATCTTCAACTGTAAGCATGAGCAGAGAAAGGGACCTAGAAGTGGACTAAGGCTGTGAACGCTAGAAAGCCATTGACACCAGTGTGCTTCCTTAGCAAAGCTAGACCACCACACCTCCCAACAGCACTATCAACTGGAGACAATTTGTCTAAATACATAAGCCTACAACAGACAGTTCTTATTCAAAATATCACAGCCATCCAAAAGATAAGGTTATAAAAGATATTCTATTATTATTAATTAAATGATTAATCAACACACCATTAATATTTTATTCCTGAATTGTTGATAATACACTTCTGCATAAGCTAAAAAAGAATATACAGTGTTTAGTTGCAAAGTATCTACTGGAAGCCTAGATATTCTCCAAGACTAATAATATTTCTTGGTCTTTCTCTGTGTTTGCCAGTCATGTCATTCATGATTCAGTTAATTAAAAACATCTCTCAGTGATTCATCTCTGTCATCCCAGCACCAGTGTAGCTAAGGCAGGATTGTAATTTTGACACCAGCATGAGCTAAACAATGAGTTCTATTCTAGTCTGAGCTACATAGCAAGACCCTATTGTCATCATCATCATCATCATCATCAGTCATACACTTCTTATATATTACAGGTTGTTCACATTCCTTGTTGAAAGCCTAGTGCATTTATGTTTATATTACTATTATTATATTAGCATTTAGAATATATCTGACATAGTAAAGGAACAATAATTTTTAAATTCACATACTGTACATTAAGTCTTGAGATTAATACTTTCAGTTCATTAAATTACAGGAAATAGCTGACAAGTGACTGAAATTTTGAAGAACTCAAAGTTAACAAAAAGACCTGGACTCTGAGAAATTATTTCACATATTGTAACCTACCATCTAAAATAAACTCTAAAATTGCAAATCCTTGCAGGTCTGTGCCTGGCTACAAAGGTCTAAAAGCCCTTTGCTGTTGCTCTATGTCAGCATTTTTCAGAGGAGCAGCTTCATATTTGGTCTTAGGTCCTAAAAGGGGCCTGTTATCTTAAGCAGGTTAAAAAAAAAATCACAGTTTTAAATTGTTTAGGCAGCAAAAACATATCCCTTGAAGTTATGTGTCAGTTTGAAGTAATTAATCAATTAATGTACAGTAGAAGGGGAGATGAGTTATTATCCATGCACTTGCAGGAATGGGATATAGTTATCCAAGAACACTAAACCTTAAATAAGTCATCCCCTCAAATACTGATGGCAATAGGCTGGAAATGTTGCTACAACTTTCATTTCAGAGTACCACCGCCACGAGAACAAGCCTCTAGAAGCTCAGGGTTTGAGGAGAGCCTACAGTCTGGGGTTTATCACTCAACATGACTTTTCTATGGGGCTGTCAAGGAGTGCTAAACTTATCTCTCTGAGGCTGGAAAAAAGAAAAGAAAAAAAAACATGCACACACCCTTTGGGTCTTTCTCTGTTTTCTGTTTTTTATTTCTTTCCTTACCGCTATATTAATGCATCCTTTTTATCTCTCTTGAAGTCTTCTTTCTAAGTAACATTTTTTTCTAACTATTTTTTTTCTACAGCTTAGATACCCCAGTAGAATCCTTCAAGAAATATGAAAATTACAGAGTGGTTACATACTATTTTTAAAGTGAATACTTACAATGAATAAAAATAAGAAATGTGTTTTCCACAATCCCTTACATGATTAAACATTTACAGGTGAAAAACAAATTCTTCCCAAGAATCCATATACATTCATGTCCAAGCAACTTGTTATAGATTAACAGAGTATAAACAAGCAAGGTATTTTTCTCAGTCAGTTTTTTTTACTGGCAGGCTGCATCTCAAGGTTACAAAGAAAGGGCCAATTATTATATTATTTGTCTCGAGAGGTAATCTTATAAAAAAAATCTTAGAAGAATCACAAATCTAAACTTTTAAATATGAAAAATAATCAATCAACTCTATTTTAAGTCATCAAAGTGCATACCCAGTCATCAACAATTTTTTTTATCTCAGGAAGCTGAGGGCAGAAAGGGGTTCAAGGAATTCATCATCACTCTTGATCACTGAAGCATCCTAGCAGGAAAGATGCATCGGCTAATAATTACCAGGCTGCTTTGTTCTTGTTCCTTGACCTCAATGAGTCCCTCACTCAACTATGTGACTTCCTAAACTTTAAATTGCTTTCCAAGATTTTATAATCCAAAACCATTAACAAAAACATCTTAACCTAACCTTGTCATTATTTAAAGCTTTGTTGTAGCTATAATCCACACTAAAACCTGTGAATAGATTTTCAACGTTAAGATTAAAAGAATTTGAGCCAACTTAGCTTCTGGAACTCAGTTGTTTTTCTTAATCATTAACCTAAACCACAGTCTATACAGTTCCTCAGGAGAAACTAGCTGTGTGACAGGACCTTCTTCTTATTCTTTCTTCTATGACGGATGTTTCCTCAGGGGCGAGGAACAACAGTGTTAGCAGTACAGTTTAAGAAGAAATCATCTTCATAACAATCCACAAGTAAAATTGGCCAGTAAAACAAATATTCCCAAGACATAATCATACTATATTAAGGGCAGAGGGGAATCTCCCTACATCCATTCACACCATGCCAGACATCAAAGAAAAATGACAGAGGCAAATATGCAAAGATGTAATAGTAGCAAGAGATATCCTCAGGCAGAGGCTCTGGGGCCTTGCCTATTGCCTCCCTGAGATCCACCCATCAGAGCCATGGCTTCCTGGCAGGCCAATTCTCTGAAGTCAATTCTCACCTGCTGTTCCTCTGACATAGTCGCCTAAAGTTCATGAGTAGACCAAAAGGTATCGACATCACGCTCAGCAATGGATAACCCAATGTATCCATAGTCTCCTTCAGTAATGCATTCTGCCCCACTTACTAAAGACACCATGAAATGAAAATATAAAGACTCTAGGCTACTATTTATGCATTCTATCAGCTCTCCACTCCTGCAACCCTTCTGAAATGTTCTCATTCCCCTGGCTTTGCAGTCCATTTCAACAAAACCATACAAAACAAGACCAAGCATAAGGCAGCCAAGATGTTCTAACCGATCCAGCCATTGCTGTGTTAAGAGCAAAAGCAGTTCAATGAAGAAACACTGGTTTTCAGTGGTAGAGACCACATCAAATTTGGCAAGACAAAGTATTCTATCCCTATTCTTATTCCTAAAATAAACAAACAAAACTGATTTCTATGTATTATAGTTATTCCCTGGAGATCATGTGTGGATAGGGGAGTCCATAACTCAGGACTAGCCTCAGAGCTGAGTGCAGCAGCCATGTACTTCTCTGGCTGATCCTTAAAGCATGATAAGTTTAGAACAAGATAATTTTTTGGAGCTGATTTCCTATTGCTGCTGTAATAGATCATTGTCATCCTCATCAATACTAAAAGGGCCAGGGAGATGGCTCAGTGGGCATACACACTTGCTGCTCTTCAAGAGGAACTCAATTCTGTTCCCAGCATCCACATCATGCCAGCACCTGTAATCCAGCTCCAGGTGATCCAGCAGCCTCTTCTGGCCTCTGCAGACTCCTACATGCACACATGTCTTATATACACACACAGCAGGGGTGGGGGGGGAGAAGATTCCAGCCCATCCTGAAAAATGTTTTATTCTGATTACTCTTTAAAGGTGTATGTGCATGCCTCTCTCTCTCTCTCTCTCTCTCTCTCTCTCTCTCTCTCTCTCTCTCTCTCTCTCTCTCTCTCTCTCTCTCTCTCTCTCTCACACACACACACACACACAGACTTGCCTTGACTTGGGAGAAATGGTCTCAGGACACACAAACTCAGAGAATGCTCATGTTCCCTGGATAAAATTCAGTATTTTTGTAAAGGCAGTATACTTCCTCCGACGCATGTCAATTATGTTTTTGTTCCATGCCCAGTATTGCAAATGGTCCCTGTGTGCATCATCCTAGGAACAGTAATAAGAAAACAATCTGTGGATTAGAAATCTAAAGATCCAGAGGGTTGACTGTACTGTAATATTTGTGGCTGAAAAAATAACCCCCAAATTTGTCAATTTCATGACTCTAGAGGTCAGAAGTTCGGGGACAGTTCAGGGACTAACAGCAAGGTATTGACCAGCCATGTTTGTGGGAGGCCCTGGCGGAGGACCCATTACTTTCCATTCCCCAGGGCCTAAAAGCTAATTCAAAAGTTTTCCCTCAAAGCTTGTTGCGTCCTCTTTAAGCTCTCTGCATATAACCTGATAAAGAAATCTCAACATTAAAATATACCAAGAGTTTCCAGTGGAGATTCTAAAACAAAGAAAATCATTTTTTATTATCTGGAACCTCCAAGCTTGGCCCCTGGCATTTCTTGGCAACAGCTTAATCAAATAGTCCCTCTCGGTACTCTATTCTATTTTCTATGCTCCTTATATCTCTTCAGTGCTCTGAATGATGCCTTGAATACTACTGAATTCTTATAAAATTTAAATGTATACTAATTATTGAATGACTAATGGACTACAGAGTTTCACTTATGTATTGCATGTTTAAAAAAAAAAAAAAAAGACTACCAGATTCTTTTTATGACAACAACAATAATGATGTACAATTGATGAGAATCATTTCTCTCCTTCTGGCATAAGGAATTAGGGAATCAAATTCAGCTCATGAGGGCTGGGTGTTGCAATGAGGTTTCTTGGTCCCGTGCAGCCAGAGGCCGGGACTCACAGACCTGTAGCTCCAGACTCTTTAGCTGCTCACCGCTGCTCAGGCCCCAAAAATGACTTAGACGCTTATGTTAAGTTCATGCTGTTTGGCCTATGGCTCAGGCACATTGCTAGCTTGCTCTTTCATCTTAACTCAACCCATTCTCATTAATCTGTCTGCCACATGGCCCGTGGCTCACCTTTGTTCCTTACATGTTGCTCTTTTGGCCTTCTGGCTCAGTCTGTCTGATTCCACCCTGCTTCTCCTACCTATGTTGTGATTTCTCCTCTTATTTTTTCTATGGTACCTGTCATGGGCCAAAACAGCTCCTTTATTTAAAGATTGATATTCACAGCATACCGAAAGGCAGTCCCACATCAACTGGGGACAAATACCTTTAGCCAGTAAGCTATCTTGATGGATTAGCAGCTTCTTAAAAGATTGAACATGCAACTCACATTTATAGGGTATTTATTCCAGAGAAGTAATTATTTATGTTTTGTTCAAAACCTATATGTTATGTTTACAGGAGCTTTACACTGTGTATTCAAACCTAGAAACTACATGGTTAAAAGGGCACATCTACTTGTGAAATAGTATTCAACAAGCAAAAGGAAATAACTACCCGTACACATAAGCAAGAGGAGAAAATGCAAAGAGTTATACTTGGTGAAAAGACTCCAATCCCAAAGGGTTATAAAGTACATATGATTCAAATTCTGCAACATCCTTGATTTTAAGATGATATTACTGGGTCAGTCTGGATAATGGGTACAGGGAATTTTTCTGTACTATTTTTGGCTTGGATTTTATTTTGTTTTTGGGATAGAATTTCACTCTGTATGTCAATCTGACCTCAAACTAGTAATCCCCCTGTTTCATCCTCCCAAATGCTGGCATTACAATCAGCATCCTTTAAAAAATGCCTTACCTCTGCATTATCTGACTCTGCAATTACTTCAGATAAGGTTTGTTTTTTAAAGACATATTTAATAAAGCAGTTTGCAAACAATAATTTTTATGCTTTCAGATTTCTTCTTTATTTTACTTCCTGAAAAATTACTGGTTATTAATTTGCCATTGCTGAATATTTTATCTCCTGTTGAAGATACGAATGACACTGGTCATCCTTGGCTGTTTTCATGACTATGCTGTTCTTGGATTCTTATTTTTCGTGCTGCTCTATTGCCTGCCATTCATTGCTTTGAACTTTTCCCATCCTGACCAAGAAGATATCAACTGAGTTGTTGGTTTGGATTTCAATCTCCAGTAACACCATAACAAGGAACGGGGTCTTCATCATTTCCCACACAGATTTGTTCTGAAAATACCATTTCTCAGCCAGAATGGTAGCTCTTGCCTGAAACCTCCTCACCAGGGAGGCTAAAGTAGGAGGAGCCTGAGTTTTAGATCAGCTGGAGCCCTATGAGCTCAGTGTCACAATCAGACTTCCAGGTGTTGCCTCATTCTGAGAATCCTTGACAGGCTCTGGTCTTTGTTTCTCTACCAAAGTTGAGTACAACCTGCTGGGCATCATCCTTAGTGAGTGTCCACTGCCCTCTGCTACCCTTACCCAGCCTATTCCTTTTAGGTTCTGACATCAATTCTGCCACTATTGCTACATCCATATATGTTCTCATTGAGATTCAGATCCTGTCCGCAGAGCCCCACCACAGCTGGAGTGATCTGATTGAGCGAAGAGCAGGATCATCAGTCCTTTATTTTGTCTTAATGAGTTGCTTTCATATAAATTTCTTTCTGCTTTCTTTTTCAGTGACTTCAGGAAAAATCCAGGAACACATCAACAATCAGGTATTTCCTCACCTCATAAACTAATTTAAAAGTCATTTTAAATACTAATATTTGTGTCAGTAAATGTTTCAATCAGCTTGTGTTCATCATTAGCAATGAGCGATAGACACGGTCTTGGTTCTTAGAAATCACTCATCTGTGAAGTGACCATGCAATTTCTTTGTCTGTCTCAACCCCCATTGCTTCCTTCTACCTCATACTACCAAAACCAGAAAGAGTAGACACAGCCTGTCCTCTAAACACCTAAGTGTCCCTGTGACTATGTTGTGACTTTGAGAACAAGTATACTCACAACTCAGGTGCCTCTCCTCTTTCATCTCAGGTGTTAATTCAACCAGATGAAATTGAATGGCTGCTAGGACCCACTAGAGAGGAAGGACACTTCAGGGTGACTTACCATTGTCATTTCTCTGTGTTCAACTTAGCTGCGTCTTCCTATTTCACACTCTCCACAGCCAGCCTCTCTATGACCTAATATCTGTATTGTCAGCTATACATACTTTTTACAGGATTGGTGACATGTAGCCAGCCACCCATGGGATAAACCAAGAGAGTCTGTCAACAAGAGCTATACTGCCTGGCCAACTGACCTCTTCTTCAGGCCAGTTGAGCTGCAGGACCTCCACATGCTACTTGCTCAAGAGACTCAAAGAAGTCTAACATTGGCCTGTGGCAAAACACTGCTCAAATTTCTCTCCATTTCACTCTATGGCTTTCTTTTTTCCCTCTGGTATAAATTATAACTCATTGTTGCCAAGGAGAAAGGTAGTAAGTGTGCATTTATATTGGGTAAGGTACATTTTTCATTTTCTGATGTTCTACTTTTTATTGTTATGTTTCTTTTTATTACCTTTTAAGTTAGCATGCAAATAATGGGTTTCAGTAGACTTCAGATGTAGCTCCAGTGGTAGAGTGCCTTGCTAAGTAGTGTGAAGTCCTGCTTTCTCTCTCCAACACCATATAAATGAAACGTGCCAGGGTATGCCTATAATACAGCTCTGAGAAGTGGACACTTGAGGATGAGATTAATACTTCAGGCCATCCTTAGTTACTGAAGGAGATGGTGGCCATACTGGGATACATAGGATCATTACAGCATCCTCATCCATCTGTATTATATTTTGTTTGTGTGTACCACTCCCAGTACCCTCACTTGACTCCCCTCCTACCCATGGTGGTCCCTCAGATAGTATTCTCTCTGCTTTCAGACAGAGTTTGAGTTTGGATGCAACATCTATGAAAAAGAATACTCAAAGAAATCTATGTCACATGCACAGATGTGCCTGCATGTGTGTGTGTGTTTTGTGGCAATATTCTCCTTTCTCGAAGTCCCTAATGTCTTTCAAGAATAAGCCCCAATTTTAGTTCCCATTGTCAAATAACCCAAATAAAATATGCCTTTTGCCTTGTCAGTACAAGATACCCCTGAATTTGCCAAGCTTTAAACACTGAGAACACAATTTATTTAATATACCTCACAGGAAAGTCAATAAGCAAGATCAAGCATTTATCGGGTACATTTTTGCTTTTCTTGACAGTCAGATAGATGATAATAGATGGATAGACAGACAAGCAGACAGATAGATATGGAGTTTATTAAATGGAGTTACTGGATAACATCTGGGAGCTCAGCAGTGGCTGTTTTCACACTGGAGAGGCTAAAAAAAAAAAAAGTACCTGTCCAGTCCACAAGGCTGAATACATATCAGTTCCAATTGGTGCTAAAGGCCTCCAGGATTCCTGGAGGGCCACTAGTCCTTACTTCATGTTGGCAGGCCCAAAAAACTGAGTCTCCATGTCAGCTAAAGATATCAGGAGAAGCAGCAACAGGGTATATGAACTCACCAGAAATGTCCTTCTCTAACCTGGATGCTGCAGCTGGGAGGTGCCACCAACCTCAGAGTGGGTGTTCTGCCTCAGTCAGTATAACTGAAAAAAAAATCTAGTATGATAGCTCTAATCTAGATGACCCTCACTCGTATGAGAAAAAATTTGCCTTGTGAGTGATTTCTGTATCTTGTCAAGTTGACAGTCAATATCCACCATCAGAAACATCAACAATAATAATAGCTCTAAAAATGTCAGCAAGAGTAATTAATCTTAAAATATGTAAGACACAGATGGCAAGGGTGTTACAATTAATCAGGAACCCAGCAAAGTGTGTATGTTAGAGTAAAGGGCTGTTGAGCTAAGACACTAAACACAGGCAGACATCTCCAGCTTGAAAGACAAAGGGAGAAAGCGTAGACATGAAGGAAAGAAGAGGGTTCATCGTCAACGGTGGAGGGGGGATCTCAAAAGACAGAAAGCATGAATGTGATTTTCCATTTTCTGAATTATGACCAAAAGTTTCCCATTCCCTTCCATCAGCCATTCGATTTTAAATATGTTTCTAAAGGTTGTTTTTACAAGAGAAGGAGCCATTTGCTGTTTGAGAATCCCATGGTGTGTGATGACAAGGTCAGCTGGTATCTCACAGGATTCATTCACCTTCTTAGCTTTGTCTCCTACAGTCTTTGAATGAACCCAAGTATTTAATAAGGCAGAGCCAAATTTAAGGCCTGTTGTTGTTATGTTTATACATGTACCACAGAGAGAATGCTTTTTTGCATAAGGATACCCACTCTCCCCACTATGATAATGGGTAAAGAAACAAAAAAACAACTAAATTAGGTTTTTCATGGTGAAGCTTCCGCCATACATATGTATTTGGCTTGTTGAGACTATTCCCCTAGCAACCCCCCCCCACCTTGCTCCTTTTTCTCTTTCCTTCTCTGTTGGCTGCATTGTCCTCCTGGTGTACTCATATACATATACATATACATACATATATATATATATATATGTCCCATATGTATGATTTTATGTATCTGCATAAAATCTAGGAACCACAAACAGAAAAAAAGCACAGTATTGCCTTTCTGCAATGGGCTTAATTCATCTAATATGCTTATCTCCAGCTGTACCAAGGCAAGTTCTTACAGGAGAATTTTTGTTTCCTGTACATTGCTCCTTTGTTCATCTGGCTAAACTAATAGAATGTGTGGACATCAAAACAGAACACCAAATATTTACTCATGATCTTAAACATGGATCTTATGCCAGTTTCAATGAGCAATTGAAAGTCTTTGAACTTTAACATAAGGGAAATGCCTTAATGCGTTTCTCACACAGCCCTTCTCAAAACACAATCACCTTATACAATCTTCATCCAACGGCTCACATTTGTAATACCCCAGCAGAATTTCTATTCATCATTCATCCAATGGGGAATGTGCTTCCCACTCTAAAAAACAATTTGAAGAGTCATGTGACAGCTTTAATTTATCAAATCTCCAGAAAAATAGCTAAAAACCACTCCTGTTTGCTCTTTTTGTTTCTTTTCCTTTGCTTTGTTTTATTTTTCTGAAGCAAGATTTTATTCTACAACACAAGCCAGCCTAAAACTCACTAACGTGTCCCAGGCTAGCTTTGAACTCATGGTAACCCTTCTGTCTTCCTCTTTTTGAAGAATTTGGCTCTTGAGACGCATTTCCTTTCATTGGTGGGGGATGTGGCTCAACGTGCATGTTGAGCTTATGGGAGACAGTTCTCTCATAAAATGTGCCTTCAAAGTATCCAACTCAGGTGTCAGGCTTGGTGACAAGCAACATCCCATGATCCTCAAGAAAAATAATTTTGAAAACTCACTTTTGATAATCAATACACTATTCTTTATCAGACAGCAATACAAAATGGAATATCGTTAGCATTAATCTTGTCCCCAAACCCTTCTTACTCCTTCCTATTCTAAGTTGTGTCATTAAATTGAAATTGAAAATTGGGAGCCTTTATCTCATTCCTTCTTGTCCCTGTAGTGGGCAGATAGAGCTGTGCACCAACATGAAAAAACATGGCTGGACATGGAGGGATGCTCAGGCACATCTGGCCAATACCCAGTGTGTCTTTAGCCTCCAGCTCCTTTAATACACCTGATTGCTGAGAACAATCACCGGAGTCCCCTGTAGGGAACGCTGAATTCTTTCCCATGTAACTCACTGGGGAAATAAGAAAGCTTTTTAAAAGTAACTTGTTAATGCAGCTTGTTTATGAGAAAAGGGCAAATATGAACAGCACAGGGCTTGGCAGCTTGTGTCCCAAGATGTCATGAATGCATGACACATTTTTTCAGCTGTGTCTTTGGCAACTTACTGCTATAGTAATCTCCTATTTGGAAAATGTTATTTATTGAGATGAAACCTCCTGTGGGTTTTCTGAGTAATTTTCACCATGGCAGATTAAAGCAAATACCTTAAAATACTACAAAATATATTTCCAAAATCAAATAATTGCCATCATGAAGAAAGAGGGGAAGAAAGAACCTGAAAGCCTTTTCCTTTTGCTGCTGGAAACAGCCTTGTTATAGAGTCAACAAACAACTTCCAGCAAATGAATTCCGGCTGTTTATGTCCTTTTTAAAGAAGGTCATCAAATCCCTCTATGCATTAGGACCTCGGGGTTTTTCAGTGAGGTGACAAGGAAGGATACTTGTGTGTTGATCCATAGTTTATGAAGAGGCATTTGTGTTGTGGAAAAAAACCCAGTTCAGGAGCTAGTGCTGAGACAATTTTGGCCTTACTGATTCATTGCCCAGATCAATGAGAGCTAAGTCACAAGTGTACACCCAGGCTATTGGTGAGTTTTCTGGAGTTGCTATAGCAGATTAGTGAGGATGACGGCTTTAAACAAGACAAAGGTGTAGCTTGCAAATCTACAGTCTCTACATTCAAAGTCAGGGTGTCATGGGGGCTACATTTCTCCTAAGACCATTGGGCAGGATTCTTCCCTACGCATCTTCATTCTTGCTGACTACCAGCAACCTTTTACAATTCCTAGCTCATCACCACACCACCTCAATCTCTGTCTGTTCTTCTCTTCCTGATCTACTTCCCCATCTTATAAGGATGCCAGTTATACTAACCAATATTCATGAAGTGATGTTAATTAACTTATCCTGGTTATAGTTATAAAGATCCTGTATCTAAATAGGATCCTATTGACAGAGACTAGGTATCAGGCCTTCAATATCTCTGCCCAGAAGACACAAAAGAACCCATAGCAAGCTGAGAACATTAGATATCTCAGCTGACTGCTCCTCACCCCCATCACTGCTGTTGAAAGTTCATCCTGGAACTTGTTAACAGAGATCTAGAAATCTCACCACTATCAGACTCTGGACTAGTGGTCCTTGTATTGAATTCAGATTTGAGGACAACAGTTGGACCAGACTAAGGGGCCAGCATATACATGACATAATTCTACCACATATATGACAGCATTCTACCATGTGTATGACGAGGCTCCACCACATGCAGGACAAGGTTCTACCAAGCATCATAAGTCACAAGTGTGTTTTCTCACTCCTTGGAAAAGATTATCCATACCTTCCAAGATTATTTCTGCTCTATCTCTTTCTCCATCCCCTCTTTCTTCTCTCTTCACTTCTTCCTTCTGTATGTCCTCTTCCTCCACTGCCTTCTTCCCTTTCTCTTCCTTATCTCCTCCTTCCTCTTCTTCTTAGCTCATTTCTATCTTGTTTTAAAGTTTGGTAACTCTTGGGAGGCTTTGGCAGGAGGATCAACATGTGTTCAAGGCTGACCTAGGCTACAAAGTCAGACTCAATTCTATCAACTAAAACAAGTTTGATAACCATCAAGGACATCCAGAATATGAGAAGGACATAGACCCTGAATTGGGCCTCCAGTTGAGTGAGGATGAGTCAGACAGGAGAATAGGAATCACAGCCTGTGCAGCAGGGAACCCAAGAAAAAGCAGATGTTTTAGCTTCTCCATATCTGCCCATGTCCCCCAGGTGAGAAGATGTAAAGGCACACTATACCCCTCAGTGTTCCCATAGTGAGTGGATGAAATGGTGAGTACTGTTTGGAGTGGTGCTTAGGACATTCTGAAAATATGGAGTCTGAAAAGGTGCGAGGAAGGAGCTACCCTCCAGGAACCCTGAAAGTCTTATCTGAGACATTTCCCATCTTTGACTGGGGCAGGTACTGACACCATCTAGACATGCTCAACCTACAGTCAGCTTCCAGTCTACCTTCACTCAGAATGTCTGTTACCAGTGGGCACTCATCCTTCAAGGACTGAGGAACTCTGAGTTACCAAGTTCCATGTTAGGTCTTGTTAAGTATTTAAACAAACAATAAACTTAGCTCATTCACAGACTCACTCTTGACTTCACAAAGGTTAGGGGAGATCTACTGAGAACCCTGAAATTTGAAATTTCTGTGATTCTGCTACAAAGTAAGGACTGAAAAATCTTCCTACTCTAGTCTGCAGGATAAAGTTCTAACTTTGAATATCGAAGCTTGTACTCTTTTGTCCCCTTTTTGAAATGTTGCTCCCATTACCCAGTAGGGTTTCCTATTCTACTTCTGCAGCCCTCTAATTAATGACACTTGGAAAATCATTCCATTAATACACTAACCCTCATCTAGGTGTGCATATAACTTACTTACATGAAACTGAACCCATCTATAAGCTTTAAATAAGTTTCATTTTTCTGTAGTCCCATTTTATCTTAGCTCATTTGTTGTAGACCTTCGCATTTTTCACTTTGTACCTTAATTATTTCTATTGCAATATGACTTTTGTGATTAAATAGTATCACCCCAAAGGGAAGAACTCATGCCTCGGTCATCTTTATATCCTAGCACCTCTTAATGACCAGACCAATAGCTAATCTAATCTAAATTCTTCCACTGGCTGAACTGTAATCTTAGTGACCACTGTTGCTGCTAAATTTGCACAGTCTACTTCCTGTACTTGGCTATGTTCAAACCTGTGTGTCACCCTGTAAGGCAGAAATAAGGTGTTATCTTTAGCCCTTCCCGGGTAAGAAATCTAAACCAAAAAAGCATAGGTCAAGACTGCACATGCTCTCTCTCAATAATGATTTCACAGGTGGGGGGAAAAGAAACAAAGGCTAGGAGAACCCATGTCTTTCTGTGTCTTCATCTACACTCCATGTAGCCTACAGGATGCCAACAACTAACTTTGTCTGGACTGAAAGTTAGCTAGTTTCTTGCCTGAGCCTGAATGTGATAGTGGTGTTTGCAGCTGCATTTTCAGGGAGCATGAACTTTAGAGGGTATCAACTTATACTGTTCTTACTGAAATGGCCATGTACTTAAAGAGATGCTTTTAATTTTCTTTTCACCTTTGCCCTCATGAAACTGTTAGGAAGCTCATCCCAAGCTCTCTTAACATTACCTTCTCAACTCAGAAGTGGCATTTTTTAAGAGCTACCCAATTGTAAGTCTTCTTACAGATCTTTGAAAATGAGACTGCATTGCATAAAAAGGTAGTGGTGCTCACTTTGGTTGAAAAAAAATGGATTTAGAAATGACAGTATTTATTAAAGGACAGCTAAGTTACGGACATAGAAAATGCTTAAGCATAAATATCAAAGCTGTGTCCTTGATACTTATGAAGCCAAGAAAAATTATTATGTAAGAGCTTCTAGAAATGGTGGGAAAACAATAAAGGTAGGGTAGAAGATGGCTCTGGGGTGTCTTTGCTTTTAATTAAAGATTTATTTTTATTTACATGTACATATTTGTATGTGTGTGACCCATACCACACATTTATACAGGCCTGTCGATCTCCTGGAGCTGGAGACACAGGCAATTCTACACCACTCAGCTTGCATACTAGGAACTAAACTCAAAGAACAGCAAGAACTTTTAAAGGCTGAACTATTTTTCCAACCTTCTCAGGTGTTGAAAATTACTGATACTAAGCTAAACTAGGTTTGGAATAAACACTGAGAAAATCATTAGCAACCATATATGCAGATAGCCACAGAGTGCTTGTGAATACTTGCAACCGACAATTATGATAGCCATTCTACCTCAGGGTTGCAATCATTTGCCTTAACAATCCCATGGGACTCCGTATGTTAATCTCCATTTTATACAGATAGAAACTCAGACTTGAGATTGGGTATAGTATGTCCAACATTTTGATACCACAACATGACATTGTCATCTACAAAGTCCACATTTCATAACTACCCAATCATGTAATTAAAAAAGTAAAATAAAATTTTGTGATGTTTTGATAAGCTTTTGATTTCATGTTGGGCTAATATCATAGCTGTCCTTAACTGCATGTGCCCCATGGCCATAAAGTAAACACTCTTGTTGTTAATTGCCTAAGATGTGCCAGGCTTAGATTTAATCAACAATAAGAAGGCTAGGTGCATTGTTATTGTTTATAAACTTTGCATGCAGAGGTATAATGTTAGGTTTTATGCGGAATTATCTTGTTTAAACTTCAAAGCAATAACCCTGTCAGGCAAGGGTTCAAGTAGTAATTAAAGTAGTCTTCCCAAAGCTCAGGCATGGTAAGTAACAACACTAGAATGATGTCAGGCCATTTAAATTTATATCTCAAAACCCGACTACTTTTCTCTGTCACTCTGCTCACCTTACCAGAAGAGAGGAAGTCAGTAAGCTCAGTGATCAGGCTATCACCATTACTCTATGCATCAACTTCTGGAAGTTGTCTGTCTCTCTAGCTTCTTGGTGACACTGGTGACCACACTCATCAGCATCCACCCGAGGAAGTTAACTAAGTTGCACAGGTTAGCCCAATGATGCCACACTCAGTGATGTCAATTTACACCACAGCATTTATCATATAGGATGCCCCCCCTTTTGTAATATTCAACCAAGAATATTATATGCATACGCTTGGTCTGGTAATCCCTGTTGAGAATTAAATTACTTTTTATAATTAAGGTTTTTTTTAATCATATGAATCTGGTCAAAGAAAAAAAAATTGTTACCTGAAAAGAAATTAAAACCTAGAGGGAAACAAAAATTAGGTGTTTGGATAATCTGTTGCCCATAGGCAACTTTTCTCCATACAGCACATAGAGAGATATTGTGGATGTGAAGTAAAATTTGAAGTAGATTTGAAGCAGAGAACTTTCATTCTCACCAAGCATAACTTAGTCTCTTGTGCTTTTCATTTTTCAAAAAAAATCATTCAGACTTCAAATAGGCTCTCTAAAGTTTTTCACTGTTTATGCTATGGTTTTATTGGATAAATGCTCGTCTGAGAAGCCTGGGAGGTTGAAGCTCAGTACTAAACACGGCATAGCTATTAGAAAGAATAAAAACTGCTTTCCAGTGTAGATTAATCTCATCACCAAGATAATCTCAATCAGTAGATGGTAGAATTGGGCCCACAGATCTTTCCACTCTCTTTCTATCTGTTTCTCTCCTCTCTTTTGAATTTTTATAATTATATTCCTCTCAATTTTCTATCACTTGTCCATAAAGATGAGAAGGGTAAGTGAAATGGTTAAACTTGTTAGATTTTGCTGGCAAAATGATTATCAGTGTCTTTTGGAATGCTTATATCAAGACATAGCAGCAAACTTCAAAACCTAAGATTCACTAGCATTACCAGGGGAATTGAGGGCCCATCTCTGGATTCTTAATCTAATTAATAAAAAGGAATTAAGAACCGACTCTGAAGTTTCGACAAACAGCAGGGCAGGCAAGGCAGAAATATCTGGGGCTGTCAGGAGGAGGATGCAGAAGAGGTTGGAAGTGAGCTATTCTCTGTGGGTTAGGCATGAAGGTCAGCAAGCAGTCACATGCCAGACATGCTGCTGCGTGGAGAGGGCCAGGGAGATAAGAAGAAGGAAAAGGGAAAGTCATGCATTCCTAAGTTCTTCAGAGAAGCAGATAGACTCGGTTGAGCAGCTCTTCGGGTGATTGCACTGATGGAGGGTAGCTGGAAAATATATGTGTATTTTGTAAGAGGATAACTGTTCCTCCTAATCCAGCATGGCTTTAAGTGAATTCTTGGAGACAAATGCCCTGAAGACTTCTCTAACTCATCTCACTGGGGAGAGAAAGTGGCCACAACTGTCATTTTATTATGCACAAAGGAAAACCAACTTCATTTGAGCTTTAGTTTGCAAAGTAGCACTCACTGAGAAACAAATATCTGCAGAAGACAGAAAATACATACAAATAGTGAAAATTCAGAGTACCAGGAAGTGGCCAATCAAAATACTCTTGTCTTTATGAGCTTTAATGTGGAAAAAAAGAGTTATTAACCACAGAGGTGTAATGTTATATCCTGTGGTCAATCATCAAACAAAAGTGGAATAAACAAGATTCTCTGCTATTTCATCATTTCTGTGCCTGGTTCAGAGTCTATTAAAAAAAGAATATTTTCATCATACAATTACTGGATAATTCAATTAGGCCAATGTTCTGTGGATGTAGAATAATGCAATTTACTATGTTGAATGATTAGCCAATCAGATTTCTCTCATTTTCCAAAGCAATGGATTAACTAAAATGTGACCATAAACAAAATAGATTTTATTAGGCATAATCTACTTTGTAAACAAATGAAATTAATTATTTGCCTGACCTAGAGCTTTGAAAATGAAAGACCAAAATTGAACACATGCTTCCAATTTTGGTTCTGTTACCAAGATGACATTTAATGTAAAAGTTACAATTTAACTTCCCCTCAAGTATTCTATACTTGAGACTAAATGACTCCTCCAAATATGTTCATCAGCAGATGGGAGCCACTTATGGCCTCATAAACTTCCAAAGCAAGTGAAATTATCCAACAAAATAGAAAGAGATTACAATGAAGCCTCATCTGGTTATCTCAGAGATGATTGATGCCTTGAGTATTCCTTTAATGATGCAATGAATATTGACAGATAATCACCCTCCTTCATACCAGGAAAACACTGAATAAAAATACCAGTAATGTATGCTTTCTATCAATCAATAAGCAATTTCTGCACACACCATGTGTATAGAGCTATGTTATGAATGGTTGTGGGAGTAGCATTCTGTGGGTACCAACACTGTGAGTGTTCCAAAGGGCTAACAGAGATACAAAGGCATATAACAGAGGGCATGGTGTGTGATATTGCTTGCCCCCTTATTAAGTAAGCAGTAGAGATAATGTAGGAGTTTAGATAAATTAAAAATCAGTGGAAAGTGGTAAATGGTCAAAGAAGTATCATGGGGGGGGGGGCTTTAAACTCCAAAATTTCCCAGCTCTGAGAGCGAAGTACAGAAGGACTGGACACTTGAATCTGGAAAGAATCTCAGCTGTGTTGTTACAGAACTTTGTTCCCAACTGTGTCTTTTGTTTTCCCCTTTTGTTCCAATCCCTCTGTCAAAAACAGCCAACTTTTCTCTAGGGCAGTAGTTCTCAACCTTCTTAATGCTGTGACCCTTTAATTCAGTTCCTCATGTTATGAAGACACCCAACCATTAAATTGTTTTATTGTTACTTCATAACTATAATTTTGCTACTGTTACGTATCATAATATAAATAACTGATTTGCAGAATATCTGATCTGTAACCCCTGTGAAAGGGTCATTTGACTCCCCGAGGAGTCGCAATGCACAGTCTGAGAACCAATGCTCAAACACTTCATTCTGATTTCCTCCTCCCATTTTTGTGACCACAAATCTATTTTTTTACTTGGCCAACTATGAGGGTGGATTTCATAAAATATAAACCACATCTTATGATTCCCTGCAGCTTTGTTACACTTCTGTTAAAACACACAGTCTTAGGTGTAAGATGCTGGTAAGATGTTGCATAGGTGAGGGCTGGAGAGCTTCAGATCCTACATAAGCCGGGACAAATGCTCACTGCCTGGAATCCCAGCACTTGGGAATCAGTGACAAGGGGCACTGCAGGGCCAACTGGCTGGCTAAGGCAGTCAGTCCACAAGCTCTGGGTTCAACTGACTGACACCAGGTCAATAACTGAAGGAGAGAAAGACAGAGAATGACAGGTGATGCTTGAGGCCTCCATATCACATGCACACATAAGTGTCCTATACAGGTGAACACGCATATGTATGTGCACACCATACACATGCACATGGAAAAGCCCACTGTCTTGATGCTCTGGTATTCCTGATGAGTGTGATCCTACCCTCCTCTTTCGTTTTTCTGTCATTGGGCCATTCCTTCTCCAACCACAAATGCCAGTTCATGCCCTCTCTCCTGTCCAAATTCATTCAATACAAGGCTGACATACCCACTTCTGCCCAGACTTGAAACGTCTTACTCCAGTATCTCAGGTTTCTTCTTAGCTTAGTGAGAGCCACAAATAGCTCTTCCCTGGCCATCTATTCAGTGCAGCCTCACCTCTCTTCCTTGATGCACTTGAATGCATTACTCTGATTTAGTGCTCACATCTACTTAGCATCATCAATATGTCCTTATTCATTTGCACTCTGACTTGCTTTTCATCTGTCTTCACCCACATAAAACATCGGTAGCACAGAGAACAGGGGCCCTGTCAGAGTTTTCAGCCCTCTAGTTGTCTTAGTTCCAGGAAAAGGTGTGCATATCAAGTGTTCAGTAAATACTTCTCGAATAAATGTATTGCTTAATTAATTTATTTGTTAACTATGTGGTCTAGACATAGGGAGAAAGGGTTTCTAAGTGAAAGGTTGATAGTGGGGTGAGGAAGGTCTCAGGCAAAGACGTATAGAGTTGGATTCTGAATAGAGGCAGGAGTGAGTGAATTAAGATTTGAATTTGCATGATGTTGCTGTAGAAAAAAAAATGATTATCTTGTCAAAAAAATATATAATTTGTGGCTAAAACCACTTTAGTAAATATAAATCATGTAACGAGCATTTATACCTTTCCATTTCTTTTATATAAGGCCTGAGGTAAGCATCACTGCCCACATTTTTAAATGAGAGGTTAATGTAAAAACTTCAACTTAATCATCAAGACATCTGATTCTAGTGAGAAGGTTGTGGGGGAAAGTGCTGATGCAGACTAAGGTGGTGGATGCAAGTGACACAGGAATGCAGGTAAACCTGTTCATCAGGCCTTCAACATCCCTCCCTTACATCTTTCTGCATCCTAGGCTGAAGGTGTGGATGTATGTCTCCCACAGAGCCTTGGCTCAGAGGGTTTTTTCTTTTACAAATTGGCCTGTGTGCCTGTGTATTCCCCAAGGTTGTCTTCCTCGATCTGAAGTATTGCAAATCTGATAGCTAAAAATAAAGAAAACACTGGAGAGAAATGTGTCTGCATAAAGGCCAGTAAGAGACTGAAGCTGATGACCTTGGTGACACACACCTGAGGAGTAAGGAAGCCAAAGGAAGCACTAAGGGTAAATTAGAGATGAACCCTAAGGTTATGGAAGTCATGGGGATGAAGAGATGGAGACTTGTAAGAGCCAGAAGCTAGGGAAAAGGAATGGCATCTTCTGGGTGAGGTATGGACACTGCAGACATGAGCTCACAGGGTGAGTACCTGCACTGAGTCTGAGAAAGAATGAACTCGACAATAGTCAGGTGTTGCTAGAGAAGAAGCACAAGGGGATCTGCTCCTTACTGTTGGACTGATCTTACCGATATTTAAGATTCAGAGAAATCACTGTCTTCGGTTGTGTGTCCACCCTCCAGTGACCCACCAGGCTCCAATGGGCACTTTCAACCAAGTGATTATACAGATGGCCCTAATTAAACTAAATGGGCAACAAGCAAAATAAAAATTTATGTACCCAAAAAAGGTAGTGGGGTATATAAGATGGACGAGAAATAACAGAAGGATAATCAAAATATATGTTTGTATAAAATTGTCTAGCAAGAAAATTAATGCATTTAATTAAAATTATAGAAATAGATTCTTAGAGAAATAAGCTAAAACACAGCACATTTTTTAAATGTGGCTTTTATCTTTCTGACCATTTACAAAGATAGATGTGGCTTAAAATGAGTCTTATGCCAGGTACCCGAGAAGACAGCCTTGGTGATAAGAATAAGAATTTAGAAGACGATGCCATTGGTTATCATGTGACTTCTTACTTGGGCAGAAGACAGAAGTTTTTCCTCAGTGTTCAAAGTGTCATCAAAACAGCATTATGAAGCTAGTTTCTTATTGATTACAAAGTTATATCCAACAGGTTCTCTAGTCTCCAGGAATTTATCAGTGGCTCTTTCCAAGGGCAGTCCCAGAACACAACCAACAAGCACCAAAACTAATTCTATTTTCTCCCAGATTTGTGGCTAGGTAACTATCAAGTTACAAATTAAATGTTTTTAGAAATTCCACCCACGGATCGAGTGAAGACCACCTTGCTCCATAACCACCATATCTGGATGTTTCTGGCAGTTTTAAGGAGGAAGAAGACCTGAAGAAGTACAGCAGCTTTGTTGAGGCCACCGTGAAAGCTGAGTAGATGATCACAGTCTCAGTATGGTTTCAGATACAGGAGGAAAGTTGTGACATTTAGACAGGATTCCATCACAGGTCCATAGGACCAAGAGCCCAGCACCTCGCCATGCCAAAGCATGACATTATTATTGTTGGAGCACTTCTTGTTGATAATCAACTATTGTGTTACTTTTCTGGGGAGCTACACAGAAATGCCTGTTCACCCCAAATGCAGAGGGAGATGATAGAACACAGAAAGGCTTCCTTCCACATCCACTTTGGTGATTCAGTTAGTTTATGGGGGTCACAGAAAGGGCATGAGTGACTTGGGCATCCATGTGACCATAAAGCTCAGTACATTCCCCTACCATGGACGATTTTTTTTCCTTATGTAAGTGTCTTAATCCCTCAGGTCCTGCCCAGCTATTGAATTGTCCTTGGTATGAGGAGAATGTGGATTGAGAAATATCAGAGACTGAATAAGACTGGGGACAAACTTAGTTTGGAAGGGCTGATGATTAAGACTGAAGCCTTGAGTTTATTCCTTAGGTTCTGTTTAAACCCCAAACAGGAGAGGTTCAAGACCTCCCTTTCTCAAGGACATCATGGTTCAAAGTACAGACAAGAAGTGAGAAATACCTTCTTTAACTCACAAAACAGCTATTAACTACACCTTAGGAAAAGCATTCCATTATAAAGCCTTGAGGAGCAAAGCACCTAGTGACCAAGCCTTTGTCCAAACATCCTATTATGCTGTTCTGCAAGGCAAAACAAGCTCTGACAACAAACCACAAGCTGAAATCTGTGGGCTCCACATGTAGGAAGTAGATGGAGTTGATACGCCTTGACATTTTTTCTAAGCAAAGAAGGCTAAGGTGTATTTGCTCCAAGAAAACAACAGAAGTGTTATGAAGCATGCTGAATATACAGTGTCCACAGGAACTTTTGAGAATTGGACTTCTTGCTGTATGGTAAGTGTGTCTCTAGCACTGACTTAGAATCTTTATCATCAGTGTCTTGATATAAACAATGATTGTGATGAATGTCAACAGCAGCCCCTGTTTGTGGCCAGCTGCTTTGACAGCTGTCAAAGCTATTGGCTATGGACGGTTAACATTGTTCAAGTAGTTTTGGAATAAGTTGGGAGGGAAAAGCTGCAAGAGTCTTGAACTCTGCCTAAAGGAGGTGGCAGAAAAGTTTAGCTAAAGCTCAAGGATCCCTCTCCTCTGCTGATTACACTCTAATTAGCAGAAGGCAGGCACCCCCAGGTGGTTCGTTATAGACCAGCTCTAGGAAATGAAACTGAGGATTCTTATCTTGAGGCCAAAACTAGGATTGATTTTGCAAAGAAATCAGGCACAAAAGAGAGACCATAGCTGTGACCGTGGCTGTCCTACTAATAGTCATTTCATGCACACTTTGAATAAGGTGCAGTTGCCCCAAAACATAATTCACTTTAGAATTCTTTAGGAATGTAAAGAATAGAATTAATGAAATAATCATCCAAAGTGAAATTGATAAAATGTTTCTGAATGCATGTGTATATAAATGCTTGTGAGGGTCTGCTTGGTTATCACCCTTTCAAGTTCAATGCACTCTGGCCCCTTCACATGACATCCACCACTTCTGTATTCTCTCTCTATTCTGCTTTGCCTCTGGACCTTGCCTTATCATTTTCCCTTGAAGGATCCTCAGACTAAAATACTGCGAAGAAATTTTCACAGCATAGTCTCAGGATTCCCGTGGTGACATTTTTCCTGGCTCAGAATCCAGGGACCCACAGTAACACAGTCAAGGGTGAGCTGCCTGCTCTCAGCTGTGGACTGGGGAAGCTGCTGTAAATAAAGCTGAGCTGTAACATATGCAGAGTAACCCCAGCCAGGGGACATGTGTGACACTCAGAGGTGCTGATACAGGAGAATTTGATCTGAAACTAGCAGAGCCTTCATCAAATAAAGCCAATGGAATGTATGCTTGCAATGACCTCACACTTGGAATTGCTTCCCCACTGCTGAAATGCCTCTAGATGGCAGGTGATGTGGGCACACAAGTATATGGGGCTTCCAAGGACTGAACAATCTTATGCTAACAGCCCAGCTCCCATTATCTTAATTCACTCTGACTCTCCTCGCCCAATATCCTTCTCCCCTCCCTTCATTGCCATTACCTTAACTGGCCATGCCTACCCTTATTTTCTAGGCTATAGTCCACAGGAGATAAACACTAATTAATCTGACTACTTATCTCCACCCATCTAGACAGTGTCTTCCTCTGAACTCCGTCATTGGTTCCTAGTGATCTATGGATAACTATCTTAAGCCAAGTACTGAGTCCTAATTGAGTTTTGTTGACCTCAGAGACTGGATTTTGACACAGAAAGGACATAGAGACTGTTGCTACAGTCCTGTCACTGTGAGGCTAAGGCAGCAGGGTGGAGAGAACAAAGACAAGGAGACAAGACACCCTGACATTCTGGAGAACTGCATATGTCACACATGATGCTTTATAATTTCTGTCCAAAATTATCCAGTAATTCTTTAAAAATTTTCTTTTTTCTGCCACCCAAAGTATCAATCAAAAGAGTGAGATTTTAGCATAGGCCTTGATAATGCAGCTCAGGAGGCCTCTTGGTCAAAGTTGATGCTAGGCTGCAAAATGACTTCAATGATAAGGAATTTTTACATTTCTGTCTTGAAGGTCAACACAATAGGGCTGTAGTCCACCTAATTTTAAAGGCTCAAACACATACAACAAGCACTTCCAATTGGAGAGTAGCTATGGTGAGTAAGAATTGGAACTCTTTATTCATGATAATACAGAGTGTCTGGGACCTTAGGCTCCAGCCAATGCCATCACCTCCATCCCAGCATGTCCAGAAACAGTTATTTTGTTCCCTCCCCCTTTAAAATGAGAAATCGCAGGATGTTTGGATGTTTGCTAACTCTAACTGTTCAGGCCCTGTCTTACCTCATTCTTTCATTTCTTAGTATTTTCTTGCACTCTGGCCAGCCATTAGCTACTGCCCACACTTGCATCTCTGTCCATGTATATCTGCCTTGCATGGCTGTCAAACAGCTAGAGTTACCAGGTCTCTCCTCCAGGAATGCTTCAAGTGTTGTGACACATTTCTTAGTATTTTCTTGCACTCTGGCCAGCCATTAGCTACTGCCCACACTTGCATCTCTGTCCATGTATATCTGCCTTGCATGGCTGTCAAACAGCTAGAGTTACCAGGTCTCTCCTCCAGGAATGCTTCAAGTGTTGTGACAGGATTTGCTGAAATCACTCTGGGGCCGTGTATGCTGTGTTGTCTCAGAGAGCTCCTCATAGGGTTCAGGCCTCGCTTCCACTCAGCTAACTTCCCTAGTGATTCATCTTCAATCCTCTGCCTGCCTTTATTTTATATGCCACACTCCTCCCAGAGGCTCCTGGAATCTACTCTGAGTTAATCTCTTGTCCACAATCCTTGGCCCAGGCTTTGTTTTAGGGGAATCACAAATGAAGACTCTGTCTTAAGAGCTTCCCACTATCAGATAGAAGACTTGGTGGAGCAGACTGGTCTTCAGATTCATAATACCCCTGACTCTACAATACTTTCCTTCACTAGTGAGTTTTTAGTCTTCAGAATGGAGGAATCCCCAACTCACTTCTATGGAGCTGACCCTTGCCTCTAGTTCTCCTTATCCCTCTGGTACATCCCAGTTAGTCATCAGTTCTAGGGTAACCTCATGGACTCAGCTGCCTGGCCTGCAATAACATTTTTAAAATGTTTTATTTATTATTTATGCATGTCTATAGATGTGCATGGTGTGTGTGTCAATGCAGGTGTATGTGGGCTGTTGTGTCCATATGCAGCTTGGAGAGAGCTGAAATTCACTAGCATCCTCTTCATCCTCCAGCAACTGTTCATTATTCTTTCCCATGACCTATCCAGTGGCTTCCTTTGCCTTTGCTTCACTTGGTCTTTTTTCCTTCCCATTTCTGCCTTCAATTATCTCTACCATTCTCTTTTCTTCCGTGCTTCTTCATTGAGTGTGTGTGCATACGTGTGTGTGTGCGTGTGTGTGTGTGTGTGTGTGTGTGTGTGTGTGTGTGTGTGAAGTGAGAAAGACAATGAAGGAGAAGGAAACAGCAGAGAAAAATTAATACTTACATTGAAAATGCTTATCACCTTGAGGTTGTCCAGTAAGTAAATATGCATTGACTAAATCAATAAAAGTATGTAACATTTACAAAGAACAGGCTTTGTGTCAAACAATCTTTACCTTCATTTCCTGTAATCTAACTACTCAATCAGTCAGATGCAAACCACCTGCATTGTACACACAAGGAAACTGAAGTTTTTAAAAACTAAGTAAGTTAACCATGGTTACCAAGGTAGAAACAACACAACAGACACCACTTCTGCCTCACTCTGAAATCTCTGTTCCTGATGTTTTGTTTTGTTTTGTTTTCTCTCTCTCTTTTTACAGCCTTGTGTCTGGTGTTTTCTTTACACCAACTCATTTAATTAATATTAAGGAATAGAGTGCTTGATTTGTGGTTAACTGAAGACAGGTGACATATCGCTAAATCCAGCTAGGGCACAACTCCAGCAGTCACTATGTTAACTCGGCAAGTTAGTTAAATTCTCAGTATCAGATTCTCTGTCTATCAACAGAGTGAGTACTTGATTTCCTCTTCAGACTGACGCCATAACTAAATCAGTTATCTCCTGCTCTACTACTAACTAGGAAAGCAAAGGAGACAGCATTTCAGAGAGGAAAAACATCAGAAGACAGAAAACGGGGTGATTTTGTATGGAACTTGAATTTTGCCAGAAGCTTTATTTCTCCTTCAAACTAAAACTAAGCACCTGAGAATCACAGTCTATGATTTTTACATGTTATTTTTCAGTTACGGTGTGTGCGTGGGTGCACACACATGCCAGGGCATGCACATAAATGTCAGAGGGGACAGTTGCTGGAATTATTTCCCTCCTTCCACCCTGTGTCCTAGGGATCAAACGTAGGTCATCGGGCTTAGCAGCAAGTACCTGATCCCCTGAGCTGCCTCATCTGCCAGCTGCCCTTCTTCCTGATCTTCTAACACTGTTCTTCCTCTGTTACACATAGGCCGCCAGGCGTATAGTAATTTTCGCCTTTCTTTTCCATCCTTTTCCCCATCTCCCTTTCTCCTTGCTCTGGACCAAGTCTGTGTTAGAGGCTGTGCTGCAGACATACAGGAGGTATTGCTGGGCTTCTCCTTAGTCAGGAAACCTTTGCTCAAGGAACAGCTTAGGGTGAGATGGGAAAATGACTGGATTATGAGGACTCTATAATCACATCCATCTGAATAAGCCTTGTTGTTTGTCTTATAAAAATTAGTCTAAATGTCCTGTTTCATGTAGTTATATATTCAACCTCTGAAGCCTTGACATCAAAATGTAAGAAAGAGGAGAAGCTGTGATATAAAGCTTTGCTCTGCATCTCCACAAAGGGCTGGCTCCAGTGTGTCCTCTCCAGTCCTGTCAGTATCTTACTACCAACTAAAGGGCAATTAAATCATCTTGCTGATGTGAAGAAATGTGACCATTCATGTCTACAACCTAGACAAGTCACAAAAGATACCATAGAATTAAATTAAGTGCTAAGGGATATAAAAAGGAAGAAGTTGCCATCAGTTTGTTAATTAGTTTTCTCATCACTAAGTGTATTCATTGACCATCAAGTCCCTGTCTTCATCATACCTGTTTGACAGCATGGAAAACACTGAAAATAGCACCATAAGTACATATTTGTAATGAGCATGAAGACATATTTACCACAAGTGCTAAATGTTGATTTTATAAAACAAAGCACTAGAGAGAGGCCTCCATGGGTCAAATTACTTATGGAAAAAGTATGAGGACCTGAGCTAAATCTCAAGTACTCACATGAAAACTTGGGGTCAGAGACAGAAGGGTGGCTGGATCTTGTTGGCCACCTGCCTCTTTCCATCTTCAGTGAAGATCCTGTCTCATTTGAAGAGAGCAATAGATCAAAATAACCAAGCTTCTCCTCTAGCCTCTGCTAGCATTCAAATGCACACATTCACATATGTATGCACATGCCACACACACACACACAAACATGTGTACTAAAATAAACAAACCAACATTTCTTAGTAAAAAGCAGCAAATGAATCATCCTTAGAGACAGTCATAATGTCACTTACTATGGCCCAGGCACATTTTACAAGTATTCTGTTTATATTGACACACTTAATATTCTCATCTTGGGACATAGATACTACTGTCATTTCAGTTCGTTACACAGACTAAGTCCCAGAGAAGAAAAGAGGACTAGCCATGGTCCTAAGCAACATACCATGTTTTGCCTACTGCAGAACTCCTGTCCTTATGCAGAGACACTGGAAATCTCCATGCATCCACCTTGCCTGTACTTACAATAGAAATAGGAAGCCTGTGCCAGGGGAAAAGCTCTTGAGTTTTCTTTTCTACTAAGCTGTGCACTCTAATAGTTTTTATTTTTGAATTTTTTCATTATTTTTAAATATATTTGTTTCTCCTTTTAAAGGTCTATTTTTACTTATGTGTGTGTTTGAGTGTCTCCATGTACGTATATGCACCACATGATTGCTTCTCTGCTTGCAGAGAGCAGAAGATATAGGTGGGGATATGTTTCAAATTTAATATAAGCCAGTCTGAAATATCAGAGGGATCTACCCACAGTCAGTCTAGGAGGATCAGACAGTGGTAACTTGTTGCACGCACCCTCACCCACAAGGATGACGCGACACCAGGCTCTTCTTTCAGTGGCTTATTCAGGACCTTGAAACTTCTTCTGCCTCTGCTCTGCCTCTGCTACTGCCTCTCCTACTGCCTCTCCTGCCACTGAGGAAAACCCGCTCCCAGCTATATACCCTCTGGACTGCTAGTCACGTGGGCCATGGCGCCACGTGGACCATGTCAATAGATCCAGGTACACAGAAGCAAGCCACACCTAGAAGCAAGCCACGAGCTTAGCCTTAGCCAAATAAGGCGATGTTTATCTCAGAGAACTCTCAGGTGGAAGGCGGGAGCCAGCACCATCTTTAAGGTGCGGCCATGTGGCTCTCTACAGTAACTCACACCTTTAATCCCAGCACAGGGAATATCTGGGAGTGGTGACCTTCACCCCTAATCCCATCAAATCTAAATTTGAGGTCATTTTAGTTTACAGAAGGAGTTCCAGGCTCCCAGACAGGCAGTGGTGATGCCACACTTTTAATCTTAAACTAGATGTGAAACAACTGACAGAAGAAGGTATTTAAGGCAGGCATAAGTCAGAGCAGGCAGGAGGAGCGAGGCTGAGGAAGCTAGAAGACAGCTGGGTGAGATTTGACTGTGGTGTTTCCTCTCTTTGATATCGCAGCCCTTCCGTGAGATCTGGCTTTGAGTTTCCTTCATTTGTGCAACAGATATATGATTCTTGAAACTAGATTTGCAGACAGTTGTATAGTCATGTGGATTCTGTGAACTAAATACAGGGTTTTCTCCAGGAGCATCAAGTGATGCTAAACATTGGGGCATCTCTTCAGTCCCAAGATTTTATATGCAAAGTGAATGTGAAAAATTGTGCACTGTCATATGTATTGAGGATAGAGCACACATCAGGAACTTAGATATTACTGTGTTCCTTATCACTGCCTTCAATGCCCACAAACTCAGCTAGTGTGTCCAGCAGGCAACATCCTATAGCTGCATATCCAGGTTTCTTCCAGCTTCCTCGGAGGCACCTCAAACTCAAAGATCTGAAATTAAAAGTAGTGAGAAGTCACGCTTGGGGATTTCCGTAATACTATATCAACTTCTCTTTGGAGAAATGACAGTCATTCTTGGTAGTCCTTTTATCTTGGTTCCTAAATTTGTCCAAGTAAGTACATTTCCTTTTAAATTTTTAACTACTGACTTAGTTCTCTATTAGAACTCCAAGTATATTATCACCATCTTCCCCTGCCTCATCCTCCTTCCTTCAGGTGAAACTTCTAAATATGACCAGAATGTTCATTCTTCAGATATGACTCTGTCAGTGCCTTACAGAAAACCCCAAGTGTAAGAACCTTCATGGATCCCCAGGAGCACAGTAGTGCCAGTGTGCCTGGTGTATATGCTAGACCCTCAGTATATACCACCATTTACAGTTTTTCATGTCTACTTTGCAAATGAAGAAACAAAATCTTGGGAATGGAGAGATGGCCCAGTGGTTAACAGCATTTGATTTTCTTGAAGAGGACCCAGGTTCAGTTCCCAACATGGATGTACCATCAGTCCCCTGCCATCCTAAAGATGGCAATATGCGAGGCGGAGACAGGTGGACCCTGGAAGATCATGGGTCAGCTAGCCTGGTCTACTTGTCAAAATTCAAAGTCACTGAGATACTCTGTTTCAATTAAAAGGTGGAAGGCACTTGAGGACCAACGCCCAAGGTTTTCCTCTGAGCACCACACAAGTATCATGCAAAGCACATGTACTCACAGACAGAAATTAGATAGAAAATTCTCACTATTTATACTGTAATGTACAAGCCATTTGCACAGGTTCAAGCCTTCCCATGTCATTTATGTTAGTTCGAGTCCTGCTTGTTTGTTCCTCTCACTTGATTCTGGGCCTTTGCATTCCTGTAGTGGGCTTTCTCTAGGCCATCAACCAGCTCCCAAATCATGACACTGAGACTTGTTATCGGTTATGAATGCTCAGCCTTCTCTTGGGCTCACTTCTTACTCTTATAACCTACTTTAGCCTGTTTCTATTCATCTACATTTGACCTCAGAGCTTTTCACCTTTCTTTTTATTTCCTTCCTTCCTTCCTTCCTTCCTTCCATCCTTTCATGTCCAACTCTGTCTTACTGGCTGGTGGCTGCCTGGCTGGCCCCAGATGTCTCCCTCTCCTTCTTTGTTCTCTGTCCCTTCTCCCACAAGCCTAGATTCCTCCTCCTGCTTATTCTCTCTGCCCTCCAGCCCTACCTAGCTATTGACTGTTCAGACTTTATTAGAAAGATCAGGTGCCTTAGGCCTTTACACTGTTAAACAAATGCAGCATAAACAAATATAAAACATCTTTGCCTAGTTAAAGTAATATTCCACAACATGCCCCTGGCCTCCCAACCATCATCTCAGAGCCATCCGAGATAGCACTTTACTGGCAAAGTCTGCCCCCCCCCCCACCAAATCTCTTGAGATACATTAAGCACCATTTTCACTGCTCATCAAATGTCTGGCATAGCCTTTCATACAGTAATTAGCACATATTTTCTTAAACTGTTTTCAACCTAACTAAACCTTGGCTTTTTTAAGGGGCCACAGATTTTTGTCATAATTGGCATTTAGCACACACCTGATGTTTGGAAGGCTCCCAGTGACTTTGTTGGAAGGAAAATACAATACCCAGGGGATAAGTCCTTGATTTAGTAACCTTGGACAAAAGATTTAATTTTCAAATTTGGTGTCAAGTTAATTAACATTCCAGGATTTTTACTGTGTCACATTTGAATGTTAGTTATTATCTGTACTCACAAATCTTACATATGTTTGCAATGTCAGTTCATTAAAGATATTTCTGGCAAATGATAGCCATAGTTTACAACTAATCTGTGGTTTAAATGGTGACACTAAAGGCCATGTGGATGTTCTTAGTGCATACTATCATCAGAAACCATGTGGAAATCCATGGCCCATGCTGTCACTGGCGATAAAGGGCAAAGAAGCTACTTACACAATGCTATGGATGATGGCAGATGCACAATTGAGAATGAGAGATACAGAAGGCTTCTGTGACTGTTTCCTCAACTCCCACCCTACCCCTAGAAACACTCTAGACAGAAAGTCATTGAGGAGAACTCTTGAAAAATGTAATAGGGGTGCTGAAGTGTAGCTCTTTATAGTTAATGGCTTCTGGCAGAGGTGAGAGTAGAGAATATCTCAGTTTTCTTTAAGGGGATGGCCACTAGGAGTTTGGCCATGCTCTAGTGAGTATATGGGCAACACAAATGGGACTTGGTATTTTCTTTCTTTCTTTTTTTTTCTTTTTTGGGGGGAAATCACAAGAATGGGAGACAGGGATCTGGGAAGTTAGTGTGACCAGGTACATTATGTGACATTCCCAAATAATGAAAAATATTATATTGGAAAAGAAAAACAGAACATCTCTAGTTTTAAAAAGGCTGTTAATGCAAGCTTTAGAGGCAGCTAGATGTTGTGGTGGTCTCCACAAGCACACTAAGAGTGTATATTAATTTAGAAGAGCTTCAGTGTCCCAGAAGGAGGGACAGGGTGAAGGAGATGATGTCGAGAGTGAAAAGAACAAAGAGGGAAAGTCAGTGTCAAGAGAGAAATAAACAGCAGTGAGAAGTGGCCCAGGCAAGGCAGTCTACAGATGCCACCTGAGGATCAGGACTTTAGATTGTATCAAGCAGAGCCAGTCCAAGATGTCAAAGGTTGCACTGAAGACGAGTAAGTATCTGGTGTAACATACTATGCAGAAAGTCTAGTTGGGAAGACTCTAGAGAATACCCAATGAAGAAGTAATAAGGGTTACAAAGCAAATCACAAGGAAATAAATGTTTAAAGATACAGACATGATATAAAATAGTCACTTTATTTTCAGATTATTACAAAGGCTCTCAGATGTATGAATGAGTGATCAAAAGGCAACAGAATCATTTCAAAAATATAAATGAGCTTAGGAGGAACCAGGTGACTTTTAGATGTTTTGCTTTGAAGACAATTGAAAGGAAAAAGCCGACAAGACTTCACTTTTCTTATTCCTGCTAAACATTGTTGGAGAATTGGAGTTGGGGATGCTATTTAAGCTTCAGATGTAGCATGTAATTAACACTAGCATTGTTCTAATGCATGTTATAGATTAACGTTAATATCCCTTGATCCTGGAAAGCTTTGAGAGGAGTCATATCTGAGGGAAATAGTAAGGAAGGAAGGCACCAAACTTTGATAAGAGCTTCTATAAAGTAAATAGTAATAATGTGACAGGTTCCAGGAGAAGATCTGGAAGCACTTTGTGAGCTTCTTACCATCTCACTTTCAAGAATGAACCCTTTTCCTCTACCTCAGTTTAATTAGAGTGAAGGAAATTGACTGGCCTAGATAGAGAAAAATCTATCAAGAGTCAGAAGTCTAACGCTTATGACATGGTGGGCCTTTCTTTCAGGCTGTTGCACTTGATGCTTGAAGGTTGCTTGATGCACATGGACAACTGACAAAAGGTAGATAAATAGGAAGCATTGAATCTGTTCCATTTACAGACCAAGGTGGCACCTGACTTTACATTTAAGTTATGTTTCATCTTTAAAGTACTCAGGGACTCCGTAGAGCATTCTTCCCAACAGGAGGAGAGGAAATCTTCAGGCCACATTCTTTTTCTTGTTACTGTAATTGTGTGGTCACAAAATGTCGCCACTGCCTATGGAACTCTGGAGAACTTGTGTGATAACAGTTGGGAACTGCAACCACAAAGATTATGCTTCAGTATGTCAACAGTGAGACCTGGGGACCCAGAATTCTGGCAAGCCCTGCTGAGGCTTCAAAGCAACTCCAAGTGACTCTGCTGCATCTGAGTTTGTAGGCAAACAAGGCTCTGTACTGGACACCTCCATACCACAAATGGCTCTTCCTGTGGCTGTTCTATTTTCTGTTCTGCCAAAGACTAATTGAACACACATTTTTGTTGTTTTACAAGAATCAGTTGATTATCTAAGTCAAACTTGACCTATTTGATGAACACTGTTTTTTTTTTTAATAAAGCTATAAGATAATTGTTTGAAAGTCATCAGCATCTTCATTAATTCAGTAATTATCTCTTTCTTGAATGACAGAAAATGAGGAATTAAGGCATCAGTGGTAATGTTCAAATGTGTTTGGATGGGGTGGGATGAAAGGAGAATTGCAGGTGTAAGTTAAGTCACTTCACATGATTATTAGTTTTGTGAAGAAAAATAGCAGTGTGCAGTGAGCTGCTCACAAGGAGCAAGACTTAGGAAGGATGACTAGGAAAGTTTCCTTACAGAGGGATTCCTGAGGATTGAATGATGAAGAAGCCACTGTGCTGTCCACCTGAAGCCTGAATGTGTAAAGTCACCAAAGAATCCCACAATGGGAAACAATAATGAGCCATAGAGTCTGATGATGGGGGTGCTGAGAAATGATGGAGATGGCTCAAGCATTATTGATGCATATGAAGTAGAGAAGTCTTCTATTACAGATGAGGTGGTTAAGAGCTGAGTTTACTGCATGTTAACTGTTAGATCTAATGCTTAGAAGGCACAACATCAGAATTAGGAGCCAGTCTGCAAAACATGAAGCAGAGACTGGCAAAGGAAAGGGAGAGAGAGTCCACAGAGCATTTCACAAGAACAGAGGGCTCTCTGGGAGCTAACAGGGAAGCAGGTGGACAAGAAGGGAATAGCCCCTTATTTCTTGGCCTTAAGACACTTGGATCAATATAGTGAAGTTTCATTTACTTTATAAAATTGAAATGAGCAGAATATAGGATTCTAGTAAGAGAAAATTATAAGGAAAACATTCTAGAATTCTGGAAATGGAGAAACTGATGATGGCAAAGGTCAAGAGGGCATAGCAGAAGACCGATTTTCTTTTTGTTGGGTTTATTTGTGAGGCAAAAATGTGACTAAGTCACATGCAGAGACACACAAATACAGGGTAGATAATAATGAACAATTAAGAAATTTTGAAAATCATTTTACCGTGGGGATAAAATAATTTCACTACTTTTCTTGAAGTAACAATAGCTATGATTTTTATTTGTAGTGATAAAAGAGGCATTATAATATAAATAATCATGGAAGCTTGTTACAGTCCTATATGAAGTATTTCTCATGCACATCTGCCAATAACTCTGTGATCTTTCAAACATACAGAAAAGTCATTTATAATTGATGACGACTTTATGGACCATAAATCACTGATCAGAACAAAGAAGAAACTGGGGCCTTGAAGAGTCCTGGCAATCTCTGGGAACCATAGCAGATAAATTGCTTTAGAGTTGAGAGAGACCTCAACTAGGTGGCTTAACAATGCAGATGATTTGAGGTAGTTCTTTTACAACTTTATACAACTGGTTTATGGTAATTAAAGATAATTCACAAACTCCTCATTTTAATTTAAGTTAGTGAAGACCCACTATCTGAAGGTGGTTCCAGCACTCATTTCTCTGCTTTTTCCCTCAACTAGTAAAAAATTACTAATTATCTTTGAGGATCCTCCATTCATCCACAAAGTTTGAGGGCAGTCATCATCACCTGTAGATTGTCACAGACACAGGGAATATAAATAATAAATATAAGAAAGTCTTTCTACTTTCTCTACCTGTACTCTGGTGGTGCCATATATTTCTGTATATCATTTATTTGTTAAATCTCCCAATAACACATTGAAGACCCTGAACATTTATCACCTATTTTTTCCAAGTATAAGTGAGGTCATGCCCACTCCCTGTTCACAGCCCTTTAATAGCTACTTATCCTACTTGAAGTAAAAGCCAATGTCTTATAAGGGTTTTGTGCTTTTAGAAATACTACATATAAATCCAAAGTTCCATGGCTTCCTTTTCCCAGCCAATGCAAGTTATAAGAAGGAAATAATCAAAGGAAAACCATGTCAAAAGGGAGCTAGTAAGTCAGATGAGAGGAAAAATAGCTCAATCTACTTTTAATATAAATTTACACAATAAGACACCAAAGATATCATTCTGGATTTCTTAACTCTTTCTTCAAGTAGGGAAGATGGACAATTTTATACATGAATAAAATTATATGAGATTGTTACTATAACTGACATTATGGTGGTAAATTAATTGAAATTCAAATACTTTTCAAATGAACAAATACATTACTTTTGGTAAATGCTGATGCAACTGAAATGTTTGCTAGGGTTTGATAATTAGTCTTGTTATAATTTTAAGTTGTAATTTATGAATTTGAACTTTTCTATATATTACAAAGTTCCTGCCTCTAAAACAAAACAAAACAAAACAAAATGCTGTCTAGATATAGCTCTGGGCTGCATGTCCAGTCAGTAATACTACTTGGAATAACAGACTCAATGAGCCTCAGGAATCACTAAGACACAGAACAACTGAGTATTATTTCATTGCATAACCAGCAAAATCAAGACAGAATTTCAGGGCCCTCTTATCTATGTCTTAAGGAGATTAATTTTTGTTTTCTATTGCTGGCTTTTCTGTGAGAAAAAAAAAATTATTACAAAATGTATATTTAGCCTGCTTGAGTTGTTTCTACTAGCTTATACTCAGTATGCTCTCCTCTATCGTACCTGAAAACAAATATGCTAAGTTATTTATCTACTATCCACACACTTGTGATTGTGCATCCAACATGCCTTCTTCCTGTTTTAACAGAACTCCGAGGTGCACATGCCTGAGGACCTAAAGAGGAAAAGGGGAAATCTATTCTACCTGGCAAAACCCACTGGAGTTTTAAGGAAGAGCAGATATTCACAAGAGGAAAATGGAGTTCCCCAGTTATCAACAGATAACTCAATAGAACTGCATCAAGGAGCTAAGCCTCCAGTCCTTCAGAAGCCCATTGAGATGAACTGGCCACTGGTCACTCGACCCTTAAACAAAAGTTCAGTTCAAGGCAACAAATGGAAGAAAGCAGACGCAACCCAAGAAAAACGTAGGTCCATACTCCATGAGTTTTGCAAGAAATATGGTGGAGTAAATGATCCTCAATTCAATCTTCTTCATGTGGTATCCAGGATCTATGTAGAAGACAAACACAAAATTCTGTACTGTGAAGTACCAAAGGCTGGCTGCTCTAATTGGAAAAGGGTTCTGATGGTCCTAAATGGATTAGCTTCCTCTGTATACAATATTTCCCATGATACTGTGCACTATGGGAAGCATCTCAGAACATTAAATAGCTTTGACTTAAAAGGAATATACATGCGTTTGAATACCTATACCAAAGCTGTATTTGTTCGAGAGCCTATGGAAAGATTAGTGTCAGCCTTTAGGGATAAATTCGAACATCCCAATAGTTACTACCATCCAGTTTTTGGAAAGGCAATTATAAAGAAATACCGACCAAATGCCTATGCAGAAGCCTTAAATAATGGATCTGGAGTAACATTTAAAGAATTCATCTACTATTTGCTGGATGTCCACCGTCCAATAGGAATGGATATTCACTGGGAAAGAGTCAGCAAACTATGTCATCCATGTTTGATCAACTATGACTTTATAGGGAAGTTTGAATCATTAGAAGAAGATGCCAATTACTTTCTCCAGATGATTGGGGCTCCCAGGGAGCTGAAATTTCCCAATTTTAAGGATAGGCACTCCTCTGATGAACGAACCAGTGCTCAAGTGGTAAAGCGGTACTTGAAGGACCTGAGCAGAGCGCAGAGACAGCTCGTCTATGACTTTTACCACTTGGACTATTTGATGTTTAATTATACAGTTCCACATTTGTAATTTTCATTCATTTTCTAAAGCTCTGCATTGATTTAATGATGATGGCCCCAAATCAACTACTGTAATTTTCCTACAATTCTCTGTATGGGGGAAATTTAAGTGAAGTTGTCTTGGTTGAATGAAGATTTTTTTTTTTTAACCAAAGAGTATTACAGCAATGGACACAAAGTTATTGGAAAATCATCTCAAGGAGACATGTAAACAACCTGATGTGCTTTTAAATGTTGGGAAAAGAGCTGTTTTGGCATTGTGGCTTATACTGTGGAAGCAATAACCTAGCCAGCTGTTACATTAACCAAGAAAGTCTTTTGCATGTAAAATAAGGGGATCAAAAATGGAAAAAATTATGCATTCAAATCCTGGCATCTATCATCTAACATGCTTGCATCTATTCTTAGCAGTCTGTGGCACATGCATCGAATGGCTGGGTGGTGTTCTTACACCCTGAATCTTCTTATCTATTGTGATGATGAATCCTCTGTGGGATGTTTGGGCAGAGACATTTTACTTTTGATCTGGAGATGTTCTGTGATTTACAATATGCAAATAGAGCAGAAATGCAGATGAAGCTGTGCCTTTTTTAAAAACAACAACAACAGCAAAAAAAAAAAAAAAAAAAAAAAAAAAAAAAAAAAAAACCTACCAGTAAAAATGTACAACATGCTAAGATCAAAACAACAAAAGTCACCTTTCTCTTCCAGGAAAAACTTCAGGGGATTGATTTTCTTTTGGGGGGGTAGGGAGAGAGCCCTCCATAAAGAGACAAATGAGCACAACCAAGCAGGTCCTTGTTGCTAAACCTCAGCAGATAGAAATGTGCTCTTAATTGGAAAGGGGGCAATTGTTTCATGATGGAATGAATAATCATCAAAACCAAAAGTTGCTGTTCTGAATATAGAGCTCTAACAATAACAGAGTTTTATAAGAATATTACTTGAATTAAAGCACCATGTGCAGAGCTTTCTATGTGGAATACACTCTAAGAATAGCTTTTGTTTGGAGTCTAATTATTCAGCTTGGGAATAACTTTTTAAGAACTAATATACCACTTCAAAGACAGGTTATGTTCCAGAAAATAAACATAACAAGAGCCCCTAGAAATGTTTTTAATAGGCTTATGCATAAGCAAATTAAGGTATTTTCTTCTTAAGTTTAAATACTCTATGCTAACAAAGTCAGATGCCATTGCATTCAAATATTAAATCAAAGTCTTTAGAAAATAGGACCATGTGTCAACCTTATAAAAAGCTGTAATGCACTTTGGAAATTTTTTCCAAGGGATCTTAAATTTAAAGACACATTCAAATGGGAAGTACATTTTAATTAGTTAACTAACTACCTTGACTTAAGCAAACCTCATGTCAATCAAATCCTATGAAAATATCTTTCTTAAATATGTTTCTTTTGCTGAGCTATAGATTTAATCACTAAATAATCAGCTGTCTTGCAAAGAAAGCCAGGTCTTAATATTTGAATATTAATAGACCAAGATTCTTATAGTCATACGTGTCTCATTTTGATTTTCCATTTCATGGCTGAGTATTCATAAATTGCTTCACTCTGTGCACATACCCACCCTATCTCCTCCACATCTCACATGAGTGGATGAGCTGCAGTGGGCCACATCCGCAACAATATTAAACTCTGCACACCAGCCTTTACCTACTTTACAACCCATTTCTTTATGCCTCTAGACCATACATGTAAGCCAAGTTTTCTAAGTTATATAAATTAAAGTATTGCTGTACTGAGTAGAGTGGATTCCTAGTAACTTTGAGATCTTGAAATCTTTTGCTGGAGAAAGAACAGCTAAACATTACAAGGACATGAATGTTTACTCTCACACCACTCAAAGCTCATTTTAGACAACACTTGCTGCAAAGGCATCTTTCTTAAATAGAAGTAAGGAGCAATGGTAACAGCGAAAATATATGTATCTTAAACCCACTTTTATAACACTGGAAAGGAAAAATGAAAATTCTCGTATTAGCATTTCTCATACACAGGGAGCAGGGAGATGTATTTGTATTTAAACATACACAAATCCTCTAACAGTGAAGAAGGGAGAAAGATAACGCCCAAGCTCTCCCCAATAGTCACTCTATGGCTATTGCTGTGAGATGATGTCATCATGCCTGTGGTTTCACGTTTTAGAGTCCCAACTTCCTACTATCTTCAGCCACAGTGTGAAAATACTAAACAGAAACTTTCAGAAATAAACAACAAGTTTAAAATTATGCAACATCCTAAGATGAAATTTTCACTTCCTCTTAACTTGAAATCAGTTAACCCTTGAGCCAGTGCTTTCATATCGTTTGTGCTACCTACACAGAGGTAGCCATTGCGATTATCAAATTGAATTCAAGGGTTTATAGTGTTTGCATTTAAGTGCCTTCATGTAATAGTTTAATGCTACATGACATTGCCTGTATCGTGGACCACATTTCATCTCATTTGGGCAAGCATTTTATCATTTTACATTATTATAAGAAAGGTAAATGCATTCCAAAAAGGTGTTTTAAGAAAGAGAGTGAGTTACAATAAATTTTATTATAGTATATTTTATGAGAGTTCTCTTTATTAGTTATTCTTAATCTCTTACTATGTATAATTTATAACTAAACTTTATATCATAGGTATGTATGCATGAATAGGAAAAGAGTAACCTATACTAGGTACTCCCTGTGCCTTCAGCCACCCGTGGGGGATTGTAGAGCACACCTGCCATAGATAAGAAGGAACAGCAACATGTAGCCCTTTTCTGATTCTTTCTGCCAAATAACTAATGGTTACTCTTTGATCCTTTCTCAAACAGACTCTAAGGCTGACACCATGCACAGTTGTGCATTCAACAGACAGGCTTTGACTCTTCTCACTGAATAACAACGTACTATATACCCTCTCCTTTAGATGACTTTATGTCAGAGCCAACACAGGCAATCAGCATCCTAGATGTGTATTATATTTAAGACTCTTGTGGGCCCCTCAAGTTCACATTCATATTATCTGCTTATGTACATAAATTCATGTGGTTGCACCACTGGACAAACATAATTTCATTAACATAAAGGTAGAGAAACTAATCCAGACTCAGCCTTGCAGATGCCCAACTTTCCTATTTGAACATTGGTGCACATAAGGGTGTAATTACACATCCTCTGGGGGAAGCCCTCAATAACCTATTTGCTTCAATGCTGGACATTAGCTTAGTGCCAACTATTCTACTATTTCTGTCTCAAATTCCTATAAGAAAACAAGTTGGAAATGAATCTTAACCCATGTCTACTTAACTGAAAACTACCTATGCACAGGCATAATTGGTATGATTGCCCTCAGAGAATGCCACAACCTTTAACAGGTTGTATATATATATATATATATATATATATATATATATACAAAATACTCAATTTTATGATTTCCTTATATGTGTGTGGAAATGCCCATTGGTTGAAAGTGTGAGGCCACATGCTATCTTCTCTAACCTCACAGTTTATAAAATATTCCCCAGCGATTCAAAAACTGCTTGACTGTCTTCCATAATTATAGAGGGAAATCTTTCATTTTGTATGAATTTCTTCACTATCTTTTAAAATAAATAGTATTTAGCAAAGAACCATATATAAGCAGATACATATAGTTTTAAATGTCAGAGCAGTTTTGATGCATATCTGGAAAAGTCATCAGAATTGGGACAAATAGTCTTGGTGGTAGTAAGCATCTCCCTGCTGTGACCTCTCATTTTGGCTTCTAGGGGGATCTTCAGTTCTGGGCCTCCCTTAAATGTGGAATAGCAGAAGCCTTGCCTCCAGCCAACATCCTTAATGTGTTCTACTATTTTAGAAAATACAAATCAGTAGACTTCACTCACCTAGGAACTTTAGACCAAAGTAAACTCAGTTTAATCCTACCTTAAGTATAATTCTTCCTCAATTATAATTACTAACAATATCATTATCATACAGAACATGTTTCCATATTTACTATGCAGCAGGCACTCTTTAAATTTTTCACATATATTCATCTATTTAGTTTCTCCAGACAATCTAGCTTCAGTGCTACTATAAGCAGAGTCCCTTTCTTCCCACTTGTAACAAGAGAACTCAATGCAAAGTGTGCTTAGGTGAGTTGTCAGAGGAGGTATAACTGATAATTGGTAGGGCAGTAATTTTCACATACACAAAAAAAACCCTCTTATTTTAGAATGAAATTTTCACCTTTTTTCCTTGACATGTAGAATAGCTAAAAGTGAAAATTATATAATATAACCTTAAAGTAACTTTGATACAGGATCTTACTATGTAATGCTCTTCATCCTGACTCACTGTGTAGACCAGGCTGGCCTCAAACTCACAGAGATCAGCTTGCCTCTGCCTCCCAAGTGTTGGGAATACATACACCTCTAAAAGAGAATATTGAATATGGTCATGTTTTTAGCTAGTTAGTAATTGCATTTCAGATCAGCTTGTTTCTTTATTACTACTGAGTTAAGCTGCTAGGTTCCCTGATTTAGGAAGAAATGAGTCTTTAGCATCTGCTGCACTTTTTTAACCACACTTGCTCAAGAAATATAGTATTTCTGATAGAGTGTAAGAGTCTATGGAACAAATTAAGCCAAATAAAAACACTTAACTAAGAGAATTTTGTCAGAGCAGGTGTCCTACCAGATGTATAACAAAACAAATGACAATACACAGAAATAATGTCATCAAATTGGGTGCTCGCAGCATTCCCTAGAACCTGAATGAGGAAGTTGAGGCAGTGGGTTGGGGTTCCCAGCTGGGCTTTCTCTCCATGGCTGAACTCTTGGAGTCTCATTCCCATTGTAGGCATTTTTGCATCTCAGATGGATAAGTGATAATAGCATCTGTTGGAATACTAAACCTTCTGCCCTGTTCTCAAGGTCACAGTGTTTTACTTTAGGATTGTTCACTGTTTTATTCATTTCCTAGCATAGAATGGACAGTGGTCAGGTCATCCCTGAAGAAAGGGCCTTTGGAGGACAATATGAGCCAAATGAGTCTGAAACTAGGGGCAACCCCACTTTCAGAGCCTGCTTCTCAGTGAACTCAATCAGCACACAACTTACAATATAATATATACTGTGTCTTAAGTTATACACTTCCTCCAACAAGGCCACACCTACCCCAACAAGGCACACCTCCCCAGAAGGCCACACCTCCCAATAGTGCCATTCTTTTGAGCCTATGGAGCCACACATTACAGTACTGAAGATAGTTAAGGCTCAGACAGAAAGAAGCATGGTGAAACCTCCAAGGCTCCTGTCAGAAATAAAATAATGATTCTTTGTCTGAGAAATGATTCTCCAGAATCATCTAAGCATCAGGTAAACCTAGACTCAGGAAGATAACAGAAGACAGTTTGAGAAAAGGTTCATGTAAATACCCAACGAGCTAGAATGTGGAGGCTTCTCCCTGTGAAACATGGTTCCTGAAAAGAGTGGAAGCAGGGGTTCAACAGACATTGCTCAGTTCTCAGAAATGCTGAGTCACTTGCTGGCCTCTCACTGCTCCCCCAGAATCCTGCCCTTCTATGCCTATCTATTCAAATCCCTGTCATCCATCCTCCCTTCCCATCTGAAAGCCTCAGCTCAAGGTCACAAGTATTCATCATGCTCTCCTTGCTATGCAGCTATACATTACTGTATAATATCTCTTTAGGTCATTTTCAAATGTCATCTCTTAATAGACAATCAGATTTGTGGGAAAAGGCAAAATTATTCTTGCTTCAAGTGACATGTATCAGATCTTTCTTGAGTAATGCACCCTCCCTTTTCTCCCTCTATTATCTGCTTGCCTGTTACTTGTACTGCCTCTTAGGGAATATACAAGTTCTTTTTTTGTTGCTGGCTAGGACTGCTTGTTGCTCTTGTAGGGGACTTAGGTTTGGGTCCCAATACAAATGTGGAAGCTCACAACGATCTGTAACTACAGTTCCTGGAGATTCAACACACACTTTCATCCTCCTCATGAACTTTATACACAAAAAATGCACATACATAAATGCAGACCTAAAAAAAGAAATTTATTTTTTAAGTTTTAAATCTCTGTTATCATTGGGATGTATCTTACCTTTCTCAAAATCAATGGAATGAGTTTTTTCCAAGTGGAAGAGATGTATGTGCTCTGGATTATACTCTGCACTGTGTCCAGGCAAACAGACATGGCCAGTCATTATAATGAATGCTTTCAGTGCCAAGGTTAAAGGTGTTTCTAATAGTGTATATATTCACTTCTGGTTTCTAGATACTAGAAAAACCAATGTATTTAAAAGAACTAAAAGGAGAGATTTTGGTTTTTTGGCTCTTTAAACTGATTCCATGAACAACTTACATTAGCCCAATTTAAAAGTGGAACTCATTGGTTATATTATACAAGCATCAAAGTTTTAAAACTTGTAACAAGGGCCAAAAGGGAAATTCTATTCATTGCAAAGAAATCTCACCCTACCTTCAGAGAACCACAAGTGCTTAAAACCCATGAGCTGGATCCAAAGAGAATGAAGAACTTGCCACAATAGGGTCAGGACCAAAATCCAGATCCTCATCATCTAAATAAAAGCAAGCAGGCTTGGTGGCCCACTCAAGAAGTAGAGACAGGAGATCCCCAGGACAGGCAGAATAGACTAACTCTGTTCAGAAGCAGGCACTTTCTCAATAAACAGAAAATAAGTGTACAAAAAAGACAGTCAATGTCAATACTCAATGTGAGCCCAAACACGCAACACACATGCAGACTTTTGTAGTAGTGGGTTCTCGGGTCCCGTGCGCCAGAGATCCGGGACCCACAGACCTGCCGCAGGGACTGCTTATCTGCGCACCGCCGCCCAGGCCCCCAGAAACGACTCAGATGCTTCTATTAACTTCATGCTGTTTGGCCTATGGCTCAGGCACATTGCTAGCTAGCTCTTACATCTTAAATCAACCCATTTCTATTAATCTGCTGCCACGTGGCCCCGGCCCCTGGCTCACCCGTGTTCCTTACATGTTGCTCCTTGGGCGGCTGGCTCGATCTGCCTGACTCCACCCTGCTTCTCCCACCTAAGCTCTGAATTCTCCTCCCACTTCCTCTATGGTGCCCGCCATGGCCCAAAACAGCTCCTTTATTTAAAGATTGAGATTCACAGCATAAAGAAGGGCATTCCCACATCACTTCCCCCTTTCTCTCTAACCAAAAAAGAAGGTTTCAATTTTAACATAGCAAAATTACATATAACAAACAAAATAGCTATCAAGCAAGAATTATAGTTACAATATCTAGTCTATTTGTATTTAGCAAAATTAAAGAAAATATTCTATCATCTACCTTATCTTTATGAATCTAAAGTTTCATATCTAATATACCTTTCAAATGACTAAGAAAAACTGTAATATAACTATCTAATCTTCAACTACATCAAAGACCACAGAAGGATATAATATTTACCCAAGTAAACCAGAAGTGCAAACGACTTCTAAAATCTAGAAAGGACAGAGATGACACCTATCTGCCTGGACAGTCACCCAAAGTTCCTTTATAAAGTTGGGGCATCCATCTTCAGCCTATAGGCCTGGAGTCTCTTTTTCATTTCAGTGAAGCAGGAAATCTGCTCTGCCCATTCTGGCACAGTTCATCCGTTGTTTCTCCTTGAGTCCTGAAGAATGTCTGACAGTTTTCTCTGTAAAGCAGGAACCTGAATGACCATCTAGGCTTGTTCTGCCAAAGTTCAGAGGTCATCTTCTTATGGAACCTGCATGTCCAGTTTAAACAGCATACTGTCAAGCAGTCAATATAAAAACAGGTTCTTCTCTAGTGGCTAACCATTACCACAAATAGAGTAGACTCCATATGGAGTTTCTTCGATGCCCATTTTCCTGTTGAAGTAAATTAGTGCTGCCAGGAGCAGACCTGTCTCACTGTCCAGAAAAGTCTAAGTTTTTAAAACATTTTAAATGCCATATTCTGTAGGTCTTAGAATTATTTGAAGATCATCTATCTAATTGAAATATATCCTTGTATACCTAAAAATCCTAACTAACCTAACTATAAGTTTGATTATCAAAAGTGACTATTAACCTTCATTTCTTAGTTATACACTACAATTTTAAAACAGTTACATGAACATCATACCTTAAACAAGAATAGAAAAACACATACAGCATAATAAAATTGACTTTAAATTTGTATCAATAAACCAAAATCTATACCAATGTAAAGCAGTTTGAGATTAACAGCTGATTACCTGTAAATTCAATAATCTAATTTTTTAAAAAAGCATTCACATACCATATCCCCTGTTTCTTCTTAGAAAGAGATTGACTATGACCATTAACCATTTATGATGAAAACAAACATTTAGAAACAATATTTGGGGAATTTGGGCGAAGTTATCCATTACTACTTCCTGCTGATTAAGGGGCGTTGAAAATCTCACGGATTGTTGAGACTGGGTCATAATCTGTAGCTGTGAAGCTGATCTGGCCATCTCTTCTCATCAGAGGTTTTTTCAGGGGTTCTTGGTTGATGAAACCATATTTGTCTGGAAGCAATCCACAGGTTCTCATCTTCTGTGGAAACAAAAGAAGAACTCTTCCGAAGCAATAAATCCTTAGACACAAATTTTGAAATCAAAATACCTTTAAAATATACATTTTTGTTTAACTTAGTAGCCTTTGTAATCCATTGTCTTTCTGCAGTTAGCTCATTAACAGTTAAAAAATTAAAAGAAAACACAATAACAACCAAAATCTAGATTTTGTGTCTATTTTCCATCTTTACGTGGCTTATTATATTTTTATTATTCTATTTTTCGCTTTAAAAACTTTTTCTAACCTCTTTCTTTTCTCTCTGAAGCCTATGTACCTTTTACAAACATTGTAACCCGTTTACAGGTTTTCTTTTTATCTGAATCTGTTTTATTGTGAATCTTTAATCATCTTCTAACCTTAAGAGCTTTTAAAATACATTCTCTAAAAAGAAGCACAGTTTTTGCAAATTAGGCTGAATCACTAAGTTTTCTTAAATGGACCGTAAACAGAGCACACCCAAGAAAATGCTGTTACGAAGAAAATTTGTTTCTTTTTTGTTCAAAATAAGTAGAAATCTAAAATCAATCATATGCTACTGAGTCTTCTGTCAGTTTTCAGGAACCCGCCTGATTGCAACTTACAGTGCCTGCCGCCAGCCCACCGCTGGCGCCATTTTGAATGTGACCCGGACCATGCTTTCTTTGTACCCACTTTGTATATACAATTTGGAAGTTGCCTTTGCTCAGTTTCTGCGATCTAGAACCCTTTTTAAGCTTTCTCAGGCTCTAAGTGGATAATCACCCCACGTTGGATGCGCCATCTGTTGTAGTGGGTTCTCGGGTCCCGGGCAGGCAGAGATCTGGAGCCCACAGACCTGCCGCCCGGGACGGCTTATCCACGCACCGCCACCCAGGTCCCCAGAAATGACTCAGACGCTTATATTAAGTTCATGCTGTTTGGCCTATGGCTCAGGCACCTTGCTAGCTAGCTCTTATATCTTAAATCAACCCATTTCTATTAATCTGTGGGCCACGTGGCCGTGTGGCTCACCCGTGTTCCTTACATGTTGCTCCTTGGGCGGCTGGCTGGATCTGCCTCTGACTCCGCCCTGCTTCTCCCACCTAAGCTCTGATTTCTCCTCCTACCTATTCTACGGTACCCGCCATGGCCCAAAACCGCTCCTTTATTCAAAGATTGAGATTCACAGCATAAAGAAGGGCATTCCCACATCAGACTTTTAAAAGTGGGAATTCTCTGGTGATTGGCTATAACCACTCTGGACTCTATGGGAGTTGTCATGTAAACTATAAGCAACTTTCTGCTGTTACTCTGTTGATTCGTCTATGGGCAAATCCTCAGAGCCAGCAGAAGGAAGATCAGTTTTACTTTGTCTGCAAAGTGGATGATAGAATGTAGGCTATAGATAACTGAAATGCCACATGATCTCTTTTCCTTAGTGGAAATGGCTGGGGTGGGGGGCGGGTTAGAAAGGGTGCCACCAGAGGGTGATCTTCATTTTAAAATAAAATAAGTTGATCATTTGTAAATATCCAAGATTTTATTTGTTTACTCCCCCACCCTAATACTTCCCTCCAGCCCATAATATCCAAAGCTGGAAACAGTATACAAACAGACTCTGTTGCTCCAAACATGCAGATGTCCCCATGCTAGTATTGTAACCCCCGTATTAGAAACATCATAGCAAGAAATGGACACTTCCATCTATCTTTCACTGAGCAAAGGTGACTTTCTTCTGTCATCTTGAGCATTACTTCACTCACCTGTAACTTACCAAAAAGCAAGATGTAAATTTAGTAGTCTTTCATTCAATTGTATTTCTAGAATGATGCATTTTTATTACTCTTGGAAGAAAAAAATTAAAACAAACTTGAATCTGCAGAAGAGCCATTTACTGAGTAGCACACACTAGAAAAATATCTATGCACATGTGTTCAATGACATAAACAACATGTTTATTCTTTATGAAATGAGTTTTTATTCTACTCTACCCAGCATTTAATAAATGATTGTCAGAGGCTTAGTAAACTATCCAGAGCCAGAATCGAACTAAGTCTCTGGCGCCAAAGACCACACACAGCAATCCACAGGCCAGATTTAGAAACAGACTTATTTGGCTTGGCCTACCATGCATTTGACTTAATATTTGTTACTTGCCAACATTTTAAATCTGGAACCTTTTCATCAACAACAGATTTGTTACCCCAACTCCGTTCAAAAATAATTGAGACAGGCAAGGCTGGTTGAAGATCCCTCCATGTGGGCATTTAATAAAGTTTCAGAAGTTTTGGAGATATCAGAGGGAATCTACCCACAGTCTATGTGGGGGGTTAGTAAAAGCTCCAGAAGTTCCAGAGCTCTAACCACAGTCAGTCTAGGAAAATCAGAGACTGGTGATTCAAACCTTTAATCCCAGCACAGGGAATATCCTGGGAGTGGTGACCTACATCCTTAATCCCAACTGAGTCAAGGTCACTTCAGATTATAGAAGGAATTCCAGGCTCCCAAGCAGGTGTGGTGGGGCCACGCCTTAATTATCAAAAGAATACTTAAGAGGGGATTCAAACACAGAAAAAGCCATTCCAAGGGAGCTAGAAAACAGCTGAGTAAGATTTGACTGTGGTGTTTATTCCCTCTAGTATCTCTAACTTCTTCAGAGATCTATCTCTGAGTCTCATTCATTCGTGTGACACCTCCACTCAGCCATTCACTCCACCTGCCTGGTCTCTCAACACCTTATTTTTCAACATCTTCTCTTTCTTTATCCACCACGTTTGCAAAGGAGAAGTGGTTACTGAGCATGGTGCTGTTCAGTCTTCATGGTGGTATCTATATTGTGTAATGCTGCTGTCTGGTTGAGTATCTGCATCCTCCCTTGGGATGCTATACCAGGGGGCTTTCCAGACAGATTCTCAACATTTGAGGTATCTTTAGACCAACAACAGAGATGCTAGGGGAACACCAATTTATTTCTTTGGCATCTTTCTGTCTTAGCTGCTGGATGCCCCCTGAGGACAGCACTCCTTGTAAATAACTTCCTGAACAGAAATAAGGTATTGTCTAATATCCTTGGAACTTTGAGCCCTAGGGACAGGCACTGGATTTTACTGCTCCACCCCAATTGTCTTTCTACTTCAGTGTGTGTGTGTGTGTGTGTGTGTGTGTGTGCCTTAGGGTTTCTATTGCTGTGAAGGGACACCACAACAGACCACAGCACCTCCTACAAAAGAAAGCATTTTAATTGAAGTGGTGGCTCAGGGCAGCAGGGAGCAGGGCGACTGTGAATAGAGCAGCATGCAGACACACATGGTGCTGGAGGATTTTACGTCTTGATTCAAAGACAATAATAGAAAGTGAACTGTCTCATTGAACAGAGCTTGGCCATATATAAGACCTCAAAGCCCACCTCCACAGCAACATACTTCCTCTAACAAGGCTGCATCTCTAAATAGTGTCACTCTCGTTGGGGGCTTTTTTTTTTAACCACCACAGTGTGTGTGTGTGTGTGTGTGTGTGTGTGTGTGTGTGTGTGTGTGTGTGTGTGTGTATTATGTGCATGTTAGTATATGCACTTGCATGTAAGTCCATACAAAAGTAAGAAGAGAATGTCAGAGCCCCAGAGATGACATTTTAGGTGGTTGTAAGCTACCCAACATGAGAGTTGGGAATGGAATGCAGGCCTTCAGCAAAAGCTGAGTGTGCTTAACCTTCAGCTATCTCCCCAGCCCTGCAGACTGCTTTCCTGCAACTCATCTTCAAAGCCCCTATTCTTCAGAGAGTTACCTACCACCTTTCCTCTATTCTGAAACTTTCCTGCTGGGTCTGAAAACTCAGCTTGGGAACTTCCTTTCCCTGAAATCTGTTGTCATTCTGCTGACTTCAGCAATTCCCAGTGACATTCCACTGCTGTTTGTTACTTTACCTCCAACATCTCTACTTTGAGAGCTGGGCAAAGCAAAAAGACTTGGCCTCACAGCTGGAGACCCATGGCAGGGCACATATTACCTCATTTCATTCATTTATTTACTTGAATATTTCCAAAGTTTAAGATTATAAAGAAATATTCATAGAAACGCACTTTGGTGTCAGAACATCTATCAACTTAAATTGATAATATTTTAGGTTGACTAGACTTTAGGAAAATTAAACATATTACATTTATTAACTTAAGTTTTTAGAATTTTTGTTTAACAAACAAATAAAAAAAAAATCCAAGATTCCCCGAATCATGGTCATTATGACACCCAGTTGGAATTGATTAGGTGTTTCCTGGAGTGATTCTTACAAGTATCAAATTCTGAAGGTCAGTGTGTGTGTGTGTGTGTGTATGTGTGTGTGTGTGTGTGTGTGTGTGTGATGTGATGTGTATGTGTATGTGGTGTGTGTGTGTGTGTGTGTGTGTGTGTGTGTGTGTGTGTGGTGTGTGTGTTGGGGAATTTCTATATATGTGGTATGGTGTGGGGATATATGTGGTGTGTGGGGTAGAGTAGGGGTGTGTTTGTGGTGTGGCATGATGGGTGGAGGAGTGTCTGTGTATATATGTGGATTATTGGTTTTTTCAGTCCTGGTGTAATAAAGACATGTCTTTGCATTTTGTCCCTGTTAAAAAAGTCTGTCAGCTCAGAGGCAGGTCAGCAAGTCTTGGTACCAAAATCCTCTGGGATAGTGGCACTTCAGGAGCAGAATGCTGGCGCCTGACGTCTGCCAAGTGCAGGAACTAGAGCTGAAATGATGAAGTGAGTTATGGGGACAGCAAGGGCACTGCCCAAACTTTTTGAAAACTCTCAGAATGAAGTGGGAAATGGAAACTTTCCCCTGTTTGAAAAAGACAAATAGGCCTTTAAGGGCTTTTGGCAACTCAACTTCATTCACACTGAGTGAAGACAAGCTGAGTTTCTCCAATAAAAAATAGAAAGCTGTTTTCAAATTGACCTAAAATGATGGAAAATGGAAAATATTTGCTATTTGGATTATTAGTTTGAGAGTGAGTGCCCCAGGAAATATTTTGCAATTTAACGTAAATGACAAAAACCATGCTTTTTTCTTGGACTTCATTAAAGGTTTGTCTCCTTCACCTTTTGATTGAACCATCTAACCTACACCACACTTAGTTCAGACTGACATGCAAGTATGGCTTTTTTTGGTGTTTCTGATTACAGTTTGTATGTGCATGTGAGAGGCAGAATGCTGCTCACCTTGTGTTGTTGTGGTTTTGTTGTTTGTTGAAACTGGACCTCTTATTGGCCCAGGGCTCATTGGTCAGCATAGGCTAGGTGGCCAGTGAGCCTGTCTGACTGAATCTGCCGCCCCAGACTGGTGTGTACTGTGCCAGGCACCCCACTCACCCCCAATGTGAATTTAGAGAATCAAATCTAGGTATTTCTGCTTGCAAGACAAGCACTACACTCACTGAGTTACCTCTTTGGCCTCGGTCTTAACCTTTTTTGTTTTTAATTTATTTTATTTTTAATTATGCCATATGTGTGTATCTGTGTCTGGGTATGTGAAAATGAAATCATATGCCAAAGAAAATGCAGAAAAAGGCATCAGATCATTCAGATGTTGAGTCACAGGTAGTTGTGAACTCCCCAACATGGGTGTTCTAAAAGAGCAAAATGTACCCTTAGTCACTGAGCATCTCCCCAGTCCCTATACCATCATCTTTAAGTGTACAATTCCTTGGCATTAAATACACTCCAATTGTATACTGTCTCCACACTTCATAAGAGTGTTTTGGCTTCACAGTTGCGGAATAAACAGCTGAAGTAGCCAGCATACAAAAGGAGATTACTTGGTCTCAAAGTTTTGGACATTTCCATCTGTGACTGATTTTCACATTTGAGGGCTTATGACCATAGCAGTGCACCATGGCGACAGTTCACTATAGTTGAGACACAAAAGAAAGAAGAAGAGGTACCGTGTGAACCTCTGTATCCCCTCAAGGCAAGCATATAATGACAAGGATTTCCTACTTAGTCTCAACCCCTCAAGTTTCAATTGCATTGAATAGCACTGAGCTGGGAATTAAATCTTGAACATTAAGTCTTTTGAGGACTTTAAAAAACTGTAGCACCATTGTGGGTTAAATGTGAAGTGTCCCTCACAGGCTCCCATATGGGAAGCCTGGTGGTATCTCTGGGAAGGTTAGAGGTGGAGACTCCCTGGAGGAAGCAGATCACTGGAAGTAGGCCATAAGAGGTTATAGCTGGGCTCCATTTCCTGTCTGTTCTCTAGTTCTGGATGTAGACACACAATGGTTAGTAACTTCATGCTCCTACAGCCCTGCTCCCCTCTCCTCCTCCCGTAATGGGAAAAGTAACTACCACAAAAGCCATCGATGGAAATTCATCTTCCTCATCTTCAGAAACGAAGACTCTCCCCATTAAACAGCTCTGCTCTCTCCTCGCAAATCTCTAGCAACATTCGTTCTCTCTATGCCTAGGAATGTGTCTGCTTTAAGTAGATTTTCATATAAACATAATTATATAACATCTACCCTTCTTTCTGGTCTATTTCACTTAGTTTACTGTCCACAAGTTTTACCTGAGTCAGAATGCCCTTTCTCTCTAAGGCTGAGTAGTATTAGATTACATGTATAATTCCCTCCTCTAATCTACTCTACACACGACGAACACACAGTTTGTAGCATCACTGAGCTTCCAACACAAGCATCTTGCTAAGCATCTTATTGCCTGGCCCCCAGGCTCACAAAACTACAATCTTTCCAGTTCCATCAACCGTACCAACTGCACTAGTGTCTGGCCAATCTGAACCAGAGCACTTCTCCAACACACCTCTTGTCATTTTTGTTGTCAAATGCCATTTTGAAAGTATCATTTTTTTCTTCATTCTTGAAGAACTTTCCCATGACTCCCAAAATATGATACTACCCATTCCACACCAGTGATTTCTGTCAGGTCACTTGTCTGCCTGGTGGATCTCTGCCAGTCTCCTTGCTTCAACAGCACACTTAGGGTTCTAATCCCAAGTCATTCTTTCCAGCCTGTATTTAGTTGAAGGTGTATGCATGTCCATGTCGGTGGGTGAGTGCATGTACCTATGAATGGGGTGATGGTCAGAAAGGATGTTGGGTCCCCTGCTCTATCTCATATTGTTACCTTATTTGCTTGAGAGAGGAACTCTCACTGAACCTAGAGCTAGGCTAGAGACCAGAAAGTCACAGCGATCACCCTGTTTCTGCGATCACCTGCGATCACCTCCCTTCCTCTAATATGCTGGCCTTATATGCATTGACATGTCTGGATTTTATGTAGATAATAAAACACTGAACTGAAGTCATCATATTTGTGCAGCAAGTGCTTTTACTTGCTGATCCATCTCCTCAGATTTGTCTGTTGAGGATTTGGATTATTTCCAACTTGCTGCTTCAAAGAAAATACCACTGGCTCTTTGCATGGTTTATGTGAAACGTACTGTACAGGTTCAGTCATTTAAACATCCAGTGGTGATTGGAAAATTCTGGAACTTTTGGGATGCGGGACCTTGCTGGAGAGAGTGCCATCTCCTGTGAACCTCTTTCTTCTCTAGATACAGCATTCTCTAGTCCTTCCTGCTTCTCAACTTACTTTTAGCAACTCAGATTTGCCATAATCCCTGGCATCCTTTGATTTCCTGCCTCCCAAGTTTACTCACGCTGTTTCTCCACAAGAACATGCAGCAAACTTCTGTTGGCCTTCCCAATAGTTCCAATCCCTCAATACAGCTGAAGAAGGTATTGTTCCTCACCTCTGCTTTGCATCCAATTAATTGCCTTGCTCTGGGCATGTGTTTGCTATAAGGAAGCAGCATACTATATTAAGCCAAAGTATGAGACTTATTCATCTTGGTAACCCCAAACAGACTTTGTTAAATATTTTTGGAAGAAGTGATGCAGGAACAAATATTTGTGTCCCATGGCACTGGACCTTCTAAGGCTCACTCTGGTTATATTCTCACAATAGGAAAATGTGTCATATATTTTTTTGGTTAGATTCATAGTTACTTGTTGAGCAGAAAACCTTAATAAACATCTATTTAGATGAGCATAAGACTCTCAGGTACTGGCTCTTTTAATAAGATAATATTTAAAGTAGAACAAATATAGACGTAATCTAATAAATGAAAACTCCATTATCCCAAGAAACTTCAGCTCTTCTCTTTCCGTTATTTTTATGTCTAGACCCGACTGAATTTATATCCCCTCAAATAGGACATGCTTTTCCCTGGCCTGGGACCTTTTGATGATAGTGAAACACTATTAATCAGTCTTAATATTCCACTATTATTTGGAGAAAACTTGCACAACCTCCAAATCTGGCAAAGTCACTCAGAATTATTTTCTAAAGATGCCCCAGGGGCCCACTTTGAGAATGAATGTGTTCCTGGTGCCATGGATAATCACATTTCTTACTCTTTCCTCAACACTGAGCATGAAACCAACACATGGTAGATCATGTTGACTATAAGTGAACATAGCTCTGGATTTCTTCTGCTTGGCTAAGACATGCTTAATGAAAAGATTACACAGGAGTTATCCTGTCAAAGTGTAAGACTAAATCCTTGGGAACCACTTTTTGGACAGTAGCTATAGATTTGTTCAATAGCAGGAAAGACTAGACAGAACTAAAGAGTGTTTTCTATGTCAACCAAAAACACTAACAGGTGTTGTTTAATTCAGATGTAATGGTGTAAGTTTTTCAGAAGTGAAAGGGGCCCAATAATAATATTCTTATCCCACAGCACCCATCAGTGTTCTACCTAGTCCAACAGTCCCATAAGCTTAATTCCTCATAAACCATGTTCATTTCTAGAATATTTCTATAACAGGTATCAATCATGTTTACTGCTTAGGAATCTTGCCATGCTTCTTTGTCTGTGTGATCTGCTAAGCCCTTCTGCAAAACTCAGTAAAGCTTTAATGACTATCGATCTACAGTTGTGACAATGACAATAGGCAAACATGTCCAATGACCCTCTACTAATGATAGTGATCCTATAAAATTTATAGAATATTCTAGAATTCCTACTTTCCATCCACCTCACAAGAGCATGTGTCATAGTTTATTCTGTGTAATGTGGGCGCCTTCTCCTGCTGTCTAGTCTCAATGGGTCTTCCCTAAATTCTTCCCACATAGCAGCTTTGGCAAAAGAGGTAGAACATTGGGCTAAATTCTCCCTTGGTCATCAAAATCTGTCCACTACTCAGGGTCCCCTCTGTGCAGTGAACCACAGGGCCAGAGCCAGAAAGCAGTGGAGGACTGTCTGGCAGCAGCTGAACAGATTCCCAGAAGCCACTACTGTACCCTTTCCCAGGGCCACCAGGCTTGCTGTATCTGGCTGGCTGGCCGGCCTCTCATTCATTTCTCACCCTTCCTTGCTCTTTCAAAGGATACTTGTGAGCTACATTTCCCAAGCCAGCAAAGCCTACTTCTGATGCATGGTACACTGCTAACGCCAGAGAGCTTTTGACAACTTTCAAGTAACTCCTAACTCCTGAAGTAATAGAAAAGATTATGCTGAATTCAGGGTCATAATAAAACTAATCACGACAAAGCTGAATGCACAGTATCAATAGAGTTGCTCTATACCAAGGTCAAAGCCAAGATCAAAATAAAGTAGGGCCCTGAAACCTATAATGTATGATCCATAGCTCAAAGAGTCTGAGAATCTCAAATATTAACCCTAGAAAAAGCATTTATTCCCAAAGAACAGCATTGCCTTCCATAGAAACAACCCCAAAGACTGAGGGAAGTTATCCTTAAAATGCTTGTTTTCCTTTAAGATAACTAGTTTGAGCTTCATATGTGGCTGATTAGATGAAAGCATTTGCTGTGCAAGTGTGAGAATCTAAGTTCAAATCCTGAGAACCCATAGAAACACCAGATGCACAGCTTCTGTAATCCAGTACTCCTATATGGGAGGCAGAGACAAGAGAATCTTTAGAGGCTTGTGAGTCAGCTATTTTGGTATAACAGTGAAAACCAACAAAGAGACCCCGTCTTAAACAAACTGGAAAGCATGGATGCTGTGACATGTGTATACCCACCACAGTCGTGGATATGAGAGGGGAGAGAGGGAGGGATGGAGGGAGATCACACAATGAAAAGATCCTTTAGTTAGAAGGCAAGTATCAGCATAGCCCAGGGAAAGACACTTTGTGATAAGATGGTCCTCCTGCCTCAAGAACTTTAGAATATTGCTAATATGTATCAGCAAGATTTAGATGTGAAAGAAAATTTCAGAGGAGTTAAATAAAATGGAAAAATGTAAAGTGCAAAACACAACAGCACATACTTTATTACTGGGATCATACCTGTGCACACTTAATCAATTTCTAGCAAGGATCATTGCATCTGGTCCTCATGACTGAGGTTTATATGATGGTGACTTAACTGAAATTCTCAAAATATGAAGACATTAGAATGGACTTACAATACAAAACTAAAGAGCCTACCACCATGCTATGGTTACCAAGAGGAACCAAGAACACACCTTTCTCTAACCCTTTTGTGTTAGTAGAAATACTGGATTCCAAATATTAGAAAGTAGGTGTGCACTTGTGTAGTAGGAGGTTTCTGGCCGGACTTTCGGAACTTACTTCAATGTTTAGACTCATAGACCTCCAGACCCACAGAAGCACACAGTTGATTATAATAGTTTTTAGGCTAATTGGCCTAAGGCCTAGGCATATAACTTGCTAGCTCTCTACCCTTCATCTAACCCATGACTCATCCTGTTCAGCCATGAGGCTTGGTACCTTTTCTTAGAGCAGCATAGTTGTCCTCTGCTTCTTCCAGCTTCTCTCTGGCGTTCTCTCTGGCATTCTGCTCTGTGCTTCCTGTTCTCAGAGTTTTCTTAGTCTGGTAGCCCTGCCCACACTTCCTGCCTGTCTTTGGCCAGTCAGTGCTTTTTATTAAACCAGTGGGTGGGACAATTATTTACAATGTAACACCATAATCTCCCATACACTTGGCTTTTTGTAACGGGGGGGGGGGGGGGGATTTGATTACCATAATGGACCACAATGCAGGATTGGACTTTCAGGGATATATAGCAATCACTAATTTGTACCTTGGAGAGAGATAACTAATAGCTGACTAGGATATTGCTCAATTTGTATGTTTCAAAACCTTGAAAGTGAAAGAGCGATGGTGACCTCATCTGCCTAGGTAAAAAGTAACAGCTGTACATGCAATAGTATTCCTGACTGATGTTGGTTTACCAATCAGTAAAGTTTACCAAAGATCTCCTTCTTTGAAGAGAAGATCGTATCTTCCTGAGAAAGACTCTACATAGCAACTGTAATAATAGGTACCAAATACTCCACCAATCTCCCCAAAAGAGGTTTGCCACCATTGTTAATAGGACTGCACAATGTGAAAATATCCAGATCTTATGTAAGGTAGAAAGTCTAAATTGACATTTGTAGCCTGAAGTTTCTGACCTGTCTGGACCTGTGGTCTGGAGAATTTTCCTAACTGCAGTCTTGTAGCCACTTATAAATTATACAAAGGTTTATATTAATTACAAACTGTTTGGCTTATGGTTTAGGCTCATTGAAAGCTAGCTCTTACTACTTAACCCATTTTTATTCATCTATTTCTTGCCATGTGGCTAGTGGCTTACCTGTGTTCCATTACATCTTGCTTTCTTGGGTGGCAGCCTGCCAAGTCTCTCCTGACTCTGCCATTTTTTATCTTTTATCTCTCCTTGGAATCCCTGCCTACTTCCAAGCTGCCTTTCCATAGACTAAAACAGCCTTTTTTATTAACCAATGGTATTTACAACATACAGAAAGACATTCCATATCAGACGTTGATGTACTCAACACACCATCAGGATCCTGCTGATGATATTTAGATATATTAGAAAAGAGGCTCATGTGAAAGTAAAATCTCATGCTGATATCTGTTTCTCAAAGAGATCACAGACTCACTCTCCAATTATCTGTATAATTAAGTTTACAGTTGAGATAAATACACTTAGAAGAGGCCAAGGCTTTATATATTGGTCTTGTTAGATGTGATATCAGGGCCACTGTGATAAGAAAATACATGTGTAATGCCTTGAAACTGATTCAAATCTTATTCTAGATGCTAACACAGAAGAAATATCTTGTGCAAAAGTTTTAGGTTCTTTCTTAAAGGCTTTCCTTTGACTCTGGAGTTGTGTTTCCAATGGCACCCTTAACGAGGTTTCTGGCCCTGACTTTTGGGCCTAGCCTCAAGGTTTAGGCCCGCAGACCCACAGACCCACAGAGACAGAGACACACAGATGCTTACAATAGTTTTAGGCCGATCAGCCTAAGGCCCAGATATCACTTGCTAGCTCTCTACCCTTCATCTAACCCATGATTCTTCCTGTTCAGCCATATGGCTTGGTACCTTTCTTTAGAGCAGCATAGTTGTCCTCTGCTTCTTCCTGCTTCTCTCTGGCATTCTCTCTAGCATTCTGTTCTCAAGAGTTTTCTTAGTCTGGTAGCCCGGCCCACACTTCCTGCCTGCCTTTGGCCAATCAGCGCTTTTTATTAAACCAGTAGGTGGAACAGTTATTTACCATGAAACAACACAATCCCCTACATATCCCTTTTTCTCTTTTTAAAACAAAAAGAACTCCAAATCTAATATTCTTTTCCCCCCTTATCTATAACAACTTATAAACAACACTGTAAATAAACACAAACAACCATAATCCAAACATCCATAATCCATCCATAATTACAAACTGTTTTTTACTGTTTATTTATTTATTTTTGGGAATGTGGGCGTCGTTCTCTAGGCTACTTCCTGCTGAATGGGGGCGTTGGCAATCTCATAATAATCCAAAGAAAAATGTATGATTGTGCACAAGTCTTTAGTGGAGTAGTCTGTTAGTATGGATCATCTCAGCCAGTCTCCTTGAAATTGTTCTGGATACAGAGCATGGGAAACTTCAACAAAGGTGCTCTGAAATGCTGAATCATCTGGTTTATCCATTTCCATTGGAGATTTTTCAGGGGGTCTTCCTCTATCAAACTTTATGTTCTTTATCCAGAAATAAATCCACAGCTTCTCATTTTCTGTGAAAATAAAAAGAAAACCTCTTCTCCAAAATAGCATATCTTTGCATTTCAATTTTAAGGTAAACACATTTACAAAATATGTAGGTTGAATTACTCCAACAGCATTTATAATCAACTGTCTTTTAGCAGCTTTTACTAAGTCATTTTCAGTCAGGAGGCTTAAAGATAAGACAATAACATACAGTATCCAGACATTCTTTGTTTTTTTCATCTTTACATGGCTTATTTTTTATTTATTTTACTCTATTTCTTTTTTAATAGTTTTCTCTACCTTTTTTTCTGTTCTCTAAGCCTATGTATCTATATTTTCAACACACTCTAAACCACTTAGACTTTTTACAAGAAACTGTCTTTACTGTATATTTATTTCTTAACTTTTTCTGGTTTTGACCACACCTTTGCTTGGCTAGAGTGATTGACTCCACCCAGATTCTTCTATCTTTCTGTTTCTGAACACACCTTTAATCTACCAAGGATTCTTCTATTTCTTCCAATTTCTGAACACACCTTTAATCTGCCAAGGTTCAAGGTTGGTAGGATGGGTGGATGGCTCCACCCAGCTCCTAGTCTAATTTCATAGAATTTATCTTTTTAGCCCAGGAAATTTTAGGGTCCATATGATTACCAAGTAAAGCTTTGCCAACTGCTGCTCATTAACTCCATTCAAGTATTAGGCAGCAGTGCCTCTTAAAACACTCACAAGTGTTTTGCCTCTAAGGCTGAATCTCCTGCCTGCCTTTGGCCAATCAGCACTTTTTATTAAACTAGTAGGTGGGACAATTATTTACCATGAAACAACATAATCCCCTACAGCTGTGATCTTCCAAATAATGTATGTTCATGCAAGGTGAGCTTGCACAACCAATCTTTACAACCTGAGACATCCGTGTGGAGGATTTCTCTTTCAATGAGAAAGATCATAGCCAAATCACTTTCACACAGAAGAGTTAGAATATTCATTCTCTTGCTCCAAGGCAGTGTAAACTCTGGTGTTCTTCATTGTAGCATAGCACATGGAGACCTTGATTTTCAGCAAGTCATCATGTTAGCTGACAATATTGATAACATCAGGCTTATTTCCTTTGTGTTGCAGAAAATAGCAAGTTCTCCAGACATTGAAGGAGAATAAGACATGGACATTTGGAGTCTGCCACACCAGAGGTTTTAGGACACACACATATCCTGGGAAGACTAAGGCATTCCCAATTGGTAAATGACAAGTTGTTGCACCTCTCACCTCTGCAAATGGATAGCCTTTCTAGACTTTGGAGGGAGTGTTTAATTCATGTTAATTCACTAGGCTCTCTGTTCAATCCAAGCTACCATGCAAGCTTGAACTCCAAGTGCATTAGCCAGCTTTCTCTTGCACTAGGACAATATCTAAGATAGTCAGCTTGACAAAAGGAACACTTTATTTAGGTCATAGCTCCTCAAGATGTCATCTGCAGCCTATTGATTCTTTTGCATCTGTGCAAAGCAGTGTGAGATGGAGACACATGGTAGAATGAGCTTCTCACCTCATGGCTGCTGAGAAGCAAGAGAGAGAGAGAAGGAGCCCTACAGGATCACAGTACCTCCTCCAAAATAGCAATATCACATCCCCAATGACCTAACTTCCTCCTACTAAACTCCACCTCTTAAAATGTTCACCACTTACCTATACAAATACTGGCTGGTGACAAGACCTGAACATACTGTCCTTTGAATAAACATTTATCTGAACTTGCATACTTAGCTTGTGTGATCAACAAAAGTAAAAATAAATAAATAAATAATAAAACAAAATAAAGTTTTTAAAATGCATCTGAACATATGATGCCAAGTACCTATGTCATCAGAGGTTCCTGTTGAGAAGGATATGGTACCACACAATCATAGGGTCTCTGTTCACAGTGCACAACAAGAATGCTATATTTAGAATCAGATATAGATGTTTCAGAAATTTTATATCACATAAATAGGTGACTAATAAGTAGCCTTATTCCCATGTCACCTGCTTCTGTTATGTGAATGCCTCTCCATCAACTTGCAAATCTAGTTTGAAGGGTATTTCCCTATGAATAATCAAGGAAGTAGAAAATTACCTAAGTCTACTTCACAGTTGAGTTAATGTGATATGTGGGGTTTAGACAGACATATTTACCTATAGGCTTACAGGAGCACCTCTAAAGGAATAAGGTAGAAGAACTTTGTAGCAGACACTAAAGAAGCCAGAAAATCTATCCAGCCATAGCTATCTATTGCATAGAGGGGAAAAGGGTCTGGAACATGCATATATGAAGGTCCCTGATGACATGTGATGTCTTGGCCTCTTTTTTGTTGTTATTTTTTTTTTTTTTTTTTTTTTTTTTTTTTAAAAAAACAGTTTAAAACTGAGCTTGGATGATGAAGGAAAAGTGTGCATGTGGAGCAAGTGTGAGTGGACTTATTACAATGAGCTCAAAATGTACAACTCTTTATGTCTTAAGAGCATCTACTCACTATGACTCCCTCAACAACTTCCTGGACAGTGTAGCTATTCAGCCATGCCTCCCTAATGCTGTTACAATGAACCTAGTAAGTAGAGTGGCCAAGTTAGCAAAGGGGGAGTCAATATATAAGTCAGACATATTCCATTCCTCTTCCCAGAATAAATGGGGGAGTATAAGCATGGCCTAACTATCTGTAGTAATGCCTTGTTGCCCCCGGATAGCACTAATGGGGTTGCAAAGGGTTTCTTGGAAAGCTCTTGGGATACTGAAGGTATACTTGTGAAAGTGGTTGTGGGACCCCAGCTTCTCAGCCTTCCTTGTCTTCCTGCCTCATGGAGTCACCAATTTTCTCTACCACTTACTTCTATTATAATATGCCAAAACACACACCATGGACCCAAATAAATAGGACTACTTGATCTTAGACTGGACCCTCCAAAACCATGACTGACATGAACTTTGTTCTTAGAGAATTTATTGCTTTGGATATTTTGTTGCAAAAGGAATCTGAATACCACACATGTCTAGCTACTTCTATTACAGAATGCCCTACTCATTTGCAACAAGGACCAGACATCAATTTAATATCAGCTGATCACACTTGACCTCAGCCTAGACAAATCATCTCTTGATCCTACAAGAAACTTGTATCTACTCCACATATTATTTCCCTTTATCCAATCTACTTTCCCAACATTGCCACACTTAAAAAGCTTGATTTACCAACATACCTTCCATCCAATACTGCCTCAAGGGATTTGTTTCATGGCAAAAATGTTAAGAATGTATGTAGAACCATGGGGTCTAAAACCACTGAATATACCAGGCACTGGTAGACTTAAAAGTGACTAATAAAGGATACAACAGTAAGGTAGAGACTCTGATACCAGCCTAGTACAAGCCTAGCTAAAAGTTAGGACATTGTGCTTCAAGATGGAGTAACATATTGAATGGTAGTGTTATGTCTCCAGTATCTACAATACAAGGCTCCAGGTAGAAGAATCCTTCCCTCTTCCCATTGCTCACAGTGTATGACTAACAAAGTATGTGTTTCCTTATTCTGGAAACTTTGGTTTTATTAGACTGGATTTCACAGCTTCTCCAGGAGAATTTTTTTTACCTAGGAGACACTAGAAAACCTCAGTAACTCACTGTCCCCTTTGACCTTATCAGTGGATGGACTTTTTGAGGAACTTTATTTTTACACATTTGAATGTGTCTTTTAAAAAGATTATACCCATCCATACGCACATGTCTGCTACTAGATGGGACAGGTAGCTGGGGAGGAAGGCAACACACGAAACGGACAAGAAAAAGAATAAATTAGAACCTGGTAAGATGAGCAATGACTCCAGGAGGAAATGCTATCTCTATACTCTTCTTTGAGCCTCTTAAATTGACTTAGACACACAGGTGAGGAAGTACATGTGGAAGACTGGGGTGCCCTTGGGCTGGCTGTCCCTCAGTGGACTTAGAAACACTGAGAACTTGAACTACTCACAAGACAAATCTAATTAGAGTGAATGGGTTGAAGAGAAAACACCCCCCCCCAACAGACACACACACACACACACACACACACACACACACACACACACACACACACCTTGACCCCTGTTGCAACAAGATACCACTCTTCTTTACCAGCAGCATCCTATGGCCACCTGATGGCCGACTTTCCCATGGGATCACTCCACTACCAAGGGTAGTGACATTTCCCCCAGAGCTGGTACTACTGAGCCTTTTCAGCAAGATCAAACTTCGAAGTTTTCCTTCATGTTAAATTCCAGTTAGTATTATTTGCATATGTGGGTATGTGCAATAGCAACAGGAGTCAGAGGACCACTTTTGTGGGGTCATTTCATTCTTTCCACCTTCACATGGGTTTCTGGGGTTGAACTCAGGTTGTGAGGCTTGAGCAGCAAGCACATTTCCCCAGAGAGCTATCTCAGTAGCGCTGATCTCAGATTCTTGGATTCGTTCTCAGTAACATTCCTTACATAGCTAGAGTTGAGTGGAAAACAGCCTGTTCAGCAGAATGTAAGGGTAATATACAAAAAGACTTTAGCTTCAGGATAATGTGCCTGTGTTTCTCCATCCCAGATCTGCATGCCTCTAGCTCCCAACAAAATTCTGCATTTAACACAAACTATCTCAAGGTTTGGAAGTTATTTACTATCTAGCTAACTTAAAGAACTAAGCTTCAGGTATAGTTTCTTAGTCCCTGTGACTAAACTATGTGAAGGAGTTGTTACCTGCTTTGTCTGTTTGCTTTGGTTTGGTTTAGACTGGTCTGATCTTGTTTACTTGAGTTTGTAGTTGAGACCTAGCACACATCGAGACTCCTTTCCTTTTGTGGTTCTTCAGGTGGGAATGCAAATAACTGAATTCATCATAAGCGACATTTCTTCTAAAAATGAAGACAAAGAGTTAACCACATAAAGCCTTGTGTTCTCTAGGTCCTTGATTCCAGAACAAAATTAAACATTTATAATGAAATGTGATGAGCTATCAGCAGCTTCCTTGTTATGGTGACAGTTAACTAATGTTCTAACAGCTAATCAGATGAGAAGGTAGGCTCAGAGAGCCCACCCTTAAAGGTTCTGTTTATCCTCCAAACCAATGTAGCCTCATCCAGGATTTGAACAAGAAGTAGAATGTTTGGGCTGATGACAAAAAAAAGACAGGGGGTTATTTGAAGGACTTGCCTACACTACTGAGGAAGCTGATCAAACAACCTATGTGTGGCAACTGCTTTTGTGTTTGGAGTGACCCTGAAGTAATTAGGGTGAGGGGAAAAAAACATTTTAGTTTTCATTTTAAATGTTCCCCCAGATGCTCATGTGCTGGCTTGGTCTCCACCCTGAGAGATGTTAGTGAGCAATAGTGAGATGCCTTAGCCACAAGCACAAAAAGAACTGGGCACAGTGAACTGGAACTGCAATTTCTAAAACTGTGAGCCAAAGTAAACCTTCTGTTCTTGTAAGCTCAAATGAGGTATTTCACAGCAATGAAAACCTAAGTGCCTCAGTAGACATATGATAAGAAAGTAATGGATGGTAAATCAGAATCTGTACCTGATTCTCAATGCCATGGACTTGACTGATACAAGCAACCTCATCTGAGATGCTGCTATCCCTCCTCATGGAGTTACTCGGATACTTATCCATGGTGGATTAAAAGAGAAGAGACAAGACATCAGTCTGTCAAAATAGTTCAGAGTCATCCTAAAAGTGGTAATGGTGCTCCATATCACCTAAAATTACTAACTAACATTGATTTTTATGATGATCTTTCCAAAAGTGAATAACACATTTTTCAAGTAATTTCATGACGCCAGCTCAGAGAAAATAGATACTTAAAGAAAAGAAGGAGGCAGCAGCAGCCAGCTGCTCCTTGAAGCTCCAAGGAATCTGAGAGACCCATCGAGACTCTGAAGGCTTATGCAGCAGCAGAAAAGGACTCTGAAAAACCCAAAATAGCTCAAGAACAACTAAGAAAAGAAGGCAAGTCCTACAGGAAGACACTTTTAAAAAGTGGACTCATGAAATTAGAAAGAAAAATGTAGGAATAGAGCTGCATGTGGCTAATCTTTACCATTTACTGCCAGCCACATCTCAGTCAGCAGGCTGCAAGCAGAAAGGTCATGCCTGATGATGAGCCACAGAGCTTCAGGCACTAATAGCATGGAGACCTGTGGTGACCTGGAGCGCCTGAGGAAGCAGGTCAATACTGAATAGGGCCTGCTGAGTCCCAGCATGGAGCTTCCTGGGCTGCCTCCTGTACCACTTGTCCTGCTTGGGGATGGAGACTGAAGGGCATCTGCCCACAGGCTACAGGCTACAAGCACAAAGGTCCAGAATGGCAAGCCTCTAGACAGCAGACATTGAGGGCAAGGAGGTATGTGGCTGCCATGGGCTTGCACAAAACCTGTCCCCAGATTCCCTGCCTAGATGAAACATTACCTTGACTCTGGATAACAGCAGGATATCTAATATGAGTCTTGATAATAGTCTGATATTTATGATGCTTCAGAAATCAGAAATTTTGAACTAGACCAACAGTTCATTGCAATGAATATTTGCATATAAAACTGTTTGGGAAACATACACATGCATACATACTGTGTGGCACACTGCAGCTTCCAATGTCACTATGAGTCATGAAGATGGGCTGGAGAGGTGGGAAAGATGGAGGGATGGAGTGGAGCAGGAATACATTTGGAGAGACAGAGCCATACAAGCAACGGCAGTGACAAATGTGAGAGAAGGCTGTGGTGGACAGGGGAAGATATCATTGCTAAATAGGGCCCACAGGGTGTGGTATGCAGCAGCCTGAAGCTTGTGCAGACTCAGGCCCCAAACACACTGCCTAGCCACACAAGTATGCTGGTTCTGAGCAATGACAGGACTTCCAGATAAAATGATTTATTGTCTGGATTGGACCTCATCAATAGACTTCCATGGTCTGTGCTGGTCCCAGAAGCCACTTTTCTATCTGTGATCCACTCACTGCCCTAGGCTGTGTTGAAGCCTGAGATTCACATGGATGTTTGTGGTCCTACAGTAGCTAGGGACTATGTTGATGTCCGGGGCCACGTTGATGTCCCATCTGTGCTGCCAACTGAGTCCATGTTGATATCTGTGGGCCGGGCTGCAGCAAGAGGCCATATTAATATGAGTGGTCTTCCTCCACTGTTGTGGTCCATGCTTCCACCAAAGCAATACCCTTGGCCCATGTTACCACCAAAAGCCATATGGATGTCCATGGTCTATGCTGTCACCTGAGGCCATGTTGATGTCCATGTTCCATGCTGCTGTGGGGGCCATGTCTGGGAGCTGTTGTGAAGAGCCATATCTGAACCTGTAGTCCTACTGGAACTGGAAACTGTGTTGATGTCCACGGCACATATTAATGCCCTAGGCTATAAGACATCTACTCTCTGTGCTGCCCTCTGAAGTCATGTTGTTGTGAGTGGCCTGGGCTACAACCTGAGACCATGTTGGTCTGTGGCCCATGTTGCATCATAGGACTCTGTCTATATCTGTGGTATAGACTGCTTCTAGAGACTACACTGAGGTCTGTGGCATATCCTGACATTGGAGATCATGTAGAAGTACATGATCCATGATCCCACTGATGGTAAAGGGCAGAAAGCTACTTTTGCCATGGTATTGATGACTGTAGACTCACAGTTAAGAAAGAGGGATAAAAAAGGTCTATATGATAATTACTACCTCTGCTCCCAAAAAGTAACTAGACTAAAAGCCATTGAAGAGAACTCTTAAAATTTGTAATAAGAATGCTGAAGTATAGCTCTCCACAACTGATTGACTTCTGACAAGCATGTGGGCTGGGAAGATCTGTTTTCTTAAGGGGCTAGCCATGGGGAGTTTGGTCATGCTCTACTGAGTTTATGGGCAACACAAATTGGACTTGATTTTTGTTTGTTTGTGTTTTCTTCTTCTTTTGTTTTTAGTGTGGAGAGAGCACAAAAGTGAGGGATGGATCTTGGGAAACTGGGGTTAAGTGTGACTGGAGTTCATGATATAAAATTCCAAAGTAATCAAAAAAAAGTTGTGAAAAGGAAATACTTATACCCTATCATCAAGTATAATATGTATTATTATTCTGATTTTTACATTTTCATACTATATTTAATTTCAAAAAGATTTATTATTTTCAGACTATACAGGTGATGGGCATATGAAAATATCTTTCACTGAATACTTACACCATAGAAAGAACAGTATAAATTCTAAAGGCTCCAGCTGTGATAAATCTCATATAATAACATGAAAGAACGTTTAAAATTAATTTTTAGAACAATTTAAAGAAAGGAGAACAACCACCATGCATGAAGAAGTTCAAGGGTAATATGCCAAAGAAATGGCATTACTGTTTTTTACTCTTCACCATAAATCTACCAAGCCTATAAATCTAACTAGAAATAGCATCAAACATGTTTCTCCAAGATGATCTTCCCAAGCGTGTTAATCTCCATGCTATTGAATTCACAGGTTATTTGTTGTATATGAAAAGACTGAATACTCAGGATGAGTACATATGTATGGATGAGGGAATAATTATGCTGTTGCAATGTTGTAATTGCATTTTTTTAAGCCTAGAAAGTTTCTTTCTTTCTAAAGCTTTCTTTCAAAACTGGGCTAATGCAAGGTGATTTCAGAAATTGGGTGCTTTTGTTATAAAGCTAGGACTTTACTTTCTATTTACTGGCATGGCCTGACCCTCTTTGTCTCTGCTCTGTAGCCAAGGACTAGATAATTAAAATTTCCCAGAGGTCCCTTTTCTCGGCTCTTCACAGAGTTGATGCCAGGGCCTGTCTCTTCACAGCAATGGTTCCCGCCTTCCAGTGAGAAAGCAAAGATGAGAAGATTTTTCCAGACCTTTCAGAACTTGAGCATTGAAATGCAAACACGCCTCTGGCGCCTCCAAAATTTCTGAGAAATTTTTGGGTTTGGGTGATGTTTCCAGGAAACCTGGCACTCTGGTCTTGTTGGTGGTGGTTTCTGTTCTCCTTTTTCCAATGACATTCAAGTCTAGTCAAACCCCAACAGTCTGCTGCAGGGCAAAATCCCAACTTGAACACTAAACAAAAGAGTAACTTTTTCTTTACAAACTTGGAATGGTGACCAGTAAACCTCAAAAACCCTTCCTTTGTTACATCTTCTCTTCAAATGTGACTTAGCTTCCTGACATAAATCCTCTTTTCAACCCTGTAGATGGACTAGCACAGGCCTGGAAGCAGCTTGCACTGACCAGGTTTATGCCCTATAGGGTGGTCACTCAGACGTGGTGAGGATGATGTAGGGACTGTCCTAGTTTCTCTAATGTGCCATCCTGGCTACTCTAAAAGTTGTTCGCCTACCAGTTCCACTCGTATCATAGAGTATATATGTTCCTTGCTCTAACCCTGTAAAATGAAGCCACTTGTCTTTTCTGTCTTCATTTCCACAATAGGATAAATCAGAAAGTAACTGCCAAGGGCTCAATGACCTTGTTCTAACCTTAGCTAGAATCAACTCCATTATATTTTCCTTGTATATTATTTTTAATGGGTGCTTTCCCTCCCATTGCATCATCATATAATAATGCTGTAAAAGATGCTATCACCACATTGTCTCTCACACACACACCTCCAGAGATAGCATCCTGTGTGGCTTGCATTTTATTTTTCATAGATTAAGCTCAGTGGACATTTATGTAACAATAGTGGCTTCAAGAAAGGCTTAACTACCTAGCATGTTAACTGAACAACAGGTCAATGTTCATGCCACAGCAGTAGATAAGACCTCCTGGAAGTAAGGTGAAAGGACGTATGCAGAAGAGCAGGTAGGAGCTAAGAAGGAATGAGCTACCTGTTTCAAATGCTCTACAGTGCTTTGGTATAGGAAACCATGTACAATTCCCAAGTCACAAAAGTAGGAACTTAAACACCATAATGAATCCACATTAAAAGCACAATCCTATATTTAACAATAAACTCCTGTGTGCGTTTCTGTGTATATATTCATATATGTATATACAGGTATTTGCAAAGGCTAGAAGGTTTACATAGTGTTATCTTCTTACATGGCTCTCTATTTTTTGAAATAACATCTTTCATTGAACCTGGTGTTTCCTGATTCAGCTAGAGTGACTGGGCAGCAAGTCCCAAGTATTCTCCTCTCAGCCACTCAAAACCCCCAACTCCTGGATTATAGAACACTACACTTAGTTTTTTATGTGAGTGCTAAGTCCCCAATATTTGTGGCAAGTACTTTACTGGCTGAGTCATTTTCTTATTCTCAACAACAAACTGGGTTGCTGTTTTTATCTTCTGAAATGTAAGGAAACTGACTAGATGGTGCTCAGGTCTCACTGACTATATAACTCTGAGACATAGTTATGCAGTCTTATGGCTCTGAGAGCCTTTGACACTAAATCCTTACATATACTGGTCATAGCAGTTTTCTTGAAAGATTTAGCATTTTTAAACCCAAATAAAAGCACACATCAAAAGACAAAACAATTGCTGGACATTAGCCAGCAGATACCTACAGTTCACACCTAGACACTACAAGAACTCAGGAAAAATGCTGGCCACAGTTTGTACCTAAAACAAACTTTCTGAATAACTATAAAGATGCTTACAGTATCCCAGAAGACAGCGCATCAGCTTTGGGAGCTGTTTGTCTGCCAGCATGCCTTCTGGCTCACACAGACACAGGGGCAAAAACCTACACCAGCCATACTGACCTTGACCTGTGGCCAGGAAAGACAATTTTCCAAGCTGGCTCCTCAAAGCTGCCCATTACCAACAGTCTCCACTCTCCTCAGTGGCTGGACAAAAGGCATCCTTCTATACATCTGCCATGTATTTTTGTTGTTCTGGAGACTGATCTAGATCTATATACAGTTGCCCACTAACATGGTCCTTGCCCTGTTACATGCTTTTTGAGGTTTTAGAAAATAGGTTTGTCTCAGTGTCAATGTGAGAACGCAACTAAAAGTTCCCAGGTACACATTTTAAATAATAAACTAAAAATTCCCAAAACTTATAAAATTGTCATTTGTGATGCAATTCTTGTTTGGAAACTAGCTATAGAGCAAAATGGCTCTCCCTTTCATTGTAGACATGGCAGAAGGGCTGTGAAGGATGTATGGATGGTGACCAATTATCAATATTTAATGTTTTCTGATAAATGCAGAGAATTTAGTGTTCATCATTAGAGAGTTCTTGAAGATATTATACAAAGAGTAGCATTAGCTTTAAAAATTAAATTGGAAAATAAGATTTTTAGTGGGTTACCTACATATATATGGCTAGTTCTTTAAAGCTTCCAGTCAGACTGACAAAACAATTAGTACAGTGAATTCAAGGTGAATATTGAAGAAGGTGGGGAAGATGAGGCCCCAGGTAAAGGATGAGTGCAGGACTGGAGGCTGAGCTCAGTAGTAGAGTGTTTGCCAGACATTATCAGAGCTCTGGGTTTGTTCCCCATCACCACAGACAAATGTAATCTTGTACATGTAATCTTAGAACTCAGGAGTCTGAGACAAGAGAATTGCTATCAGCTTAAGCCCAGCCTGGACTATGGAGTGAGTTGTAAACCATAATGAGCTAAAGAATAAGATTCTATGTCACAAAAATAAAATAAAATAGAATAACAATGATGATGATTATTCTGTCATTTCCACTGTTGTACATGTCATACTAAGGAAGTGATTTAGGGCTTCTCACACAGGGCCCCAAAGCATGAAGAGGGTCACAGAATCCACCTTACAAGAGGCAAAGGGTGAGAAGGAAGGATGAGAAATCTTTGGTAACACACTATAAAAGCAGCTTTTCCATTAGAGAGTAAATATTGATGTGTCAGTTTGCAAAGAAATCAAATGAAAAATTGCTTCCAAAGGCTTCAGAATGGTCTCTGCTTTGAGGCATGGGGAAAAATTGATTTCAGTAATTGAAAGAGAGTTTCACAGTGCATTAACAATCAGCTCCATGGGAGACCTGTCTGCATGGCAACCAACTTCAGGGACAATGGAAGAAGGAAGTGATCCATGCAAAAACACACCAGGTGGGCTAAGACTCCAGTCTGTTTTCATCAGGTGCCTGCCTCCATGGAAATGACAGCAGACTCTGGTGTTTCCTTGTTACCATCCCCTAACCAAATGGAAGATCGTCCGATTCTGGACTGAGTTGTCCTGGCTCCTCCTTGTTCTCCGTTTTCCTTCTCTCCTCTTCCACCTCTCCTTCCCCATTCCCTCCTCCTCAGTCTCACATTGACCTAATAACCAGAGCTGCCAACTGCAACCCAAATGGACAAATTGTTTTGCTCAAAAATTTATTTTCCAATTTTAAATAAGGAGACCAGAATCTAACTTTCTGTGTGTCTCTCTGTCTCGCTGTATCTCTGTGTCTCTCTGTCTCTGCCTCTCTGTCTCTCTCTCCCTTCCACCCTATGTCCTTCTCTTTTTTATCTTCAGTAAGTATCATAACTAAAACAAAAAAAGGCAAAATGTTCAAGATAATCTCCCATTCCTAAAGATAGGAAAGATGTAGGGCACTGACTTTATTATAGCCCTATTTCCAAAAATAGTCACTTCCAGAATATTACAAAATAATTAAAAGCATTTCCTAATGATCTTGAGAGAGGATTGCTGAATACTACTCTGTCAGGTAGATTTCCTCACTGTCTAGTAGAGGGAGACAGCTAATCAAAGAGAAGAAAGCTAATCAAAGCTCAGTCTTGAAGGTTTCAATCCATGGTCAATTGGCCTATTGCTTTGGTTCTGTTGCAAAGTAATTCGCAGAGGGAGCACATGGTGGAGAAATCTGCTCAGCTCTCAGCAGCCAGGGATAAGATAGGGATGAGGCAAGAGTCTCAACATCCTCCTTTGGGGTTTACTGAGAATTAACCCCCCCACACACACGCTAGGGCCCACTTCCTACCATAGCCAGGGCTTAGGACCATATTTTCAGTTTATTCAAGATCCAAATGACAGCAATGTATCTTTCCCACCATGAAACTGTATGCTTGGTTTACTTCAATCTATGTTTCATTTGTTTATTTCTTTGGTATTTTGAGATAGGGTCTTTCTGTGTAACACATCTGAACTCAGATTCACTGTGAAGGCCAAGCTAGCCTTAAACTTACTGTGCATCCCAGACTTACTTTAAACCTACTTTGTATCCCTGGCTAGCCTTGAACTTGTCCTCCTCATACATGCTAGGCTTTATATGCTTGTCTATCTTCAGCTCCATTGTTCATTGAGCTTTACTGACTAACAAATAAACTATACACATATATACAAAGTTTGCATGATGTTTTAAAATGATATCCATTGTAGAATGGCAATACATTTAACTCATCCATTGCCTTAATACTTAAAAATCTACTCTCAGCAATATTGAAACACACATTATATATCAATATATTATTTATTGTCATCTCCATGATGTACAATAAATCTTGTCAACTAACTAGAATATTTTGGCTTTTCCTAACTTCCCAATTATATCACCACTCAGCCTCCTGAAATCATCATTTACTTTACTCTTTCATAAATCTAGCCTTCTGATTAAATTTTCACTGTGTGTATCTGTGTGTGTGTACGTGCACATGTGTGGAAGATTATGTTATTACATTGTAAATAATTGTCCCACCCACTGATTTAATAAAATGTGCTGATTGGCCAAAGGCAGGCAGGAAGTGTGGGCGGAGCTATCAGACTAAGAAAACTCTGAGAACAGGAAGCACAGAGCAGAATGCCAGAGAGAAGCCAGAAGAAGCAGAGGACAACTATGTTGCTCTAAGGAAAGGTACTGAGCCGAATGGCTGAACACAATAAGAGTAATGGGTTAGATTAAGGGTAAAAAGTTAGCAAGTTATATGCCTGGGCCTGAGGCCGATCAGCCTAAAACATTTGTAAACATCTGTGTGTCTCTGCGTATCTGCGGGTCTGCAGGTCTGTGAATCTGCGGGTCTGTGGGTCTGCAGGTCTGCGGGCCTAAACCTTGAGGTTAGGCCTGAAAGTGTGGGCCAGAAACCTCCTATACACACATGTGCTGGGAAACATGATGGGGTGGTAGATACCATGACACACATGTGGAGTTGAATGGATGACTTTCAGGAACTAGTTCTCTCCTCTTACCTTGTGTACCCTGGGGCTTGAACTGGATTATCAGGCTTGACAGTAAACACCTTCACCTGCTGAGACATCTCATCTTCCATGAAGCCAGCCATTAGACTTCAAGCAAAATCAAGATCATATGCTATTTGTCTCTCTGTCCTATCTTGTCCCCAAATGACAAAACTTTCCCTCATTTTTAAGGCTCAACCATTCTCATCCTCCACTTGTGTAGTCTGTTGACCACTTTCCTGTTGCTGTGATAGACACCACAACCAAAACCAGTCTTTGAAGCATGTACTATGGCCTATATCTCCAGAGAGTCTATGATGACAGGGAGGTGTGGGAATAGGAGGTGGAGAGGCACACCTTTATCCACACTCAGGAAGCTCAAAGTGAACTGGCAATGGGCTAAAACGCTCAAAGCCTGCCCCTACTGAGGTGTTTCCTCCAGCTTTCCAGCATCCCAATGACCACTCTGGTCTCCAAATCCCACATGATGGAAAGAAAGAATCAATAGGAAAAGGCTATGATAGAGCACTTGGCATTCTCTAATTTGTTTTTTTTTTTGTTTTGTTTTGTTTTTTTTTGTTTGTTTGTTTTTTTTTTTACAGTGGCATTGTGATCAGTGAGAAGTGAGATGTCACTGTGGTTTTAATTTATACATCTCTGACCATTTAAAAATGATACCATCATTTATTTGAGTATATTAAAGAATGTCTGCATTAAGATCCTTTGTCCATTATCTGTTATTTTCTCATGACTGAGCTGTTAAATTGCTTACTTCTTATGTATTTGCAATATTAATCTCTTATCAGAGATATCAGATTAAAAATATTACTCCCATTCTGTAAATGGATTCTTTACTCTGTAAATTATTTCCTTAATTATATAAAAGATTTTAGTCTTTTTCATAATTTTGTTTTGCTTTTGTCTGTTTTTGATTTTATTGCCTGTGTTTTGGAGTCTTATTCAAAAATGGCTTTGATGTCATGGAGATCCTCACATTATCTTCTGCACTCCTGAGTCTCACACTTAAGTTTCTGATGTATCTAGAGGTTTACTTGTGCTTTAGGTGATAAGAGGTAAGGGAGACTCAGTCTTCTATTTGGTGAATACCCTGTTTTTCTGAAATGTCTTGAGGAGATTTGTCGCAGTGTCTCACTTGTGATAAACCAAATACAGGATTAATATTTATTGGAAAGTAATTTGACACTCACGAAAACAGTTACACTTTAGGAAGACACTTGAGTGATCCAATGGTCCAAGAAATGGATGTTGATCCAATCTCTCAAGAGGGCAAGAATAAAAAGGGGCACTCCATATCCCAGCAGCCCCTTTTGAATGGGGCTGGCCACACTCCCTTCAGGTGCCCAGGACCCTGGATACGTGCCTTACAACTTTATCAGCTAAAACCTGAATCCCACCACATTTGTCTAACTAACCCTTTTGTCTAACTAAGAAGGTTCTAGACTAAAACTCTATACAATAGAAATTATTATGAGGTAATATCTGGGAGAGGAAAAGGCACAAACTACAACTAAAACCCAACACATACAAGGTACATCATACATTTCTAGAATATTGGTAGATGGTGGGGTGTATAAATTACTTCAAAACTGTTCATCTGGGATAGTGAAAATCCAACACCTGAATTTCCTTGTTAAGGGATGATAGGATAGTAACTTTAAATACCTATTCTTCAACCCCCTCAAGACCTGAGAAGGAAAATATATTACCTGAAAGTCAGAAGCACATGAGAGTAATTGCTTCTAAAATTTGGGAGAGGACAGCGACATTCAGCTACCTGGACAATCACCTATGGTTTCTGTTCCATTGGAGCATCCGTCATTTTGGCTACAGGCCTATGATATCTGACAGATCTCTTCAGAAGCAGAGTATTTTCGGAGGGACTGTCTTATCCTGTCCAGGCAGCTTTTGTCAGTCTCCATCTGTCATCCTGTTCATCCAGATTGAATATCATGTGTGTACTGTCAGCAGTCAAGGTAAGAGTAGTTCTTTACCCAACCAGCCATTCTCTGCCAAAAGGACAAACTCCAAAGGAGTATCCTTGATGCTCAACACCATATTGGGAAAGAAACAGTGACACCAAGAGTTGTCGCATCTCTCATGGCCAAATTCTGAATAATAAAATCTAAATGCCATATTCCCTGGGTCTATAAAAATGGTTGAAGACACCTGTCTATCTGTGGTATTCTAACCGGTATCTGGGATGACTGTGACATGGCAACTTAAGTAATGTTTACTGCAGCTCTTATCATCCCAAGGATTGAAACCTGTATTGTAAAATAGGTTACCTATAAAGGGGTGTACAATCTCTGAACAATGACTTTTAGTATGACTATCAAACATTAGCCAGAGGTATATATACCATGAAAAATGGTAACAATATTGTAGACATGTATATACATATATATCATCTAAACAGAGGTATATAAAATATCTTGTGCATATATCATAACTACTGCAATCATACATATGTCTAGTATAGTTAAATGGAGGTAGCAATTGTATAGTAGAAATGACAATAATGTGCAAATATTTTAAACAGGGGTAGAAGTGTATGTAAAATATATCAGTTACAGATTCAACCTCTCCCTGTATTTTCTCATTTCTCTTTGCATCTCTTTCAAAATGTGGTGAGATCTCTCTACAACTGCCTGTCCTATAGGATTGTGTGGTGTCATTGTAATATGCTTTATATTATAATATCCAAAAATCAACTTCATTTTTTTTGGGGAAACATAAGCTGGAGCATTGTCAGTCTTAATCTGAGCAGGAATTCCTGTTATGGCCATGGCTTCCAAAAGATGAGTAAGTACAGCTTTTTTAGAATTCAGGGCAGTGGCCCATTGCATTTCAGAATAAGTGTCGATGGTATGATGTACATATTTCATTTTTCTGAATTCTGGAAAGTAAAACACATCCATTTGCCAGATCTCATTTCTCTGCATACCCTTAGGATTACTTCCAGCAGGTAAAGATGGTTGTTTATAGAAGGAACAAGTGTTACAGTTCCGTGGAATTTCTTTTGCCTGATGCCAAGTGATAGGAAAACTCTTCTTTATTCCTTTACTATTAACATGATGTCTCTTATGAAATTCTGTGGACTCTCACACATTTCCTATTAACAACCAATCAATTTCAACATTAACTTGTGCTACAGGGCTCGGGAGACCAATGTGTGCCCTGATATGTGTTATGTACATGGGATATACCCTGTCTCTGATGATATCCTGTAGTTGTATGAACAGTAAGGTTAAATCTGTATTATCAGGAATGAAGTCAGCAGTTTCAATATTGAAAACAACACCTTCTGCATACTGAGAGTCAGTTATTATGTTAAGAGGCTCTGTAAAATCCAACAACATCATAATAATTGCATACATTTCTGACTTTTAAACAGAGTTATAAGGGCTTTCAGCCACATTAATTAAATTTTCCAATTTGTAACCAACCTTTTCTAAGTTGTTTGCATCAGTATAAAATGTAGGAGCTCCAGAAATGGGTGTATCCTTTACCCCATGAGGAAAGATCCAATTAGTTTCCCTTATAAATTGGATTCTCTTACTTTGAGGATATTTATTATTAATCTCTCCTAAAAAATCACTACCAGCCTTTTGCCAAGGTTCACTGTCTGCCCATAATCGATCAATTTCTTCGTTTGTCAAAGGCACAACAATTTCTGTGGGGTCCTTTCCAGTCAATTGGCAAAGTCTGAATTTACCTTTAAAAATCAGATCAGAATTTTTTTTGATATATGTTTTCAGCTTCTTGCTTGGCCTATGCAGCAGAAATATTCATTCTAATATAATGTTTTCTCTTTGCATTAAGAATCCTATAGAGATTGTCTAGAGAGTAAAATAACGAGTATGCAATCTAGGTCTGGATTCATATGATCTACATGTGCTTCTTGAGGTTTCTTTTCCACAAACTCTAATTCTTTCTCAGTTTCATTGGAGAATTCTCTTGGACTGTTTAAATCCTTTTCACTGTCCAAAGTCTTGAACAGATTAACTAGTTGTTAGTTTTTATACCAGTAATGGGCCATAAATGAGCAATACCCCCTAGTAGCTTTTGAAAATCATTAAGAGTCCTCAATTTATCTCTATTCAATTTCACCTATTGGGGCCTAATTTTCTGTAAACCTATTTTATATCCTAAATAATTGATAGAATCTTCCCTCTGTACTTTCTCTGGAGCAATTTGTAGTCCCCAACCAGACAATATTTTCTTTAGTTCTTTAAAAAATGTTTCTAATGTATCTGGGTTTGAGTCTGCCAACAAGACCATATAATGGTAAATGGTAGATTGTGGGAAGTGTTTGCATAGCACTTCTAATGGCTTTTGAACAAAATATTGGCATAAGGGGGACTATTCAACATTCCTTGGAGAAAGACCCCTCCATTGGTACCTCTTAACTGGACATGAATTATTAAGAGTAGACATTGTAAAAGCATTTTTTTTCCTTGTCCTGTTCTTGTAAAGGTATGGTAAAAATAAAATAAAATAAAAATAAAAATAAATAAAACTTCAACCCTTCAAATCAATAACTGTAACAGGCCATCCCTTAGGTAACAGGGAAGACAGATTGTAAAGAACCCATAGATTGAGTCACTTTATTAATCACTCTCAGATATGTCACCATCCTCCACTTTCAAGATTTCTTCTTGACAACCAGTATAGTAGAATTCCATGGACTGGTTGATTCTTCAATATGCTGAGCCTGTAACTGCTCCTGTACTAACTTCCAAAGCCTGAAGTTTCTCCCTTGTCAAGGGCCATTGCTGAACCCAACAGGCTTTTCTGTCAACCATCTCAAAGGCAGCTCTATAAGTGTCTTTTTAGGTTCAGCGATTATTGGACAATTTTTTTGTACAACCTGAATGGCAGGTGAATTTTCTTCATACCACCTTAAAACATCGTTTTTAGAAACATAATTGAGTCTCCAGTTGATATCTGAACCTGGAGGGATTTCAATCTGGGTATTCTATTGCTGTAGAAGGTCATGGCCCCACAGATTCACAGCTATGTCAGCTATATATGGCTTCAACCGTCCTTTCTAACCTTCTGGTCCTATGCATTTGAGCCATCTTACACTCTGTTTCACTTGAGATATTATTCCAATACCCAGAAAATGGATATCCATTGCCTGTAAAGGCCATCTTGGATGCCATGATTGTGGGGTTATGATCAAAACATCAACCCCTGTATCAACTAAGCCCTGGATATAAATGTTATCTACCCATACTTCAAATTTTGGTCTTTATTCATTCATGTAAGTCTGCCAAAATATTCATTTTGTGGTTTTTCTTGGAACTGTTAATTTCTCACTTGAATGTATTCTACTATCCAATGCCATATGTATTCTAGATTAGGCATTGGATTTCCTATTCATCCTGAGAATGCTGGTCTTCCACTGTGAGTGTATATGATCGGACCTTCTTCCCAGGGGAAGCCCCAAGAGGCATTTCCCAATGATAGAGGGGTGCCTTTTTTGTCCCTGGTAGATCTACATTTGGTCCAATGTTGTCTTTTGCCACAGCTTCTGCATATCCCAGAAGGCAATGGCCTTCTGTTCGAATCAAACCTAAAATGGATATTATTTCCAGAAGTACCTTGTGTACAATTCTGTTCCATATGGCCTGGTTTACCACAGTTAAAGCAAGTGATGCCTTGGTTCCTCACCCTAACATTAGCAATGGCTTGGTCCACCCAATTCTCTTTGTCACAATGGAAAGAGTCAGCATTGATTGTGTACTGAATACATTCCTCTATTGGTGCATATCTGATCTTTAAAGGCATAAGCATTCTTGCACATTCCAGATTAGCATGATCAAAGGCCAGAGAAAGTATTAACTGCTTTCTAACTTCTGGATCTGATATTGCTCTATGTACAGCCTTGGTAAGCCTCTGTAGAAAGTCAGTGTAAGGTTCTTTTAAGCCTTGCTTGACCTTGGTAAAAGACTCAATTTTCTGACCAGGGTCCAAAATCTTTTCCCATGCATTCAATTCAGCAGTATGGCACAGCAATAATATATGTTCATTATAAGTAGTCTGATCCTTCATTTCGGCAAACATGCCTTCACCAAGGATTTGATCCTGAGAAATGAAAAAGCCCTTAATTTTTCCTTGTTGCTCTAAGGCCCTATCCTCCTCCCTAAACCAATTTCTCCATTGTAAATGTTGGCTATAGTCCAATATGGCGGCAGTGAGCTACATCCAATCATTAGGCAATATTCGGTTTTTTTGTTGACCATGAATTTAACCGGTTTTACATAAGTAGAGTGTATCCCATGAAGCAATATTGCCTCCTTAAAATCTTTGATATCTTTCACATGTACTGGCTCATAATTATACTCTACAAATTCTGGGGACTCCCCATATGCTTTCTTTGACTGAAAAGTAACCGGAAAAATACTGGTGGAGAAGGGGGTAGCCCTGCCATGTTTACCTCCTTAGGTAGAGTGTCTTAATTACCATAATATCTCAGCAGGGGTTGACCTGAATTGTTCCAAGCAGAAAATGCATTACCACCTTTTTCCAGTACTGCAGTATGGTCCTCTCATTCCTGAAGCTTGGATACTAATGACTCCCATTTCTGGAGTTTAGATACTACTACTGGTTTTTGTAGGCTTGATTTTCCTGATGAAGCAGTCCTTCCAAGGACCTCATAGAATCAGTAATTTTTGATCCACATCATTAACATAATTAATGATATTTTGTCCTCATCATTAATGTAATTAATGAGTTTCTTGTTCTCATAATTTACATAAAGCCTATATTTTTCTTGTACAGTTATATCCATATACAAAGAGGAAGCCTTATCCCAAAGCTTGTTGTAACCAATTTTCAGAAAATTAACCTTATCAGCCATTTTAGTGTTTGAAATTTCCAAATCACATAATCTAGACATCAATTGTTGATTTTCAGATTTCACCTCTTCCATTATGCTCACCAGGAACTTATCAGGTCATTTAATTCGAAACATAAAATATAGAAATAAATTGAAAAATAGTAACACTGGGGCACTGAAGACCTTAAGATATTCATTTGAGAATTTCTCAATCACCATGGAAAAGTATGACCTGAAGCATTAATAAAATAATTTTCAGCCATTACATCAATTCAATTGCAATGATGACATTTGGTCATCAGATATCACAGTAGCGTTCAGTGCTCTGTTCACCAGCATTATGGTGGATGCAGGGACTCTCAGCAACATGAGACTACCTACAGGTCCTATGTGGTTTTAAGGGGTCCCATCAGGCAGAATACAAACCTTAGGAAAAGCAAAGTCTCAGAGATGATATCACAGCATCTGCACCCACCACAGTGGCAGTGGTGGAGGTGGTGGCGGTGATTTTACATGCGCAGTGTGGTGGCAACTCTCAACTCAGTGCCATGAAAGCCAGGTGCAGACCTGGCTCAGAAGCAGTGGCGGGGATCATGGTTGTACTGCAGTGCAGTGGCTTAACCCTCTGCTCAGCACCTCGGGCTAGGTGGGTGTCTTGAGGAAGTGAGATTCAACCATGGCCTGGCACAATAATCAGGCACAGATTTAGTGCACTTGGCTGAATTGGGAGTTAGGAGAAGGAGAACAGAGCTTCCAGCCCATACATGGGAGTACAGGCTCCAAAGTCTGAACACTCTACCTGTCCTCTGCTATCTGGCAGTGCTTAGGGTTCTCACGCCCAATATGCTGGCAGGCTAGATACCTAGCTGCATGTTGGGCTTCCAGATATCGCAATAAATCTCAACTGTGATATACCAAATACAGGATTAATATTTATTGGAAAGTAATTTGACACTCACAAAAACAGGTTAAACTTTAGGAAGATACTTGAGCTATCAGATGGTCCAAGCAATGGATGTTGATCCAATTTCTCAAGAAGGCAGGAACAAAATGGGGCACTCACTCAGGTACCCAGGACCCTGGATACATGCTTCCAATATTATCAGCTAACACCTGAATCCCACCATAAAGACTGGCCTGCTATGTTGTGTGTGAGGAGCCTAGCCTGACCTGTTATGTATGAGGGGCCTGGCCTACCCTGTTGTGTGTGAGGAACCTGGCCTGTCATATTGTGTGTGAGGGGCTGGCCTGCCCTGTTGTGTGTGCTAGACTGTGTTTCTGCACTGTTTGCTTATATGTATGAATTTGCGCAGCTGTTCATTCTGCCGCATTGGTCCTTGTGCCTTTGGTTACTCTACCAGAATTGTTACCATCAAATTCTTGGCCCAGTAGTCCTAAGCTTATTGGCCATCTTCCATAAGTCAATTACAGAGACTCATGGTAGGTGAGCAGTGCATGATGTATTCCATGTGGCCACAGTGGGAAGAGGAAGATCAGGCTCAGGGTGCAAGCAGGAAAAAGATGGAGCCCTTTGTCTCGGCATCACCTGCAGACATCAGTTGTCTTATTTTCAGCCTTTCAATATGAGCTCAAGGTGAGCAATTCTCAAGAACTTTCAAGTCTTCAATATTGAGCTAGAACTGCTGAGACTTCCTGCCTCCTACAGGAACAGCTATCAGGTTCTCTGCCTCTCAGGCATGCTGATGGCCACAGAAGTACTATCCAGCCTTCTAGAGGATAAGGCAACATAATCCACCCCATATATACATACATACAAGAATATATATATATGTTGTAGAGAGTTCGCGGGTCCCGGGCAACCAGAGATCCTGGACCCACAGACCTGCCTGGTGCCGCTTATCTGCGCACCGCCGCCTAGGCCCCCAAAAACGACTCAGACGCTTTTATTTACTTCATGCTGTTTGGCCTATGGCTCAGGCACATTGCTAGCTAGCTCTTACATCTTAAATCAACCCATTTCTATTAATCTGCGGGCCACGTGGCCCGCGTGGCTCACCCATGTCTCCTTACATGTTGCTCTTTCGGCGGCTTCAGCTCGGTCTGCCTGACTCCACCCTGCTTCTCCCACCTAAGCTCTGATTTCCCCTCCTACCTATTCTACAGTACCTGCCATGGCCCAAACCAGCTCCTTTATTTAAAGATACAGCACACACAAATGCATTTTCACATCACTTCCCCCTTTCTCTCTAATCAAAAAGGAAGGTTTCAATTTTAACATAGCAAAATTACATATAACAAAATAGCTATCAAGCAAGAATTACAGTTACAATATCTAATCTATTTGTATTTAGCAAAATTAAAGGAAATACTCTATCATCTACCTTATCTTTATGAATCTAAAGTTTTATATCTAATATATCTTTTAAATGACTAAGAAAAACTGTACATATAACTATCTAATCTTCAACTACATCAAAGACCACAGAAGGATATAATATTTACCCAAGTAAACCAGAAGTGCAAACGACTTCTAAAATCTAGAAAGGACAGAGATGACACCTATCTGCCTGGACAGTCACTCAAAGTTCTTTTATAAAGTTGGGGCAACCATCTTCAGCCTATAGGCCTGGAGTCTCTTTTCATTTCAGTGAAGCAGGAAATCCGCTCTGCCCATTCTGGCACAGTTCATCCGTTGCTTTTCCTTGAGTCCTGAAGAATGTCTGACAGTTTTCTCTGTAAAGCAGGAACCTGAATGACCATCTAGGCTTGTTCTGCCAAAGTTCAGAGGTCATCTTCTTATGGAACCTGCATGTCCAGTTTAAACAGCATACTGTCAAGCAGTCAATATAAAAACAGTTTCTTCTCTAGTGGCTTACCATTACCACAAATAGATGAGACTCCATATGGAGTTTCTTCAATGTCCATTTTCCTGTTGAAGTAAATTAGTGCTGCCAGGAACAGACCTGTCTCACTGTCCAGAAAAGTCTAAGCTCTTAAAACATTTTAAATGCCATATTCTGTAGGTCTTAGAAGTATTTGAAGATTATCTATTTAATTGAAATATATCTTTGTATACCTAAAAATCCTAACTAACCTAACTATAAGTTTGATTATCAAAAGTGACTATTAACCTTTATTTCTTAATTATACACTACAATTTTAAAACAGTTACATGAACATCATACCTTAAACAAGAATAGAAAAACACATACAGCATAATAAAATTGACTTTAAATTTGTATCAATAAACCAAAATCTATACCAATGTAAAGCAGTTTGAGATTAACAGCTGATTACCTGTAAATTCAATAATCTAATTTTTTAAAAAAGCATTCACATACCATATCCCCCGTTTTTTCTTAGAAAGAGATTGACTATGACCATTAACCATTTATAATGAAAACAAACATTTAGAAACAATATTTGGGGAATTTGGGCGAAGCTATCCACTACTACTTCCTGCTGATTAAGGGGCGTTGAAAATCTCACGGATTGTTGAGACTGGGTCATAATCTGTAGCTGTGAAGCTGATCTGGCCATCTCTTTTCATCAGAGGTTTTTTCAGGGGGTCTTGGTTGATGAAACCATATTTGTCTGGAAGCAATCCACAGGTTCTCATCTGTGGAAACAGAAACAGAACTCTTCCAAAGCAATAAATCCTTAGACACAAATTTCAAAATCAAAATACCTTTAAAATATATATTCTTGTTTAACTTAGTAGCCTTTGCAATCCATTGTCTTTTTGCAGTTAGCTCATTAACAGTTAAAAAATTAAAAGAAAACACAATAACAACCAAAATCCAGATTTTGTGTCTATCTTCCATCTTTACGTGGCTTATTATAATTTTATTACTCTATTTCTCGCTTTAAAAACTTTTTCTAACCTCTTTCTTTTTTCTCTGAAGCCTATGTACCTTTTACAAACATTGTAACCCGTTTATAGGTTTTCTTTTTATCTGAATCTGTTTTATTGTGAATCTTTAATCATCTTCTAACCTTAAGAGCTTTTAAAATACATTCTCTAAAAAGAAGCACAGTTTTTGCAAATTAGGCTGAATCACTAAGTTTTCTCAAACGGACCGTGTATTTATTTATGGCCAGTAAACAGAGCACACCCTGGAAAATATTGCTACTAAGAAACCGTCTTTGTTTCTTTTTTGTTCAAAATAGGCAGAAATATAAAATCAATCACGTTACTGAGTCTTTTGTTAGTTTTTAGGAACCCGCCTGATTGTAGCTCACACTGCCTGTCGCCAGCCCGCCACTGGCGCCATTTTGAATGTGACTCGGACCATGCTTTGTTTGTACAAAGACCCGATTTACATATATAATTTGGAAGCTGCCTTTGCTCAGTTTTTGCGATCTAGAACCCTTTCTAATCTTTCTCAGGCTTTAAGTGGATAATCGGCCCACGTTGGATGCGCCATCTGTTGTAGAGAGTTCGCGGGTCCTGGGCAACCAGAGATCCTGGACCCACAGACCTGCCCGGCGCCGCTTATCTGCGCACCGCCGCCTAGGCCCCCAGAAATGACTCAGACGCTTTTATTTACTTCATGCTGTTTGGCCTATGGCTCAGGCACATTGCTAGCTAGCTCTTACATCTTAAATCAACCCATTTCTATTAATCTGTGGGCCACGTGGCCCGCGTGGCTCACCCATGTCTCCTTACATGTTGCTCTTTTGGCGGCTTCAGCTCGGTCTGCCTGACTCCACCCTGCTTCTCCCACCTAAGCTCTGATTTCCCCTCCTACCTATTCTACGGTACCTGCCATGGCCCAAACCAGCTCCTTTATTTAAAGATACAGCACACACAAATGTATTTTCACATCATATATATATATATATATATATATATATATATATATATATATATATATATATATATATATATATATACATATATTCTTCATTCAATTCTTTTGTGTTTGCTCCATTCAGGAACCCCGATTTCTACTTTCTGATGGTCAGTTTTAATTATCACATTGGAAAAGAGTCTCAGTGGAGGATTGTATAGATCAAGTTTGTCTGTGCATGTACCTGGAAAAGACTGTTTCCATTTTGGAAACTAAAGTGATAAGATCAGCCCACAGTGGGTGGAATGTTCCATAGAATTGCTTCACATGTGCTCTAAGACTTTCATAACTGAATATCTTCTTTTCTTTCCTACATATGTGTGTATGAAATATGTCAATCCAAGATCCATACATACCATAAACTTCTTGTCACAGGACATTACTAGAACATCAGGTTACACTGACAGTGTACTTTGGGTAGCAAGATGCCTATGCAGGTAATTGGCCCAGGCCATGAAAATAGAAAGTTCCAGAATCCTATTTAAAAGAGTCCTAAAATGGGGATGGTACATGATAGGACCTTCTAAAACAGGGGTCAGTAAGCGGTCAACACAGAGGATGGATACCATTAAACAGAATCACTTTATTTGAAATATGTGAAACCTTGATTTACAAATATATTCATTCTGTGATGCTTTCTGTTTTTAATCAAAGTCACTTGCTTTGTGTAACCTGACCATTTTAAACCATTCTCCAATGAGATACGCATTCATCTTCATGTATATCAAAACAAAAGTCATTTTCTCCTTATCTCCTTTCTTAAAACAGTCTCATTCCTCATCATAGAAGTAACATAAAGCTCACTGGTGGAATGAAAAAATAGGTTAGACTGTCCTGAAGACTGCATATTGAATCAAATATGCTACAATATCAAACATACAATATTGTTAGACAGAATGATGCTAAGTAGAAATCTGAATGCTGTGTGTGTGTGTGTGTGTGTGTGTGTGTGTGTGTGTGTGTGTGTGTTTTAATAGTCCTGCCTACTGATTTAATAAAAACATTGATTGGCTGAAGGCAGGCAGGAAGTGTGGGTGGAGTTACTAGACTAAGAACATTCTGGGAACAGGAAGAGCAAAACTGAAGTGCCAGAGAGATGCCAGAGAGACTCCAGATGAGATGCCAGCAGACAGAGAAAAGAAGTTGAAATGCTACTGAGAAAATGTACCAAGCCACATGGCTGAATAAGATAAGAATCATGGGTTATTTTAAGAGCAAGAGCTAGCTAGCAATATACCAGAGCCATAGGCTGATCAGCATAAAATTAATGCAAGTTTCTGTGTTTCTATGGGACTGTGGGTCTGTGGGTCTGGACCACAGGCTGGACAGGTCAGAAACCCCATATTACATGTGTGTGTGTGTGTGGGGGGTGTAGTCAAATGTTGCCTAAGGATAATGACACATCTAAGCAATGTATCAATTGGTTATGCCATCATACTATGAACACCACAGAGCTCACTTAACAATAACCTACATAGTACAGGACAATCACTAAATATGGTCTCTGTCACCACACTAGTTGGCAGTTTGAACCTAGGAAAGTGGGGCCTACATGTGTAATAGCTAACTTTATTCAGAGCATTAGACACTGAGTAAAGTGTACAATCACAAGGACAAACTGCACATGGCAAAAAAGAAAAACAAAAAACATGTTTTTCCGTAGAGACATAAATAACATCCAGTTGTGGTGAATAATCTTAAGTAGCTCACTCCTATGCACTCCACCTAAGAGGGGCACAAAAGTATATTCCAAGAACATCCCATGTTGTCCAGAATTTATTCATAGTGCATAAACTGGCTTTTTGGAGCTCATTCCCACAGAAGAACATTTCGCTCAGCCTTGATATTAGGGGGAGGGTCTTGGTTCTACCTCAACTGGATATTCCAGACAGCATTGACTCTCCCTGAGAGTCCTTACCCTCTCTAAGTAATGGAATGGGAGTGGGGTTGGAGGGACCTGGGGGATGACTGGGAAGAGGGGAGGGAGGAGAAACAGTGGCGGATACGTTTAAAAAAAAACTTTTAAATTTATATATAAATAACAACCCATGTTGTGAAAAACAGAGGTTACAGACTATGTCTTGTTTATGTGAAGTTTTCTCACAAGGTCCAAAAAATCTCACACAGCTTAATTTATGGACTGCGCTTCAATAGCCTCTTAATGTAATCAAAAGATTTGGTAAATGACATTATGCTTTCAGCTACCTTGGCATAATGTATGATAGTAAATTTACTTTATAACAAGAACAAGTCTAAAATAATGAGAAAAGGCATGGAATCGTAAATACACAACAAATGTTGTTTTTATTATAACTGCCAGATGTTTTGTACTGTGCAAGACTATGTGAGATATTCTTGTACACAACTACACACATGGGATGTTCACATATGCCAGTATCACCATGAGCACACTGGTGATGCACTTACATCATGATGTTATGATTTAAAGTTTCTATAAAGCCTTTTTTCAGCTCTGTTATAATCTCTGGGACCATTGTCACATAGGCAGGTAGCTGATAATCAAAACAGCGTATGTGTGTATTACTTATATATGAAGCACATGACTTTGATTCAGAAAAACTAGTGCAGATGGCATAGAGATGAGAGACACTGAAAAAAAAGGCTGAATCATTATGACCCTCAAAGACTGGCCTTCCATCTATAATTCCAGTAACCATGTAGACCAGTCTCTCATTTGTACCTGTCTATTAAGGGTCCCACCTCCACTCACTGTCACTGGCTCACTCAGTTCCTCTCATTTGGCTAGATTCTAGGATGCTGGAAACAAGCAATCTGTTTTATTTTTATTCAGATTAGGTTACCATTATAAGGTATCAGACTAGGTAGCTTACATGGCACACATTTGTTTGCTGCTGATTGTTAGTTTCACACATGAGATGTAGATGCACACACTACCAGATGACACATGAGAGTTTATTCAGGGGAGTTTCTGAGAGAGAAAGAGAGAAAGATGAAGAGAGAGAAGGGGGAGGGGAGAGAGAGAGAACTTTCATGTGGTGGTTCCTTTTAAGAGAATGGATGGGCATAGATTTATGTAGCCACACCTAGGGGACGTGACCTCCATACTAGGTGTTCTGCAAGCAGCATGTTGGGTTTACCATGTGGCCACTATGTGCCGGAAATCATTACATATCATCCTTTTTGATTATTATAAAAAGAAACCCAGGTTTATGTAGAGGGGTGGGGACAGGGGACAATGGAAGAGAGTTGATGAATATCTTAAGGCTGCTTCAAGCTGTCTTAAGGGGGAAGAGCTGTATCTTCTGGTAGCTGGTCTCCTAGGTTTTGTGGCTCAGTCCTGCAGTCCAGAAGAGTTTAAGGCATGGGATGACTGATTTTGGTTTTCTGGAGCGTGGGGGGAACAAAAAAAACTGAGTTAGTAAGAGAACTTTGGGAAGTGACATATATAGTGAGGGTCCTCTGCTATTACAGGGTCTGGAGGTCAGATTAAGAGGGGAAAGAGGGAGAGAAAAAAGGTTTGAAATTGGAACATGTATCTATGCTTTAAATAAACCTTAAATTGGCTGTTTTTGTGTTTCTTCCCTCTAGGGGACTCCAGCTGCAAAATAAAGTTCGTGGGTCTCTGGGGATGGGAAGAGGTTAAAATGTCTCCTGTTTTTGTTTATCTGATGTCAAGATTAAAATGGGTTCTAGTTCCTTTCCTTTGGTCCTGGGGTGAGGATAACAGTCAGTTTTACCTGTATTAGCTCTAAAAATGGCTCCTGGTTCCTTTTCTCTAGTCCTCAGGGGGTTGCGGTCAACTGTTTTTCTATCATAAGATGGCTCCTGGGTTTTTCCATTCTCCAGAAGTTGAGGCTAGAGAGTTAGTCTGTGGGGAGGGGAAGGGCAAAGTGAAATACCTTAGAACTTTTTGTGTCCCATAACCACCTTGACTTCAGCTCTGAGAGCAGGCTGGAATGGAAAACTGAGAGACAGGAAATTTTAGGGAAATGTGTCTAGTAACACAGGATTTGGAGTGTTCTACACTTGGGAGTCCACCTGGGAGGCTGGAAAGGGGATGGGGAAGGATCGGGCACTGACAGGCTGAGCAGATAGCAGAGCAGGAGAAGCAAGGAAATGGCTAGCAAGGCTGGATTCAAGCAAAGGTGATGACTAAAAGAAATGAAATCTTTTATTTTAGCTAACAAATCTCTTCCTGTTAGGGCTATGGGACCGGTTGGCTGAGACATGAAAGAGAGAAGGAAAAACTCTATCTGCCCATACACTTGTAAAAGTTAACTACTATAAAATATTGGGGTCCAGCAAGCTGTTAGGCAGCTATTTTGAGTTATGATCTAAGAGATACTAAAGCAATTTCTTTGTGCAAAAGCAGATTATCTTGGGGTCTAGGTAAGGCAAAAAGGCTAAGCAGCTTGAAAGTCTCAAGAACGCATCCTAAGTGAGAATGGAGAGACATTCTTCACTGATTTATTCCCTATTATTGAGGCCCAGAGGGGAGGGATTCCACCACTGAGCCTGGGTCATCATCCAGCTAATGAGTGGTCCCGAGAGATGCTAGCTACTGCTAAATAATTCATCAGCTCCTAGCATTAGGCATTAGGACATAGCCCAAAACCAAGCTAGCCACCATGATGGTCAGAATAAACCACGCTAGCGATCACTAGACACTCGTCAGTAACTATGATAGGCATAGGGTAGAGCCTAAACCAATGCTTGCCACCCCTAAAAACTCTGTAGTTCTCAGAAGCAGGTGTACAAAAACCACAGGCACTCATCAGCACCTGGAGTGGGCATCCAGTGCAAGCTACAAATAGGAACTTGCCAGCACCTACAGTACTTGTTAGGGCAAAGCCCTGGGGACAGTGTCTGGGAGCAGGATCCAAGGATCCAGCTGGGCTTCAATAGCAGGGAAGGCCAAAAATGGGTATCAGGCAAGAAGTGACACAAACAGTGAAGATCGTGGCTGGGGTTGGTCCTCTGTGGGACTAGAGTCCTACTGGAAAGCCAGACAATCAACTTTTTTTTTTTTTTCTGGAGACAATAGTTTGCAATTATGCCAAATGGAAAGGGGAAAACTTACCAATCGAGGCCAGTGGTGTTCAAACTAGTTGTGGAGTTGTGGCAGGGCAGATGGAAGGTGGCCTGGCAGTGGTCCCAGGTCAGGTTCTCTTGGAACTATGTGAGCCTAAGTTCAGGAGAGGGCCTATCCGAATCATGGCACCAAAATGTTAGTTTTGTGCAGGAGATGTAGGTGCACACACTACCAGATGCCACATGAGAATTTATTCAGGGGACTTGCTGAGAGAGGAAGGGGGGGGGGACTTTCGCATGGTGGCTCCTTTTAAGAAAATGAGTGGGCACAGATGATGTGGGAATGCCTTTCTGTATGCTGTGAATAGCAATCTTTAAATAAAGGAGCTGTTTTAGCCCATGACAGGCACCATAGAAAAAGTAGGAGGAGGAATCAGAATAGGTAGGAGGAGCAGGGCAGAGTCAGAGACAGACCAAGCCAGAAGCCCAAAGGAGCTACATGTAAGGAACACAGGTGATCCACAGGCCACTTGGCAGACAGATTAATGAGAATGGGTTGATTTAAGATGTAAGAGCAAGCTAGACCATAGACCAAACAGCATGAAGTTAATATAAGTGTCTGAGTCATTTCTAGAGGCCTGAGCAGCAGCGGTGGGGGCAGCCAAGGGTCTGGGGAAGCAGGTCTGTGGGTCTGGGCCTCTGGCTGCCTGGGGCCAAGAAACCACACTGTAACACACAGATCTACGTAGTCACACCTAGGGGCATGCCCTCCATACATGGTGTTCTGCCAGTGCCATGTTGGGTTTATCACATGGAGGCTACATTCGAGGAATTCTTATTTCACCCTGTGCCATGTTGGGTTCACAATGTGGCTACTATGTTCCGTGAATCATTACACTGACAGCACTGTAGGCTAGAATTTCAGAATCAAGGTGTTAGCAGAGCTGGTATCTGGGGAAACTCTTCTCCTCTGAGTGTAACCAGACACTTTCTCACTGTCCTCACATGAACTTTATGCTAGGGAAGCATCATGACAAAAAGTTTAATATATATATTTATACAGCATAGGATTAGTAACAATAGAATAGTTCCTTATTTTAGTTACTCTTTTGTTCCATCTCAGGTGGCTCTTCGGGTATGATACAGAGATTTTGCATTTTTCTTTAACAAGCATTCTTGGATTTAGAAAAAAAGAGAGAGCCACACTCCAATTCCAAAGCCAGCTTTAATTTATAATTGAACTGGAACATCAACTTTTCTTACAAATAAAGAGATATAGATGTTAAGCAGTGAGATTTTATCCCATAATAGTATATTGGTATCAGTAAGTCTGATATTGCTTTGCTTAAAAATGTTTTCTGGATGGCCTTCCCTTCTTGAGATGTCTGGAAGTCTAAAGTCTTTGACTTCTTGAAGATGGGTAGTTATAATTTTCTGTAAAGACAAAAACACTGTCTTAAGCCTTAAGTTTTTCATACAACTTAAGGAACTGTCCCACGGTTGGATGAGCCATCATGTCTCTTTACCAAGAAGTTTCTCTGGTTCAAATAGAGTCTTTATTAATTTTGATGGCATCCATAGTTATTCTTCACCCATGGAAACAAAAGCAAAACCCCTTCTCCAACATAGAACATATCCTGGTTTCCATTCTAAGGTCAGCACATCTTTGAAGTAGACAGGCTGATTTAGTTCAGCTGTTTTTCCTATAGTCCAATGCCTTTCAGCAGCTATTGTCCCTTTCTCATTAGCATTGAGAAAATACAGAGTTAATAAAACATTATGCAGTATATTTCTGTGGGTCTTTATTACTCCTTTCTGGTTATTTAACATATCCTTTATAGTTCAATTTAATCTCTCTATGACTGCCGACCCTGTAGGATTGTATGGTACTCCTTTAATATGTTTTATGTTATAATAAGCAAAAAATTGTTTCATTTTACTAGAGACATATGCTGGAGCATTGTCTGTCTTAATTTGGACAGGTATTTCCATGATAGCCATAACTTCTAGCAAATGTGTGATTATAGAATCAGCCTTTTCTGAACTCAAAGCAGTTACCCATTGAAATTCTGACAACATATCTATTTTATGATGTACATACCTTAATTTTCCAAATTCTATAAAATGAAACACATTGCCAAATATTATTTCTATGTATACCTTTAGGATTACTTCCTGCTGTTAATAGATTTCAGTTATAAACGGAAGTTGTGGGACATCTTTTACAATTTCTTTGGCTTGTTGCCAAGTGCATCCTTGACACTCATTAAATATAATATTTGTACTGCAGCCCAACTAACTTATGAACAATTTTTATTATTTGCAATTTCTTTATAGTTACTGGATTAACTACTGTTGACTATTTGAAAGCTTTAGGCTAGTTTTGGGTAACCTTATAAGACAATTTTGAGTTTGCTTCTTTAAATTCCTCTGTCTGGGTCTGAATATTTCTGTATTCTCTCTTAACAGGCTTCTCTAAGACTTTCTTCTTGGCATTCACATTAACTGACTTTTTAAATGACCAAACAAATAATATTCATAATAAATATTATGATAATAATCCCATCTACATTATTTGTCTTCTCCTTTACTGGTTCTAGTTTCGAATCATCTAGAGTAATATCAAAGAAAGACCAACCACCTTTTCTTTCCCATGTTTACTGTGGGAAAAGTTCTCTCTTTGCCTTAAACAAATTCTCCTTTTTAAGAAAACCCAATTTATTCACCAAACTTGTTGTCAGTGATGATTAAGATGACTATGGAGTGGGGCAGCTACTTAGCATGGTCTAAAAAACTTACCCAGATGAATGTGTATAGGAGGATTGTGTTGCTTCATTGTAAATAATTGTCCCACCCACGGGTTTAATAAAAAGCACTGATTGGCAAAAGGCAGGCAGGAAGTGTGGGCCGGGCTACCAGACTAAGAAAACTCTTGAGAACAGAACGCCAGGCAGAACACCAGAAAGAAGCCAGAGGAAGCCAAGGACAACCATGCTGCTCTAAAGAAAGGTACCGAGCCCCATGGCTGAATAGGAAGAATCATGTGTTAGATGAAAGGTAGAGAGCTAGCAAGTGATATGCCTGAGCCTTAGACCGATCAGCCAAAACTATTGAAAGCATCTGTGTGTCTCTGTGGGACTGTGGGGACTGCGGGTCTGCGTGTCCTAAACCTTGAAGTTAGGCCCGAAAGTCAAGGCCAGAAACCTCATACTACAAATGTGGAAAGAAACATGTGTTGTGAGCTCTGTCTAAGACTGAAGGATAACTCCTAACATAAAACCTAGACAGCTGGTAGTTACTCTGGCCATGTGTATCTTTGGCTGCCAAGAGACCTTTTGTTCAAATTTTTGCCCTACCTTGGGCACCAAATATTGCACAAATTCTAGTTGGCATGTAATGAAAACCCAGAACCAAATATTGGGGAGAAGCTGGAGTATCAGAGAGAGGAAACAGACCACAGTCAATTCTCACCCAGCCAACTCCTCAGGATAAATGTTATCCTCAAGAGTCCTAAGCCTGACTGATCACTTCTACAGAAGGGATGAATCTCTGCCTTCTCCTGCCTTAAATATTTTCCCTCCCAGTTGTTTCACTTCTAGATTTAACTCTGCATCATAATCCTAGAGTTAGGATTAAAGGTGGGAGCTACTACTGTTTGGTTGTTAGACCTTGAACTCACAGAAATACAGAAAGATTTTTGTCTCCTGAGCTATGGAATTAAAGATTTGAGTCACCACTCTCTAAACTTCATGACTTGACTGCAGATCATTCTGTTCTCTGATATTCTGGGATAATTCTATTAAATATACAATATATCATCACAGAGCAGAGGGAGACAGGTAGCCTCTGGTGTCTTCTTTTCTTATAAAGATATCAGCTTTTGAACTTTAAAACTCCCTTCTTTACAGCATCATTAAGCCTTATTTTCCAAGTCACATTTGGGGCTGTAGCCTTGATATGTAAGTTTGGGATGCATACAATGGAGTCTATAACACTTTCACTTTATTTTCTTCATGACTGTACCAGCCAAATTAATAGAATGATGGGTTACACTAAAGAGTTTTAGCTGAAGATTTAACCACACAAAAAATTTAAATAGTTACACAATCCCAGGCCTTCTGGAACCAAAAGCCTTGGAGAAGGTGCCCAGGAAGACCCAGTTCCATGAGATACATATGTGCAGGTGTATCTCATGTGCATAACTCATTGAGAACTCTGAACTACATAACCTGTCTCTGTCTTCAGCCCTGCTTCTGCTCTACCCACATTTTTTCTTCATATTCAACTGTACCAGATCTTTCAAATACCATTCAACTTCATGATTGCAAAGTTATATACCATTTCTTCATTCTTTATGCCCTTTACTATAACTACACTAGCCATAGCCTAGGGAACCCACAGCTCTTTTTTTTTACACACATACATTACAATTTTCACTGATATAACTTAGTGTTCATCACTGGCTCTTGTAGTAGCGGGGTTCTCGGGTCCCGGGCGCCAGAAGTCCAGAGACCCACAGACCTGCCGCCCGAGACCTCTTAGCCGCCCAGCCGCCCAGCCCCCCAGAAACGACTCAGACGCTTCTATTAACTTCATGCTGTTTGGCCTATGACTCAGGCACATAGCTAGCTAGCTCTTACATCTTAAATCAACCCATTTCTATTAATCTGTTGGCCACGTGGCCCGTAGCTCACCGGTGCTCCTTACATGTTGCTCCTTGGGCGGCTGGCTGGATCTGCCTGACTCCGCCCTGCTTCTCCTACCTATGTTCTGATCTCTCCTCCTACTTTTTCTATGGTGTCTGCCATGGCCCAAAACAGCTCCTTTATTTGAAGATTGAGATTCACAGCATACAAAAACGCATCCCCACATCACTTCCCCCTTTCTGTCTAATCAAAAAGGAAGGTTTCAATTTTAACATAGCAAAATTACATATAACAAAATAGCTATCAAGCAATAATTACAGTTACAATATCTAGTCTATTTGTATTTAGCAAAATTAAAGAAAATACTCTATCATCTATTTTATCTTTATGAATCTAAAGTTTCATATCTAATATATCTTTCAAATGACTAAGAAAAACTATACCTATAACTATCTAATCTTCAACTACATCAAAGACCACAGAAGGATATATTTACCTAAGTAAACCAGAAGTGCAAGCGACTTCTAAAATCTAGAAAGGACAAAGATGACACCTATCTGCCTGGACAGTCACCCAAAGTTCCTTTATAAAGTTGGGGCATCCATCTTCAGCCTACAGGCCCAAAGTCTCTTTTCATTTCAGTGAAGCAGGAAATCTGTTCTTCCCATTCTGACACAGTTCATCTCTTGCTTCTCCTTGAGTCCTGAAGAATGTCTGACAGTTTTTCCTGCAAAGCAGGAACCTGAATGACCATCTAGGCTTGTTCTGCCAAAGTTCAGAGGTCATCTTTTTATGGAACATGCATGTCCAGTTTAAACAGCATACTGTCAAGCAGTCAATATAAGAACAGGTCCTTATCTAGTGGCTAACCATTGCCACAAAGAGAGTAGACTCCATATGGAGTTTCTTCGATGCCCATTTTCCTGTTGAAGTAAATTAGTGCTGCCAGGAGCAGATCTGTCTCACTGTCCAGAAAAGTCTAAGCTCTTAAAACATTTTAAATGCCATATTCTGTAGGTCTTAGAAGTATTTGAAGATTACCTACGTAATTGAAATATATTTTTGTATACCTAAAAATCCTCACTAACCTAACTATAAGTTTGATTATCAAAAGTGACTATTAACCTTCATTTCTTAATTATACACTACAATTTTAAAATAGTTACATGAACATCATACCTTAAACAAGAATAGAAAAACACATACAGCATAACAAAATTGACCTTAAATTTGTATCAATAAACCAAAATCTATACCAATGTAAAGCATTTTGAGATTAACAGCTGATTTCCTGATCTAAGTAAATTCAATAATCTAATTTTTAAAAAAGCATTCACATAACATATCCCCCTTTTCTTCTTAGAAAGAGATTGACTATGACCATTAACCATTTATAATGAAAACAAACATTTAGAAACAATATTTGGGGGATTTGGGCGAAGTTATCCATTACTACTTCCTGCTGATTAAGGGGCGTTGAAAGTCTCATGGTTGTTGAGGCTGAATCAGTCTGCAGCTCTGAAGCTGATACGGCTATCTCTTTCCATCAGCTTTTTTCAGGGGGTCTTGGTTGATGAAACCATATTTGCCTGGAAGCAATCCACAGGTTCTCATCTTCTGTGGAAACAAAAGCAGAACTCTTCCAAAGCAATAAATCCTTAGACACAAATTTTGAAATCAAAATACCTTTAAAAAATACATTCTTGTTTAACTTAGTAGCCTTGGTATTTGCAATCCATTGTCTTTCTGCAGTTAGCTCATTAACAGTTAAAAAATTAAAAGAAAACACAATAACAACCAAAATCCAGATTTTGTGTCTATTTTCCATCTTTACGTGGCTTATTATATTTTTATTACTCTATTTCTCGCTTTAAAAACTTTTTCTAACCTCTTTTTTTCTCTCTGAAGCCTATGTACCTTTTACAAACATTGTAACCCGTTTACAAGTTTTCTTTTTATCTGAATCTGTTTTATTGTGAATCTTTAATCATCTTCTAACCTTAAGAGCTTTTAAAATACATTCTCTAAAAAGAAGCACAGTTTTTGCAAATTAGGCTGAATCACTAAGTTTTCTTAAATGGACCGTAAACAGAGCACACCCAAGAAAATGCTGCTACGAAGAAAATTTGTTTCTTTTTTGTTCAAAATAAACAGAAATCTAAAATCAATCACATGTTACTGTGTCTTCTGTGACATTCAGGAACCTGCCTGATTGCAGCTTACACTGCCTGCCGCCAGTCCGCCGGCGCCATTTTGAATGTGACCTGTCGGCCACGCTTTTTTTCACAGAGACCTGTTTCATATACACAACTTGGAAGCTGCCTTTGCTCAGTTTCTGTGATCTAGAACTCTTTTTAATCTTTCTCAGGCTTTAAGTGGATAATCGACCCACGCTGGATGCGCCATCTGTAGTAGCGGGGTTCTCGGGTCCCGGGCGCCAGAAGTCCAGAGACCCATAGACCTGCCGCCCGAGACCGCTTAGCCGCCCAGCCGCTCAGCCCCCCAGAAACGACTCAGACGCTTCTATTAACTTCATGCTGTTTGGCCTATGACTCAGGCACATAGCTAGCTAGCTCTTACATCTTAAATCAACCCATTTCTATTAATCTGTTGGCCACGTGGCCCGTAGCTCACCGGTGCTCCTTACATGTTGCTCCTTGGGCGGCTGGCTGGATCTGCCTGACTCCGCCCTGCTTCTCCTACCTATGTTCTGATCTCTCCTCCTACTTTTTCTATGGTGTCTGCCATGGCCCAAAACAGCTCCTTTATTTGAACATTGAGATTCACAGCATACAAAAACGCATTCCCACATCAGGCTCTTCCTCCCTGTTCTCCCGGGTACTATCCAGGACTTCCCTAGTCTTCTTTTCCCAGAATATCTACCAAATCAGTCCAACAATTTCAATCATCATTTCTAGGAAAGTCAGTCTAAAATCTTCAGACTTCTTCAGTACACACCCTATTAGCCTCTTCCATTTATATTTCTCTGGAATGTCCTATTCATTTATAAATTCACCATATTTATATTCATGAATAACTATGTGCCAGGCTAAATTTTGTGGGGTGGAAAGTATAATATCTCACCTTTTTAGTATGAACAGTTAAATGAAGAAATGCAAGCAGATAACTTCAATGCATGGCTTTTACATTTCCTGAGTGGGAAGCTCTGGGCATTTAGGGGGTAAAGCCAACTGAGGAAAGGAAGAAAATGCCTCCAAGGAGGTACAGTTTCTAAATTCAGTATGAGAAGGAAGAAGGGAGACTAAATGGTAGTGGTTGTTTATTAATTCCTTCCTGTCATCACCTCAGACTGCCTTTATATGGTCTCATAGATACAAGCTTTGGGGCATTTCTCAGAAGTCAAAAGGCACAAATCTCCCATTCTATATCAGGGCAAATTCAGGGTGTGGGGGTACACATCATTTGAGTGTGTCTAGCTAAATGATCCTACTAAACACTGAATTTTGAGTTATGAAATCATCTCTTTAATTTTTTATAATTTTTAAAAATTTTGTGTGTATGAACATTTTGCCTGCATGTATGTATATGCACCACATGTGTGTGTGGCACCTGCAGAAGACAAAGAGCTGGATCTCCTTAAATGAGTTATGAATGGTTGTGAGGAATTGGTTTGGCTATTGGTAACCAAACCTCTGCAAAAGCTCTAACAGATGAGCCGTCTTTCTGATCCCTGGGTAAATATTGTTTCATAGGACCAAAGAAGACTAAATTGAAGCAGCCAGATAAGTACAGAACAACATGGAGAGTGAAGCTGAGGGGAGACAAGTGTTCCTAGAAGGCACTGAATTATGGGTAAGATCTCTGGGACTAGGACAACAGATTTGAGACTCTGCACTTCAGTTGAGAAATGCATGACTATAGGTACTTTTAGGTGCCCAAGTAAGAACTTGGAATAACACTGAAATACCCCAAATCAAATGAGCTCTCTCATGGAAAATTTTCAATACAGTAATGCCCAATACTAACCATGATGGACCAAGATCTCACTACAGTCTGGAGCTGCAGAATGGTCAAAGACAAGCAAAACTGAGCTTGTCACCTGAAGCCACAAAGATAAATTTCTGGAACCTAAAAAGAATAATTCTCATAAATGGAAGGGGACAGAAACTAGATCAAAATAGGCTGCAAATATCAATGTGTGTATGGAAACAAGAGACAATATCCCAAGGACAGTTGGTTCTAATAGGAAAGTAGATAGATTCAGTGGTCTCTGGTATGGGACATGGTGTTAAACATAAAATTGTACTTTATTCCAAGATGAGTATTTGAACATACTTAAAAACTAGCCAAAAGGATAAATAAGAAACTATTGAAACAGGTTAGAAGATTATATCATTATGTTTCACATTATGTCTACACACCCCTCTGTGTCCTTGAGATCTCTTCTATGGAAGTCCAGAAAGTGAAAACTCTCCATAACCATGACAAGATGTAATTTCCTTTATGGCCATTGCTTCTGCTCCACCTGTATAAAAGCAATGGTAGCTCAAACTGCTGCATGCATTAAAACAGAGGCATTGAACCCTCTCCTTCACTACCATACACCATAAAGTCAATGCCAGCCCCACTCATAAAGTCCCAAATGAGGGACAAAAATTATTCATTCCTAATCCATGAATCTACGTCATTTTAATATCCATTATGGCAAATTAGGAAGTTTGTAAGAAACACTTGTATCTCACACCCACTTAGGGGTTTTCTTCACACCCCATGTGAGCCAAACCCTATTTCAAGGAATTACATTTTGACTTTAAAGAACAGTTGGCAGACCGTGATTATTCACATTCAACGTTTGGAAAAAAATTCTTGGAAATAAACAAAAGGAGCATTCCAATCCAAGAAAATTTGACAGTATTGTTCCCATTAATAATATTTATGCTTTCCATCAAAAATCATAATGTTGAAAAATTATAATTTCTGTCTGCCCTCCATGAGTTTGACAGTAATCTCAATATTAAATGCTTTCTTGATGTGACTAATGCCAATATTTAATGAATGTTCTAGCATTGTGAAAACAAATGTTCCAGTGCTCAGGAGAGTGCTAGTGTTCAGCAAGCCTGAACTTTCCACACAACTGAGTGTGCACTTGAAAGTACACTTCTAAGGAAGCATAGTTTAAAATGCAAAAGATGATTTTCAAGTGCCCAGGTCTGGGAAATTCATCAAAAGACCATGCATTTCAGCTAAAGTTTTAGAAACTATTGTTAAGTTTGAGTCAGAGGACAGTATTCACAATTATCTGTGCAGCCAATAAAGTCCTCCCTTCCCATCAGTTTCCAGATATGAGGCATATTTTTATCATACTTCTGCAAATGACTTTGTCAGACAGATGACACTCATAAGTGGGTAAAAAAATCCACTTGTCTCTGTAAAGTCAGGTGTTAAGAGACTTATACAAGAGCAAACCAGTGACTGAATCTTTACTAGTTGGTTTTATTTCAAAGAATTATTTTTATTTAAAAATGTAATCTACGTTAGGTATGGTGGGTCATACATCTAAGCCCAGTGCTATGGGTGCTAAACCAGCCTAATCTACAGAGCCGTTGTCAAGCCAGTCAAAGTTACATAACAAGACTTTGTCTCAAATTTTTTAAAATTAAAAATTTAACAAAGCTATTCTATACTGGGTTACTATTGTTATTGATGCTAGTAAAACTTTTAAATTATCTGTTTCAGTTGCTAATATGGTATCCACACACAATTTGCATAAAAGTTCATTGCAATATTCAGCAACTTTTTACTGTAAAGAGCTCTTGAGAATAAATGAATGAGAAAGTTTAAGGATATCTTTTTAAACTGTGACTTGCAGACCCAGTTTTTTGAGGGGACGTGGGGAAGCATGAAAAATCTTAGCAAAAGTAGCTTGTTTCTGAATGTCCAATGACAAAAAAAAAATAAGCAAAATTCAACAGGCAATGAATTTGTGGTTTTTTCTGTGGTGTCCTGTGTTGCATTGCACAATGTCACTGGAGCCTTGGTCTGAAGACACAGTATGAGCCCTTTGTACTGTGAATTCTGTCAATGCTGCACAACACCAGCACATGCTGTCAGAAAACCTTGGCTCAGATGTACAACTATTCTGTGTCATAAATCTCAGTGTTTTTGGTTCCCACTCCAAGTTTTCTGCTCTTGTAGAAATTCAATGTTTTAATTATAGAAAAAAAACTGCCAATATTTTCCAAAGCATATAAATATCAAAATAATTTGTCTTTGAACAGTATTGTGTTAAAATGTTTAATTTTGAAAGTTGGTATTTGAATTACTGATTTGAGTTTCATTTAAAAAATCATTAAGTGAATTTTGGTTTGGGATGAATATAATTTCCTTCTGAAATGCCCTCAACATACTTCTGTGATCTTGTATTACTTACTTATGTGAAAGTGGGCTTTCAATATTGATGATCATAAAATAAAAATTCTGACCCACTCTGAAGACTGTTGAAGATGCACTGATATCTGCAGGGTCATATATCAGCTAAGATTTGTTTCTTTATGTAAAAGTAAATAAACATCTCTTTACTATGCGAATTTGCCTTTATATCCAATAAATTATGTTACTGATTTTATATATAATATCATTTAAATATTAACATATATGTCAAAATTATTTTTAATATTTGAGATTTGTTACCAGCAACGGTTTGATTTGTGAATCCATTTAAATGCTTAGGTGAAAAGATGTCACAGAAAAATATCTCAGAGGGTCTGCATTAAAGAATAGTACTACCCAAATTGATTCCCAATACCAAATGATCATCCCTAGAAACATACATACCAGTAACATCATACAGGCTTGAACAAGTTGTAGGTATTGTATATGAGTATATAGGCATTTAATAATAATTAATTTTTAAAAAAGAGAGAGAGACCATGAATTTGAATGGGAACAGGTAGAGCTTGAACAGGTTGTAGGTATTGTATATGAGTATATAGGCATTTAATAATAACAGAGGAGACAGGAAAGGGTGTAATCAAGAACAGAAATAAAAGCAGTGTATACCTTTGATGCCAGCACTCAGGAGGAAAAACCAGTGGATCTCTGAGTACGAGGCCAGCCTGGTCTACATAGTGAGTTCCAGCCAGCCAGGATATATAGTGACCCCTGTCACAATATGTTTTTAAAAAGGAAGGGAGCTAGGAAGAGAGGGAGGGAGGGAAGGAGGGAGGAAAAATATCTTAAAAGGACAGTAATAGGAAAAGGAAACACAGAGGGAAATCTCCTCCAGTAAACAGAGGAAGGGATTAGGCATTTGGGAGTTTGAGCAGGAATTTCCATGCAAAGGTTTAATTTCATTTTGACACCAGGTAAATAGCAAGTTTGTATCCTAGTTTAGCCACTCAAAGAACAGCTCTAAAGGACAGAGTCACCTGCACAGAACCACAGAAAGAGCACTGAGCATCCAGGACTCCAGGATATGATGGCTAGGGAATCATCTGTCTCAAGATCCTAGCAGATACCTGAAATCAGGAACAGTATTGCATTCTCTCTCTCTCTCTCTCTCTCTCTCTCTCTCTCTCTCTCTCTCTCTCTCTCTCTCTCTCTCTCTCTCTCTCTCTCTCTCTCTCTCCTTTCTCCTCTCCCTCACTTCTGCTCCCTCTCTACATATGTGTACATGCTGCTTTTTAAATGCAGACAAATTTATAATAGAACTGGCTCTTTAAATAGGAATAATAGATTCACAGTAATAGGAAAATTATCATAATGTGCCATAATAAGTTTACATGAATATAGCTTCTAAATATCTTACTGTGTATAGTCATTCCTGTTTGGATGATATGAGATATCACAATCCCTGCATGCTAAGATGAGCTGAGGTGAATGACAGAACCCTTGTCATAGGCTACTATGACCCTATGGCAATATAGCAAGAGATGCTTTTGCTTCACTTTAGAGCATACTCCAAAGTGACTTCATCATCCCACTAAAATTTAAATTATAACATATGAGTCATCCCTAAAATTTCCCATTAACATGTTTGCTATGGTTGAAGCTGAAACTGAGGAAAGCCACCAAGATAAGGGCATCTGTGTCTCTAAACGGGGACAACCCTAAGGGAGCTGAGCAGCAACACTCAGCATGTTCACCAGCTGCCCTCTTTCCACAGAAATATACTGCTAGCTTATCCTTCTCACTCCCAATGTATTAAGAAGTTTATTATTTTAACAAGGTAACACAAACTAAAACTTTGAACTAATTTATATTTAAGCACTATGAAATATTTTTAAACACTTGATTAGTTACTTGTCCAGAAGTTGGGTTTTTTTTTTGTTTTTTTTTTTGGTTTTGGTCATTTTGTAAATAAACAATTTTAAATTTATCTTATGTATTTGATCTTAAATATAAGTCTAGAACTTCATGAGTCTAACTCTAGAACTTTGGACAGTTATCGACCTTGCCATTTGGTAAATTTCCATAGCTGCATGTATCAGGCAATTTCTCAGAAAATGATTGAAGAGAGTTGGGTTTGCTCTCTGTTTTAAAAGTTCATTTAACTACATAGTGAATAAATCTAGTGGTGACACCCATGTGTCCAAAACCCAGACTCTTGGATTGGCTCATATCCTTTGCTATGCAATTTTAACAAATGACTAAACATTAGAACTTTAATTTCGCTAACTGGGAAATCACCAGAACAAAAAGCTTGATAGTAGGAAATACTTTGAAACATTTGAATTGTGTTCTGCTGTTCTGCAGTTGACTCTAATGTTGTCGGCTGAGGAGAGGTACTGAGATGGTCATACATTCACACGACAACCATCTCACTTTACTTTCTCAACCTCGGACGGTACTCTATTCAGCTCTCAGAGCCAGGACATTGCTGAGGATTTTATTCTTTCTATGTAATAGCTTCTCATTGAAAAAAAGTCGGATTAAGTTCCCAGTTCATTGATGGCCCTGCTTCTGGGTGCTGCTCCTGACACTAGTAGAATTTGGCCACTTAGGTGCAAACCACACCAGCCAGAACTGGTGACTGACCTGCCTGGGGTGGAATCTTCTCCCTGGATTCTGTTTTCTGGAACTCTTTCTCCTGCCCATGCTGTCCCAGCAGACACACACACACACACACACACACACACACACACACACACACACACACACACACCAGCTACTGGTTGGGCTAGGCCCAACCATAGTGGACTTGCACCAATCAGGCACAGGCCACACTAGTCAGAACTAGTAAATGATCAACCCATCAGCAGTGCTTCCCTTCCTAGATTCTGTCCCCCAAGGCCCACACAATCCCAACTCATTGCTGGTCCCAGTTCTGGGCCTTGCCCCCAACCCCAATGGATTTCCATCACCCAGGAGCAGGTTACACCAGTCAGAACCAATGAGTGACTCACAATTTATAAAAACTGTCCCACACCCTGAGATGGCACAGGTCATCTCAGCTCATCACCATCCCACTGCCAAACCCTTCCGGAAACCCTAGTGAACTTCTGCTACTCAGACACAAGCCATGCCAGTCATATGAGGCAAGCCATACCAGTTTGATTAGACTCCAGCTTCTCAGGTTCAGGCCACACCAATAAAAAGAGCAGAGACCCCTGCACTTTTAAAAGCCAAGCTAACTGCCAGAAGACCAGCTTCCAAATTGGACAGAGACTCTAACTAAATCAGAGGTCATGCCAATCACCAGAAATTCAGGCCACAAAGACTAGAAAATCAAAGAGGAAGCAGAAACCAAGGAACAGAACACTCATCCAACAAAGTCAAACTCAGAATTCATGGACTAGAACTAATATCTCAAACCCAGATGCTTAAATGACAGAGTCAAAATATAATCAACAGCCAGGGCAATATGACATCACCAGAATCCAGCTAACTTTTTTAAAAGTTTTCTTTTGCATATCTACCACTGCTCCCAGTCCTGCCTTCGCCTCCCTCCATCATACCCCCCCCCCCCATTTCCCAAGAAGGCAAAGAGTCCCATGGTGGGTCAGTTCAGTCTGGCATATCCAGTTGAGGGACATCCAAGTCCCTCACCCCAGTATTAAGGCTGGGTTAGGTGTTTCTCTGGAGGAAATGGGCTTCTCGATTCAGTTCATGCAACAGGAACATCGTCTGATCCTACTCAAAGAGGCTCCACAAACTGCCCACGCCATTTGACAGTCATGTACCTTTGGAGGGTTTAGTTCCTTTCCCTGAAGTTTCTTCAGCAATTATTTTTGATTCAGTGAGGTCCATATAGCTTCAGTCAGCCATCTCTGTGGGTCTCCTCCTCATGATTATGATCCCTTTGCTTATATATTCTCTTCTCTCTCTCTCCAGCTGGACCAGAAGTTTGACCTGGTGCTTAGTTATGGATCTCTGCTTCTGCCTCTATCCATTGCTAGATGAAGGTTCTATAATGATAATTAGGGTGGTTATTCATTTGATATAGGAAAAGTCAATAAATATGAAATAAGACCTAAATATTCCAAACACAGCAAAAGCACAAGAAAATAGCCTTAAAAATAACATTATGAAGATGATAGATACCCTGAAAGAGAAAACAAAAAAACTCTCTTAAAGAAATTGAGGAAAAGACAACCAAATATTAGTGAAAATCAATAAATTCTTTCAAGAATGCCAAAAAATTAAAAAAAAAAAAAAAAAAAGAAAAACCAAACAGCCGGGTGAAGGAACCTATTCAAGACATGAAGCAAGCATGTTAAAGAAAGCACAAACTGAGGGTGTTCAGGAAATGGAAAATCTGGGTAAGAGAATAAAACCATAGAAACAAAGCATCACCAACAGAATAAAAGAGATGGAATAGAGAGAATCTCAAGAGTTGATAATACAATAGAATAAATAAATAAATTTATCAGTCAAAGAAAATTTTAAACCTAAAAACTCATATATAAAATATTCAGGAAATCTAGGCCATTCTGAAAAGACCAAGCCTAAGAATAATAGTAATAGAAGAAGGAGAAGAATTACATCACAAAAACTCAGAAAATATATTCAACAAAATCATAGAAAAAAATTTCCCTAACATAAAAATGGACATGCCTATAAAAATACAAGAAGCTTAAAGAACACCAAAGAGATTGGTTCAAAAAAGGAAATTTGAGTCACATAACAATCAAAACACTAACTATACAAAACAATATTACAGTAATTCTCACTCACAATATACCATACAAAGGATTAATATGTATTAAAGGGTATTTTAACCTTAGTGCAATTCTTGAAGTTATGATTGTCCTGCAATGGATGTTGATCCAATCTCTAAGAAGGCAGGAACAAAACAGGCCACTCAAGATCCCAACAGCCTTTTTCAACAGGGCTGGCCACACCCTGTTAAAGCTCACAGAACTCCAGAGACATGCCTCCCCAGCCTTGTCAGCTAACACCTGAATTCCACCACATCTCCCCTTTTTGTTTAACTAAGAAAGTTCTAAACTAAGACTATATACAATAGGAATTATTATAAGGTAATGTCTGGGGGAGGAAAAGGCAAAACACAAGTAGGGTCAAACTACAACTAAAACCCAACAAATATAAGGTCCATCATACATTTCTAAAATATTGGTGAGGTATATGAATTACTTCAAAACTGTTTATCTGGAATAGTAAAAATCTAATACCTGAATGTTCCTTGCTAAGAGATGATAGGATAGTAACCTTAACTATCTATTCTTCAAACCCATCAGGACCTGAGAAGGAAATTATATTACCTGAAATTTGGAAGTACACGAGAGTAGCTTTCAAGAGTTGGGAGAGGACAGGGATATTCAGTTACCTGGACAATCACCTATGGTTTTCTGTGCCATTGGGACATCCATCATTTTGGCTACAGGCCTATGATCTCTGACAGATCTTTTCAGAAGCAAGGAATTTTTGGAGGGACTGTCTTATCCTCTCCAGGCAGCTTTCGTCAGTCTCCATCCATCATCCTGTTCATCCAGATTGGACATCATGTGTACTGTCAGCAGTCAAGGCAAGGACAGTTCTTTGCCCACTAGGACATTCTATGCCAAGGGGACAAACTCCATAAGGAGTGTCTTTGATGCTCAGCTCCATCTCAGGAAAGGAACAATGATGCTAGGAGTCATCACATCTCTCCTGGCCAAATTCTGAATAACAAAACATTAAATGCCATATTCTCCAGGTCTATGAAATGGTTGAAGACTTCTGTCTATCTAATTTATTCTAACATGTATCTGGGAAACCTAAACAACATGACTGTTACATGGCAAACCTAAGTAATGTTGGCCTGCAGTTCTTATTATCCAAAGGAAATGATAATAGTATTATATATATATATATATACATATATATGTATGTATATATATATCATATACAAATTATCTAAACAGAGGTATACAAAACATCTTGTATACATATTATGACTAGTATAATTATGTATTATGTCTAGTATAGTTAAATGGAGGTAGCAATTACATAGTGGAAGTGCCAATAATGTGCAAATATTTTTAAACAAAGGTAGAAGTGTATGTAAAATATGGCAATTACAGATTCAATTTTGTATCAATATACAAGTTACCTTTGACATATAAAACAATTTCAGATTTAAATTTGTATCAATAAATGAATTATATCAATTGAACATATAAAGTGATATCACATTTGTACCAATATACAAATATCTATACCAGTGTAAATTGTCTTTGACTTATCTCATATATTTGGCTAATAATTATTTGCAGGTAGTTAGAACAATCTGCCTATAACTATCCTATCTATTCCCCTTTCTCTTCTTTAAAATGGATCCTGGGGTCTATATTATTGTTCTATCCTCAACCAAATTTTAACTTATAACTATCCTATCAGAATAATAATTATCCATAACCCTCACAGGACAAAACTTATTGGGAAAGGGGCGTAGTTTTTCATAATGTTGTTTTCTGCTGACTTGTGGATAGTGGCATCTCTTTGGGATCCTGTAAAAGCTAAGACAATAGTTAGATCCTAATGGACTGACTTAAACATCTACAACTATTCTCAGAGTACCAGGTAAGTCCATCTGGAATTCTTATTAGAGATATGACATTAATGATAATCATAGAGAGCTATCTTGCAACCGTTTTTAATAGTCTATTTTCTAAAAGCAATCATTGAGTGGTGTACACCAGGTTCTTTATTTCTCTGTCTATGTCTCTTTGTCTCTCTCTCTTTCTCATTTTCTCTCTCTCTCTTTTTTCACCATATAGAATCATTGTGGTGGGGGCCCCATCTTCATTCCAGATGCTTCATAGATAGCTGGTAAGAGAAAATGTTGTTTACAATAGAAAACTTAAGCATTATTGATACTAAATGAAGATATTTACATCCTTTATGACTTCAGAAGATCACATGCAGAGAGGATTTTGGGGTTAGGAAGGAGTAAATACACAGAGAAATAGGATTAAAGATAAAATTACAATAATATTGGTCCCTAAATATTCTGTTTTCTGTCCCACACTAGGTGCCTTTTATGATATGAGACAGAATCTCTCAAATTTTCTTTACCAATATGCTTGGGTTTAGAGAGAGAGAAAGCAACTTACTCTAACTCATGATTGTGAGGTTATGATCGAAACATTGGCTCCTATGTCAACTAAGCCTTTGATATAAATATTATCTACCTGTACTTTCAATTTTGGTCTTTGTTCATTTATGGAAGTCTGCCAAAATATTCGTTTTGTGGTTTTTCTTGGAACTGTCAATTTCTCCCTTGAATTTAGTCTACCATCCAATGTCATATGGTCTTTTAAGTTAGGCATTGAATTTCTACTTATCCTGAGAAGGCATTTCCTCCACTGTGAATGGGTATGATCGGACCTTCTTTGGCTTTGAGATCTGATTTCTGGGGGTATCCTGGGGGAAGCCCTGAGAGGCGTTTCCAGATGGTAGAGGGGGTTGCCTTCTTTGTCCCTGGTAGATCTGCATTTGTTGGTACAATGTCAGCCTTTGCCACATCTTCCACATAAACCAGAAAGCAATGGCCTTCTGTTTGAAGAATACCTAAGATGGATATTATTTCCAGAATTACCTTGTGTACAATTCCTTTTTATATGGCCTGGTTTACCACAGTTAAAGCAAGTGATGCCTTGATTCTTCACCCTAACATTGGCAATGGCTTGGCCTACCTAATTCTCTTCATCGCAATGGAGATTTCAGCATTGATTGCATACTGAAACCATTCCTCTATGAGTGCATATCTGATCTTTAGAGGCATAAGCATTCTCTTACATTCCAGATTAGCATGGTCAAAGGACATAGAAAGTATTAACTGCTTCCTAACTTCTTGGTCTAATACTGCTCTTTGTACAGCCTTGGTAAGTCTCTGCATAAAATCAGTATAAGGTTCTTCTAAGCCTTGTTTGACCTTGGCATATGGCTCAATTTTTTTGTCCTTGGTCTAAAGTCTTTTCCCAAACATTCAATGCAGCAGTACAGCACAGCAATAATGTATGTTCATTATAAGAAATCTGAGCCTTCACCAAAGATTTGGCCCTGAGAAATACAAAAGCCTCTAATTTTTCCTTGGAGCTCTACGGCCCTAGCCTTCTACCTAAACCAATTTCTCCATTGCAAATGTTGGCTATAGTCCAACACAGCAGCTCTCAGCTGCATCCAATCATCAGAAGTTATCCGATTTTTGTTGACCATGCATTTATCATTTGTTTTACAATGGAGTGCACCCCCTAAAGCAATATGGCTTCCTTGAAATCCTGATATTTTTTACATGTATGAGCTCATAATTATACTCTACAAATTCCGGGGACTCCCCATACATTTTCTTTGTCTGAACAGTAACTGGAAACAACACTGATTGGGAAGAGGGTATCCCTTTCATGTTTACCACCTTGGGTAGAGTGTCTTAATTACCATAAAATCTCAACGAGAATTGGCCTGAATTGTTCTGAGTAGAAAAGGCATTAACACCCTTATCCAGTATTGTATATGGTCCTTCCATTCCTGAAGCTTAGACACTATCAATTTTTCTAGAGCTTTATTTTCCTAATGAGACAGTCCTTCTAATGACCTCATAGAATCAGAAATTTTCCAGTTCTTATCATTAACATAAGTAATAAGTTTCTTATTTTCATCATCAATGTAACTAGCAAGTTTCTTATTCTCACCATTAATGTAATTAACAAATTTCTTGTTCTTATCATTAGCATAAAGTCTGCATTTTTCTTGTACAGTTTTAATATGCATGCCCAAACAGGAAGCTCTATCAGAAAGTTTGTCATAACCAATTTCTAGAAAATTAACCTTATCTGCCAACTTATTGGTTGAAATTTCCATACATTCTACATCATACATTCTAGACAGCAATTGCTCATTCTCAGATTTCAAATCTTTCATCATGCTTAACATAACCTTAGAATGTGTATCAGGTGGTTTATTTGAAACATAAAACATAGAATTAAGCCGAAAAGTAGCAGGACTGAGGGAATGAAGCCCTCAAAAATATATTCATGAAAGAAATTCTCAATCACCATGGAGAAGTATGACCTGAAGTCATGAATAGAACAATTTTTATCCATTACCTCAATCCAATTGTAATGACAATGTTTTCCTAGCAGGTGTTGCAGTAGCGTTCAATGTCCTGTTTCCCAGCAATATCAGTTTCCTGCAATATGGTGGATGCAGTGGATCTCAGCTGCATGAGATACTACTGGGCTCTATTTGGTCTTAAGAAGCTCCAACAGGCAAACAGACTGAGTAATAGTCTTAACAAAGACAAATTCTCACACAATCAGGACAATATCACAATATCTGCCCCCTGCCGTGTAGTTAATGTGGCAGTCTGTGGCACCATGTGCATGGTGCTCACACGGGAGCTCAGACTCAGAGACACTTGCTGCTTGGCAGCAGGGCACTCATGCATAGACTCACAGGGCTCAGGGAAACTCTTTGCTTTCTGGCAGTGCCTGACGGGCTAGAAACTGGCTATCCCAGGCCCCACATTTGGTGTCCGCTATTGCAATAATTCTCACTCGCAATATATCATACAAAAGATTTATATTTATTAAAGGGTATTTTAACACTCACGGATACAAATTGAACCTTAGTGCAATTCTTGAAGTTAGGATTGTCCCGCAATGGGGTTGCTGATCTAGTCTCCAAGAAAGCAGGAACCAAATAGGCTGCTCAAGATCCCAGCAGCCTTTTTCAATGGGGCTGGCCACACCCCATTCAAGTTCCTAAAACTCCAGAGACATGCCTCCCAGCCTTGTCAGCTAACACCTGAATTCCACAACAGAACAAAGAAAGAATATTAGAAGCTGTAAGGGAAAAAGCTAAGAAACATAAAAAGGCAGACCCATAAGAATTACATCTAACTTCTCAATGAAGACTCTAAAAGCCAGAAGAGCCTGGACAGATGTCCTGCAGAGTCTAAGAGACATGGATGCAGCCCAGACTACTATGCCCAGTAAAAGTTTCAGTCACCATAGATGGATGAAGTAAGATATTTCATGACTAAGTCAAATTTAAAGAATATCTATTCATAAACCCAGTTGTACAGAAGGTACTAGAAAGAAAACTTCAACCCTAGGAGGTTAACTACACTCACAAAACCACATCTCATACCAGCAAAATCCAAAGAATGGAAACAAACACACACACACATGCATACACACTACTACAACAACAAAATAATAGAAATTAACAATCATCAATCATTAATGTCTCTCAATATCAATGGACTCAATTCACCAATAAAAAGACATAGATTAACAGACTAGGTACAAACACAGGATCCATCATTCTGTTGCATACAAGAAACACACCTCAACATCAAAGGTAGACATTACCTCAGAGAAAAGGGTTAAAAAAAGATTTTCCCACCAAATGGACCTAAGAAGTAAGCTGATATAGCTATCCTAATATCTAACAAAATAGAATTCAAGCCAAAATTAATCAAGAGGTGTAGAAGGACACTTTATATTCATTAAAGGAAAAATTCACCAGGATGATATCTCAGTTGTGAACATGTATGCCCCAAATGCAAAGGCACTCACATTTATAAAAGAAACATTACTGAAGCTAAAATCACACATTGAAGTCCACACACTAATATTGGGAGTCTTCACCACCTTACTCTTGCCAATGAGTAGGTCATCTAAGTGGAAACTAAGCAAATAATGGAACCAACAGATTTTATGACTCAAATGAACCTAACATATCTACAGAACACTTCACTTTCAGCACCTTATGGAACCTTATTCAAAACTTACTATATGCTCAGTAACAAAGCAAGTCTCAACAAAAAATTGAAATAATCTCCTGTATTCTATCATATTACCATCAATTAAAGCTGTATTTCAACAACAGAAAGCTTAAAAACTCACGGAAACTGAACAACTATCTACTGAGTTACCACTAGGCCAAGGAATAAATTAAAGATTTCTCAGAATTCACTGAAAATGAAGGCACAACATATCCAAACTTACAGGACATCACAAAAAAAGAGCTAAAAGGAAAATTGATTGTACTAAGTGCCTGCATAAAGAAATTAGATAGTTCTCATACCAGATACTTAACAGCATAACCGAAATCTCTAGACCAAAAAGAAGCAAACACGCCAACAGGAGTAGACAGCAGGAAATAAACTCAGGGTTGAAATCAATAAAATAGAAACAAGGAGAACAACAAAGAGTTGGTTCTTTGAGAACAAGATAGACAAACCCTTATTTGTATTAATTAAAAGGGAAAGAGAGAATATCCATATTAACAAAATCAGAAACAAGAAGGGGAACATAACAACACACACCAAGAAAATCCAAAGAAGCACTAAGTCATACATACTTCATAAATCTGTACTCTACAAAATTGAAAAATCTAAAAGAAATAAACAATTTTTTGATAGACCACTTACAAAAGTTAAATAAAGATCACATTTTTAAAAATTAAATAGATCTATACCCCCAAGGAAATAGAGACAGTTTTAAAAGTCTGACAACCAAAAAAAAAAAACAAAACAAAAAAAAAACCCCAAAGCCAAATGGTTTTAATATAGATTTCTACCAGACTTTCAAAGAGCTAATACCAACATTCCTAAAATTATTCCACAAAATAGAAACATTGACAATTTTATTTTATGAAGCCACAGTCATTCTGATACCCAAATCACACATATTCTGCAAAGAACAAATTACAGATCATTTTCCTTCATGAACATAGATGCAAAAATACTCAATAAACTACTCACAAACCAAATCTAAAACCACATCAAAAAAATCATCTACTATGATCACATAGCTTTCATCCCAAAGGTGCAGGTGTGGTTCAACATATGAAAACAGTCAATCTAATCTACCATATATTTATTCAGAAGTTTCTCTGTCCCATTTGTCTAGTCTCACATCCATTTAGTCCCAAATAATCACACAAGGGCTTATATAATTTATAAACAGTTTAGCCTATCATTCAGGCTTATTACTTGCTAACTCTTACTTTTAAACTAATCTATGATTCTTATTCATGTTTAGCCATGTGACTTAGTACCTTTTCTCACTGCAGAATTCTTGTCTTGCTTCCTCTGTATCTGATTGGTATTTGCTGTGTTCTTCCCCTTCCCAGAATGCTTTTTGTCTGGTTGCCTGCCTATACATCCTGTTTGTCTAACTTCTGGCCAACCAGCCTTTTACTAAACCAATATTTACAGTGACAAATATTTACAGTGTACAAAGGCATAGTCCCTTAGCACATTAAAAAAAAAAAAACTGAAAGAAAAAGAAAAATATATGATCATTTCACTAAATGCTGAAACGTTTTTGAAAAATCCAACACCCCTTCATGATAAACATCTTGGAGAGATCAGGGATACAAGGAAAATACCTACACATAATAAAGGTGATGTACAGTAAGCTGAGAGCCAACATCAAATTAAATGGATCAACTTAAAGCAATCCCACTAAAATCAAGATCTGCCCACTCTATATTTGTTCAATACAGTACTTGAAGCTCAAGCTAGAGCAATAAGACAATTTAGAGAGATCATAGGGATACAAATTAGAAAAGAAGTCAAAATATCACTGTTTGTAAATGATATGTGCACATATGTGTACATAAGCAACCAAAAAAAAAAAAAAAACTCTATCAGGAAACTCCTACAGCTGATAAACACCTTTAACAAAGTAGGTGGATACAAACTAACTTTTAAAAAGTAAACAGCCCTCCTATATACAAATGGCAAATGAGATGAGAAAGAACTCAGGAAAACAACACTCTTCACAATAGCTAGAAATGATATAAAACATTTTGATGTAATGCTAACCAATCGAGTAAAAGACCCACATGACAAGAATTTCCAGTATTTGAAGAAAGATATTGAAGAAGATATCACTAGATGAAAAGATCTCCCATGATCATGGATTGGTAGGATGAACATAGTAAAAATGGTCACCTTACCAAAAGCAATCTACAGAATCAATGCAATCTTCATAAAAATATCAACACAATTCTTTACAGACTTTGAAAGAACAACACTCAAAAAAAAAAAAAAAAATTCCAGGATAATAGAAACAACCTTGTTCAATAAAAATACTTCTGGAAGTATCACTATTCCTGATTTCAAGGTCTACTTTAGATATATAGTAATAAAAATTTCATGGCATTGACATAAAAACAAACAGATGGATCAATAGAAACAAAGACCCATAAGTAAGTCCATATAACTACAGACACTAGCATTTTAACAAAGAAGCCAAAATTATACAATGGAAAAAAAGAAAACATCTTCCACAAATGGTACTTGTCTAACTGGATGTCAGCATGTAGAAGAATACAAATAAAATTGTCTATCAACTTGCCCAAAACTCAAGTCCAAGTTGATCAAAGGCCTCAACATAAACCAGATACCTTGAACTTGATATAAGTGAAAATGGGAATATCCTTGAATGCATTGGCACAGGAGGCAGCTTCCTGAACAGAACACCAATTGTGCAGGGACCAGTATCAAAAGTTAACAAATTTGACCTCATGAAACAAAGAAGTTTCTGTAAGGCAAAGGACACTGTCAAAAGAACAAAATGGCAGCCTACAGAATGGGTAAAAAACTTAAGCAAGTTCATACGTTATAGAGGGATAATATCTAAAATATACAAAAAACTCAAATAAAACTAGATATCAACAAGCCAATTAAATTAAAAAATGGAGTTCAAATCTAAACAGAGAATTCTCAACAGAGGAATCTCAAATGGCAAAGAAACACTTAAAGAAATGTTTGACATCCTTAGCCATCAGAGAAATGCAAATCAAAATGACTCTGAGATTCCATCTTATACCCATCAAAATGGCTAAGATCAAAAACACAGGTAACAGGATATGCTGATGAGAATGCAGAGCAAGGGGGAAAACCCTCCATTGCTGGTGAGAGTACAAACTTGTACAGCTAGTATGGAAATCAAAATAGCAGTTTCTCAGACCCAGCTATCCCATATGTAGAATATATATACTCTCATAAGGACATTTTCACAACTATGTTCATAGTAGCAGTATTTGTAATAGCCAGAAACTGGAAACAACCTAAATGCCCTAGACTGAAGAATGGATAAAGAAAATGTGGTACATTTACACAACAAAGTATTATTCAGCTTTGAAAACAATGACATCAGGAAATTTGCAGACAAATGGATGAAGCTAGAAATATCTTCCTGAGTAAGGTAACCCAGACCCAGAAAAACAAACATGGTATGTATTCATACATGAATAAAGTAAAGGAGAATCATGCTACAACACACAGACTCATAGAAGATATATAACAAGTAGGATTCGAGTGGGGAGATACACGAATCTCACTGTGAAGGAGAAACAGAATGGGCATTACCAGTGAAGTGGAGCCTGGTAGGGGTATGGAGATGGAAAGGGAGAGATCAAGTTCAAGGGAAGGTAGACAGACTGAGTACTAGGAGAGATTCCTGGATACTGGGGGCATCTCTTGGATGAGCTAGAAACCTGGTGCGATGTAAACTCCCTGGAATCTATGAGGATGACTCTAGCTAAGACTCCTAGCAATGGAGGATATAGAGCCTGAACCAGCCATCTCCTGTAACCAGGCAAGACTTTCAGTGGAGGGTCTGGGACACCAACCCAGCCATACACTCTTCATTCTACAATTTGTCCTGCCTATAAGATGTGCTGGGGTTAAGATAGAGCAGAAATTATGGGACTGACCCACTAATGATGGGCCCACTTGGACAATCATACTCTAAGAGGGAACTCACCCCTGAAGGCCAGGACCCAGAGTCAGGATAGCCCAGGGACCTAGAATAAAACCAAACACTATTGGAAAAATATTTGGGCCTAGCCCATCTGTCATCAGAGAGGCTTAACCCAGCAACTAATAGAAAAATATGCAGAGACTCACAGCCAACCATTAGGTAGAGCTTGGAGAATCCAGAAGAAGAAGAGGAGAAAGGATTGAAGGACTCAGTCATGTCAAGGGTCACACACACACACACACACACACACACACACACACACACACACACACACACAAATCCACAGAACCAACTAACTTGGGATCACAGGGGCTCACTGAGACTGAACCACGTGAGCCTATATGGGACTAACCTGGATGTTACAGTTGTGTAGCTTGGTCTTCACGTGAGACTGCTAACAAGAAGAGCAGGGACTGTCTCTGATCGTATTGCCTGCTTTTAGGACCCATTCCTCCTATTGAGTGGCCTCATCCATCCTTTATAGGGGAAAGGGTGCCTAGTGTCACTGAACTTGATATTACTATGGCTGGTGATATCTGTGGGAGGCACACCTCTATCTAAAGAGAAACAGTGAGAAGGAGTGTGTGGGGTGGGAAAGGGGGGCTGAGAAAAGGGGAGGGAGAGGAAACTTTGATTAGTATGTAAAAACAAAAATAAATAAATAAATAAATACACACAAAAGCTACTATTAAGGGCTAGGGACATTTAGTGGTGGGACACATGCTAAGCATTGATGAGGTTCTGCATTCAACTCCCAATGCCATGTAAATAACAAAAATTTCAAATATATTTTCAACAATAGTACTGCATGCTTTCATAGTTTATAAAATCATTATCATTTGCCTTTTGGAGGATTGTAAAAAACTATTTTAACAAATGCATACCACATGCCTGGCTTTTTGCATAGGTACTAGAATTGGAACTCCAGTTCACATATATGCAGGGTAAGCACACTACCCATTGAACCATCTTCCCAATTTTGTGTGATGATTTTTTTAAGTGACTTAGGGATACGGTTTTGCTGTTATATTAGTTGCTTTTCTGTCCCCATAATTAAGCACAATAATCAAAACAATTTATAGAAGAGTTTATTTGAGCTTATGATTCCAGAGGAATGAGAGCCCATTGTGGCAGGGAAGCATCCCAGCAAGTAGAAGGTATGGCATCTAGGGCAGGAAACTAAGAGCTCATATTCCAACTACTAGAACAAAAGATGGAGTGGACCAGAGTGGAGGACAAGGCCTCAGTGTTCACCCCAGTGACATTCTTTACCCAGCAGGGCCTTGTTTCCTAAACCCCTAAACAGCACCAACAACTGGAGACCCAGTCACACTTCAAACCACCCCATGTGAAATACTTCAAGGATGAGGTGACTGCTCAGATGTATTTAAAAACAAATCAGAGAGTCGTGCAACAGAGCCTGGAAGAGTAGTCACCTTTAAGACTACAAAGTAGGGGCTGGAACATTGTGGCAGCGTGGGGTCTCTACAACAGAAACATGTTGCTGTTTGGGATTTGGTGGTGGTGGAAGTTTGTTTGTTTATTTGCTTGTTTGTTTTTTCTCTCTTGGGGGCCCATCACCCAGGTCCCAGATATTTCACACAGGGAGGCTTATTCTTAACTATGAATGCCCAACCTTAGCTTGGCTTGTTTCTAGCCAGCTTTTCTTAAGACAAATTATTCTGTCTGCCTTTGCCTCTGGGCCTTTCCTTTTCTTATTTCTGTAGATTTTACTTTAACTCCTATTCCATGGCTGGCTGGATGGCCCCTGGCATCCCCCTGCTTTTCTCACTCCTTGACGCCTTCTGCTCCTTCTTCTTCTCCTCCCACATTTCTCCTTCCATATATTCTTTCTGCCTGCCACCTCGCCTTTCCTTTCTCCTGCCTCGCTACTGGTGGTTGAGCTCTCTATTAGACCATTGGGTATCTTAGATAGGCACAGTAACACAGATTCACAGAGTTAAACAAATGCAGCATAAACAAAAGTAACACACCTTAAGATAATGTTCTACAACAGGAACACAGGCCAGTGTGCAACAAAATACACAAACATGTGAAAGATGAAACTATTAGACTGGGGTCTGGAGACTTCCAGGATTCGGTCAATTTCTTCAAATATGCCTTTCTAATTGGGCAATGTGGGAAAAGGGAAGGGCAGAGGCAGAGAAAGGGGAGGAAGTTCCATCCCAAGTTCATCAAGGCTCATTCAAGCACATTCTTCATTGTTTGACTGATGCAGATTGTTTGCTTTGAGGAAGTCACAGATTGTAATAGTCATTAGTTACTTCTGCACTGGAAAACATTTGGATTCTAGCATTATTGTAAAAGCTTTAAAAAAAGGAAAACTGAATTTTTTTTTTTTCCTGCTTAGACTGCTATAGCCTGGCACAGAATTTAAAACACTTGCCCTGCTCTTGTGTACTGGGGGCCAGAGGTTGCTTGTGTGATGTGGTGTGGGGTGGGGTGTGTGTGTGTGTCTGTGTGCACATTGAGTCCAGAGACCGACAAAGGAGAGGAGGGCTTCTGCAGTGTTCTCTACCTTGTTTTCTTTAGAGGATTTCTCACTGAATCTGCCATTCACTAGTTGGCTAGACTGACTATGAACAAACCTGTGGGCTCCTCCTGTCCCCTCCTAACAACCACTAGGGTTATAGGTACTCGGCTATGCCTGGTTTTCATGTCAGTGTTGAGATTCAAACTCAGGCCCTCAGCTTGCACTGCCACTACTTTGCTGGGTCCTCTCCTCAGCCCATGCTCTACTCTTGAAACTGAATCTTCGTTAATCTGTTAAGCCCACAAGGATTCTGCACTGCTCTGGAGTGACCATTATGGGTGACAGTGACCACCAAAATGCTACTTTAGATCAAATACAGTCTAATTAATTCAAACTTGAAATAATCCCTGCTCCAAGCTACATTTGGATGATTGGCTAATTTTTTAACCTGGTCCAGCTCAGTAGATGCCAAAGTTCTTGCCTTCCCAGCAATTTATTCCCACAGGGTGTCAACACTGTCTCTAAAGTAGTTGCTACACTCTGGACTGTTATGTTAGCTGGGTAGGAGATAAGGAGTAAAAAGAGGACCCAGTCATCCAACCACATTTCTGCTTTGTATACAAACTGCAGATGAAACATGGTCACTCAATAAAGTCCTTCTTTCTCTTCCCCCCTCCCGTCCTTTCACCCCACCTGCCTGGACAGGGGAACCCTAGACCTTTGGAGGTCCGCCAGTCACACCAAAAGAATCTCTTGACTATTTTCCCAGGGAATTCCTGCCTTAAATGTCAACAGAGCACAAGGCAGGAAAGGCAGAGGCTTACAGGTCTGAATCAAGAAAAATGCACTTGTTCTACCAACTAGAAAACCTCACCCATTCATGAGACGTGTGTAAAGAGGAGATTAATTTTTAAAGATCTTGCATTCACTGGGAAGCAGCAAGTTTATTTACCTCCACTTAGGCATGCTGAGCTGAATGCTCTAATCCTTGCTGTTGAATCACTGTTTTGATCTGGATTGTGAGAAGCAAGAAAAGCTGGAAATTACCCAGAATTATCACCCGAAGATGAGGCCTCTGATGAGAGTACAAATCTTCACTAGTACTTTTGCTGTGGTGATTTTTATGGCTGTAGAAGCTATTGTTTTGGTTTGTTATGTGTTCATTTCTAATGAATATGGATACATAAGACCTTTGGGGGGAAGGGGAAGTCTCATGATGCCAGCATTTGGGAAAAGGAAACAAGATTATTAGATGAGACTAACTCTTCTCCACTAGGCTGGAGACAGTGTTTTGTAAAATTTTCCTTGTGTATTACTAACCAAACATCGCAAGGTTCTCAGCTTAAACTGCAGAAGGTGGTCTGGTGTGGAAGACCAGTATTAACATGATGTGCAATGTAGATATGCTGTCCCCAAAGATACCATAGCCTGTACAGTAAATGCTTAAGATTTAATAAGTAAGTTTCTTCGCTCGTGTGTATGCGTGTATGTATGAGTGTGTGTGTATATGTGTGTGTGTATATGTGTGTGTGCATATGTGTGTTTGCATGTGTATGTATATGTGCTGTGTTGAAGCCTTTCTGATACAGATCTCTCACTGAACCTGGAGCTCACTGATTCAGGTGGACTGACCGGCCAGAAAGCTGCAGGGCCCCTCCTGCCTTCCACCTCACAGTTCTGGGATTAGAAACACATGTTACAGTGTCTGCTTTTATGTCAGTGCTGGGGATCAAATTCATGTCCTCATGCTTACATGGCAAGCACTTTACAACTGATCCATGGCCAAAGCCCCCTGTTAGCACACCTTTAAAAGATTTAGGCTCTAGTACCCGATGTGGGCAAAAACTGTACTTTGCATCTAAACCCAGATCCAAAAGGTTCAGTTTAGAAGCTATTGTTACTTTAACTAGATTTCCTACCCTCTACACCTGGCTTCCTACACTGTTTTTCACACCCATGGGCACAAGCAGGCCCACAGGAAATGTCTGCCTATATTGTAGTAACTATAGTGTAACTTACTTGTTGCACTAACCTGACATTGTTGTGGGAAGATGAAGAAAGCCAACTGCATTACAAATGAGATAACCATGCCAAATAAAAACCACTTCTGGAGGATGAAGAGTTAACCCCTGTTCTATCTTAAGCCACTAAGCAGAGTACCAATGAGTGTAGGAGGTGGTGTCAAATAAGGTGGCTCCTCCCTTGATGGGAAGCACTCACCTCTTAGGATCTGGACTGTCAACACAACAGCCAGCCAGAGAAAAAAGAAACCGTGGCAACCAAGTCTTGCTGGCACTTTGTGAGCTGGTAATGGGAACTGCAAAGGCCATGCAGAGCATGCTGATGAGCCCAAAGAACCTACAAAGAAGTCATTTCAGCACCACACAGCTCAGGAAGTACCTGACTCTGCAAAGTACTAGAACTCAGGGCAGGATGTATTCACAAAGCACCAAACAGATACCTCATAAACACTCTGGCTCCATTTTCTCATGATTGAGGCAGCTACATTTAGCACATCTGCCTAGAAAGACCAGGGTTTTAATTTGTTCTAATGCAGAGCTTTTTGAAATTTAAACAGTAAACCTCAAGAGACAATATGAAATGCTTCTAATGATGTTTGTGGGTTCTTGCAAACTCTCCCCCACCCCATCAGAATATTCTTATTTCAGGAGAATATCATTAAAGTTTCACAATAATCACAGAACAACAGTACTCTGAAGGAAGTCAATGCAAGTGTTGTTACCTGAGGATTAACAGAAGTATTTAAGTGTTCCTTTGGAATTTCCATTCAAAAATTTAATCTCTTTTCCTCCTGAGAGCTGAGAGTTTTGTTGATGTTACGTCTCAAGGAAACAAGTCAGACACCCAGACAAAATATTTAAAAGTGTAAAAATGTCTTTCTTATCATACTGCATACTGACAATACATAGATACACACACACACACACACACACACACACACACACACACACACACACACACACACACATATCCAATCTGAAATGAAGAAATTAGTTGAGAGCCAGAGAGGCCACAAGTAGAACTATTTATCACAATTTTAGTTGCTGAGTTGAGCAATAAACTCCTGATAATCATTATATTGATTTGATATTATTGATTAATTATTAAGACACACTCATACACCAGGGGTTGAGATTATTCCTTTGCTATGCACCTGGGGATTATCTAAGAAAAAAATTATAATAATGATTTCCTACACTCTCTGCAGTTTACTAGGCAAGGACAGCTTTGTGAGCATGCAGCTGTGCATGGAGGGACCCATACTCTTCTCAACTCTGTTGTGTGGATCTTACAATCCTGAGGAAATTCTGACAGCTCTGCCCTGCACTCATTTTAAACAGCAAAGTACATAGCCAGCCTGTCCCCAGGTTTCCAAATACTAAATTTTATTTACTGTTCCTGATAATTCTGTCCCTATCTAACCTCTGTGTTTTTTAAATCTGATGCTTCATATAGAGAAATTATAATAATAATCATTATTATTGAAATTAGCGAGTCAATGCTATAAGTGAAGTAACAGCTGTATATTATGATTATCTTCTCAGTTCATACATTTCAAATATAACTCACTTGCTATTTGCCACTCAAAAGTCAGTGTCTAGCTCACAAGTCATCTGAAATGCTGGATCATACAAACCCATTTTCTAATAATTGTTCACTTTCAATAAGAAACCAACAAGGCAAACCCCCTCCAATTCTTGGTGGTCGGAATAATTCAAACAAACACGTAGGGAAGTCTTTACATGAAAATATTAGTAGCTAAAGAAATATGTCAACAAGTGCTTTGCATTCCTGAAATGCCCTTGTCTATAGTGATCAGGTACAGGGACAATTTCTAGTTCAAATATAACTTAGTGATTGCCACATGGTGCAGAATCTTTCCACCCCTACACTCCAAAAACCCAATCAGACAAGTGCTCGTAATCTGACTCCAGCTCACTGGAGCCCAGGGGCAGGCAATGAGAGCAGCACTCTGGCCAGGGAGGCATGAGTGACAGAGCAGCAGCGAGGCGGCGGGGGTAAGTTCTCTGCTTTAAGGAAACAATGCTGAATTAAAAGATGAAACTCCTTCGTTACAGATGTTCATTTCTCCTCAGACAGAATCTAGAAGGTGACGACAGAGCAGGTGACAGATTCTTTTAAGCCTGGGGACTACGTTTAGGGCACAAGAGAATCAGAGGGAAGGGAGAAGAAAGGGATGCTTTTTAGTATGGGAAATTACTCTGTAATATTTTTCATTAGAAAAATTACTCACCCGGGAACTATCCAAAAGTGGATAAGACAGTGTATTCAGCTAGGAAGTAATATGTCTGGTTCACTGCAGCCTGGTCATATCAACAAACCTCCCTTTGTTCTTGGGGAAAAACAGAACCAAATTATTTTAGTCCAGTTCCTATAAATGTAAACATCAGGGCATGTTGATGGTGATCATGGGTCCGTGAGCAATGCTGGGGCAGAGAGGCACATACATGCTAGAAGTTTTGAGGACCATAGCTAGCCGAGGCTGTTTGGGAGGTCACATTTTTGTAGATTTTAAGAAAAAGAGGGAGCTAAAACCATTTTAAAGTTTCTATTTATAGTTTGTGGATTTGGGGTGTTTTGTTCTTTTTTAATTTCTCTGACTGATGAAAATTTGAAGTTCAAGGAGCAACTGAGTTTCTTGTGTGAGTCTCTGGAGGGGGGGGCAGGTGTGCAAATGAGCAGGGAGGGGTGATAAAGGGGTGTCAAGGAGAGAAACAGCCTTTTTCAGGACCACCTCCCCTGGGTGCTCCTGCTTAGCAGGGACTGCTTCCTGCCCATCTAGCCTCCTTCACTTCCTGCTTGGTTCTCTTTCCTCTGTCTGGGGCTGTAGAAGACAGAGCCTGTAATAGCACACTGCTACAACCTGGGCTGCTGGTGAGTTCAGAAGTGACTGTTCTCACTTCTTTTTCCAATGTGAGGGAGCTTTTCCCTCTTGGGGACCTATCTAATGCCTCCCTGGATGCCCTCTCTGGCCCATTCCAACTGCTGTTTTTGTCTCTATTATCTTCCTCTAAGGCACACTCAGTGTTGTCCCAGCTGGGATCTTTATAATTGCATAATCCACTTAGAGAACCTCACTTGGGCAGGGGACATTTGGGGTTTATCTGATGATGCTTGGGTGAGTGAGCATAAGCACAGCAAGCTTTCCCTTCTCAGGTCAGAAGGAAAGCCCACTGTCAAACTAACAGAAGTCTTAAAGGTGGAGGGAGCCTTCCTAGCCTGAGTGATACAGGGTTTTCTCACTGCCCACACAGAACTCAGGCTCCCTAGACCAACAAGGGATGTTCAAAAGATTTAACCTGTGGGAGGTTACAATTCTACCCTCCTTGAGCCTTTGGTTTTCCAGTTGGCCCTCTATGGTCTTCCATGGTCTACTATGCTAAATTCTGCCTATCTGTCTTATTGCAGACGAGAAGCGAAAATGAATGTCTTAGGTAAGAAGGTAACTGGGGTGACTGTCCTCCCAAAGGGAATTTTAAAAATTTATGGCCAAAATAAGCAGTTGTATTGGTGTCTTTAAGCCCCACCCTCTTCTACCCCAGAGATCTAAAGACAGTAAAAGTCTGCAGCAAAAGGAAAGTGACTCCCTTCCCAAAGGTTGCTGTGGCATTTCTCATTTCCTGACCCCATTCCAAGCTGCTCCCTCAACTTCTACACCCTTCCCCACCTCCACAAACTCCTCAAGAAGAGGCATGTAATGCTCCAGGGCCAAGGCCACAAGAGAGGAATCCTTAACAAGATGCACTCTAACCCTCTCCCGGAGCCTCTGTACTGCTTGCTCCCTGCCTCATATTCTTACTAACTTAGCTCTGTACCCTGTGGGTGGGCAGACTGCATAGTGGATGGCTTACATACTCCAGACTCCAGGAGTTAGGGGTAACAGATGTTTTGGAGAACTGCCCCATTAATGTTTAGAGGACAATGGGGCCTGAGAAAGGACGATTCTGCCCTAAAACCCCCTTTAAAAGCTCCCATCTCTGGTGCCTGCCCCCTCTGACAGCTTCTTCTGTCTGTTCACCAGGCCACTGTTTGGGAGCCTGGCACCAGCCTGGAGTGTCCACAGCCCCACCCTTCCAGTGCCTCTCAGGCTTCCCACTGGGGATTGAGATTGTCACACCTGGTGCTGCAAGCTCAGTTCTGCCTAGGGGCTGGGGCACAGATGCCCCTCGGGCTCCCAAGCTACTGCCACCTGCAGTTTGCTACTTCCTTGCCCAGGGCAACAGCAGGGAGTGTCCCTGCTGAGGCCCTGCCTGTCCCCAAGGCCTACATCAAGTATCAGAAGCAGCTCTGTCCTCCACAAAAAGACAGTTGCACAGTCCCAATTTCCTCTCAAACCTCCAAATCCACAGGCTTTTGCGGTAGGACTACTGGGCTCCACAAATCTATGCCTTTTTTAATCTACAAAATACAAAACTTGCAAAGATCTGCCTTCTTAAGATATATCTTTTCTTTATTCTTCAGAAAGATATACTTTATTTTTCAGAAACATATGTATAATAAAATATATATAATCACATCCGCCCACATTGCCACCCTATGCAGCTGCCCCGTACTTCTGTCCTGGGATGCCCTCACCTCATTCTCAGTCTCAGGAGTCTCCTCTTGCAGTGGGCAGCAGACAGTGCAGAGATGCACAACTGGTGCCAGGAATCAGACTGAGACTGACTACCCTACCCCTTCTTTTTAGGTTGATTTATTTTATGTGTGTGATGAGTGTTCTGCCTGCATGTGAGTCTGTGTACCACCCAGGTGCAGTGCCCATAGATGGCAGAAAAGGGCTTTGGAACCTCTGGAAGTGGAGTCACAGGTGATAGATTGCCATCATGTGGGTGCCTGGAAACAAACCCAGGTCCTCTGAAAGAGCAGCCAGTACTCTTAACTGCTGAGCCAACCAGCAAACCTCCTTCAGCTGCTTTCTGTTCAAGACAAAAAGACACATGGATGGTATACATTTTTAAGCTTGCCTAAGTGAACTAGCTTCTTGCTAAATATATGTTATTCTTAAACTCTTAGGGAACTGAGTTGAGATAGTTTCTTTTCTAGGAATAGCCAGAGTTGCTGTCCAGTGAAGGAGTTCAGAATAGCAACCTCTTGGCTACTAATGAAGGTGACTTCCAGAAGCATTCTGTCTTGGTTTGCAAAGAATGTTCAACAACCCATGCCAGCCTGAAAGACTAAAGGCCTGACCCCCTCTTCCAAATTTCAGTACCCCTTCCAGCTTGGAAGCTAGCTTGGTGGCTTCTGATTCTCCTTGTGTTCTTCTTTTCAGTAAGTGTGGACATTCCTGCAGCAGAGAGAGGATCATGGTGGCTTTCAAAGGGGTCTGGACTCAAGCTTTCTGGAAGGCAGTGACAGCAGAATTTCTAGCAACGTTTATCTTCGTTTTGCTGAGCCTGGGATCCACCATCAACTGGGGTGGATCTGAAAAGCCCTTACCTGTGGACATGGTCCTCATCTCCCTTTGCTTTGGACTCAGCATTGCTACCATGGTACAGTGCTTTGGCCATATCAGTGGTGGCCACATCAACCCCGCTGTGACAGTGGCCATGGTGTGCACAAGGAAGATCAGCATCGCCAAGTCAGTCTTCTACATCACTGCACAGTGCCTGGGGGCCATCACTGGAGCTGGCATCCTCTACCTTGTCACACCTCCCAGCGTGGTGGGAGGTTTGGGAGTCACCGCGGTAAGAACATTTATACTCTCGGTTCTGTGCTACAATCTCAGGCTGCTTGAAAACTCTACTGCAAGGTGGCTCAGTAGTCTGAGAGGCATTTTTCAGATGGCTAAATTAAGGAGCTAGGGCTAAAGCTCAGTTGGTAGACTACTGGCCTGGCATGGAGGTCCTGAGTTATAGTGCCAGCACCATATATATCTTAAAGGCCAGCACTTGGGAAGGAAAGGCAAGAGAAGCAGAAGGTCAAGGTCATCCTCGCCAGTCTGGACTACATAGAAATTTGTCTTTAAAGAAAAACAAAGAGTGGTAGGTGTTTTTAAAATATACCAGAAGAGCCAGGCTTGGGAATTGCCTATAGTCCCAGCACTTGGGATATTAAAGCAGGAGGGTTAGAAGTCAAAGCCACCCTGGACTATATAGTGAAAACCTGTCTAAATAAAGAAAATGTATCGAGAGGACATTCTTATTTACTATTGAGTGGCTTGGACATGATTTAAAAGGCTTCAAAATGTTTTGTTTGGTTTTTCTCTCCCACCACAGTAACATGAGAATGTTTTGAGACGGGGTCTCACATTATTCAGTTCAGGTTGGCCTTGAACTTGCAGCAATCCTCCTGATTCAGCTTCATATTGCTGGGATTTCAGGTATAAACCAGAATGCCTGGCTTGACTGGATTTTTACCTGAATGCCTTACAATTATTTGTTTACTAGGGGCAACAATGTGTTGCTTTTCGTGTAGGGGACGTTGAATGACCTGCATAAAGTGTCATGCCTTTGATCTCAGCACTCAGTAGCAAAAAGAAGACAAATCACTGAGTCTGAAGCCACCCTGATCTACATAGCCAGTTCCAGGACAGCCAGGGCCATACAGAGAAACCCCATCTCAGAAAAAAAAAAAAAAAAAAAAAAAAAAAAAAAAAAAAAAAAAAAAAGGCAACCCACAGTCACATGACCTTCACTTTACTCTTTGTGGGTTGGAAGTAGTATGGGTTAACTCAGCACCAGGGCTGCCTTTAACCACATGGCTTGCATTTAAGTTGAGATATTTAGGAACTAATCTAAACATAATCAATGGCTCCAATGATTGCTTCATAATTTTATAAATCTCTAAAGAACATCGTTTATGCTCTAAGTGCAGCAATAACACATTTTACTGGTGTTGCTAAAAACAACATTCAGTGAAAACTCAGTCACTGTGAAAGTAATTATCTTAATGGTCCAAAATGAGTATAAATTGATTTCTTCATTTTAGGAGGTGGGAGGATAGAAATCTCAACCTGGGGTTTCTAGAGGACTCAAGTTAACCAAGGCTTCCTATGCAGACAAAATAAACCCTTCAAAGTGGTACATGCTGTAGACCTAGACTCTTGCTTCAAGTCTGGAGTATTTTTCTGTCTCCCCAGGTTCATGGAAACCTTACTGCTGGCCACGGGCTCTTGGTGGAGTTGATAATCACATTCCAGTTGGTGTTCACTATTTTTGCCAGCTGTGATTCCAAACGAACTGATGTCACCGGCTCAATAGCTCTAGCAATTGGATTTTCCGTCGCAATTGGACATTTGTTTGCAGTAAGTTTTAAATCCATTTGAATAATTGATCATCTCATTTACCTCACCCTGAAGAGGGCCTGAAGATACTGTTCAGAGCTTGAGCGTTCTTAATTGTTTTTAGTATTAGTCAGCTGAGAACAATATATTGTTTCCTATGGGAATGCTTCTATAGCCTGTACCAATGTAACCTGTGACCTGGCCTGTGCAAAACTGCTGTGACATTTGAATTATTTCAAGAGTGTTCTTTACTTCAGCATTATCTTTTCCACAAATAGATACATGTTAAGACATGGCCTGCCTACTTGCTGGACATACACATGCACCATGCAGACTGTGCCATAAAACACACAGTTCACTCAGGTCCAGCCATAACTGTTAATGTTAAGTGATTGATCATTGTAGTATGAGGTTTCTGGCCCAGACTTTCAGGCCTAGCCTCAAGGTTTAGAGCCACAGACCCACAGAGACACACAGATGCTTACAATACGTTTAGGCTGATCGGCCTAAGGCCCAGGCATATAACTTGCTAACTCTTTACCCTTAAACTAACCCCTTATTCTTATCCAGTTCAGCCATGGGGCTCCGTACCTTTTCTCAGAGCAGTATAGTTGTCCTCTGCATCTTCTAGCAACTCTGGAGTCTCTGTGGCATTTCTGCTCTGTTCTTCCTATTCCCAGAGTTTTCTTAGTCTGGTAGCCCCACCCACACTTCCTGTCTGCCTTTGGCCAAATAGCGCTTTTTATTAAACTCATAGGTGGGACAATTATTTACAATGTAACATCATAACTCCACTACAGATCACTTTGCCAACTACAAAGGGGCCAAAACTCAATAAGCTACAGTAAATGGTGCCTGTTACGAACCCTATTTCCAACATGTGTGAGATTTTATTCTTTTTCCCTGCAGATCAATTATACTGGGGCCAGCATGAATCCAGCCCGATCTTTTGGACCTGCAGTTATCATGGGAAACTGGGAAAACCACTGGGTAACTACTAAATTGATACACCCCATCTTCCTGAAGTTAAGAACAATTGTCCACAAGATTTTTTTATTGGCACAAATTAGCTCACTACTTTCTGTTTCCTTCTCCCAACTCCAATCTCATTATTGCATCTGTCACAGAGAGTAGAGAAAAGCCTAGCACAGTCTTGCTACAGGAGATCTCATAGAGTTCCAGTCTAGGTCTTCACAGACAGTTGGGTTTTCTTGAGCCATTAGTATAGACATATATCTGACAGACTTCAGAAGAATACTTGGTTCATAAGGTTTCCTATGCAGACTAAATTTAAATCATTATGGTATGCTGAATATTAGTGTTTATATCATTGAAAGAAAGCCTTCCTAGCAACAACAAAAAATAAAGTTATTAATTTAAAAAGAAAGAAAGAAATATTTTAAAGTATCACCTATGACTAAGGTATTTACAATCTTAGTTTACATAAGCATAACATAATTACTAGTACATGAAGTATGTAGTTGATACCAAATAAATGATGTAGATGTCTATACCATTATCACTACAGGTATAGCTAGCAAACTAAATGAGTCCCAAGAAGATGCACTTTTTAACCTCAGGACTAGTCCTCTTGTCAATCTGTGCCTAGAGTAGTGAGAGACATAATTATTTCTGTTTCAATTGTTTCTAGCAACAAAAGAATTCATATTCTTTGAGTCATAGGCAGTTGTGAAAGCCTCTCATACATTAACTTTAAAAACCTACAAAATACAATAATATATATATGTAAGCTTGGAAATAGACCTAGTTTTTATTGCTATTCATATATTGTAAATGTGACTTTATATTTTGTAAAGTTATAAATCTGAAAATCTGTTCTTTGTGCTTTGGTCTCATGAATGTGGCTGCAATGGATTCAGCCACAACTGCTCAAGGATAGCATGACCCAGCAAAGGAGAAAATTATCATACCATAACTGTACAAATTCCCTTATACAAAACATGTATGGAGTTGTAAACACATAATTTGGGCACAGACATACAAAAATCTTGATCCCCAAAGCCATTCATCAGACTTGTCATTTTGGACTGATATTTCAAAAGACTTACTACGTTAACAAAAATGGAATTTACTTTGTGTGTGTGATATATGTTGGGAGGGCACATGTGTGTCATGGCATATGGAGGCCAGAGAACAACCTTGGGTATCAGTTCTCATTTATTACCTTGTCTGCACCAGGGTCTCTTGTTGTTCAGCACTGACCACCAGAATAGCTGGTCCTGGGGGTTCTCTTATCTCCACTTGCTATTTTCTATCCTCCTGTTGGAACACAGCAACTACAGCTATGCACTACGGGGTCTTGCTTTTATATGGGCCTCAGAGACTTAAATTCAGATCCTAACATTTGATGGAGACACTTTATCCATCAAGCCATTTTCCCAGCCCCCAAATGGAAAATTTTAATGTGAAGTTTATAGATTGTATAATAAATGGTGGGTTTTTTTTATTACATTATTACAGTAATGTAATGACAACTTAGGAGTTTCTTCTTAATATTTTTATGTATTTTATATGTTTTTTGTTTTCAGCAATAAAATAAAAAATGTGAAGTACTGTAAAGGACACAGAACTCTGAGAATAACAATTTGGCACATGATTTATTTTTGAGAACATGAAGCTACCTGTCCCAGTGTTCTGGAAAGGGCAGTGATTGCTTAACAACGGTTGTTCTCCTTGTGGGACTTGAGGCCTGTGAAGCAGCAGCAACCTAATGAGATCTTACCAGGAGAACAAAGAGCAAAGGCATTTAGAGGAGGGCTCTTGTTTCTCCTTTGAAAGGGTTCAGGGAAGATAAACCCTCCTTTGAGCTCTTTCCTGTTCAAGATAAGGAACATGGTTGGTCCAGCAATTCTTCCAGCCAGTTCCCTGTTAAAGGTATGTCTCAGCTTCGGTGTCCTTCAGGCTCTATGTGAAGATGCCAGGTGCAGTTAACTTCCAGGCAGCATTTTAAACAAGACAGAGTTATATTTTTTTTTCAAATGAGAGAGCAAATAGTAAGTTGGTAAAAAGGTGTTCTAAAGTCACGTAAACCAGACATCTCAACTCAATCACTTAAGTATGTTATCTTAAGTAAGCTTCTGACCTCGCCAGTTATCAACTTTCCAATCCATAAGCATGTAAATTTTATAATAGCCGTATCAAAGGTTATTAATAAGATAAGGAAAGTGCTCGGTACAGTCCGTTATAGTGCTCCATAAACAGGGGTTGGTCCTGAGAGACTCCATTAGATGAGCGCCTAACGTTCCACAGAGTACATGTGCTCTAAAGTACACATGCCAGCCTTAGCAGACTGAAAGTTTAGTTTATTCTGGTTATATCATTGACGCCATAAAACATGATGTTTACAGAAACTCTGTAGAATCATTCACTAATCCTTACCTAGTCACTGCTCCTAAAGTCAGTACAGTTTTTCACCATGCAGAGGGAACACTCTCCCTCTGCAATGAAGTCACCAAATTTTAAAGAGGAAAATCATATAAGGAAACTAATTAACAGCCATGTCATTAGTGGACAACTTTAAATTGCCTAGGAAGTAGGAAATGAACTGGTTTTTCATAAGCAAAAATCTACCGTGTAGTATTTTATTCCGTCTTCACAACTGTGTAAAATACATATTATAGCCCCTGCTTTGCAGATAAAGAAAGTAAAGCATAGAAGTCAAGTCACTAGTGCTATCATTTAATTGGCGAAGTGCTTACCCAGCATGCAGGAAGCCCTTGGTTCTCTCTGTAACACCATACACACTAGGCATGGTAGCACATACCTGCAATCCCAGCACTCTAGAGGAAGAAAGAGAGAGATGAGCAGTTCAAGCGTATCCTCAGCTCCCTGGTGAGTTCAAGGCAACCTGGAAGACAAGAGACCTTGTCTCTAAATGGAAAAGTCCTTGATATAAGCACTCAGAACTTCTAAGCGTGGACTGTATCCAATATCCTGTGGACTGTAACAAATATCCTAAATGATAAAACTGTACTATAATCCTGATTATACAGAAAATCAAAGTAAGGGGCTAATATAGAATGCATAAATCTATGCTCCAAAAATTCTTTTTTCTTTTTATTTTAAAAAAATTTCCAGTGAGTCTGCTTAACTTGTGGAGCCACCAGAGAAAAGCTATTTTATGTTGACTTATTACAAAGCTGATAAGCCTGCTTTGATGGTACCCACCAATATTTTCAATACTCATGATGCTGAGGGCGAGAAATGTGAGTTCAAGGCTATATAAGCCTAAACTAGGCCTTGTCTCAAATAATAATGATAATAATATCAGAACATTAAATATATATATTAAAATGTTTTAAATAGAAGACATTATTCTTTCTTATTTTATGTTTAAATTTTCTTTGATAATAATTTATGGATCTTTGGTGCAAATGCGGTATATTTTGCTATTTATTTTCAAATCCATCTGTGTGTGTAACACAGTTTCTGCCTTAATTTACGTCAGTTAAATCCTATATCCATGGGTTGTCCAGCAAGACTACTTTTCACTTTTCTCATATCCTGTCCTCTCCCATCTTTCCCCAAGATATATTGGGTTGGACCAATAATAGGAGCTGTGCTCGCAGGTGCCCTCTATGAGTATGTCTTCTGTCCTGATGTGGAGCTCAAACGACGCCTGAAGGAAGCCTTCAGCAAAGCTGCACAGCAGACAAAAGGGAGCTACATGGAGGTGGAGGACAACAGGAGCCAAGTGGAGACTGAAGACCTGATTCTGAAGCCTGGGCTGGTGCACGTAATTGACATTGACCGTGGAGAGGAGAAGAAAGGCAAAGATGCATCTGGAGAGGTATTGTCCTCAGTATGACTAGAAGACAGCACTGAAAGCAGAAGAGACTCCCTAGAGCTGGCCTCAGATTTCCTGCCACCCATTAAGGAAACAGATTTGTTATAAATTAGCCATGTGCAGGTTTCGTGTTCCATGTCTTATTCCTCAGTTTAAACAACACATATTTTACTATTATTAATGGGGGAAGAAGAAACCTATAATGAATATGAAATTTTTAAAAAGAAATATTTTAAAGTATTCCCAAAACAAATATGCAACTAATTTATCAAGTTCCCTTTCATTATAACAACTAAAAATGTGTGCCAAGATTTGGTCAAGTCTTGCCTTTCAGAGCAAGTGAGCACCTCTGTGAGGAAGCTGGGATTGCCAACCCTCACTTGAATATTGACTTCACTGGACTGAATTAACAATGACAAAATGCATTATTGTCACAGTACTGTGCAAATTCAAAAGAAGAAATCTAGTAAGGACTCTCGTGAGCCATCCCTTACAATAGCTACCTCAGAGGGGGAAAGTTGGCAAAGCTCATTGTTGCTATGCCATCTGTATTTATATAGCAAATATCTAACTAGAAGATCCCAACCCCAATTCATTATAAATCTTCTTCCTCCTCAAACTCTAAGAAACAATAGTCAAGAAATTTGGAACAAATATTAATTTCTGCCCATGTGTTAGTTCCATCTAATGAAGCATATACATGAGATATCACTGAGGTTCAGGATAGACAGGTCTATGAAGTCTGATAGGAGGTAGAACAAAGGCCTTGCAACTGTCAGAGGGAGGAGGACCTGTATTCTGTTAGCAATGACTGGTCTGTTTTCAGTGCTCCTTTACAAGACTAACCACCTAAGCTTTTAACCACTTCATTTACTTTTTAACATGTATTGGCAAAACTAGGGGATTTGTCTGTCATTCTGTCATTTGTATTGAAATATTAGCTGAGATATTTGGACAAGATCTTGACTAGCTGAGTCCTGTCTTTATATTGGTGTCTAAGCCCTGCTTATGCTAGAAGGTATAAACTTGTCCTGCTCCATCCCAATTTCTGATGCTGTCTCACTTCCCATGACATCTGTTGCTGATCTTCACTGTGAATGCAATAATACCTATAGTGAGTTAAACTATGTGTCAGACAAGGTACAGCATGGCCTCAAGCTCACACAAAACCCATCTTTTCTATTGCACATAGCTTAACATGCTTTTAAAGTATTTACCCTGGTTTGTTAAAAACTATTTATTTTTCCCATGCTGCTTTGCTTCTGCCAGTAGAATGCTTTGTGGAAACCCCCATTTCTATCAACGTAACCATTTAGCCTAGCATTATCTTAGACAATGTGATACAAATGTCAGTTTCACTAAACAAAGTAGTAGGAGGGAGAAGACCCATCTCTGCAAGGACTATCAAGCTTGAAAATAGCTGATGATCAAAGGCTTTCTTCTCCCAAGCACAATTCCAACTGTGTGTACCTTCCAATTGTTAATGGCAGTTTTGTGTCTGTGGCTGCAAGATAATGGACCACTATTAAACCTGATTCTCTTCGGTGCTAGAAAAACTGATGTGCACGTTTCCAGACAGGCACAAGTGCCACTGGGTGTACTTTACATAGATGCTGGAAGCACAGGCTTCTTTTTCAGGGCGTCAAGTACACCACACCAGAGACGTAAGGTTACTTACTCCCTAACTGAGTGGTACTCACACAACCACGGCATAAATCTCCCAAGGGTAGTTTGTGCCCATTATTTCAAGTGTCTTCACAATACACCTCATAGGTCAGGGTGCTTCAATTCAGAAGGTGACATCAAGCATCAACAAACATCAGTAAACACTGTTGACCAGAATAGCTAAGCAGATTTCTGATTACCCTGCCTATGGTTATTTCTATTCTGCTGTACAATTTACTTTGTGTGTACTTGCTTTAACACTCATTTCCAGTGACAGCATTCAATATGGTAGGGACTGAGAAGCAGTGAATCATGGCTTTGGAATTTGTTTTTTAGCAACTGGCATAGTGGCAGGCACTAGGTAATCAAAATGAGCATGTTAAAGGAAAAAATATGGCAATCATGGGATTTAAGAATACCAATAATCTCTTCTAATTTTTAATTTTTCTCAACATTTAATAAAAGTATAGTTTCTAGTATCATCAAAGGAAGGCAACATGTATGTGAAAACAAAGGGCATGTTTTTACAATCTATTATTTAAAGGCAGAAGAATAGGTCGTCAGCATTTTTTATGTTTGCATAGGAAACAATATGTCTTATATTTCACTCTAGGATCTGCCAGTAAAAAAAAAAGTAATGAAATTGTACCTTTCTAATGACATCCATGCAGCAGAGGTTTCTTGCCTTGTGGTGGTACCAAATTATCCAGTATGTTAGGAGATCGGGGCTTTTTCCTTTATTCCCTTCTTATTAATGAATGCTGATCAGCACAGAGCTGTTCCCAAGAGCCAATACTGACAGTTCCACAGCAGAGAGATCAGAAAGGAAGAGCCAGGAAGAAATAAAAGATTTATACAAGCCACAAACGACACCAACTGGTTCCCTCAGGAAGAGGACACAGACACCCCCCAGATTTCAAGGTAGTCCATATACTGAAAATGCAGTCTGTCAAAACAGTGAAGGAAGGAGTGAATCAGGTTTGTTTTTGTCTTTAGGTTTTGGGGGGTTCTTTCAAATGTAGGACTCATATTTTAAGTGTGTTTCCATTTTCTTCCAAAGCTCCTAACTTTTTACGCTACAAGGAAATGTTTTCTGGAGACTGAGTCATTAGAATTGTAATTGTTTCTGTCATGTGACTCATAAATCCTTTTCCTTCCAATCATCAGAGAGGTGTCCTACCATAGCTCAGAGACAACGCTGGCCAGAGCTGTGCGCTATTGAAGATTTCATAAGGAGATTAGAATGAGCTAATTCAATAGAGGTCAATTCCAAAAAGCACAACTCTTCTAGATGAATCCAGGCAATGTGTATATTGGTCTAACCTCATTAATGGAAGTAAATTCCAAAAAAGAGTAACAAGCTAAAATGCTTCATGGCCCTTTGCTGACACATGTTGACGCTGACCCTACATGTCACAAATGGGACAGAAACACTGTCTCTGTGATAACTGAATAGACCTTATAAAAACTATATCATAAGACTACAGGATATATAAATTTAGAACATTTTGGACCTGATAGTAATTACATTTTTCCCCAGTAAACTCACAGGGAGGAATTTATTAGGAAAGCATGGTTACTATATAAGAACAAAACTCACCTTCTTTATCTCCAATTTTCTGAGTTCATGTCTGCGTTTCAATGCTTTTCAGAAAACCCTAATAACACTAACATTTGAAAGTCATAATTCTCAGAAATAAATGTTAGACCTTTAACTTCAAAGATCAAAAACTGAGAATATTCACTTTTTTCAAATAACTTCTCATATCCAACAAATGTTATACTGTGAATGCTAAATTTAGGAGCAGTTATACTCTTACTCTGTTAGTGAATAATCAAGAGCTAAAAATACACCTAAGTTATTTATCCCACTATAATGTATTCCTAGATTCTTTTCAGGATTGATTAAGTAAACATGCAATTTATGGAAATACATAAACAACTATTTATCATTTTATGACCCAAATCACAATAAACTTGTAACTCATAATGAACTAAGCAAAATGTCTGGTTATATTCACAATTTTATATTAACTGAAATGTTATTCAGACATTGGAGTTAGTGTTAAAGAGACAAACTATAATGTCTAATATTTGGAAAAATCTATTAAGAGTTTTAGCAGTGTGGCTAACTTATATGTATTATGTTACATATCATATTATTAGACTCATGAAAATAAACGTTCAAATGTCTTTAAAAGTAAACTGTGTATTGGTAGTGTTTTAAAATTCAGTTGTAGTATTTACACTTCCTTTAAAATGAACAGGAGGTTTTGATATTTGAGTATAATCTACACCAAATGAAATGGTGGTGGAGTCATAAAATCATTTGTATTTTGTCAATTCCTATAGACTTTATACTGGGATAGGCTCTGAGTACAGAAAGTGAAGACTGGGTTTTCATAGGCTTCATTTATAATGTCCCCATCTACAAAATAGACTGTAGGATCTTAGCTATCATCACAGTGAGTCTAAACGCAAAGGCTCTAAACACAGCCAATTGGCACTGCGACCTGGGTTGTCTCTACCTTCAGTGTGTTTGGCAACTCCTGTCCATTCAGATGAATAACATGGGCTCAGTAGGAACTTATTTGCCTCCCATCCCATTCTTGGTTATAGGCGTTCACTGCAGGGTTGGGGTAGTCATTTATGGAGTATACAACCCATTTAATGGGTGAATAGTACTTGGGAGCTGGATCAAATGTTATCTCTCATAGTATTTGTCCTATTATGGTGAAACAACTTGTTTAGGAGCCTCCACAAAATTCTAAATTCCTTACTGGTGATGCATGTTGCATATTTATCCTGTATGTTTCTCTTTCTCATCCCTGTGCTGTAAGAGGCTTGACTTTCCACTGGGTAAATGCTCACTACAAAGACAAAGCAATTAAAGAGTGTCTTAGAATCATGAGGAAATGCCACAAAGCCCTATTCTTCAGCATGGTCACTTTGTGATGCTGAGATGTGTGTGCTAAATATTTGAATTCTTATAATTCAAGGTAGTTAACTCAACATTAGTTCAAACACAAAGGAAAAAAGTGCACACAAAGAATGCAACACTAATTGGATTTCTAAAGTTTATGCCCAATGTGGAGGAAACAAGATGTGTTTTCATTGCTGTGTTTATACAACAGCCAGATGTTAGATAAGATTTAATTCAGTTGAACACTTCAGCAAGCAAAGTATTTTAACAAGCATGGAAAGCTTGAGGTAGAAATATCGGCCTGCAAATATTCAAATCAATATGTCACCTGAACTAATTCTTAACCATTTTTTTCCAGCTTCCCCACTTCTTCTTTGTCTGGGTCTTGGGGGGGGGGTGTTGTTGTTGTTTTCATGTGTTCATTTTATATCATGGCTGCAGCCTCCCATCCTTTCCTCCCATTCCTTCCTCCCATCTTCCCCTCTGGCCCCCCAATGCCTTCCTCTTCTGTCTACATCCAGGAAAGGGCAAGTCTCCCGTAAGCATCACTAAAACATGGCAGTAAGACTAAGCACCTTCCCTTGTATTAAGGCTGGGCAAGGCCACCAAGTATGAGAAGTACAGTTTCAAAAGCCTATTCCTACTTTTCAGAGTCCCACAAGAGGACCAAGCTACATAACTGTAATATATGTGCAGACTGCCTAGCTCAGTTCCATGCAGGTTCTCTGGTGGTTGGTTCAGACCCTGAGAGCTCTAAGAGCCCAGATTGTTTGATTGTGTAAGCCTTTTCATGATGTCTTTGACACTCCTGGCTTCTATGCCTTTTTTCCTTTTCCTTTTCTTCAGGATTCCAAAACTCCAGCTAATGTTTGTCTCTCCATCTGCCTCCATCAGTTACTGGATGATACCTCTCTGATGACAACTGAGCCAGGCACCAATCTGGTCACAGGAGACAGCCAGTTCAGGCTACTTATCTGCTATTGGTAGGAGTCTAAGCTGAGGTCATCCCCATAGACTCGGGAGATTACCCTACTGCAGGTTTCCATCTAATAGAAAATGCACTCCAGCATATCTCCTTAGCATTCTCCCCCTCCATGACCCCAAACCTGATCACTCATGTCCCTTCCCCACCTGCATCAGTCCACTCACAATATCTCTTCTATTTCCTTTTCCCAGGGAGATCTGGGTGTCCCTGCCAAGGTAACCATCATTGATACCCAGCCTTTCTGGGTCTGTGGACTGTAGCGCAGTTGTCCTTTAGTTTACAGCTAATATCCACTTATGAGCACATACATGCTATGCTTGTCTGCCTCAGCCTCGGTTACACACTAGGATAATTTTTTTCTATTTCTGTCTATTTGCCTGCAAATTTATGGTATCCCCTTGGGAGAGGGGTTGGTTAAAAACATATTCCTTATTTTTTAATTATTTTGTACATGCATACAGTGTGTTTCTTTTTTTATTAACTAAACCTTTTCAATTATTTTACATCCCAATCATACTTTCCCCTCCTCCTCTCCATCAATTCCCTCCCTACCCCCTGGCATCCCCTCCACAACCCCCATCCACTCCCTTCTGTTACTATTCAGGAAGGGGCAGGCCTCCTATGGGTGTCAACAACCGTGGCATATCAAATAGAGGTAGGACTAAGCTCCTCCCTTTGTATAAAGGCCGTTCATATAAAGACAACCCAGTATGAGGAATAGGCTCCCAAAAGCCAAATCAAGCATTAGAGAGAGGCCCTGATCCCACTGCTAGGAGTTCCAAAAATAGACCAAACTACACAACTGTCACACATATAGAGAGAGGCTAGGACGATCCCATGCAGGATCCCTAGCTGTCAGTCCAGTATCAGTGAGGTCCTATGAGCCAGGTCATATGTTACCGTGGGTTCCCTTGTGATGACCTTGACCCCCTGACTCATATAATCCCTCCTCCCTCTCTTCAACAGAATTCCTGGAGCTCGCTCAGTCCAGAGCTTGGCTGTGGATCTTTGCATTTATTTCCATCATTTACTGGATGAGGGCTCTCTGTTGATAATTAGGATACCAAATCTGATTACAGGAGAAGGCCAGCTCAGGCATCCTTTTTACTATTGCTAGGAGTCTTAGCTGGGGTCATCTTTGTGGGTTCCTGGGAGTTTTCCTGGCACCAGGTTTTTCTCCAACCCCCAAATGCCTCCAACCCCCGGTTTATCCAGGAGATCTCTTCTCTTTCCCCTTCCCAGAGAAATCCATGGGTCCCTCTTTAGGCCCTCCTTCTTAATTAGCTTCTGTGTGGCTTTGGATTGTAGCCTGGTTATTCTTTATGTCTAATATCTATTTATGAGTGAGTACATACCATGTTTTCTGCTCTGTGTCTGGGTTACCACACTCAGAATGATTTTTTTTTTTCTAGTTACATCCATTTGCCCGCAATTTCATGATGTCATTGTTTTTTACAGCTGAGTAATATTACACTGTGTACCACATTTTCTTTATCCATTCTTTGGTTGAGGAATATCTAGGTTCTTTCCAGGTTCTGGGTATTTCTGGGTCTTTTGGAGGTTGATACCCAGTTTTCTAAGGAACCTCCATCTTGGCTTCCAAAGTGGTTATACAAGTTTGTACTCCCACCAGCAACAGAGGAGTGTTCCTCTTGCTCCACATGTTCCCCAGTTGATCTGTCACTTGTGGTTTTGATCTTAGCCATTCTAACATGTGTAAGATGGTATCTCAGAGTTGTTTTGATTTGCAATTCCCTGGTGGTTAAGGATATTGAACATCTCCTTACATGTTTCTCAGCCATTTGAGATTCTTCTGTTGAAAATTCTCTGTTTAGATCTATGCCACATATTTTTAATTGAATTATTTGGTTTGGTCAGATCTAGTTTCTTGAGTTCTTTATATAGTTTAGAAATGAGCTGTCAGATGTGGGGCTGGTGAAGATCTTCTCCCATTCTGTAGGCTGATGTTTTGTCCTATTGATGGTGCCCTTTGCCTTATAGAAACTTTCATGAGGTCCCACCTTTTAATTGATTTTCTTAGTGCCTATTTATTGTTTGTCCTGTTCAGGAAGTTGTCTCCTGTGCCAATGTGTTTGGGATTATTTCCCACTTTCTCCTCAATCAGGTTCAGTGTATCTGGATTTATGTTCAGGTCTTTGAACTTGAATTTTGTGCAGGGTGATAGATATGGATCTGTTTGCATTCTTCTTCATGCTGACATATAGTTAAGACTAGCACCGTTTGTTAAAGATGTTTTCTTTTTTCCATTGTATAATTTTGGCTTCCCTGTCTATAAGTGTGTGAATATACATCTGAGTCCTTGATTCAGTTCCATTGATATACCTGTCTGTTTTTATGCCAATACCACATGGTTTTTATTACTATAGCCCTGTAGTAGATCTTTAATCAGGGATTAAATGATTAATTTAATTAAATGATTATTTTACAAAAGAAAATAAAATGAACTGTCACAGGAGATCTACTTATACTTTGAAAATTTAGGTAATACCTCCTGAAGTTCTTTCATTGTATAGAAATTTTTTTGTTATTCTGGATTTTGTTTTTCCATATGAAGTTAAGTATTGTTCTTTCAAGTTCTGTATAGATAGATAGATAGATAGATAGATAGATAGATAGATAGATAGATATTTTAATGGGATTGTATTTATTGTAAATTGCTTTTGGTGAGATTGCTATTTTTACTATGTTAATCCTACCAATCCATGACCATGGGAGATCTTTCTATCTTCTGATATCTTCTTCAATGTCTTTCTCCAAAGACTGGAAGTTCTTATCATACAGGTCTTTCGCTTGATTTGTTAGAGTTTCCCCATTATATTTTATGTTATTTTAGGCTACTGTAAAGGGTGTTCATTCTCTGATTTCATTATCACTTATATATAGATGATAGAGGTTCTTGTCTTAATTTTGAGAAGACATTGAAGGCTTACAAAGCTGAATTGTGTTCTTCACGTTCACATGTTCTGAAATCTCTGAAAAAACATAATATCCAACTTAACAATCTTTGTATGTACCATGGAAATAGTAAATGGCTAGTGCCCACAAAATAGAAGGTGAACAGTTGAGCAGACGCATACATGAATGAATGGATACATGTGTGGATATATGTGTGGATGAACAGAAGAAACACTCTGACCTAGAGGCATCTCTGTGAAGAAATTGAACTCTTAACCTACATTTCTTCTTCCCTTTCAAGAGACCAATTGTCACAGAAGAGTACAACTTTTGAAAGGTATTATCCAAGGGTAAGGAAGACAGAGAAAAAGTTAATTAGAATAATTTGTAACTATAAAAACAGGTGGCTATACAATTTATGTATTATTTTCAATTGTTTTATCTTAAGGCCCATTACAAGGTAAGCATCACTATCATTTTCAACTCCAAAGATGAAGTAAACAAGTATTTCATGAAATAACTAATCATACACAAAGTAGAAAATTAAAATCTGGAACATGTTTCTCAATCCAAACCATCTGTATGATTCTCCTGCATCTAATACGGACCTCTTACAGTCCTCCCAAACAAGTCCCTCACCAGCTATATTTGCCTTCAATGATGTATGTGTGTACATGGAACAATAAACTAAATACTGAAAACAAGAAAATGACAGATCTTAGAAAATATTTTTCAAAAGAAAATACAATGAACTGTCACAGGGGATCTACTTATACTTTTGAAAATTTAGGAAATTGGGTTATTTCTTTCCTTGAGAAAATATCACCAAAAGTACTATTGAAGATACAGCTTGATTGGCCCTGAAAAAGCTAGAGTTGGGGATGAATTGCAGCTTCAACAGCTCACCAATATCAACTGATTATTTACTGTGCCCTCTCCCCATATAGGAACCTTACAGGGTGGCTGCTGTCATTGTGCAGATACAAAATGAAACTGAAGTCTAAGAAAGTCTCACTGTGTTCAGTCACTTTACTGCCAGTGGACAGAGGGAGATTTTAACCAAGGCAGCTGTCCACACCTTCCTGCTCAAGTCACTGCCCTTCAGGGACTTAGCTGAGCCACATTCAGGTTCCAGTAGCTCCAACTTCTATAATCTGTATTTTTCATGCCTTTGATCTTTTATATCAGTACGATTACAATATACTGGGACATTTCAGTTGTGCCCGACATAATCTCTCATTATCAAGGCAATGGCCTCTGATGGAAGATTTACACCTCAAGTACAAATTCCACACCGATAAACTAGCTAGACCTACAAAGTGATTTTAAAGGGGACTTTCAGTGGCCAAGGGAACTTTTTGGAGAGCAAGAGTAAGCCAAAAACTTTATATACATTGTATTATCTACATTTTTTGTTCAAAATTATTATCTCTTTGTCCAGGGACCCACAGAAATATTTTGTGAATTTCTTTTTAAATTTAATTACTGAATATTTAATAAGATATTAAGAAGGATATCTATAAGTAATATTTGAAAATAATCCAAACTTCTGTATGATCACTTTGCCTGAAACAGACTATAGAATTAAAAGACAACCTTTGAAAACATTCCAGATATTTTTGAATGAGTCCAATTGTAACACTCCCACAGTGGCAGCAGCGTCTGGAAATAATAGGCATGATACCTGTTGCCAATATTATCTCACTCAGTAAGAAGGAAACAGTTTGTGCATAAGACTGAATGCACCTGTTACTGTCATGTTCCAAACTACAAGAGAATAGGCAAATACAGAGTGGAAGAAGTCAGAAAAAAACAAAACAACAATAACAAAAACACAACAAGGCAACAAGGAAATGAATCTTTAAATACTTGCTGTCAATGGCTGTGGGAAATGGTTTTAGAAGAAAGGAAGGAAGGGGAAGCATTAATCCCTCCACAATGAAAGTGAGCAACAGGGTTTACAAGCTAGTTTACACTGCTCTCACTACAAGAATCCTTAAAACTGACGTTGTCTCTACATAGAGAAATGTGCACATGCAGCCAGCCTGGCCTGGTCTAAAGTCCCTGTAACTGGCAGGCTGACCTCAGAGGATGGCACGTTCCAGACCAGTCTGAGTTATGCAAAGAAGCTTTGTCTGGAATCTCTGTCTTAACAGGGGATTATGGGAGACAGCTCGGCTATAAAATGTTTGCCTTTCAAGCAAGAATTAAATCTCCCCAGAGCCAACATTAAAAAATATCCAGGAGTACCATATGCTGTGACCCTAGCAATAGTAAGGTGGGAGACAGAGATGGAAATCCTTGGAAGTTCACTGGCCAAATATCCTAGCTTAACTGCAAGCTCCAGACTGTGAAACCCTGGGTTAAAGCAAAATAAAGATGTCTGTGGAATGGCACTGAAGACGAATACATGCAGGCCAGTAGACTGCACATACCTCTCTCCCTCCCTCCTTCTCTCTCCATGGGTCTGTCTTTCTCCGTGTATCTCCTCCCACCTTCTCTCTCAATGGTACCTGTGCTATGTCAATGTCTTAAGTCGTGGTGTTCTGCGCTGCAGTTAACGTTCAGAGAGAGCTGGCCTATGAAGCATCTGGGGCCAACTGCAGTCCAAGCTTTTCTTGTCAAAACCTCTGGTTAAAAGAGATCTTCTGCAGGTGAGGAAAGGATTTATGGCAGTGCTAGGAAAAGGCAAGAATTCCTTGTTTTTCTTAGAAAACTTATTTTTAAAGTCTTAAAAAAAAAAAAAAAAAAAAAACTAATAAGGGGCTGGAGAGATGGCTCTGTGGTTGGAGCCATACTGTTTTAGAGCACAGAGTTCTCTTCCCAGCATCAGGGTGGGGTGGCTCACAACCATCAATAACTCTAGCTCCAGGAAACCTGATGCCCTCTTCAGGCCTCAGAGAGCACTGCCCTCATGTGAATAACACGCCCTCCACACACAAACACACACACATACACACACATACACACACACACATGATTAAAAATAAAAAATTGTAAATTAATAATGAAACAAGAATATAAGCCTAAATTTTAGCCGATGCTTCTTAGAAAGCTACTCCAAGATTTGAGTGTCAAAGCTTATCACAAAGGACTTGAGTTGATCTTATTGTTCCCAGAAAGCTATTTATAGGGACACAGTCAAACTGAGGGAGGAGAGGGCTGAGATTTCTCCAATGGCCTGTAATAAGGAAGAGTCGAGTAATACTGATGGAGATTATTCAGCCCTGTGGTGTTGGTACATTGTGGTTAAATCATTCATATTCTTTGAACTCTAATAAATCCTCATCAAACAATGATGACATTTTCATCTCATCAAAGTTTAATCACAAGAGTACTGTAATTCTGATTTTTTCATCTCCATTTAAATTGAAAGTAATTGTCAGATGTTACTTTAGTTCTCATCATTACACCCATTCACATGTCTCCTGTGTGTTATTACGGCCCAACCCATTCTCTCAGAAACATGTCATATTTTTTATTATTTGAACAACCTTAGAACTTAAGTCTTACTTACAAACAGTGCATGTAAAGCTCATTTGAAAACACATTTCAGACACATTAATATGAATGGCCATTGGTGTTTGGTTTTTGTTTTTTGCTTTCCTTCAAGCACAGACAGGCATGAGTGGAAATAAATTTGTATTGAACTATTTTATATTGGAAGACTTCCTAATCATCTGAACTCTTGATTGCTTCAAGGAAATTGTAAGGCCCAGATTTATAGCCTTACCATGCACAAAAGTAGAGAGGAAAACATACCTGCTTCACTTTGTTGCCTTGACACTTGGAAAACACTTTCTCCTAAAGGAACAGGGAAAAAGAAGCTTACACAACTGAATAAGAGTGGTTTATTCTTTCTTTCTGATGTGTGTGTGTGCACACGCGTGTGCATGTGCACGCACTTAGTGTAATATGTGTACATGTATGTATGTGTGTGATATGGTATGTGTATGATATGTGTGTGTATAGTGTGGGATGTGGAAGTGGGGTGTAGGGAGAGTGTGATGCATGTGTGTGTATGTATTGGGGGTGGGAGCCTGTATGTATATCTGGTGGGGGGATGCGTACAGTGAGGGGGGGATTGTGGTGTGTGTGTAGTATTATGCTATAGGAGTGTGTGTGTTGTGTGTGTGGTTGGGAGGGGGGAGTGTACACCAAAAGTAAAGCTGTTATTGCTCATCAGGGGTGTGCACGTTAGTTTGTGAAACAACTTCTCACTGGCCTGAACTTGCACATGCAGGTAGGCTGGCTCCTGGTGAGTCCTGGGAATCACTATTGTTATCAGCCCCAACACTGGGGTTACAAGCACATGCCACAGTCAGGATCTTTCTTCCCTGGGTTCTGAGCCTTGAACTTAGGTCCTCACACTTGCATGCCAGTGCTTTACCAACTGAGCTGTCTCTTCAGTTCCTGCATAAGTAAGTTCTAATCAGAGCATCCAAAGTATTCAAAAATCTGGCAACAAAATCCAAGAGGAGTATAGGATTTGAAATAATCTATACATTTTGTGTGACTGTGTTTTCTGTTTCTTTCCATGAAAGATGTGGGATGAGAATCAAAGAAATCTAAGGGGTCTGACTTAAATATTTTTATCAGTACAAGGAATATATATGAGTCAGAAGGGTACAATGTGCACAGGAGCAGACAAGTGACATGTGAAGTGAAGACAGCTGTAGGAAGCCCGGGCCACACTGGGCAGACTCACGTCAGCAGATTTATGCTACCTTACTACTCATATACAAAATCTCCAATTTTTCAGGCAACATTGTATGTAAAGTCTCCACTCTTATCCATTAAATCATTTGCCAAATGGAAGGTCACTTAAATCCCTATTGCCAACACCCATATTTCCTCTATTTGGTTCAAGCCAGTAAGCAGAGAATTGTATAGACACACACACAAACACATACACACACATGTACACACACAGGAAGAGACAGAGAGAGACAGAGAGAGAGAGAGAGAGTGATTCGTGATTCTCAGACTGGAGTGACTTTGCATTTCAAGAAAGTATAAATTCTTTTGAGGTTATTACAACCAGACATGAGATCCTTGAATCTAGTGGGCAGATGCCATGGAACATCCTACAATGCAGAAGGCAATGCTCTACAATCCCCCATAAAGATTTGGTTCAGTATTTCAGTAGTGCTGAGGTAATGGGCCCCTACAACTGGTTTATCTTTGCTACGCCCAAGTTGTGGAGTCCCCCTACAACCACCAAAGAGTCTAAATCTGTATTCAAGATCAAGCTTCTACCCTCCATCTGTCTGACTCTGCGGTACAGAGAGTCTCAAGCTTGGTCAGGGTAGTGATTTTATCATAGCAGAAATTGGGGTGAGGGGATTTCCAGTGTTGGGGACCAGACCACTGATTAGCTGGCATTTGGCTAGGGGTGTCTTGGTGAAAGAGAATAGGTACATGCTGGGTTCAGGGACAACTGGGGTCTTATCTATAATGGTTGATGTCAGAAGCTCAGGTACTTTCCCCTTACATATTGATTGGCCTATCCCTAGGCAATATTAATCTGTGGTTTTTCTTGGAATCTGGTGTTGCCTTAGAATAAACTGAAACTTTGACCTACTTTCTGGCTGTTCTCTATTGAGCCTGTCATGGCAGCAGTGTGGCCAACCTGCCATGGATCCCACAATCTTCTTCAGTCTTGTTTCTCCCTAATCCTTCTCCACACTGCAGTCAGAATCTTCTAAACTAAAATTAAGGTCCAGATACAGTGGTTTACATCTGTAATCTCAGCGTCCAGGAGGCTGGACCAGGAAGACGATCAGCCTGGAATACAATATGCAAGGACCCCTTATTAAAGCAAAAAAAAATTTTTTAAAAAGATACATTTTTCAAGTCTAAGGGGCATGGTTTATTTTTCTATCCAACTTCCATATGCATGCTCCTTTGCAAAAAGAATCATTTGCTTTGGAGAAGGATGGGTCTTTGTCACAAACAGTCAGTTTTCACTAGGCTTATTCAATCAGATTACAGTAGTTCTTCCATACACCAGACACACACACACACATACACACACACACACACACACACACACACACACACACACACACACACACACACACTTCACAGTGCCTTCTCTAAGCCTCATTCAGGGACACCCCATCATATGCCTGTCCTCAGCAGCTTTCTTTAACCTTGGAGGAAGATTCCATAACCCCTTCTTCTATCCTTGACATTAAAGCCAGAACCACGTGGCTGAAGCTGCCAAGTTCTTCCACTTACTGACACTGGAACATGACCCCTCATTCAATTACATCTTCACCATCTTTCTACTTTTGATGGTTTCTTTCACTGCCTAAGCTTGGCTGTTCTGGAACTTTCTCTATAGACCAGACTGGTCTCAAACTCAGATATCCACCAGCCTCTGCCTTCTGAGTGCAAGGATTAAGCTTTTCTTTTTAGTTCCTTTTTACAAGTTGGAAACATAGCTGGATGGGGTCTTACCCAAAGGTCACCACTCCCTTTTTCCATTTCTTAATCTTTATCTCCTTGAACACAGAACTTAGCTCTATTACACTTCCTGGCATTCTTTTGTTCTACATCTCATGTTTTTGCTTGCTTACATTTCTCCTTTTCATTATAGATCTTCATTAGCATTAATACTAATAACCACATGACAAAGTCTATACTAGGCTGTCTTGAGATTTCCTCTGCCAGTGTAATTAACTTAAAACTCTTCAATTTGGCCTGAGGCAGATGTTTTGGACAAGGGCAAAAAGTAGCCACATTCTTCGGCAAAATGTCAGTATCTAGGAAACATACAATCTTATCCTTTGAAGCCTCTTGAGCCTGAGCCCCACAGTTCATTAAGTCACACTCAGCACCATTGTCTCCTAAACTCCTCTTTAGAATGGCCCACTAAGCAATACTTAAAGCATGTATTGCTTTTCTAATCCATAGTCCCAAGGTCCATATTTTTTCAAATAAAAACATGATAAGGCCTATCACAACAATATCCCAGTCACTGGTATCAACATCTGTCTAAGTTAGGGTTTCTATTGCTGTGAAGAGACACCATGACCATGGCAACTCTTATAAGGGAAAATATTTTATTGAGCCTGGCTTACAGTTCAGAGGTTTAAGCTGTTATCATCATGGTGGAAAGCATGGTCATGTATAGGCAGACACGGTGCTGGGGAAGGAGCTGAGAGTTCTACATCTTGATTCATAAGCAGTAACAAAAGAGATTAGGCATCAAGCATAGCTTTAGCATACAAAATCTTAAAACCCACCTCTACAGTGACACACCTACTCCAACAAGGCCACATCTCCGAATAGTGCCACTCCCTCCTTACAAGCCAAGCATTCAAACACCTGAGCTTATAGTGGTCACATCTATCCAAACCAGCATATAGACCATGTGCATACAGGTGTCTGTAGAAGCCACACAAGGAATTCAGATTCCCTGGAACTAGAATTCTAAATGATAGTGAACTGCCAGAAAGGGTCCTGGGAACCAAAGCTGGGTCTTTTGTAAGAGCAGGGAGTGCTCTGAAGAGTTGTACCATCTCTCCAGCCGCACACTCACTTCGAACTTGGTTCAGTGGTGAGGGTTTTCTCTGTCTCTCCTCTCTCCTCTACCTTGTTCTCATCTTTACATGCCCTATTTCCTCTGCCTGAAATTCTCTGTCAAGACAATTTCTACATTTTTAACTCAAATGATGCCTTCCAAACTGTAGACACTCCAAGTGGAGGACCGCCATGCTTACTTAGCACGTGTTTGGCTTTCAGAAGGCCTTGGTTTGATCCTCAACCACAGTGGGGGAAGTGTATTAAATATCAAGCTCATTTTAATAGCTTTACTAATTTGTGCTACCAAAGATAATACACTACGATCTCCACCTATTTTTTCCTGTTCTTCTGGAGCCAATCACTTCCACATATTCTAATAAATATTTTGGTAATTACTTCTCTGTCTCTAGACAACAGATTTGTGCTGCAACTTGCTGATTTTGCTAGTACTTACTCATAGATATTTATACTTACCTGATGCTGGTAAGAATAGTTGCTATTCCTTCTTGATTCTGTCCAATGTTCACAAACAGAAATTTGCATCCTGAAAGTTAACTTTGTTTTCTTTGTGTTTCTTATATACGTTTTTGTTTTCTCTGAAGTTCCACTGTCTTGGTTAGTTTAATATCCAGTTTCTTTAAAAAGTCTCCCAATTTCTTCGTGATGTATTCAGACATTGAGTCCTTTCAATTTCTTAGATCTGAAGAAGCTTCTATGTGAGCTTTTCTGCTCCAATCTGAACAAGAAAGATCCCTGCTGGATCTGTCCCAAAAGTTGGCCTTTAGAGTGGCCTTAGAGGCTCCTTCACTTTATCCCTCCCTCTCCCCTTCTAATTTTTTTGTTTACACTGATGATTTTTACTTTTGCTGATTACGAATTTTTTAATGTTTACTTCTTTTTTTGTTTGCTTGTATATATTTTTATTTTATAAAAAGTCTGTTTTCCATGTATCCCCTGTCCCCCTACCCTCATCCAAATCCCTTCCTGTCAGCCTTTAGCCTCCCCTCCTTCCCAACCCTTATAACCCCCCCAAAAAAAGTGATTACAAAAATATTAAAGATTTCAGGTTACAGCTAACAAAAAACTCATGTGTACTTTGTCTTCCCGATCTCCCCATCTTCCCTACAGGTTTTTATCTCTTTTTCTCTAGTGCATTGAACTGCATGATAATAGGCATTTCTGTTTTCATTCATTCCATGTACTAGACACACAATGGACGCTTTCATTTAGAACTTGACTCCTTCACCTGTAAGAGATCCCCAAGACCAAGTTCTCAGTGCAAAGGAGATTTATTTGCCCCAGAGGGACAGAGGGCAGGAAATAAGAGACTAAGACAGGAGACAGAGGAGGGAGAAGAGAGAGGGAATAAGGAAAAGGGGCAAGGTTATTTGTCCAGAGGGACAAGGTACTGCCTCTGGGTAGAGAGGAGACAGACATGACCCAGAGGAAAATGGCAGTTTATAAAGGTACCCATGTTAGGATGAGATGTTTAATTTTAATTGGGTATTTTAATGAGATGATTCTAAGGAGGCTTTTGATTGCTGGACTTCAACACTTTGATAGCTGGGCCTTAATAGTCAGCCTCAAAAGAATGAAATGGCCAAATAAGAAAATAGACCTTGATGGCTAGCATCAAGAATGTAATCTAATTGTTTTTCAGCATAGCTAAGTAATGGGGGAAGAAGAGCAAGGCCTGCCAGAGTCATGTTTACCGCACTCTGGACACCTGGAGTCCCTTCAGTCAATTATTTCTCTGCATACCAATTGCAGGAGTAAGTTCAGCAGAAAGAACAGAAATGCTGTCTAGAAACTGTGACTGAAAGACTCGAAAATCCCTTTTCCAAAAAAAACTTTGATATGAGTTCCATATGTTTCTACTTGAAATGTTTCAGTTTTTATTCTAGATTAGGAGTAAATAACATCCAAATGAGGGAGCTATATGTCACTTCTCATAACTCTGGAAACATAACAAGCCTCCTCTCACTTCCAAGGAGGAATTTAAACTAGACTAACATGAAAGTTGCTGGTTAGGCCTCTTTTTATTGTTTAAGCAAAATTAATTCTGAAAAGTGAATAACTTGCACCCCTATTTTAAAATTCTATAATGTGAATAATAGAAAATAATTCAGACTTCTCAAATACTCCCACAATAATTTTGCAATTTCTAGTTGCAAGTATTCACAGCCTATAATATTATCTTTACTTTCTGAATATCTTTACTGAATCACTCCCTCAGTAATACTGAATTGAGTCATTCAACAAAAGATTGTAAAAGAAGATTTAGAATAATTTAACATTTGCCTGAAGCAAATATCACCTCCTATATCTTCTCTTCCTAACCTCCTCTTATGGACTTCAGGAATTTGCCATATTTAGCCCCACCTGTCTCTAAAAAGAATTTGAAATAGATTTGGGTGTTTTAAAAGGTACCAGATATAAACAGAAACAAAGATTTTTTAAAAATTTAGTAAATTATATGGATAGAGTGGTGGATGCCTGTACATGTTTTAGAATATTATTTGGAGGTGTGTTGCTTTTGTTTATGTTACATCTGTTTAACTGTGAAACTGTGTTACTGTGCCTGTCTAAAACACCTGATGATCTAATAAAGATCTGAACAGCCAATACCAAGGCAGGAGAGAGAAATAGGAAGGGCTGGCAGAAGAGAGGATAAACAGAAGAGACATGGAGGAGGGAGAAAAGAAGCAAGAGAAGGAGGAGAGCAGGATGCTAAGGGCCAGACACACAGACACGCAGCTAGACACAAACCCACCCAGCCACACAGTCACACAGCCACACAGCCAGCCACACGGCCACACAGCCACACAGCCAGCCACACAGCCACACAGTCACCCAGCCACACAGGCACAGTCACACAGCCACAGTCACCCAGTTACTCAGCAGCACAGTCACCCAGACATCCAGTTACCCAGCCACACAGCCACCTAGTCACCCAGCCACACAGCCACACAGCCACCCAATCACCCAGCCATACAGCCACACAGCCACACAGTCAAACAGCCACACAGTCACTCAGCCACACATCCAGACACACAGTCACCCAGCCACACAGACACACAGACACACAGTCACCCAGCCACACAGCCAGACACACAGACACATAGTGACATAGACAGTCACACAGCCAGCCAAAAAGCTATACAACCACACAGCCACCCAGTCACACAGTTACCCAGTCACACAGCCACAAGTCATGCAACCACCTAGCCACACAGCCACCCAGACACCCAGCCACACATCCACCCAGATACCCAGCCAGTCATACAACCACAGTCATCCAGTTACCCAGCCACCCAGCCACCCAATCACCCAGCCACACAGCCACACAGTCAGCCTCACAGCCACACAGCAACATAGCCACACAGCCACACAAACACACAGCCACACAACCACACAGCCACCCAGTCACCCAGTCACACAGCCACATAGTCACCCAGCCATACAGCCACACAGTCACATGGTCACCCAACCACACAGTCACACAGTCACCCCGTCACAAGGTCACACAGCTACACAGCCACACAGCCAGCCATACACCCACACAACTACACAGCTACATAGACATACAACCACATAGCCGCACAGCCATACAGCCAGCCATACAGCCACCCAGTTACACAGCTACACAGTTACACAGCTACACAGCCACGCAGCCACACAGCCACATAGCCACACAGCCACATAGCCACAGTCACATAGCCACACAGCCACACAGCCACACAGCCACATAGCCACAGTCACATAGCCACACAGCCATCCAGTCACCCAGTCACACAGCCACATAGTCACCCAGCCATACAGCCACACAGTCACATGGTCACCCAACCACACAGTCACACAGTCACCCAACGACACAGCCACACAGCCACACAGCCACACAGCCACACGGCCACCCAACTATATAGCCATACAGCCACATAGCCACACAGCCACACAGCCACACAGCCACACAACCATACAGCCATACAGTCACACAGCCATATAGCCAGCCACAGAGCAAGAGTGAAAGTAAGATTTACAGAAAAGAAAGGTAAAATCCCAGAGGGAAAAGGATAACAGGATAATTTAAGAAAAGTTGACCAGAAACAAGCCAAGCTAGGGCCAGGTATTTATAATTAAGAATCAGCCACCTTGCATAATTTATTTGGGAGCCTGGTAGCAGGCCCCTAAAAGACCAAAGAGCAAATGAGAAAGATCAAAACCAACTAACAACATATACACAGAGATTAGATAATGCCTTAAAACTGTTTCTGATATCTAGTCAAAAGAGAAAATATAATGTTTATATTTAATCTCCCTTCATGTCAAAGAAAATTATCATACACATAGAATGTTAAGCAGAGAAGCCTCCTTTTAAAGCAGTCAGCAGTTAATTTAGACTCCCAGCTGGGCTAGGCACTACAATAAGTAGTGGAGGGAGGGAACTAGGAAGAAGCCTTGTGCCAGGAGAAACCAGAGGTGCCCGAACTGGATATTTTCTCTACTCAGACTGGTAACTATAGAAAGCCTTCATCCAGTAACTGATGGAAACAAATGTACAGCCAAGCACTGGGCCAAGCTCCAGGAATCTTGTTGAAGAGAGAGGGGAGAGATTATATGAACCAAGGTATCAAGATCATGATGAAGAAACTCACAGACAGAGCTGACCTGAGATCCAGGGAGCCTACGTGTGATTGACATGCCTTCTGCATGTGTGTGATAACTGTGTAGCTTGGTCTGTTCACGGGGCTCCTAGCAGGGGGATCAGGAGCTGTCTGTCCCTGGTACTTGAGCTGGCTTGGGGGAACCTATTTCCCATGCTGGGTTGCCTTGCCCAGCCTTGACAGAGGCGAAGAACCTTGGTCCTGCCTCAACTTGAAGTATCATGCTATGTTGACGCCCATGAGAGGGCTGCCCCTTTCTGAAGGGAGGAGTGGTAGATTGAAAAGGGAGTAGATCAGAGGTAAGAGAAGGGAACAGGGTAGGGGGAGAGGAGGAAGGAGAAACTATGGTGGATATGTATAATAAATGAAAAAATTAATAGAAAAACTTTTTAAAACGTCAGGCTTCTAAGTTCATTAAAATTGGAAAATCCATACTGGATTCATGTCTCTTCCAAAGATGTTCTTGGCTCCTGCATGTCACCTGTCCACTGCTAGAGAATGAAGACTGTGTTCTGGTGACTAGAAGGCAGTGAGGCAAAACGTGGGATAGTGATAGAAAGCAAGCTGTCACAGTGCCAAGAAAATGAGTTGGCACTGGATTCTGTTTCTATGGCCTCTGAAAAATATGTGTACTTAATTTGAGGGTGCTACTACCATAGCTAGGTACAGATAAAAGCCAAATATGCAAACCTGAATTCTCTAGGGACTGTTCCTGTAACCGTGGCAAAGAAGAGGAGGAGAACATGGGAGTGAAAATCTCCAAAGAAAACAGTATGAGGTTTCTGGTCTGGAATTTCCGGTCTTGCCTCATTGTGCAGACTTTCCAGCCTAGTCTCATGGCCTGGGCCCACAGACCCACAGACTGACAGAGACACACAGACGCTTATATTAATTGTATGCTGATTGACCTGGGGCCCAGGCATATACTTGCTAGCTCTTGCTCTTAAACCCATGACTCTTGTTTAGCCATGCGGGCTTGGTACCTTTTCTCAGAGCAGCACATTTCAATTTCTTTCCTCTGCATCTGCTGGTATCTCATTGTAATGTCTCCGTGGCTTCTCTGTGGCATTTCTGCTCTGTTCTTCATGTTCCCAGAGTTTTCCAAGTATGGTAGCTCTACCCACACTTCCTGTCTGCCTTCAGCCAATCAGCATTTTTGTTAAACTATTAGGTGGGACAATTATTTACAATGTAACATAATCCCCCTATACAGTACTAAGAGGCAAAGAAAGACAGTGAAAGTATAGTACAAATAGATGGTTGCAGAATGCTGGTTCCTACAATGAAAACCCACCAAATCCTCAAACTCCTTCAGTGACAAGAACCAAGGAAGACAGTTGAGAGAAGCCACAGAGATTAAGTTGAGGCTTCTGGATTCAGGTAACCTGAGAGCTAGATCTAAGTATGTCTAAATATACATGGGTGGCCCAGCTTCCATGCCACCCCAAAAGAGGCCTATCCTTTCTCAATTTCAAGGAGGCTCAGAAGTTTAGCAGCAGGTGTGATAAAGGAAGGAGTTATAGTATTCTGCTGAACTCAGTCTTAAACAACCGGGAAACCTTTACTTAAATGATACTATGAAACTTCAGTTTTGTAATTCTCCTCTACCCACCAACACAGGCCTTGGATGAAGATGCCCTTTAAATAAATAAATACATAACAGAAACAGCAATGAATGCCTTGGTATCATACAAACTTATTCTGAAAAGATTACAATGACTTTGTGGAAAAAATGTAAAGGGGGACAGACAAATGAACCTGGTGTATAGTAATTACTGATAATCATGCTCTCTCTCTTCTTTATTTTTGTTTTTCAATTATTTTTAAAAAGACATTCCCCCAAAGGCTAGATGTTTAGGATCAGGATATGACTAACTGACAGTCAAAATGATGTTAATAACAACAAGACAAGCAATGGTGATCATAAGAAATAGCCTCCATGATAGCAACAATACCAGAGGTGCCATCAGAGCAAACGTTGCTATGGAAACTGAATAGAGGGGGATGAAAAGCATAGGAAATCTTTTACAATGGAATGTGGTGTTCCTGGAGAGAACAGTCATGCTGTATTGCATCCTAAATATGGCCCAGATAAGTACTAATCGTGTGTAATATACACAGCAAAGTGAGGATGAACGGCTTACAAAGTAGGAGGCAGTGCTGGGGTGAGAGCAGGGGATTGCCTCTAGGTTGTGTCTCTGAGAAACAGCTGCCCCATCATCCTTTTAGGAAAGGCTCTGAGCAGCTGCCCTGTATAGAATATATACAGCAAAACGAAAGCATTCCAGGCATGGCCATTCTTTTCTATCTTCACGCCAGTGTAGAGCAACTCAATTTTAATAGTAGTACACACTGCTTTTTAAGAAACAATATAGCAGACTTCTAAGCCCCTCATTTCTAATGTGAAGGCTTATAAAAGCCTCTCTGGTGATTCTCCAAATAAAAAGAAAAGTCTTGTGGGGAAAGAAGTCAGCAAGTCCATCTAGATGGCTTTTAAAGCTCAGTAATGCCATTCATGAATATGCCTTTGTTTAAAGCTTTTGTTACTATATGCAGTTACATGTACAATCATCACTGTTAGTTCACACATTCAACAGACACTTATGAAGAAAATCACTCTCGCTGCATAGTTCACCTGTTTGAAAGAAGCATGGGGGGCAGGGAAGCTGTGGTACAAGGCAGGCTCTGGAGAACTTGCATCTCAGAGGTGGCCAGCCTCTGCTAGACAGGGTGTCCACCTCAAGGTCACCAGACAATGACCTCACCAGATGGTAGTAGCTTGCCCCAGTATAGCTTACTACAAGAATCTGGAATTTGGTACCTGAGTAACAAGGGATCTGGCAGCTGAACTGATGCCATTTGTATAGACCCATCTCCATTCTCCTTCCTACTCAGAAGACCCAGTTACTGACTTTGTGTGTTTCTGTGTGTGTGTGTGTGTGTGTGTGTGTGTGTGTGTGTGTGTGTGTGTGTGTGTGTGTTATATAGCAAAAGTGCAGTGTCTGCTTTGCAGTGTGCATGCTGATATATTAATAACATAATAATTTAACCTACATTGTGCATTTTTAGTCACTCTCCTTAACCACAAGTAGGGATGCTGGAAAATATTATTTGTTTCTCTCATCCAAAGTAAATAGTGGTGAGTAATACTTCATGTGGCCTCCAGAGAGCAGCATCAATGGTTACGGAGACAGAGAATGGTATTTAAAACCCACCTTTACTACTTACCAGCTTTGGGAAATTCATCTTCCTAAACTTATGTTTCCCCTTTGCAGAACAAAGATGAGAAAATTAGTCATATTTGGGGATGGAAATATGGGGAAGTCACAGAAAGCTTACATAGCTCCTTTCCTATCAGTGAGTTACTCAGAGCTTTCATTACTGGCGACCAGTAGAAATCTGGTAAGTTGTTCTGCTGAAGAAGAGTATAGAAGATGCCGAAAAGTGATTTTTTTTAAGAAAATAGTCATTTCCAGCAAGCCAAAATGCTCGTCTAGGAGGGCAGCAGATGGAAAGGCAGTTTGCACTTGAGTTCAGCCAGTGTAGGCCAGAGGGTGTGGTATTCTTCACAGAATATGCTCTAGAAACATCCAAAAAGAGAACTTTACTTTAACAATTGCCTCCAAGTGGTTTAAACCTCTCTAAGAACAAAGGGCTGCACAACTCAGGGTTCCTTAGAGGAACAGAACCAATGGAATGAATATATATTACAAAATATATATTTGGGGGTCTTAGGAGATTTCAGAATATATATTAGTAAACACAACAGCGACTATACCTAGTGCTTCTCAGTCCATGTGGCTGAGGACCTCAACACTCCCAATCTGGTCTCCAAAGCCTAGAGGACTGAGTTCTGATGGCATGGTGGAGGAGCTTGGTACCAGCTACAGCAGGAGATCCACAATCAACAAAGGCATACAACATGGAAAGCTGCTTTTTCCTCAGACCCCCTTATATCTGGGCTCTTCTCCCCTCAATCAATTCTTTCTGGAAATACTCTTAAAGACCCAAGGAAGTGTCTCTTGAATGATTTCAAACCCAGCCATAAGCAACTCTCCCAGCTACTTTCACTTATTGCTTCCCCGGGCACCTGACAAGGAGCAGCCACTGCTTTCATGCAAAGGCCTTCTTCCCAGGGCTCTGTGCAGAGGTCTTCTCACATCACAAACCTAGCTCTAAGCTGCTTCTAATGTTTCCCTAGGTGGCCATTTCCACTAAGCGACTTCCTGTTGCTAATTTAAAATTCTTCAAATGGCCTAAAACAAAGACCTTGGGCCTCCTCATCTCTAAAGATTCACTTCTCATAACACCACCAATTGCAAGAAGAATTTAGAAAGTGGTATGAAGAACATGTTGCATTACTAAGTCTTAGATCATATAGTCCCCTTTGAATTCACTGAAAGCAATCATCCAAAGGACATGATATCCCCAACAAACAGACCAACATGAAGCAGGAACCAGTGATTTGAATCCTAAGAGGTTTTCCATTTAAGACAGCTTTGTAGGGAGGCTGTAAAACCCAGAAAGGAGGGAAGAGAGCAGAGTTGCAGAGAAAGTTCAGGATAACTTGGGAATCAAATGCAATCTCCTTGTTTTAGGAGTTAGATGAGCACACAGAGAAATCTCAGCCCTGTTCTTTATTAAGATTTCTATTCTGTCCATTATGAAGGTAGATCTCAAGCAGTTAGCAAGCACAGAGCATTCAACCCTCCACCCCCACTCCAGAAGGTTCAGAGGGCTCCCAGTCAAGGTTGGGCCTATCATTCGTCAAGACAAGCAGTAGCCCCTAGCTGCAAAATATTAGAAGCAATGAAAACACAGAGCGACTGCAGGTCCTGTAAATGACTGGAGGCTGGCAAGGCCCAACACTTACCAGTCTACCTGGAGCAATGAGAGGCTTCATTTCCACCTTCCCATTCACTCAGAGACATACAGTATTGATTTCCAACATTAAATTGCACAGAGAGCTCTTTGAATATTGTGATTGAATATAGATATTTCTGCTTGATATATATATTATGAAAACAAAAGGTGAAAAACTTGAGTTAGACAATTTGATATACATATTTGAATATGTACATTGATTTTTTTATAACACCTTTACTATCTGAATCCCTATGACAAAATTTTAAAGAACTTTAAAATGGGTTGGTTTAAAGACAAGATGCATTGTAAAATGCTGTGTTTCTCTGTAGTATTGTGAACTGCCCCAAATAGGCTATCTATTTGCACACACACATCTAGCAACAGTCTCTACACTTAGCAAAAGGCAGACATTATGTTATTAAATCCTGTTTCTAAATCCAGTGATACTGCATGTACTCTTATTATGTAACATAACTAAATAATATTTTTAAACAATTTATATCAGGTCTGGAGGAATGAAATGGCTTAGAGATTTAGAAACTCCATTGCTCTGACCTGAGTCTGGCCCCATAGCTATATCAGGTGGCTCCCAGCTGCCTATAACTCCAGATCCAGGTAATCCAATGCCCCTTCTGGCTTCCACAGCACCACACTTGTACACAAACTCACAGAGACATAAATAAAAATAATTTGTAAAAACAAATAGATATATATGGAATAAAATTTATCCATCTATAAAAATCTTATCAAAAAGAAGTATGTGGACAAGTCACCTAAAAATTCCATCCAAGCAAAGGAACAAGTGGAGGGATTGGGGAGTCAGGAAAGCCAGGACACCAATCTAGCACTGAGTTCTCCTTCCACTTTGGACACTGAAACTGGGCACCATTTGGGTGCTGTGTGGACGTCACATGTGAGGGGAGCCAATGAAAAACACTAACCACAGGGTCACTTCAGAAGGCTAAGGGACTGGAGCATACTTGTGTATTTTAAGTTTAAATGAGATATGTAAGGTAAGAGCAATATAAAGCATTTATTGTGATTTGTATTTTAGCACATTTCACTGGAAAAATAGCTAAACTGACAGAAAAAAAGCAAATTAAAACTGCTTTGCCATTTCATATCTCTTCAGTCAAAAGAGCTATCATCAAGAAAACAAGTGACAACGAATGCTGGCCAAGATGCAGAGGAAAGACGGAAAGACAGGTCGCCACATACTGCTGAGAGGAACATAAACTGGGGAAGCCATTATGGGAACCAGTACGGAGGTCCCTTATTGCACAAGTTCTATTTGATATAATAACAACCTGGAACCAGATATTGAAGGAAAGCTCAAATATCAGAGACAGAGGAACAAGTCACAGATGCTTCTCACAAATCTTCAGACTAAATGAATCTGACCCCTGAGCTGAAAGGAAGCACATGCCTCCCTCCTCTTTCCCCACTCAGCTATCGCACTTCCTGGTTCTACTTTCCTGGTGCTAGGTTTAAAGGTATGTGCCACCACTACCTGGCTCTGTTTGGCCTTAAACTCACAGAGATCCAGAGGATTCCTGACTCCTGAGTGATGGCATTAAAGGTGTGGGTCACTACTCCCTGATCTTTGTGGCTTGGCTCTGTCCTCTGATGTTTTTGGCTATTTTTATTAAATTTACAATATATTACCATGGTCTCTCAAAAAAGCTAAAAATGACTAGTAACTATGGTATGGCCAAGCTCTACCACTTTGGGGTATTTACTCAAGATATTTAAGTCTGCATTTGAGAAGGATATGTGCATGCTTATGTTGCACCTTCCACAACAGCCAAGTTTTAGAACTCACATAGATGTCTGTCAACAAATGAAAAGATTTTAAAATTTGTGGTACACATGCACACTGGAATTTTATTCATCCAGCAAAAAATGAAAGTATAAGACTTCTAGAAGAAAAAAAAAGGACTGAACTGAAGATCATTATGTCATGCAAAATAAGCCATAAAGATAAGTATTACATGTTTTCTCTGCAATGTAGAATTCAGATTGTGTGTGTGTGAAGGGAAGGTGCTGAAATTGATGTGGCATAGGAGTAGAAAGGGGAGAAAAGGCTCAGAAGGAGGAAGAACAGACAATAGCAGAATATGATGTCATAAACCAGACACACATATTTAAAAAATAGTTAAAATTACACATAACACAAACATATATGTGTGTGTATATATGTTCACAGGGCTAGAAAGATGTCTCAGGCAATAAAAGGTCCTGAGTTCCAACCCACAGCACCCACTTTAAAAAGCTAGGTACAGCTACATGCACCTGTGACCTGGGCACTTTGGGCTGAAATGGAAAGAGCACTGAAGCTTATCTCCAGGTTCAGAGGGAGACCCCATCTCAAAAAAATAAACCAGAGAGTGGTAGAATGGAACACCAAATATTATATTCTCCACTGGCTTCTGCCAATAAACTCATAAACACATATGCACATGTAATAGGCACACAAAGAATGTGTTTTTACATAAAATGGTGCTTTTTAATTTTTCTGTACACAAGGCAAATTCTACAATGTCCTGAAGTAGGATTCAGAATAACCAAAATACAATATAACTCACAGAGACTCACAGAGAACATTATAAACCTTGATACACTTTCTACATTACCAAATATCATAATAGAATTCACTGATTTTATCTACATACAATATGTCATTTATTCAATCAATCACAATCCTGGAGGCTTACCTACTATATCCCAGAAACTCTGACCTGTGAGAATTTTTTGTAAAGCAGGTGTTCTTCAAATATCTGTGGCTGCTTTAGCGGTTCCTAGCCATTGGCTTCCCTTTGGCAGTTCTTGGCTGCTCTTGAGAAAGAAAAAGACTGGATAAGTTTCACAAAGATAACAGAATTCTCAACCATTGCCACCTTTTGTATGGGAATTGGAGGATATTCTCCTGTAACCAACACTAAAGGCGGCAGCACTCAGCTAGGTGGCCTCACAAAGGACAGAATGTTGGGTAGGCAGCACCACCTAATGGTTGCTGGACAAAGCCTGTATCACCACCTTGAGAATAATGGTTGCTACTTTTTCATATAGACGAGTGTTAGTTATAGGCAGAATGGACATCTGTGTTGTTATTCCTAACCAAAGTCTGAAGAGGCATATTGCCTGGACCACCTCCTCACATGCTTGTGTAAACAGGACTGGACCACATGAGGATTGCTGGAGCTAATAGCAGCCATTTAGTATATTCAGGGCTGATGGACTTCGTACTCTACCACTGATAAGAGTCTATCCTGTGATCTGCTAAAGTCACCTCTTACAATTCTTGCTGAAGCCAAAGAAGATAGAAACTAAATGCCTTAGCATGGACACTGCTGCAATGAACAGTGTCTTAACATTTGTCCAAAAATAAACATCAAGGTTAATCCAGCCTAGACTCTCTTTCCAAAAAGTAAAAACTGATGGAGACAAGGGTGGGTGTCTCCTCTTCTTCGTTGTTAAACGTGGACCCTGAGGAATTCTAGCTTTAGCTTTTCCACCCTAATCATGAGTTACCATTAATCAGAGGCAGTCTGAACCCTTGTGTACCCAAAGGAACAAAGCAGGTTATTTTATTGGGTTAATTCATTAAAACATTCAATTGCATTACATCCATATAACTTTCTGAAAAACAGATCCTTCCAACACCACCACTATCCTCTCCTACTGCTTTGGAATCTGGTTGGTCTTTGAGGTTCAACTCCTTGGTTTTTCTTAGCATTCTGGCGTTCTGAGACCCAAGTACCTACTTCTATACCCTCCCTTTTAATTTTCATGCTTTTGTTATTCCAGCTAGACATCTTGGATTGTATTTGCTTTGTGGCTTATTTATATAGTGTCTCAATACATAGCCTAACCTAGTAACACATTTGTGATCCTCTTGCCAAAGTTTCCTTTTAGTCCTGGGAACGCAGGTGTGTGCCACCACATCTGGATGCCATTCTTGTTTGATCCATATTTTGAACACTGAGCAGTACTGAGGAAAAAAAAAAAGCCACATACCCTTGGGTCTGTCCAAAGATATGATCTACAATATGTCCTCAATGTTTAAGCCCACAATGCCCAGGGCCACTGAAGAAATCCTTCATTATCTCTACTGTCTTTTAATATATTTCTATTTTTAGCTCTTCTACCTTTTCCCCATCCTTCTCAAGCTCTGAGCAAACCACAGCCAGACCATCACAGCACTTACAGCACTGAGTTCATAGATGACTTTCATTTCAGCTCCCGGAATGGCCCATTTTCACAAACACCATTCTCCTTTTCACTAGAATTCTGCCAGACATTTCTTTCATGGCTATCTTTTTTGCCTCAGACATTTAACCTACAGATTCTCTGTACATTTTCCATTTCTCCCTTTTTCTGGAGCCTTCCTTCTTTATTCAAAAACTTCTCTTAGCTTTGGCACAACAGCACAAATCTAAAATCTGAGCCCTTTGGAGGATGAAGCAACAGAATAGTAATTTCAAAGTGAACATAGTCATCATAGCAAGACTGTTTCAAAATAATAGCAATAATAGCAACAGGACAAGAATTCTTCCTTCAGACCCCTTGTCAGCAAGGCTGACAGCCTGCCCTTCTCTTTACTAAACTAGAGCTAGTAGCTTTAACTTTGCCACTGTGTTTTTTCTGCTTTTTAATTCCCTAGTTACTACCTGATTTCCCTGCCATTATCAATGGCATTGTGCCTCCTAAAGCAGGAGTATGCTATTTACCCAATCCAAAGACCTCTTGGGCTTCCTCTTTGCCTTCTCTCTGCAGTGCCAGCCTCATTGTCAGCAAGAATTCTGAAATCCCTTCTTCCTTTGGTGAGCACTTAAACCCACCTTAGCCTTCTGCCTCAGCACAGTCATTCCGTTTTCTCTCCCTATGTTTTGATGGGGCCTCTATATTAACCCCAAGTCTAATATATGTCATTAAAGAATGACTTAGATAATGCTGACTGTCAGGTTGACATACCCCAGGAGACCTGAGAAGGGAGTCTCTGAGGGTCACATTGGCCTGTGGCTCTGTCAGAAGAGGATTATCTGGATTGTGAATTGATGTAGGAGGGCCCACTGTGCACAGTGCCATTCCCTGGGCTGTACACAAAAGCTAGCCTTTGAGTTGGCAGCACTTGTCCATGGTTGAGAACCTAGAACTGTAAGCCAGATAAATCCTCTCCTCCCTGTAACTTGGTCTTAGTCAGAATGTTTGATCTCAGTGACAAGAAAGAAAACAAGTCAAAGCTTGCTTCTACTCAGCTAACATTCCACAGGGACAGAGACCAACATTAAGTGGGCAAATTATTTAGAATATAAAAAATTGAAGAAACTGTAACTATCATCTATTCCACATATAAAATAGTAGAAGTCCAAGGAATAAGTGTTTCTCACAAGTTGCTGTGAGAAAATGTTCTTGTACACTGTAAAGATTTGTCACTTGATGTGGGAATGCGTTTATGTATGCTGTGAATAGCAATCTTTAAATAAAGGAGCTGTTTTGGCCCTTGACAGGCACCAAAGAAAAAGTAGGAGGAGAAATCAGAGCATAGGTAGGAGGAGTAGGGCGGAGTCAGACAGAACGGGTCAGAAGCCCAAAGGAGCAACATGTAAGGAGCACAGGTGAGCCACGGGCTATGTGGCAGACAGATTAGTGACAATGGGTTGATTTAAGACGTAAGAGCTAGCTAGCAATATGCCTGAGCTATAGGCCAAACAGCATGGAGTTAATACAAATGTCTGAGTCATTTTGGGGCCTGAGCGGCGGTGGGCGGCTAAGGGGTCTGGGGCTGACTGCAGGTCTGTGAGTCTGGACCTCTGGCCATCCCGGACCAAGAAACCTCATTACAATAGTCACTCTTATTGGTTTAATAAAATGAAGATTTGCCAATAGCCAGGCAGGAAGTATAAACGAGGAGAATTCTGGGAAGAGGAAAGGCAGAAAAGCAGTTGCCAGCCAGACATAGAGGAAGCAAGAGGAGAATGCTGGACTGAGAAATGGTCACAAACAACCTGGCTAAACACAGATAAGAATTATGGGTTAATTTAAGAGCTAGTTAGTAATAAGCTCGAGCTACTGGCTGAGCATTTATAAGTAATATAAGCCCCTGAGTCAATTATTTAGGAAGTGTCTGAGTTTTCTGGCAGGAAAGAAACTTCCAACTACAACAAGTACTTATAATGTACATTGGAATTCTTCCAATCCAGTGTTCTGATTGAAGCCCACTCTCCCCCACAATGCTGTACAGCAATATCAACACCCAAGCAAAGACCTCTCAAAAATGAATTCTCAGATGGAAAATGATTTTATGAGGCTTGCTTCACGTAAGTTTTTACTTCCCTTGGTGCCTGCTCTATTAGGACCCTGACCACAGTTATTAGCCCTAGCACAAAGAGGAAGAAAATTCTGCGGCTGTCTTTCTTTACTTTCTTTCAATCACGAAGGCAAATAGCTTGAAAATTTAAAGAATGTCAACATCTGTTGTGATTTGAATATGAAATGCCCTCTATAGCTCATGTATTTGAGCACTTGGGCCACAAGTGGTGGCATTGTTTGGGGAGTTTATAGAACCATTAGGAAGTGGAGCCTTGTTGGAAAAAGTACAACACAGTGGCCAGAGTGGAGGGGACATCGTGGGAGGTATATGTTTTGATGTTTTGTAGCCTGTCTCCTCTCTTTTTCCCCACCATGTGTAGATGAAATGTGGTCACTCTGCTTTTTACTGCCAGGTTAGAAAGTTCCTGATGACATGCCTTCCCACCACCATGAACTATACCCCCTCTGGAACCAAAAGCCAAGGAAAAACCTCTCTTATCCAAGCTGCTTTTTGTCAGAGTATTTTCTCATAGCAGCAGAGAAGTAACCAATACAAAATCTAAGGAAAACTTTCAACAGAAAAATATACAAAATTTTAAAAAATGAGGAATAAGTCTAGAAAATCTTACAAAGTACAGTTTTATGTTTTAGATCTAAATATACAGTGACTTAAATGAAAATGGCCCCATGGAACATATCTTCAAAAGATTTTTCCCCAATTGGTGGAACTGTTTGGGAAGGATTGGAAGGCCTTGTTTTAGGAGGTATGCTGCTGGCATGTGTTTTGTGATTTCATAAGACTGGAGCTATTCTATTTCTGGTGTTCCTTCTCTCTGCTGTGACTGGTGAATAAAAGACATAAGCTCTCAGCCATCCCTACTGCCATGCCCTGTCTCCACCACCATGGGCTCTAAACCTCTGAAAATATAAGACCAAATTAAACATGTTTTTATATATTGCCTTGATCATGATATCTATCACAGCAATAGAAATTTAACTAAGACCAAATATATAAGCAATCTACTCCATCTCCCCACAGCATCTGGAAAATGTATAAACATAAGATTTTCTAGACTGGAACCCAGCAGAAGATATGTGCCCCATCATGGTAGATGAAGATATGAGATTCCCTCTTCTTGTGTTTATACCCTTTCAACAATCTCCATTAATCTGACAGTCATACAAAAGTCAATTAGAGGTTTACAAAGTGGGAATCCATAAAAGTTAATTTAGCTCATTTTAAAAAACACTAAGATCCTACTTTATGCCAAGTCCTGTGTCTCATATAAAGTCAAAGATTAATCAATGTTGGTTGAATGTTTGCTGGCATGCACCTCAGGCCTAAAAACCTGAGTCTGATTCCAGGGTCCCACAAGGTGGCAGGAGAGAACAAATTCTAAGAGTCTATTGCTCTGACCCCTATATGTGGTCAGATACATTGATGTGCCAACACTCACATACATACATACATGTAAACATACATGGACACACAAAAATACACATATACACTATGTGAAATAATTAAGAAATATTAGTTATGTAAATAAATAACTAAATTTTTGCTTTCCCACTTGCTGAGGACACACAGGTGACTAAGGCAAAAATCCCAGCTCTCAAGGAACAAGTTTAGTTGCATGTTGCATTTATGGACACTCAATATATTTTAAAATGAAAGGGCAACCTTGCTTTCCTTCTTTGCTTCTTTCCATTGCTAGTATCATTTAACTTCTCCCTTTCTGTGGGCTTTCTAATCTACCAAGATCATAGCTCAGTTCCCTTCCCACTAGAAATGTCTACAGCCACGGTTTCATCAGCTCTCTGCTGAATGGCTGCAGCAGCTGACAAACTAGCTCTAGCCTACCCTGTGCCATGTCCTTACCCTCATGTGTTGGACACTGTGAGAGAGGAATTTAAGGGATGAAAGATCCTTGTGCACTTGTAGTGGTGGCAACAGGAGAGAGAGAGAGAGAGAATATGACTGAACTTCCGTGCTTTCTCTTTGCTCTTTCCTATTTGGTCTTGGCCTCCAGCATATGGGATGGTGCCATGATCATTCTCTCTGGAAACTTTCTCACAGACATGCCCAGAGAGGTGTGCTAATATTTCAGGCACTCTTCAATAAAATAGTGAACAGTCAAGATGACCCACCCTAGCCCACCTTCATTGATGACTCCCATATCTTCCAAGTTTCAGAATGGCTTCTGCATTCCTTATATTATTAGCACGCTGGCTCCTGTTTTTAAAAATGAATTGGGTTCCCCTTCCTCTGCTCTGTCAGTCACAGCCATTCACAATGAAGCCCCAGTCCCCACCTCCAGACTTACCTAAGGGAACCTCTTGCTCTTATGGACCTCTGTGCACCTTCATTTCAGCCTGGTCAGGGGGTAACTCTAAAACTGCACTCCCTAGCCTCAGCACCTGCTTTCTAAAATACCCCCATCTCCACTCCTCCCAGGGTATGGCTCAAGCCTCTTCTATCTGTCATAGGTGATTAGGGTCAGATCCACAGATTTCCATGCTGCTGGAGTCTTATTTCAAAATGAAATAAGGCCAGCCAGGTGACTTTGCCAGTGTAAGCATCTGCTACCAAACCTGACACTTGGCAGCCTGAATTTATACAGATGCACAAAGATTGCAAAGAAGCAAGTAAAGTTTAATCAAGAGCAAAGTGACAGTCTATATTAGAAAAAAAGAAAAAAACAAAAAACACTGTCCTTATTGACAGTCCACACATCAGTGAGAAGACTCAAGAACCCTGGCTGCCACTGAGGGCTTCCATTTGTGGGGCTTACAAGAAGTTTAGATAGTATGAGTGTAGTTAAGGTGGTTCTCCACCTTAATTGACAGGTTACTAAGGGAAGAAGCTTATTCCAGGGTTCAGAGACACGTATGTGTGCAGCTTGATGCAAGGGGGTGTGGGGGCCAGGTTGCTAACATGGTGCTAGAAAACGTAGAAGTGGGGTGTGTGTGCCAAGTACATACAGGTAAAGGTCTCAGGCTGCCAAGTACGTAATTAGGACAGGGGATGTATTTATATCCCAAGTCAAGTCAAGTTCCAGGTCACTAAACTGTCCCCTGTGTCTTCCTGCCTCATACATTTAAGCATCTTCCTTGTTGGGAGGACAAAACCTTTTCCCTCCCTTGATTCTTAGCGAAGCACTCACGCTTTCACTGTGGAATCTTTCACTGTCTTACATTAGAGTTGTCCCTGTCTTCCTTCGTACAGAGTTCCAGACCCTAAGAAATTTGAGCTCCTTCAAACTCAACCATGAAGCACTCAGCCTAGTTAGGGCTGGATGGCGGCAACTGTGTCTATAACTAAAATGAATATAAAACGGTACCAATACAGAGTAATGAAGTTTTAAAGACAGTTTTTAAAAGAAAAGAAAGAATTTGCTTTTCAAGAAGAGAAACCCTAGACGCCAACTAATAACAGTTTTCATCGGTCCTTCAGTAAAGGCATCATCTTCCAAGAAACCCCATGATTTTTCCCCACAAATGCAAACTCATCCTCACAAGGAAGACTTGGAAGAGTTTTACTAACTCAAGCTTAATTCATCATTGCTACAATAAATACAGCTCAAAGTATATGCCCTGCAGGCAATAGGTCAATAATATTACCACTCTCATGAAGGATGGCCTTGGCAAAGGACACGCTAGGCTGGATAAAAATGAGATTGGGTGGGAGGAGAGAGAGGTAGAGAGAGAGAGGGAATGGGAGGGGGAATTTTTTTTCCAAAGTTAGTGTCCAAAGCACCCAGAAAAGGGCCTCTTAATGGCTGAAAAGCACCAGGAGAAGGGGTGGGAAGGGACCGCAAGAGCAAAAGTCTTGCTCATCAAGTGATTCTGAACCAGTGAATTCCATCTTCCATAAACTGATATTTGTCTACTTGCTAGATGCTAATGAGGTCTCTCCATGTCCTCTCCCTAATCCTTGACTAAATGCTTATATGTATGTCTTAGTATGGTATCCTGTACTGACCTCAACTCTGCGATTAGTCTCATCTCTGACTGGTATAGAGGAAGTAATGTCTCTGTTCTCCAAATGCCTCTCTTTCACAGCATATCAGAATACTGGTAAAAGGATTCATTTAAAGATGAGATGTCTACAACAGTCTTCATTTGCCTGGTCTGCCTCACTTTCTAGCTAGCACACCATTAGCCAAGGATATATGATAATCACAAAATATTGGGCCATCTTTCTAGGAAGGAGACAAGATGAGAATGATCTGCAATTCTACATGCTGATGCCCAGCATTGACATCCACCTTATTCCTTAAATGTCCGTCACTCTCTGTTTTACACAGCAAACTTAGCCCCGATATGATATCCTCATGGAAGGTCCTAATGCCAATGTCAGGGTCCTTTTATCTCATTTTTTCTCTCATAACTAGCACCACTTTTGCCCCATACAAGAGTCTGAATACTTGTGTCTTTCCAAAATTCATGCAGAAATACAATCCCCTTTATGGTGATACTAAGAGGCAGGATCATGCTTTGGTTATTCTGGCATAGCTGTGGCCTGACAGACCTCACAGGAACAGTTTATGGGAAGAGATGTTTATCTTGACTCTCCATTTCATGTCAGGAAGATGCTGATTCTTACACCACAGCTGACTAGAAAGCTGAGGGTAAAGACTAGGAACAGGCAGGGATTGGAACCATTGAGACCTGCCCTGTTGTTGCCTCCACCAATCAACCCCGTGTCCCAAACGTTCAAACCCATGTGGAAACCATTGAACATTCAAACTGCAACACACCACAAAGAGGTGACGTGGTCCTAAGAGTGAGAGCCTTGTCAATGAGACTGCTTTATGGGTCTCTTGATCATGCTAGAACACAGAAAGAATCATTCTGAAGCATTGTATGCCTTCTCATGCACTAAACTTACAAGTGCCTTGGCCATTGCCCGCAGAGTTAAAGAGATGGTTTATTACTATTTATAAATTATCCAGTTTAGGCTGATGAGATGGCCCAGTGATTAAAGTCAACTTAAACCAGATCACCTGAATTCAATCCCTGAAATTCATGTGGTAGAAAGAGAAAGCTAACTCCTGCAAGCTATCATCTGACATCCACATATGTGCCGTGGCATATATGTGTCCATATCTACACACATGACATACACACAATATTAAAAGTAATTTTAATTAGCCAGTTTAAGGTAGGTTTATCAAAATAGTTAAAATTGAGAACATCCCTTCATAACTATTCTACTGTCCAATTACTAATGTCAATGTTTGTTTAAATGTTCCCTTTTTAATAGTAAAACTCTTTAATCAGAATTTGACTGATACAAATTTTGATTAACTTTTTACATAAAAATCAATTAATAAAAACTCAAAAGATAATGAAAATTAATAAATGTTAAGGATTTCCAAAAATAAATTTCTAGATGTCCTGCCATCAATTTTCTATAATTCTTCCATGTAAAATATTGTACAATAAGAATTTAAAGTAACCCTCAGGCCCTTTAAAATTCTTAATAATCAAAAATGCAATTATGCTCACTATTCTGTAATTACTAAAAAGAGAGAGTGCACTCATATATTTTACAAAGATTTTCTAAGAAGAGAAAATGGGAGCGGGGGTGGAATACCTAATTTACTTTCAATTAATCAGAAATTCAAGTTTAGCCAGAAAAGACTACTTCTTAAACATGCTAGATGCCACACCCAGAGTTTCTTGTACTTGGGTGAACTGCAAGCAAGCTCATTTCCTAATTGGTGAATGAGACCTCCGTCTGAAAACCATTTTAACAAATGACTCTACACCGAATTCGCAGACCAGTGGAGGCCACATGTAAAGATGTCAAGCTTTGGAAGGTTTAGATGTTTTAGATATGCACTCCAAATGAGAAATATTAGTTTTGAATTGTAGCCCACAGACCCAAGAGCTCTTCTTACTGGCACAGGAATTAAATGTTCTAACTAGACTGGATAGCTTCAATGGGGACCTTTATTCTACACACGATGAAAAGAAATCAACTGAGATATCAAATGAAGGATGTTAGTTAATCATAGCTAAAAGCCTGAAGGAAACTGCGGTGCAGTTAGAGTCAGCAGTTGGAAAGACATTATGAGCAGTAGAGTTCTGTCTCTCCATAGTGCTGAATGTCATCCAGAGTTGGAACATTCTAGAATACACATCCTCAAACTAGCTCCCCCAGAAGGATAAGAGGGCTCATTCAATTTGGTAGGAAGTAATTTATTTAGTTTCCAGAAACCCCAGTCCAGGTCTTACCAGGGCTTTTGATCCCAACAGGTTTAAAGACTCATCCATCACTGGACCAATCACAGAGCCAGAGTTGGATAGTTTTATACCAAAGGACAACCAGGGGTCACCTTGGAACCAACAGTAGGTTTAATTTTATCCCATCTCATATAGCTGAGAATAACTCATTTATGTGTAACAAGAAAAAAACCAAAGGATACTGAGGTCAAAACATAAGCAAGCACATGAACATCTAACCAGATCAGCAAGCAGGAAGCAGATTTTGAGAGCAGCTTCCTATCATTAGCTTTGTGATGTGTTCAAAAGAACTCTGTGTGTGTTGTATATGTGTACACGTGTGCAGGTGAGCATGCATGTAGAGGCCAGAGGTTGAAACTTGGGAGTTTCCTCAATTGCTCTCATCTTATTTGGGGAGACAAATATGTCATGAACCAGGAGCTCAGCCATTGGAGCTTGAGTGACATCCAGCTGACCCCATCCCATACTCTCCACCCTAGCATTGGAATGCAAGCACATTGCTTGACTTTGTACGTGGGCACTGAGGATCTAAACCCCTGACCTCACCCTTGTGCAGCAAACACTTGGTCAACTGAGTCACCTCCTTAGTGCCTCCAAGGAGCTTTCTTTGTGTATGTGTATATACACATGTGTACAGATGCATGTAAGCATGTCTGAGCATGGAGGAATCATAAAAAGATGTAACATGTCTTTCTCATCTCTACTTTTTATATTGAGACAGGGGCCTGATTGAATGTATAACTCCAACTGGCTAGACAGAAAGCATTAAGCTCATGGGCTCTCCTGTTTCAGCCTCCAAGCAGTGGAATTGCGAGCATACACCACCATGCTCAGCTTTTAATGTGGATGCTTGTGATCCAAACAGATCTCTGTGCTTTCACAGCACCTCACCTGCTAATCCTTCTCCCCAGACCTGCCTCCCAGGAACTTTCTTAACTAAAAAATGATTCCAGCTTAATACTGCTCACATCCCCTAGAATTCTAGTGTACTAGATAGAACAAAACACCAGAAAACCTGAGCGTGAAGTCTCAACTAGCTCTTTGAAATGTTGTATGTGCTAGAGCTATAATTGCTGGCATTCGTTATGTATTGTTCTGAAGTATTATAAACATGCCTTAAACCATGCAACCCTTACAGCAATGCTATGAAAACCCTGCATTTCTGTGAGAAACCCCAAAACTTAGGGTCACATTACTCAAAAGTGGGGAAAGCCAATAACCGAGGTCCAGTCACATCCCTGGAGAAAGAAACAGGCTGGGGATTCAAGATCGGGGCTTTAGTCTGGAATCAGACTGACAAAGAATATCTTTTAGGGTCTTATCATTGCTGCTTCTCCTTAAGTCTCCTCCAATTTGGCTTCCAGGGAATGTGTTCCAGCATCCTTGGAACACAGGTGACAGGAGAGGCAGGCCAGCGGAGACAACACAGATGTCTCTGAGAAACCAAAATAATAAAAGGTACCAGGTTAAAAAAAATAATAAAAAATAAAAAATAAAAATAAAAAGCTCAAATAGCCCCCAAGAAGAATCTGAGTCACCTGTACCAGCCAAGAAGAGCTGGGAGATTCAGAGCTTGCACCCTTAGACTCTGCTAGCAGAGGACCTGAGGCCAGGGACCATTTTGCCACCCTTATCATTGTTAACTGTGCTTTGTGATTTGTCCCTCCAGCCAGTGTGACCTGGAAAAGTCAAGGTTACACATTATGGGACATGATTAAAGAGAAAGTATTACATTAGCGAACAAAAATCCTGATAATTACCAGGATTTCATCTTTTAACTAATCTCTGCTTTTTAGCCCAAATGTTGGAAGACAGGAATAAAAAAACATTTGTTACAAAAGCCATCAGCCTATTAGATGTGTTCTCTCATCCTACTGAAAATGTGCTCAGTAGAGAAAAATATTCAGTCCAAATTCAATGCAGGGTAGATATGCACATTGAGGCCACAATGTCCTACAGCTGTGAGAAGGAGATGAAGCCCTGGGACACAAGCAGCTCAGAAACCCCAGGAGGGAAAACAGAGTTTAAAGAAGCAGGCTTTGAAGCTGAAGACCAAATGCTATGAGAATATGGGCTACAGGGATGCATATCCATGCCTCCTGCAGGCTCCTTGCATAGTGACTATTGCAGTATTAACAAGTGGTGGAAGAGGTCAGGAATGTCTCCCTCCTTAGCTTTGCTTCTAGCCAATCCACAGATACTACCAGCTCACAACACAGGTTAAGTAGCTAGTGGCACTTTTCAAAAATCTGACTTTTCCTCCTTACTATAAATGAAAAAGATAAAGACTATAAAGTGCTTTGTTAGCAGCTCTGAACAGCAGCCTTGCCTGGATTTTTTTTTTCATGGCTACAATGAAGATCTTGAGTAGGTTTTAAATATTAAAATTTAGATTAACCATCATCTAAATGGAATGACAGCTTAAAATATACAGATGTGCTACACAACTTAATGTAACAAATGTAAAATCTGGGGAAAATGTCAGCTGAATTTATAGCATTTCTTCAAATCAAAGAATTTCAGGCTCAATTTCCTCCACCTTTACTCCCCATCAGTTCTAAGCTTTTACTGTTAAATGGCGGTCCTGCATGGCATTTTAAAACCAAGCCTGTTAAAGCTAACAGTCCTTTTCTAAGACACACATTATCTGCACCACTGGTTCCTCTGGACACTTCGTCTCTATGTTCATTTTATGCACAGGACTTTGAAGATCTGCTTTTGAGGGCTGTGCCCTAGAGCACACACCTGCCTCACTCAGCTCTGATATCATAGCCTGAATTGACACCATGTTCATAGCCAGAATAAAACTACCTGGGTTGGAGACAGTGGGGGTAGGGGAGATGACATTGGACCCAAGAGAGGCCAATATAAAGGGAAAGTTATAGACAGACAGGCTGCCTAAGTCTTACACAGATGCTCTGTAGATGCTTCAGAAGAAACAATAGCACCAGGAGTCTATGGTGGTCTGCAACCTTGAAGCTCCACCCCTTTACAGGTGCTGAAGGAGGGCAGCTTCTTCCTTTGCTTATTCCCTCGTTTTATCTTATTTCATCCTTTTTCTCTCTTTTTTTTTCTTCTTGGTTCAGTTTCCTGAACCAAGGACCTCATGCCTTCTAAGCATGCACTCAACCATGAGCTTGTAACTCCCCAGCCCCAAATGTCAATGATTTGTGTATGATCAACCTTCATATTCAATTTTAAGTTAGATATGTGAATGTGTGTATGTTCACATTGCCAAGATAACCTCTTGTGGACGTTTTCACTTGCTTGACAAGTGTGTATATATACCAAAGTCAGCGTTGGTTCTCTCCTTCTTCTATGTGGATTCTGTGAATCAAATTCATCATCAGACTGTGTGGCAAATAGCTCTATCTGCTACATCATGTCCCTGACTCCAGAACAACCATCACAGAGGGCAAAAAAATCTGTTATTTGATGATTAGAAGTTAGGCTTTTACCCTTGTCCTACCTTCTTTCTCTTACTACACTGGGAAAGGTTAAATACCCAAATCACAGCTGATTAAGATTAAGCTGATTAAGCCTAGATGTCTTAGAATCTAAGCAAACCACCCAATGAAGTCCATGGTGTATAGTGACCTCACACAGTGGTCTTATTAGCATCCTTGGCCAGTATCCTCTGGAACAGAAAAACAATATTTGAGGAAAAGTATTCCTTTGTTTAAGATAACAAATAAAGTTGCTAATAAATAACTTAAATGGGAGTGGGGTGTATGGTACTGTAGCATGCTTTCTGTGCAGCTATGAGCTAGTGCATGCCCACTTGTTATTTGCTTTCCAAAAAATGTTAGACTGCCAGGGTTGTTGTAAACTAACGGGGCTGAACTGGGACCTGCTTAAAACAACCAACATCCCACAGGTGTGTGCTTCTCCGCAGCAGAGTTCATTTTCCTATCTTCCAAATATGAACGCCAAGGTGTGCCTTCTGTGAGCTCAAGTGATCTCATCTGGCTCTGGGCTTCAGGGTTGTCAACTTTTTCAAAGGTTGTTGTTCTCTTCCTCACTCAACTTGGAATTATTTCTTCTTTCAAAACTCAATTCTCAGCTTAGATATCAGAATGCCTGTGTCTTTGGCAGACTCACTATTATAGTTTTGTCAAGATAAGGATTTTATAATGGAGAATGGGGAATGGTGAGTCCAGAAGAATATCTAACATGATGTAGAATACCCAGGTAATGAGGTGAGGAAATTTGAAGACTATTACTGTCTCAGACTACTATGCATCTCCATCTGCAGACCCACATCTTCCTAGTCATATAAAAGATCCTGGCCCTGTTCCCACACAAGATGTTTTGATATTGACTGTCTAAGACAGGATCCAGACACTCCATACATGCATAGTAGTCAGTATTGAACAGTTCATTTTAAATGGAGATGACTTATGTATTCACATGACCTTTAAACATACTGTGGGATTCCAGGAAGTATTATGATTGATGGACTCTAATGGTACTTAAGATACACCCTCAAGTGACCTAAAAATGATCCTGGATCTCCAGGGTTACAAGAGGCTGACAGAAAAAAAAGTGATGTTCTTGAAACATGAGAAACCTAGAGGCACAGGCCTGTCTCCTTCCTAGTTCTATAGGATTTGCTCTATTTCTTTCTTTTATTAAAATATATCATTAGAAGGATTTTACCTTTGTTTAGACTATGTGCTGCATCTTTGCTCCCCCTTGCTCATCGTGAAAGTGTAGGGAAAGCCAGCCTACATCACAATCCTTCCCTAGAGGCTTTTTAGGATGAAAGTGAAGACTACTACTGACACACACACACACACACACACACACACACACACACACACAAAATCTGTGTTAAAAAATAATAAGTTAATTCCCACAAACCTCCTAACACTAACAGAGAACTAGTCACATTTCTCACAAATCAGCTTTCCCTGCTACTAAACTTGTGGGAAGGAATATCTTGAAAACCAGAGCTATTACAAGAGGGTCTTAAGGCCTTTGCTTGTATCTTCAGCTAACAGGCCAGCTGAGCTTGACTGGATCCTCAGACTGGACTCTGCTTTCCTGCTTCCTCCAGGTGGCTTCACAGAACTCAGAGCTGTTGTGTGGAACAAAGTAGGAGGTTTCATCATCTCTGAAGCCCTCTAGGTTGAGACGGTAAGAAAAGATGTCAATGGCACCAGTAGGTGACAATGACGTATCAGAGGCTGCGCTTGCTTTCTGCTACCATGACAAAGTTCCTAAGATGATCAGCTCAGAGAGGAACATCTTATTTGGGTTCATTGTGTCAGGGGTTCAGTCTATGTCCATGTGGCCCCACTGCCTTTGACTTGTGATGGTCCATCACGGCAGGTGAGGACAAAAGAACCAGTTAATCTCATAGGAGCTAGGAATCAGAGAGAGGAGAAGCGGTCAGAGTCTCATATCTCATTCTAGACACACCCCAAACAACCCTGACCCCTCTCTCTAGGTCTTATATTTTAAGTAGCACATCACACTGGTGAGCGTACATCTTTAGGAGACACAGCAGTTGTAAACTACACAAAAGGCTGAACAAGGTACTGTCTTTCCCACCTCCTTCACTAAGGTTTTATAAAGAGTTATGAATCAATCATTAAAAAATCATCTCTAAGTCCACTTCCTAAGCTTTGAGTCAGTGCCCCATATGGGGCCATGTAAGTGATGTGGAGGTCATGAGACACCTGGAAACAGCAGTTTCTGAATACAGAATCATCAAAAATGAATAAAAATAATATGTAGTGAACCTGAAGCGTTCCTGGCAAGCCTCGCTCAGGACGCATCATAGGACCTTACTACAGCTTCAGTTCTGAACACACAACACGCTCACTTTGTACTATGCCTGCCAGTGCACAATGTCAATGGATGCTGCCTGGGACACTGGCTCAGATTCAAGATCATCCTGTGCTTTTACTGTGCATATGAGCTCTGTGGCTCTCGCAGAAACACAATGTTCTAATTATGGTAAACAACGCCTTTCAATATTTCCCTAACATATTTCTTCAGCATGTAAACATCAAAATTTTCGAATTATGCTTTGAATTATGTTATTAGGATGTTTGATTTTTAAATATTTCTGTTTGAGTGTCAGACTTAAGTTTCATCAAAAATTCTTAAGTGTGTCTTGGTTTGAGATTAAGACAGAATTTTTATGTTTCTGACATGCCCTAAACATACTTCTGCTATTTTATACCATGTATTCACTAAAGCATAGATGACCAGAAAACCAAAATATCAAATACTGGTCAACCTGAAAATTGATGAAGATGACCTTTGTTTTACAGGTATCCAAACAAGCATCATATTATTTGAATGCAAACCAACAAGAGTTAAAATGACACATGTGGTAAAGAATTGTTTTAACATGAGATTTTTATGACTTGTTATTATAATCTTATTAATGTTATACTTGATTTATGTATATATTTTATATACTTAGATACTTGAAGTCACATAAAAATTTGGGGGGCAAAAAGAGACATAAGCATAAAGTGCTGAAGCCGAGTCTATTCCACATATTTAGAATTTAATAAATCTTTCAGATAATTCTTTTTAGAAAATTGTGCTTTGCAAAGAGCAAGGAAGAACAAGGGAGGAGCTGGGGTAGTAACGTTGTGTAATGAACTTGACACCTATTGGGAGATCACATTTTACATGCTTTTATCAGAAAAGAGAAAACAATTTTCATAAATGATTGGTTATCTTAATTTTATTCAACTATAACCACCTATATATATGTTAAGCTATAGTGCCAGGCAATGTGGCATTTTTTTCTATTATCTCAGCAGTTGGAAGGCTGAGGCAGAAGAATTGTTTTGGTTTTTAGACCTGCCTGGAATACAAGCACTGGAGAATATTATTTTAAGGTGTGTTACTTTTGTTTATGTTGTATTTGTTTAACTCTGTGAAGCTGTGTTACTATGCCTGTCCAAAACACCTGATGATCTATAAAGTCCTGAACAGCTGATAGCAAGGCAGGAGAAGGAATAGGCAGGGCGCGCAGGCAGAGACAGTATATAGAAGGAGAAATCTGAAAGAAAGAACTAGCCAGAGAAGAAGGACCAGCCGCCCAGCTACACAACCATCATTGGAGTAAGAGAACAAGGATATAGAAGAGAAAATGGAAAAATCTCAGAAGTATAAGAGGGTGATGGAATAAGTTACGAAAAGCTGGCAAGAAACAAGCCAAGCTAAAGCCAAGCATTTATAATTAAGAATAAGCCTCCATGTGTGATTTATTTGGAAACTGGGTGGCAGGCTCCCAAAAGAGCCAAAACAGTAAAAAAACAAACAACAATGGGACAGCCTGGGCAGAGTAAAGTGATCTCAGAAAACCAGAATAAATCAGTTTTCACAGTAAGCTCAGCAAAGGGGCACATTCCTGTAGTCTTAGAAGTGTCACATGCACAGTCAGGACCAGTCTTCACTACCTAAAAAGACATCTTCCCAACAATTAAATGAATAAATAATGTCTTTTCAAACAGTACAGAGTAATTATTTTTTTAAAAAAATAGTGACAATCAAAAATTTTCAGAGATTGTTATATCTTAGTTTATCAATTAAACCCTTATTAAATAACAAGTAGTTGGCTATTAAATCATTCATGATACCAAACATGTAAAACCAATCAAAATGCCAATATTACATAAGTCATTACATTTCTGATATATATAAAATATATGAAAGTATACGAAAATAGAAATGCTTTGAAGAATAGTGAAATTATAGAAAAATGCTCATTAAATAATAGGTATAAGGTAACTATACTAAATCAGACAAACACATTAAAAAATGTCAGGTTTATTTACAAACGTGATTGAACTCCAAATGTTCCTCAACTTCCTGTGGGATTAGCTCTCTGTAAACCCATCACAAATTGAAAATTGGGAGGGAGAAACTGCATTTTATACATCAAGCCTTGCAAACATCAGCAGTTAACAACCGTACCGTGTAGGCTGCCTCCCCTTCACGATTCAGGAGCCGCTGAGGACCTAGACGTACTGCAGCTGCCAGCATCACTAGACAGGTCTCTAGCACTTAACAGAACCTGAGAAAAGAGTACAGTTTTTTCAGAATGCTTTTCATACTGCACCATAGTAAATCTGAAAGTTACATTGAATCATTGTTAGTATTTGTACAAAATAAAAAAAATTTAATTGTATTTGTACAAAAAAAATCTTTAATTGTTTCACTCTGGATGGGTTATTTTTAATTCCTTCTCATACTTTTTGTATCTTCTAATTTTTCTACACTAAGCATGTACCTCTAGCATAATCCTCAAATAAACAATAGCATTTTTCTAAAATACAAAACATAATGCTTAACAGTGCACATGAATTGCATTATTATTAGCCATATGGTAAGGCTGAACCAATACTCTGGTTTGGCATTTTTCTGTTTTTAAATTGCATTCACTTAGAAAACAAGAAAATTCTCTGTGTTTAAATCACATCTTTATAAAATTAGCCTTTTCTTTATGTGCTTAAAGCTCTTAGAACCAACCACATTCTAAATTGAAGGTCTTCTGGTTGCTATGACAATTGACTCTGTATCCCTGCTACTCTGTGATCCCATCACTTGAGCATCTGACAGCATCTTATTTGAGTTGTTTGTGTAGTGATGCAGAGAATCTTTGAACACTCTAATATTCTCTAGTAAAGAACTAGTCTTTCCCAATGTGCCATTTGAAGAAAGTTCAGAGGGGGAAGGTAAATAATTAATAAAAAATAACGAGAGGATCATGAAGCCCAAGCAGTTCTGAGTACAGACTTGTGGGATAAGCTGAGTTGTAAATAGAATTTGAATAGCAAAGTCAGGGCATGGTTATTTAGGAAGCATGCCTAAAAACTTACGAAAGTCTTTTAAATATGTTTTGTGTGTGTGTGTGTGTGTGTGTGTGTGTGTGTGTGTGTGTGTGTGTGTTTTAAATACTACTACTATCCTGCCATTCATAGTTTCATCTATTTGCTGAATAATTAAAGTGCTCACATTTTGCATAAGGCATAAGGCCTATGCTACTTACAGAATGGAAGATATAAAGAAGAACACTAGCCCCCTCCCAGAGGTAGCTACAGAGTGGGAATAGCAAAGTGTTCCTGGAGACTCCTTTTTTCAGGCACCTCTTGAATACTGAAGTGGCTGTATATCATTTAAAATCTGATGAGGATGGTGTGATGCATTGTTTTCACAGATGTGGTTTAGAGAAGAGGGTGTGCCTTCTCACTTTCATCTGCCATCTGCTACAGGCTAAGGAATTCAGAGCCACGGGGACCTTTGGTCCTCTTTAACAGGATTCACTTTGGAAGATTCCTAGATAAGCTCACTTTGGAAGGTAGAGATTAATATCCAACTTCTTGGGTATGAGCTGGACTCAGTGAGAGGCTTCTAACAGATGAGATTCAGAAATGAGGGCACATGACGGGGGAGGAGGGTTGTCATGCCACACAGGCCCACTTGCTGACTCTCAGGCCTCCCTTCTCTAGGAAGAAATCAGCTGCTGTCTCATATGAGAAGATGCAGTATCATCTAGACGTGACTCTGCTGACCCAGCCAAGCTAACTTCACAAGCAGCTTTGACAACCTTGTAAGAAACAGATCCACTTACCTAAACTGCTCTCAAATCCCTCCCCTATAGAAACAGTGATTATTTTTGTAAGCCAGGAAGTCTGGATGTTAATGCAGCAATAGATAACTATTTGATAAAATAAGTGGAAATAGACTGAAAGAGATAGATAAAACAAATGAAGTTTTTGCATTAACATCTGGAGAAAGGCCTCTGGCTACCCAGTTCCACCAAATTGGATTTCCATGTGAAATCGCTGAAGGTTGGGCATTTGTCAGATGTGCTAACATAACCTTATATAGTTCCAGAAGGTAAAATACACTCATATCAAACCTCCCATGAACTTAGCACATCTAGGTACTCAGTAGCATATGCTGAAGAAATAAGTGACTGTGATTATATGAAAATGGCCCCAATGTACTCTAAAAGAGGCAAAAGCCAAGAACAGTTATGAGCCAATAACAACACTTCAGCCTGTCTCAGCACACATACATAGACAACAGTGGGCATGTAAAGAGTCCCAGGCTATGGTGATCACAGAATTGTACCTTTATAGCACAGTATGTCTAGTAGGATTCTTATTATTTCAATAAATACCTAAGTTAACACCCGGATCACCTGTTGGAAGCGTCTATCCATGACTTTGTCTCTGCAGCTTTGGGGCCTCTTCTGCTAGAGAAGACAGAGGGAGCAAAGCCACTCATCTCATGGCCACCACACAAACAAAGGAGTAAGCCAGATGCCCACAGTACAGTCTCTTTCAAGGACACTTTCCCAGTGACCTCGCAAAAGGCCTCCCAGAAGATCCTCTCCGTGAAGGTCTGTTATCTCCTACCTATGCCACGGGCTATGGAACAAGCCTTTAGTGCATGAACTTTAAGGAACATTCTACATCTAATATAGCATATTATCCACACATGTGTGTGATGCTGGTACAATAAGCCATACTTCCCCACCAGCTGTATAAGGTTTAGCACAGCAGGTATATGCAGTACATAGTACTTGATAATGAGAATAAAGAACTGTGTTTCTGGTTTGTGGACTTGGTAACTGTAATCCCCTTGCTGCAAATGAATGCCTGGTATGCTGATCACTTCTCTGGATGGTGTAATATTTCATTCAGTGGTGATTCAAGCATAGACAGACCATCCAATGGCATAAAGATGGCACACAGTGCTCATTTTCATCAGCCAAAGCAGAAAGTTTTTCATGGAACTGGTGATGTTGTAACCATGCCATGAAATGAAGAACTCTGAAAGACAGAATTAATGAAAAGGGCTCCAGACAGATGTCACATCAGAAGAACAAGAAACTGAAAAAAAAAAATAATAAAGGTGAATACTAAGCTAACTTGATTGCATCAGTAATATGGAATATGGGGGGGTCCATATTGGAAACAAAGCCAGGAATCAAACATAAAAGATTTTGAATAGAAAGCAAGTGAGTTTTAATTTTCGGCCATTAATGAACGCGTCATGCATAGAGCTACACCTGGCCTTCCTGTGTAAGCATATGAGAGTGAAAAGTACCAGAATACTGCCAATATAAGCTTTGAGAAATTACAAGATCTCTCCTCCCAGAACAGAAAGTCAAGTGGAGGAAGCATAAAAATAACTTGGGCCCTCAGATATTTTGGGTCCCAGAGACACTAATGGTTTTGTGTTGGGGACCCTACTTCCTGAGTAATGTTTGTGAGTAAAGTGGATTTCTTCTACACAAAGTTAAACTGGGAGAGACAGGAAATGCTCTCCTTAGCTCTGTGTTCTGACTGAACTACCAAGGCTTCCCAGGAAGCTTGTCTAAGAAACGAGGCAAAGGCAAGCACCCACCTGTACCCAGTTCAGCCTCGAGCAAAGCATGGGGTGCAGGGCAAAGAGACCAGGGAGGTGGACTGTCACATGCTCCTAGACATCTCACACTGAATTTGGCCCTAAATGAACAGAACTCATCTGTCCCCCTCAAACACGTTAATTCACACAGGAAAATGGGAGCGCAATTGATAACATGGAGAAAATAACTGAGTTCAGAAGAATCCTCACATCTCTTCAAATACCTGTCCTTGAATAGTTATCTGCCTCCCTCTTTCTCCCCAGAGCCTTCTCTCACCTAGGTTACCTTCTATCCAGCTTCCCACTGGCCTCTGTGGTCATCGCCCAGGCCAAAACTCTCAGAAAACTTCAGTCTTCCCATAAGACAGACCCATTCCATCTTCCTTTCTGTGCCCCTTCTGCTAGAACAAATTCCTGATTCTGCCCCCTTTATCTCCCTTTGGGGGCAGTAGCCATACCAAGTCACACTCACAGATCATCTGCAACACTCAAAAGAAGAGAAACTTGCTGGTATATTTTAGCTTGCTTCATTAAAAACAACTCTAGGCACTACAAAGTGTGTGTTATTAATATGCATATGTGATATCTCAGAGGCAGAGCTGCCTTTAAGGTGTATTTTCAGCAGGACAACATTTTCCCATGTGAGGCCGGGAACAACAGTGAATCATATGTGTGGGAGGGAAAGGCCCCGGGGCTATGTACAGTATTCACTCCCTTTGTGTCTCACTTCCCTTCCCCCTCACCCCCTTCCACCCACTTTATTAATGGTTTCTGCAATTACTGGTAACAGTGCCTTGCTAGCAAAGAAAAATCAGTGACTGTCTGACAGATTGTCAGGAGGAGGGGCAAGAGAGGTTGCCTGTGAAGAGGAATGAGGGGGTTGCTACTACAAAATGGAGTTTCTGAAGGCCTTGGACTCTAGGATGTATGGAGGTCAGAAATCAAATTGGATAGATTTTCTATGCCCTGGTACCTGATGTTTTAAAAAATAGAAAGGGGATCTAAGAAGAGGAAAGGTCACCCTAGAGCGCATGCCACACCAACTAGTGATCCTTCTCAAGAGATTTCACAAGGCTGACACAGGAGGGTCCAAAAAACTAGGTATATTTTTATGTTTAGTAGAGGGTAAAAAAGACACATTTTAAATGCCAAATAAACACATTTATCCTTAGCTATTGCTCAGTATATAATGGATGGGTTCATATCAAAGCCAGAATAGACAGCACGCCTTTGAAGGAAATATCACATCAAATAGATAAACAAATAATAAGTACTTCTCAGAAGAATATGGAGAAATGTCTTTAACACTTTGGTTGGGCTAGTGGGTTTGGTAATAGAAAGATTAGTTCAGCTAAAGGTTTTTGAGTTCTCATTCAGATAGAAAGGAATTCTAAAATTACAAAACAGCTTAGATCAAGCTAAAATTATTTTGCCTATCAGAATAGCCATATAACTCTGAAAACCACAAGATTGAGAGTGTTTATGGAAATATTTCTATTTATTTGCTTCCTGTAAACTGAGAAACCTTGTGTGTGTGTGCTATAGTCATTATGGTTTGAAGGATTTGAAATCACTAGACAGAGACCAATGGGCAGAAAGAGAATCACTGTGCTTAAGGTAGAAGATCCCACTCTCATGGCTACAGGCTGCATTTATGGTTTATCTTACTATATTGAAGCAAAATAAGTGATAAAGATAATCACAACATTAATAGCTTTCAAGCTATTCTTAAAGATTTGGGAATATATGTGAATATGCATACTAAGTCATATGGGCTAAATTTGCTGTTATTACAAATTTTTGTGAAATTAAAGAAATCATGATTGTGTGTTTAATGAGATTTCAATGGCTTTTCAAACTTCACTTTATTTCTTAGTGAACTATAAAAGAGGACTCAGATGTCATGCATTGGTTGCTTTTCTGGTTGCTATGTCCTAATACCTGACAAGCCACCCCTTAAGAAAGAAATTGACAATTCCAGCTCACAGCTAGAGGCTACAGCCCACATAGCAGGGAAGGAATAACGGGAACATGAGATGACAGGTGACACTGTGTCAACAGACAGGAAGTGGAGAACAATGTTACTCTTGCTTTCCATTTTTATTCAGACAATGAACTACTCGTGTTCAGCATGACTCTTCAGCTTCTAGAGCTAGGCCTGTCTGGAACATTCTCTTAGATATGCCCACCAGTCCAGTCAGCAATGGCTAGCCATCACAGATGATGGTGAAATCTCTCTTCCTCTTCAATCCTCTAACTGTACATATCTGTGATTAGTGACTTCTTATGCTCCAAGAAATTCTCCTACCCATTCTGCACTCACAAATCTCTATCTCTGCCTGTCTCTATCTGCGTGTACCTTTCTTTGTGTCTCTCTGCCTCTTTCTCTCTGTCTTTGTCTGTCACACACACACATACCTTGTCTCCCCCTCATAGCATAACCCCCAAAGAGTTCCTTTAGCACAACAGTTACTTTCACTACTTTCCTTGGGGGGGGGGGGAATACATGAGTCTGCATACTTATCAATGATTCCTCTTTTTCCATGCAGAGAAGTATCTTAATATCTGTATAACAAATGCTTTCTGAGCTGAGAAATGGCTCAGAGGTTGGGAACACTGACTGCTCTTCCAGAAGTTTTGAGTTCAATTCCCAGCAACCACATGGTGGCTCATGACCATCTGTAATGAGATCTGGTGCCCTCTTCTGGTGTGCAGACACACATGCAGGCAGAACACTGTATACATTATAAATAAATAATTTTTAAAAAGAAAAAAAAAACACTTTAAAAAATGCTTTCCATAAGACACAATCACATACATATACTATACAATTATATTATTCTGCATATACTATAAGTATAAATGTGGTGTGTTACATAAACTATAGATATACTGTTATAACACATATGTGTATTTATAGAGAGATAATAAAGGATAGATATAGATTATCAATCAATTGGTAGTTGATAGATGGTAGTAGATAGATAGATAGATAGATAGATAGATAGATAGATAGATAGATAGATAGATAGATAGATAGATGATAGCAGGCAGGCAGACTGATTGGTTGATAGGAGACAGTACAGAATCAAAACACAGGGACGGATTAGGATTATTCACAAGCCTTCTCTGCTATTCTCTGGATTTAACTCTGACAGAAATCCATTCATCTATTTCTGAGAGCCTATTGACCCAACTTCTGTGAGTCTTTGATAAACTTGGGTCATCAAGTCTTTCCATATCAGGCACTGAGTTGAACCCAAAGGTGAAAGAATTATAGTTCCTCTCATAAAATACAGATGGCGGTAGTTGAGAGGAATTAGAAATCCATGGGAAAGAGGATTGTCTGCTAACTCTGGGGGACTTTACTCAGAAAATTAAGGATAGTCACAGTCCTTAAAATGCAAACTACAACTGAAGCCCTGACCTCTGTGCCTGGTGATCAGAGATGGCTTTGTCTCCCAAATGGTCATCCTTCTTTACCTTAGTATTTGGAGACTAAATGTTTCCAATGACCTGACAGAGTCACCTCCTTCCTCTGTACCTGGCTCTGTCTACAAACACTAAAGACACTGTAAAAGTTTCCCCTTCAAAATGTCCTTGCAAAAGTGCACAGCAGTGTCCTCCCTGAAGAAAATAACAACCCCTACATCACACACACACACACACACACACACACACACACACACACACACACACACGCACGCACGCACGCACGCACGCACGCACGCACGCACGCACGCACGCACACATGCACCAGTCACAACACAGGACTGTGTTCCTCAGGGTTCCTCAGGGTTCCCTCTGCAGCAAATCTGCTCTTAAAGATGCAATAACAGTAGCTTTCAAATCATACCGGTTTCCTGCCTGAACCACTCAAATTCTAGTCCTTATACCTAGAGTCCAGTCTCTGGAACAACTACCCACATCAAGGACACCCAAGGTGATACCCATTTGCCCCTCCACCTCTGGGAATGTGCCTTTCAGAAGATGGTAGGAAGACATAGAAATGACAGTAGCCATGGTAAATGCTTTTTGGAAACCCAAAGTGGAAGATAGTCCACCTTTGAAGAAAGTGCTAGGTAAGGGGGGGTGAGGGGGTGTCACTGCTAAAGGGCTTTTTAAAAAAGATCTCTTCTGAGCCCATTTACATCTACAGGTGATGATTTTAAATGTCTCACCCCTAAGAACTATGAATAGTCACCACAAGGTCGGGGACAGGAAGATCAATAGAGATTGAAGGAGAAGAGAATGATTTTGTTACTAATTTCAAAACTCTAAAACCTTTGCTTTTCTGACTCACTCACCTTTTCTCTTGTACATAGTTAAACATTCCACACATCTTCTGTTGACTCTCTCTCTCTCTTTCTCTCTCTTACATATATTGTCTCATCCCCTCCCATCTGGATATCTGCCACCACTGAGCTGTCTTTTCATTGAAATGATAGAAAAGGTGTACTGCAACAGAAGTGGGGCAGCAATGGAGTCCTTTGTATTGACTTTGTTTTCTGTGAACCTGTCTTCCGGTAAATTACAGAAGAAACACCACCGGCTCTACTCAGTGTCAGCGCTAGTCAAGTGTTATTTATACATAAAACTGCTACCATTAATGGACATAAATGCCTTGCTAAAATAGTCAAGAGAAATAAGCATTAAGTAGATTGACAGAGTAACTGCAAAGAAGAGACAATGAATTCGTTACAAATGCACCTGGTACCCAGGGCCCTAATAGGACCCATAGACTCAACACCAGACAAGTGATGCCCACATGAACTTCCTACCAACATGCAGCATGGAACTTGATTTGAGGGTGTTATTTGTTACAGCAGAGAGAATGGTGTCTATACTTTGATCTTACCTCCAATCACACTGTCTTATATTTTTGTAAGAGGACTGGAAAAGTAGCATCCTGAAAACTGTGGGAAGAGGGTAAAACAAAAATCTTATGTTTTGATTTGCATATCTTTTAGTCATTATGACCAAAAAATAATATCATTTCCCTGAGGGACAAGCAGTCATCCAGATGTCAACAGGACTCTGAAGAATCCAGAGAAAGACATAAGCACAAAATGCTGAGTTTAGGAATTTCTGCTGCCCTACAGAAAGAGCTGGTGGAGATTCCTGATCCAACTTGTCTGCTGTTGATTCTGTTTTCCTTCTTTTTGTACTATCAATCCCAAAAGAGTGTCTCCAATACTGTCTAGACCTGAATTGCAAATATGTGCTGCAGAATTCTAACATACTCCATGGAAGTAGAGATTATTAAAAGGATGTTTGGACTGGGGATGTGGCTGAGTAAGTATCTTTCTTACTTTTCCTCATGTTGTAATTTAAAAAAAAAAAAAAAACCTTACAAAAGCAAGGAAGAAAGGGTTTTTTGTTTATTTTTATTTTTTTAATATTCTTTTTTAATTATCTATTTTTATTTTAGATGTACTTGTATTTTTCAGGCAGGTATGTCTGTGTGAGGGTGTTTAAACCATTGGATGTGGAGTTACAGGCTGCCATGTAGGTGCTAGGAATTGAACCCAGTGCTCTTAACCTCTGAGCCATCTCTCCAGCCCCAAGCTCACAGGTCAAGAGTCCAGGTCACCATTATGAGGAAGCCAAGGTAGCAAGAGACTAAAGGAGCTGGTCACATTATATCCACAATTGGCACAGAGATATGAATGCTGAGGCTCTTTTTCTCTACCTAGTCAAGAACTCTAGTCAGAGAAGGGTGCTACCCCTAGGTGGGAGCCAGCATTCCCACCCCAATTAATGAAATCAAGATCATCTTCCACAGGTACGATTGGAGGTCCATTTCCCAGGAGGTTCTTCATTCTTTCCAATTGACAATGCTAAGTATCATGGTTTCTTCACAGTGACCATAAGTTCACTACCACCTACACACACATCGAACATGTATACATACTTATTTAAGTGCAAACACTCATGTGCACATGTATCACAGAAATGCAAAACAAAGATGTTCTCATTTCACAAGAAAGAACTGTACTATGAGCTGGGCAAAAAAAAGAAGTTTGGAGAGAAACTTATTAAAGGAGAGTCCATTCAAGTACTCCCTGGAAGCTTTCACAATGTTCCAACATACTAAAATATGTAGCATAGTCCCTTCCTGAAATTAATAGAGTTCTAAGCCTTGGACATAAAGGAATTACTGGATTCAGTAGGCATTTGATTTTCCCATGACATAGATGTCACTCAGTTTATCATTAATGGTCATGATGCTTTCACATGCACAACTGACCAACCCAGCCTAGACCCTCTAAGAAAGAGAACTCCTTGAGCAGAGAAGATGTTGGCATGTACTAAACCATTCGAATCAGAGAACCTACTAAAAACCCCTAAGACTTCTGTTGACTTCTATTAGGATTAATGAAAAAATGAGAGAAGTCATGTTACGGCTTTAGAAAACCCTTCAAAAGATGGACATCCTCTCCTTGAAACTATATATCACACAAAAGAGTGAGCTACATGTTTTCCTTTCTCATACCCATAGATGAGCATGAAGACTTTAGTAGTAGAACATAACTTCAATAGTGAACAGAGAAAGAGCTTGAAGAGAACAGTGGACTAAAGGAAGGAAAACCTAGGATTAGATACAAGATTAGTGCTGTAGAAAGTGAAAGACCCCCGAGGGTGCAGGACCCCCAGAACGGATCTTCCCTCAGGAAGAGACCCCAGGACCCAAGGACCGAGCCGAATCCACAGTTCAGATGCAATCAGCACAAGGTTTATTTGAGGAAACATAGGATCCTATGGGCCAAGTCACTTGGAAATGACTTGAGCACCCAGGCCTTTGTTTAGGGCCTTTTTATAGTGTTTGGGAAGCAGAAGCATGTGTACAAAAGCAGATGCATGGTTACAGGGTTCTGATTGGTTAGTTCAATGGGACCACCTCTGAGGGGCAGTCAGAGCCCAGGTGGCTGATGTTGGTCTTGGCCCGAGGCCGGGGCCAAACCACAAGCCAAGACCACCGGTTATTTTTCCCAAAATATTTTGTCTCGTAAGCTGTTTTCCTGGATTTGCTGGCCTCGGTCGGGGTCACCCTGTATGTTGGTTATCTCAAGGCCTTAGCTTGCTTTTCTTGGTCATGGGCTGGGGCCTATCTAAAACTATTTTTTACTACCATCCTGCATTTTTATAGTTTTTAGTGTAAGTCTTGCAAAATGGCGTTACTGCTGTTTTAGCATTAAGGCTTTTATTAGCTTGAACTGGAATGTTTGCCACCCAGCCCCAAACCCTAGGTATTTTTGGACCTGAATTTAGTGCTGTTCTTAACTCCAGCCTTTTCCCTGACTTAACATGCCTTGCTAGTACTGATTATTTATGAGGAGGGGAGGGAAAAGACAGAGGGTCTCACCAGAGGGCCCAACAAAAGAATTCAACACAAGAGAGTACATGCTGGAGATTATAATGACTCAAAAACAGAACCTGCTACCTTAGATAGTGAACAAGGGAAGTACAAGCTAAGTTCCTAGGTGCTGTGGCATCATTCCTGTGTTGGAAAGGGAGATGGTCCACATGCTCACTAAGGTCCAAAAGATCTGGGGAGCATAATTCTCTATGTTCTACCATAGCCATCAAAAACATATCTACATGTGCTTGGATCAGCGTGGCTGTGTGAAAAAAAAAAAAAAAAAAGGAGTACGTGAAGCTATTATTCTGAAAAACATGCTAACTGCATAGCACATACACTCTCGAGATCCATGAATAATAAATAAAACACTTATTTTCGTGGTAGAGTCTGCCTGCTCATTAACTTCTGATTTCTGGGTAACTGAGGGAGATCCTGGGAGGCATGATGCCATTGGATATTCCTACTATGGAGCAGAGCCACCGACCAGCTTGAAACATTGTGCCTATGATCTCTAAGTTGGAAAGGCAGATCTCAAGTCTCCTTTTTCAATCTGCATATATATATCTCCCTTACTCTCAGTCTCCTGATCTATATACATCAGGTGTGATTCATATTAATATATATGTACACAACATATACATGTACACTGGTATTTACTTACAAATGACTTAAACAGTATAAAAAGAATGAATGAATATTTGTTTTATATTTTCAAGGTCAAGTTTTGGGATATCTTTCTTCCCCTTGGCTTTGCTTGAATATTGTTTATTGGACTCTCATTTGCCCCATCTCCAGAAACAAGACAGTAGTTTTTCTCCCCATTATGTCTGTTTTGTGCCTCAGCACAAGAGGTGTGACTGAGTGACAGAACCATCTAATACCCAGAGAACCATCTAATACACTAAAAGAGTTCAATGTAACTTCCTTCAAAGAGGTCTGCCTCCCACCACACACACAGCTGTCCTCAGTGACAGCCCATTTTGCAGACAAGCCACACAGCCAAGGTCCTCCACTTCACCCTCACTAGCAGCCTACTGACAGTCTTGTGACAATGATACATTCTCCTTGAAAGTCCCTTTCTGTGCCTCAAAATGAGTAGATTCTTTTACTCCTTGAGGCTAATTTTGCCTCTTCTTTTGGCTTCAGATTCTCTCCCCTACACAGAACTTTCTCTTTATCTTTCCAGAGTCTTTTCTTGCCCTTATCTGTGTGTACCATGTGCATACCTGGTACCTGGCAGAGGTCAGAAGAGATCAGATCCCCTGGGACTGGAGTTACAGATGGTTGTAAGGCACCATCTGGCTGTTAGAAACCAAACCTGTGTCCTCAGTAAGGACCAATAAGAAGTGCTCGTGACCACTGAGCCATCTCTACAGCCCCTCATCCTTAAATTTTAATGTTTGGTTGAAATTATTTACTCTGGAAGCAGATGTGGTGTCACTCACCTTTAATCACAACACTCAGGAAGCAGGTTGATCTCTGAGTTCAAGTCCAGCCTGATCTACAAAGCAAGTTCCAGAACAACCAGGGCTACACCAAGAAACCCTGTCTCAGTAGATAAATGGATACATACATACATACATACATACATACATACATACATACATACATACAGAAATACAGAAATACATACATACAGAAATACATAGATAAGTAAAATTATTTACTCCCTGACCTCTGTCCTGGGGATAGGGGTTTTGTTGTTGTTGTTGTTGTTGTTGTTTTGTTCTTTGGGGTTTTTTATTTTTTTTGTAGCTGCTATATGTCCCCACCTGAACACCCTTCCGATCTTGGAATAATGACAGCCCATTAACTCAGCCTGCCTCTGTCTTGGGTCAGTTCCCTGTAGGGTTTAATCAAGTAGAAATACAGTTTGAGCAAATTACCATTAAATTATTTCCTAAGTTACCGAACATTAAATTCATCCCCTCCTCTCACTGATAAGCCTTTCTTGGGATTGAGCATGTACTCAATTGGTAAAAATGCATAAAACCCTGGGTTTGGTTCACAGCACTGCATTGGTAGCACATGCCAGGGATTCCAGCACTTAGAAAGTAGAGGTGTCCGATCAGGCATTCAAAGTCATCCTGTGCTACATCCAACATTTGAGCCCAGCTTAAGCTACTACATGAGACCCTGTCTCCAAAAAGAAGGGGTTTTTTTGTTGTTGTTGTTGTTGTTGTTGTTTTTTTGTTTGTTTGTTTGTTTGTTTGTTTTTAACTTCTCTCTGCTTGATTTTTCTCCATCACAACCAAGGGATCTCAAGAACAGCAGTAAACACAGCAGAGCCCAAGAGGGACCAAGCCCCACCTCCAAACCACTCCTCCATGTTGTTTCTTGAGGCCTCCCTCCAGCCAGTTTCCCACCTCTGTGGCTTATGTCTACTCATGCTGCACCTCCAACACTTTTCTATTTCCAATAACCGCTGCTGCTTGGCACCTCACACTCTCTCGTCCAGGCCTTTCCTAAATACCGCTGGACAAGACTTTTCTAAACCCAACCAACTTAAGGCTCTTGGATGTTTTCAGAGGTTCTTAACCTTGACTGCACACTGAGTCACCTGGAAAGCTTTTCTAAAACCCCAATGCCTGGTCTTTATCCCAGACCAATTAACTCAGAACCCCGGGGGAGAAGCCCAGCACTGGCATTTCTCATAGCTCTCCAGGTGATTCCAATCTTCAGTCAGGGTCGATAACCGCTGCCTGCCGCCATTTATCACTTTCTCCCTTTTGGTTGTAATTACACTATATTTGTCTTATTCCCAGGACTAAATTCGAAACTCCTCGAGGGCAAAGACCGTCTACCACATCTGCTTATCCCCTGCAGTTCCTAGGGACCTAGAGTTGCAATAAATATTGTCGAATTGAATTTGAAACTTGAAATTAACCATAAACTTCAATTTTAGATCTTGCATATAATTTTATAAAGAATCAAATTAGTAGAGGACTAATCTGAGTCCTTAAAAAAAAAAATAAGATTCTATATTCCATTACCAAAAGTATTCTGATATGCCTTTGAAGTCAGGTGACCTCTGGTTGAAAACCCTGGACAGCCTGTAAGGGATGCTGCAGGGATGTGTGTGGCTGATGCCATCCTTGGCTTTTGCACCTTCATTGGAGAACCCACTGCATAGTGTGCCTGGGTGGGTGCTCATTTCTAACTGAAATAAACAAAAGTAGCCGGAGTGATCCGCCTTCCCCGGTGCTGATGGAGAAGCTACCTCGAGCAAAACCACAGTGTGAACTTAGCGCAGAGCGCCTGACCTCCTTTCCAGAGCTAGGGGTAAAAAGAAAACGAAATGAAAAATGAGACAAGGAAGATTCGCCAGCCGGTTGTAGGGCTACAGTTGCTAAGGAAACTGCTTTCTTAGCCTCACCCTTTCCGGTGCAGCCGTCTCAGGCATTCTTCTGGTCTTATTTTGAAAATAAGAATATCAAAGAGGGAGAGTTGTTAGAGAATAAAAGTCAAGGTTGGGGTGCTCCAACCGGAGCCTGGCGTTCTTTCTCTCCTCTATACTGTTGCTTTCTGAGTCACCTGGAATATTTGCCACCTGGCAAAACCCTCCTGGAACTAAAATCTTAGAATTAGCCAACAGGGTAAACAAAACAATAGGAAGCCTATTTGACATGCAGCAGTAGCTTAAAGTACTGGCTTCTCATCCCAACCTGCTCTTTTCTCTCCTGCTGGGAAAGGCGGAGGCAACCATAACCCAGCAGGGGAGCCGCCTCAGCCCTCTCTCGCCCCACATCTCAGGAGAAAATGCTCCAAGTTTTTCAGCACAGTGAATGCAACAACCTGAGGCTCCTGCAGCTTCGGTGAATCCAAGCTGTGCACTGTGCAAGGTCGAAGCGGGCAGGCAAAGAATGCCAGTCTCCAAAGCAAGTGAGGTGCTGGTCGCGGGAAACAGGGGTTCCAACTCAATCTCATTCCCAGAGCTCACTAGGGGTATGAAAGAGAGGTGTTGCCCCAGCAACAATCAGGTAAACACTGAGATCCCTCCATGTCCATGGAGGAAGCATTTTGCTTGGCCAATGGCATTGAGTGGGAAAGTGACTTGATTATGTGATCCTGCGATTCTTATTAGGAGACATAGCACTTCCCTTGCTCCGTTTCCACTAATTAACTTATTTCATTGTCTTCCAGTGAAAACAGCCTACTGCTCACCAATTCTGATGAAATGCAGGAAAAAAAAAGTTCTCTATACAAGAAATGTTCAACCCATATAGCAGTACCACATGGATTAAAGAGGGGAAAATTAGGATCCCTGGGAAAACAGAGAGAAGAAGCTTCTGCTCCCTCTTTTGCAAAATGGAGCTGTATCCACGCCTATGCATGGTAGGCCAGTGCCCTACCATTACATAAAAACACACACACTCCTAAACCCAACCACAACCACCAGCAGCATTTCTTTAACTGGGAATTACATAAATATTTTTAAGTTAAAAAATACAATTAAAAGTTGATTTCTTAAACAAAAATGTCCAAATTGAAGTATACATGATATTTTTGGATATGTGATTAGCTGATTTTTGGCAGACTTATAGAGAGTCTAATATAACATATAAAATATAGTTATCTAGTTAGAAACCCTACTAAGGCAACTATAAAAACCTTATTATATATTATACAGCATACATCTCTTTAAATTTGTGGGGGTATATGGGGCATGCACATGTTCTTGTGTACATGCAGAAATATCCATGCAAGCAAGCATTTGTGAAATATTTTCTTCTATCACTTCTTCACTTTGCTTCCAAAAAGGCTTATTTTGTTTTAATTGAGTATAAGGGATTATAATTCATGAGTATAGGTTTTCCCAACGGTCAAAGACAGTTTTTCCTGGCGTCAGAGTCACACATCATTGTGAGCTGCCCAGTGCAGGTGTTGGGCCCAAACTCAGGTCCTTTCACATCCTTAACAGCTGAGCCATCTCTCCAGCCCTCCCACCTTACTTTAGCAGTACCTCTCACTGATTCTGGAGCTCACCAATTGGCTAAGCTACCTAGCCAGTGGGCCCTAGGGATCCTCCTCTATCCCTGCCTCCAGTTCTGGAACTACAGGCATACATCACCACACTCAGCTCCTTACACAGGTGCTGAGGATAGTCTTGTGTCCTTATTCAGTGCACACAGCATTTTACCAACTGAGCCATCTCCCCAACCACACATATGCTTTTGGGTTTGAGTTCTTGTTTTCTTTCTATCTTTCTGTGTGTGTTTGGTTTGCCATGTTAAGAATCTAATCCAGAGCCTTGCACACACTAGGCAAGCTTGCTAGCATAGTGCTACACTTCCAGTGCCTCACATACACTGGGATTTTTAAAATTTGCTATGTTTGCTTTGATGGAGGATCTCCTTATGTTGGTTCTTCTGATCTTTGTCCCCTTCTGGACTTCCTGTGTACAGTTCCTATAGATATTACCGCCATTCCTAGCCACAGAATTTTAAAACATGGACTAGTGATGTGCTGTATGGTGGCTTATCATTCAGATGCTCAAAATATTACAAATGAATTGGGTAATAATGCTTTAGATTTAACAAAGTTTTTTTTTTTTTTTTTTTTTTTTTCTGACCTTAAGTCAAAAAGCATGTTTTCTTGTGGCCCAACAAAGTGCACTGCTAAGTAGAAATCACTGTATTTAAAATCTAAAAACCAACAGGTACAAACATCACCAGGTAATTCTGGTCAAGCTACCCAAATTACTCCACTTGGAAAAAGCAGGAAACACAACATAATTACAGTAATGTGAAAAGACTAATTAATGACCAGTGGGATTCTCTCAGAAACTGTGAAATCTATCCAAACATTGATTAAGGGTTTTTTTCCCCCTTAACTTTACAGGTGGATGGAAATATGCCAGTGTGTTCTCTCAGATGTGTCTCCAGAAAGAGGGCTTCCTGCTGAGGTCACTGCCAAAGGCTAGTCTATTCTGCTAAACTGCAAGATTACATGATAGTCATAGAGGACCACGAGAGCACCTTACCATCCCAAAAACACGCTCTGCAAAATCAACAGTCAAAAGGAATTCCTTTATCTAAAAGGCATGGCAGCTAAATGAACAAGAAATCCCCTCAAATTATAATATGGAAGTAGACCACCTGATTTACACCCCAAGTTTCACTGCTCAGTATTGCTGTCAACCCGAACAAGGTAAAGATGCTACGGTGAGACAGACAAGAGCAGTGGACAATGTTTTTCCATAGGTGGCAGAAGCCTGCTTATTTCTGTGAAGAGACGCCATGGCCATAGCACTCTTATAAAGGAAAATATTTAATTGAGACTGGCTTACAGATGAGAAGTTTAGTCCATTGGCATCATTATGGGAAGCATGGTGGCATGCAGGCAGACATGGTACTGAAGAGGTAGCTGAGAGTTCTACATCTGGACCTGAAGGCTGCAGGAGGAGAGAGACACTGGTTTGAGCATCTGAAACCTCGACACCCACCTCACAGTAACATACTTCCTACAACAGGGCCACATCTTCTATTAAGGCCACTCCCTATGGGCCTATAGGGGCCATTTTTATTCAAACCACCACAAGGGAGTCCAAAGCTCTATGTATGGGGCCCTGGTGCTTCCCAAGCTAAGAATCACTAATGGTTTATAAAGAGTAATTTCAAACTGTCATTAGTCACAGTAAAGTGATTTTTTTGTAAGGAGCTTCTTAAAAAGGCATTAAGACATTCATCGTTAGACTATGGTCTGGGATTAAATGGTGTGTGTGTGTGTGTGTGTGGTGTGTGTGTGTGTGTGTGTGTGTGTGTGTGTGTATGTGTACATGTGCACTGAGTTTCTTCTGTATCCATGTTACACCGTGTGTGTTTTATTAATATTCTTTAATTTACTTTCCGTTTGTTTTGGTGTTTTGGTTCACTTGTTTGTTTTGTAGTATTGGCAAATCAAACTCAAGGCTCCATGCATGATAAGCAAGTATTCTACCAGAGATAAAGTTTTAGTCTCTGTTCACTTGTTTTTACAAACTGCCTTAGCTAATAAAAGCTCAGGGCAAGCTGGACTTCAAAAGGCATATCAAGGAAATAAAGATGTAACTTCTCACTAGGGAATGGGATACAGCAGAGGAGCCAATACTTTGGTCTGCCAGAAGAATGCAAATCCCCATATAAAACCTTTGTCACCTCTTCTAGAACAGTCTGAACCACAAAGCATTCTGCGTTCCCTTCAGCACTGGCTGGCAAGAACCTCGATTACATAAAGCTGCTCTCTCACAGACACCCAGGAATATTTTGGGACACTCCCAGCCAAACTTCTCCAACAAGATACACATTCATGCTCTGACGGGGAAAAGAGTTTCTTTAGGATTCCATTAGAGGGTTTAGTGTCTATGTATGTGCTCATTTAATCAAATCTCTATGCACATACAAGTAAGTGCACTTGGGGAAGACAGGAGTACATGGACATATGTATACACATGTGGAGATCAGAAATCAACCTGACTGTCATTCATTCCTCAGAAGCCATTCATCCTGATTTTTGAGACAAAGTCTCTCACCGGCCTCAAGCTTACCAAGTAGGCTAATGAGTCTCAGGGGGAATTAAGGGGATTTCTTCAAATCCCCATATTAGACTGATTTTAAAAACACAGCCATCACCCCAGCTCTAGAGGGTGCACTTAATGCGGAGACTTCAGGCAGGAACAGTCTGCAAACACAGCTATCTTCAGACACATGTGCTTCTACCTAGCTTGGCATCTTGTCGGGGGGGGGGGGGGGGGGGGGAGGGAACTGAGAAATGTCTTCATTTCCTTTGCTGTCATTAAGCCCTGCTGTGTCTTGGGCACTGTCAGCTCCAGGCAGACTCCCATCTCTGATGTGAGGCCAGGCTGCTTTGATTTCGCTTCGTTTGGGATCTAGCTCAACCTTGTTATATGCCAAATGCCCTCCAGGGTGTCCTACTTCTTTGGATCTTCTCCTATGTCAGGGCCCCTTAAACTGTCTTTCTGTCCTTTAGAAGAGCCTTGCTTCCACACCCCAACACTCCCCACTCCCCAGGGAGAGCTCCCAGACCCTTTGGCTTACAGTTTTAAAATACTATGCCAAAAGTATCTGTGGTCTTAAGCAGACATTATTAAAACGTAAATCGCTACGAGAGACGATATGGCAACCAGGTTTGAAAATAAATGGGGCACGCTCTGAAGTTGATTGAAAAGGAAAAAAAGATTCAACACCCTCTGAAAACCAGGCTAGGGAGTAAGCTCTCCTTTCTATCGCTGGCCCAGGTTTTTCTTAGCTCTTTGCCTCCTTCCCTACCCAACTCCAAATTATTTCCATTCCCAAGAATTTCTCATCTAAAAATTTGCTACAAACAAACACTGCTTGATTTCAAGGAAAAGAGAGTATTCCAAATGAAGTAGTTTCCACGTGAGACTAGGAAGCCCTATAATTACAGAGACTCTGCGATCACTGGAACTTGGGTTAAGCTCTTGATCTAACAAGTGACAGATCCATTGGCACTCGGTTCTCTCATTATTACATGAAAAAGTGTGAAAATACTAAAAGAAATATTCACTAGTGTTTGTTGTCTTTAGAAAAATATAAGTCCAAAGGGACTAGGATCTCAGCTTAGAGGGGGGTTTCTAAGACCCTCACTTAGCAGGCAAGAGGTCCTGAGTTCAATATTAAGCACCAAACAAAAAATAAAGATAAATAAATCAATGAAAATATCACCAATTGGTGTAGAATAAAGTCATTAGTCTTATCTATGGTTTCATAACCTTGGGCAAATGACTTAACCTCCCCCTCTCCACTCCCACCCCACACACATACTAAGTAGGAATTAAAGTTTTAGTTCACAATATACATACAGCACATTCTAACTGCTCAGAATATCAGAATCTTAGCAACATGTTATTGAATTCAAGGCCTATTGATAACAATGGTGGTTTTCTCTTATATGGAAAATAAGACTGTCTCAAAGGTATGCTTTACTGAATAGCATGGCAATGACTTCACATATTAAATGTGCATGCTTATTTATCCTGTTGTTTATTATATTCAGTGTTTGTTGTGAGAATTTGAAACAAAAGTAGTTTTGTAGGGATCAAAACCCATGGACCCTCCAAAACATTTTTGTCCCCAAGTATAAGAGCATCATGTTGTTCTATTGGGGAAAATCAGTTAATCTGTTGTAGATGAGGAATAGAGAGAGAAGCTTAAGAGTTAAAAGTTAACAAGAAAATGTTCCCATTGTAACAAGGAATTTGAGTGGGCCAGTGCAAAAGCCTGTTTATTCCTACAAAAAGGGGCCTGGGAAGGAACATGTGTACTGAAGAGAAATGCAGGTCCAAGAGTAAAGTATTAGAGTTCAAGCCATCTGCCTGCCCAGACAGAACCCTAAGACTCAAGCTCTCCCCAGGACTTTCCATTAGTGGGTCAAATAATGACAAAGTGTGGTCTAACTTTGTGTATCCCTCAGACATTCCCAAGAAGTGTGCCCTGGCTGCAAGAGACCTCAATCCTGGAGACAGAGTCAGAAATGAGAACCTCTGGTGTCTGTCACTGCTTTTGCTTACTCATCTGGTGTTAAGGTTGCCATTTGGTGAATACAAGTGGCTAAACAGGACAAATGCTTGTGACATTATACAACAACTGGGCGCAAGAATGAATTTCATGGGATTTTAAATAAGCTTTGGATTCTGCAGAATAGAAATGTTTATACTATTGTTTTTACGAGTAGAATGGCAACTGAAGCATGGGGCCTGTTCCAAACTCACAAATAAATAGCACCCTTCCTCCAGGCCACAGCCCCTCGACCACCCATGGAATGAATGCACACAAACACCCCCTAAGAGGCTGTAGTTCTCACAGCACACCAGCTCAGCAACCACCAGCTCAGACTTTCCATCAGTCTCTGGTGGCTACTAGCTCTGTTCTTCTAACCTGTGAGACCCACCCAGCCACAGCCTCTAGGCTCTGTGAGGTGTATATTAAAATAGGAACCTAAAGGTAAATAGGTAAAGCTAAACAGGGTAAATAAATAAGAGCTTGCCACCCAGCCTGAGTTTAATCCCAGAATCCTTATGGTAGAAGGAAAGAACTCATTGCTGTGATTGCCTTCTCATACAAACGTAAAGGATAGCAGAATTTAATAAATAAAGAGTGCCATCCCCTTCCCATTGTTCCCTGGGCTCTCAGGATGCCTGACAGTACTTGTGAGCACAGAGGAGGGAAAGAAATAGTTTAGTTAACACTAACATGCACCAGCTTTCATCATTATCTTGTTTCTTCATGTTTGCTCTAAATCCAAGATCTCAGGGGAAAGATTGATCTGAAAAATTAAGAACTGAAAATACTTTACTGCTCAAAATAAAGCAATTCCCAAAGGAAGTTTACAAAAGAAGATGCTGCGCTATCCATATGCATATGAACTGCAGAAGTTAACACTGTTCAAATTCTACCATGAAGAAATGGGTGTGTAAATATAACACATCTACACAGCAGAAAGTGAAAGGGTAGTGATTAGGGGCTCGGGAGATGGCTCAGCAGCTACAAGCTCCTACTGTTCTTGCAGAGGACCTGAGTTAACTCTCAGCATCCACATCCCACATTGGGTGGCTCAAAACCACCTAAGATCACAAGTGTAACTCTAAGACCACAGAGATCCAGCAAGCAGTTCTAGCCTCCAAAGTCACCTGCACTCACCCATGACATACAGACACAGACATACACATAATCTAAAAATGTATAGGTGCTTAGAATATTTAATTACATAGAGAAATTCTCACAAAATATTTATTATTATTATTATTATTATTATTATTATTATTATTATTATTATTATTATGTGAATAGGATGCATGTTACATGTGTCTGTGGAGCTCAAAGGATAGCTCTGTGAAGTCAGTCCTGTCTTTCCACCTTAACATGGTACCGGGCATGGAACTCTAGTCACCAGGTTTTACTCAGCAAGCACATTACCCTGTAAACCATCTCACAGAGACACCTCTTGAAATATCTTGAAGTAGAAATAGGTGTATACTGCAACAAAATGTATAGATTACCTAAGCAGGGCAGGGCACGCACACAAGCATGTGCGCACACACATACACACACACAAATACAAAGGCATTAACAAGAAAGCTACACATAGTTTCTACTTATAACCCTCATACTTCCGTATATCCTCCTTAAACACAGAAGAAATTTGCATATACTAACTTTATTGTTATATGGAAGTCATGAGAAAATAAAGTCATATGTATACTAAATAAAGGAGAGATGACTTGGGAATGCCTCTTTGTGGAAGTTGAGGTCCCAAAACTTCAATGCTTTCTGGCAGGCATCATGGAGGACAGAAGGCTGTTTCAATTATTGCCACCCAGATCATGATTCCTAGATCTCCACCCCCACTCCCCATTTCACCATGAAAAGTAGCTGGTTAATCTGCACAATAAAGGAACCTCTGATTTTTTTCCTGCCCATTTCCCAAACTGGGAAGTCTGAGGCATACAATTACATACTTAGTTCTCCTAAAACACCAAAACTAACTTTGCTTTTGTCTGCTTATTTGTTGATCTGTTAGGTGGGGCCAACACTAACCGACAGGAAGTCATAAATTGCAGCCTCATTGGTTTGAGGAAGATATTGTCTCTGTGCATAGCACGGTAACATCTGTTTCTAATTGGAATGATTTATCAAAGTGCCTACTAGCCTGAGCAGGTCAGCAACCATACAAAGCTGGCACAGACAATTTCAAGCAGACACTGGAAATAGTATGGTCTTGTTTCTGACTGAGCCTGTAGGGAGTAACTATTCACCACTGACTCAGTCTCCCCATCTGCATAATGGAATAGACATGAGATGCTAATGGTCCATGAACAGTTCTGGCTACATGGATGTTTCTCCTTCAGTCATGTATCCTTCTAACCCCCACATGCAGGAGTTATGCTGGAGCCAGTGCTTTGCTTTGTTCTCAAAGGCAGACTGTGGGAAGATGCCTGCAACCATCACAATCCTTTGCAAAGAGTACCTGGAGTTCTCCCTGTCTCTCTCATAGGAGTGACTCCTTAAAGTCCATATGTAAAGATTTGTCATCAGGGTAGCATTATCTAGAGGTGGGGAACCTTTAAGAGGTTAATCTAGTGGGAGGAAGTTACTGATGGCATGGTCTTATGGGATGTTGGGACCTCTTTGGCTTTCTCACTGTTATGAGATGAAAGGCTCCCCACCACCTAAAAGCACAGTGACAGCCGGGACCACTGACCATCCACTGAATTCTCTGGAAGCCAAAACAAATCTTTTGTCCTTGTAACTTTATTATCTGTGTACTTTATCACAAAGACAGAAAGCTAACAGCTATCCACCAAAGAGAAAATGGGAGACGGGAGGAAAGCGTCACCAGTCACCCTTGCTAAATGTGTTATAATGTGTTAAATGTGTGGCACAAGTTACATAGCATGTAAGTGGTTCTCAAATAAAAACTACCTAACATGGTGAGCATCTCAAAGTCCTGCAGGGAGAGTGTACCAGGAAATGACTAACAATTTTCTTTTTTCACTTATTTTGTGTCTTTTTTACCCTTGCTTTGCTAGGGCTATGCCACAATACACTGAAAACCAACAAAATGACCGTCTCAGACACATGGAAAGAAGGAGGTGCTTTTATTTCGTTTCTGCAGGGTCACAGACAATCCTCTGGTGTCCTCAGAAGAAGAAGAGGCCCACTCGCCCTGGTAGTATAGCTAGGAGCAAAGCCCACTGCTTCCTGCTTGATACCTTTCAGAGCCCTGCTCTTTATAGATTGGTGAAGAGAAAAAAGAAATCAATTCCAGAATCTTCACAACTGCACTGGTTGGCACATGCACTCCAACTGCAGGCAGCACCACCCGAGCCCTCTCCATGTGAACAGGAAACCGATACCCACTTGGATGGGCAGCCTGGCATCTTTTAGAGTGGAGAAAGCTGCATTTCTAGAGTGTGTTTGAATCAAGCAGTGATGTGGCTGGTTTGAAGCTTGTCTCATTTTCCCTATTTTCCATTTTTGAGCAAATCTAACACAGGCAGCTCTAATCCCTGAGATCATTTTAAAAAGCATGAAAGGCTCTTCTCAACTCTTTCCCCAAATGAAAGGGACTGGAACAGAAGGGAACCTGCAACATTGTCATGTGTCACATGTCATGAGCACCAGCTCCCCAAAGCAGAGAAAGATTTGCAGTGATGTATGCAAAAAAGCAGGAGGCAAAAATGTCCTGCAACAAGATGGTACTTGGTGCCATCCTTCTATGAAGGAAACAACTCTGACAGCCACACCAGCAGGCTCACAATAGTAGTCTGCACTGTCATTTAAAATACTTCTCTGTGTTAGTTGGACTTTTGCTATGCAAAGATACATGAGCAAAACACATTAAGGGTAGAAGTAATTATTTGAGTCTATGGTTTCCAAGGCTTTTTATGGTTTTTCAGAACACTGTGGCAGGAATGGTATGGCTAACTGAAGCAAATAGGAAATGCCAGAGCCAATTGACTTTCTTCTTGCCTCCTGTTATTTCCTCTGCTACACAGACATGGGCTTCATTAATCCGCAGTCAAGCTGGCCATCAAGACTGACCACTGAAACTGCCCCTTACCAGGAGACCCTTAGCACTTAGCAGGGGAGAGCTCTCTCTCTCTCTCTCTCTCTCTCTCTCTCTCTCTCTCTCTCTCTCTCTCTCACACACACACACACACACACACACACACAAACTGTAGTCAATTATTGGGTGCTGGGAGAAAAAGAATTTGCTTCACCCAGGCATGAGCTCTCTTATTGGTTAACAATACAGAGTAGTCAGGCTTGAAACCATGAACACACAAACAATAAAGACAGAATAAGGCTGGAGAGATGGCTCGGCTGTTAAAGGCGAGGCTAACAACGAAAAGCAGAGTCGAGGTTCTTTGTATATATATATATTTATTGCATACACATGCATATGTATGTATGTAACAAATATAATTTAAAATGGAGAATATCTAATAGAAGTAGGAGAGGAAATTAAGGAAGGGTAATTGAAGGGGCCAAAAGGTACCCTTTCTCAAGAGACACCCAGACATACCTCCTTAAACTTTAACATGTCAACCAGAATGTATTCAGTCCATCTCTGAGCCCCCACAGTCTAAGTAGTTCCAATGTTGTTTCAGGAAACAAAACTCAAAGTCTGATAAGATTTGATGATGTGGGAATGTCTTTCTGTATTCTGTAAATAGCAATCTTTAAATAAAGGAGCTGTTTTGGGCATATGACAGGCCCATAGAAAAAGTAGGAGGGGAAATCACAGCATAGGTAGGAGAAGCAGGGCAGAGTCTGTGAGACTGAGCCAGAAGCCCAAAGGATCAACATGTAAGGAGAGACAGACTGAGCCAGAAGCCCAAAGGAGCAGCATGTAAGGAACACAGGTGAGCCATGGGCCACGTGGCAGACAGATTAATAGAAATGGGTTGAGTTAAGATGTAAGAACTTTCTAGGAATGTGCCTAAGCCATAGGCCAAACAGCATGAAGTTAATATAAGTGTCTTGAGTCATTTTGGGGAGCCTAAGTAGCTACCAGCAGCAAAAGGTTCTAAGGAAGTAGGTCTGTGGGTCTGGGCCTCTGGCTGCTGGGGGCTAAGAGACCACATTGTAACAGATGGCATCCCTGGGTCGGCAAATATCCACTTAAGGCTTGAGAAAGTTTTAAAAAGTGTTTTGGCACATAGACTGAGCCAAAGAAGCTTCCAAATTGTGTATATGAAGCAGGTTATTGTACAGAGAAAGCTCAGCATCCAGGCCACATTCAAAATGGCGCAGGTGGACTGGTGGCAGGCAGTGTAAGCTGCAATCAAGCCAGTTCCTGTGATCTCACAGAAGACTCAGAAGCATGTTATTAGTTTAAGGTTTCAGTTTATTTTGACCAAAAAGGAAACAAAGATGGATACTTAATAGCAGCATTTTCTTGGGTCTGCTCTGTTTGCTGGCCACAAGCAGACATGGTTCCTTTAAAAGAACTTACTGATTCAGATTTATCTGCAAAAACTATGCAGCTCTTTAAGACAGTGTATTTTAAAAGCTCTTATGGTTGGAAGATAATTAAAGATTTATAATAAAACAGATTCAGATGAAAAGAAAAACCTTTAAACGGGTTACAATGTGTGTAAAAGATATATAGGTTTCAGAGAGAAAAGAAAGAGGATAGAAAAAGTCTTTAAAAAGATAGAGTAATAAAAATGGAATAAGCCATGTAAAGATGGAAAATAGACACAAAATCTGGATTTTTGTTGTTATTGTGTTTTCTTTTAATTTTTTAACTGTTAATGAGCTAACTGCAGAAAGACAATGGATTAAAAATAAAAAGGCTACTAAGTTAAACAAAAATATATATTTTAAAGGTGTCTTGATTTTGAAATTTGTGTCTAAGAATTTATTGCTTTGGAAGAGTTCTGCTTTTGTTTCCACAGAAGATGAGAACCTGTGGATTGCTTCCAGGCAAATATGGTTTCATCAACCAAGACCCCCTAAAAAAAAAATCTCTGATGAGAAGAGATGGCCATATCAGCTTCAGGGCTTCAGACTATGATCCAGTTTCAAGAACCCATGAGATTGTCAACGCCCAATAATTAGCAAGAAATAGTAATGGAAAACTATGCCCAAGTTCCCCAAAAATTGTTTCTAAATGTTTGTTTTCATTATAAATGGTTATGTTTGTTTTCATTATAAATGGTTAATAGTCATAGTTAATCTCTTTCTAGGAAAAAAGGGGGGATATGGTATATAAATGATTTATAAAAGTTAGGTTATTGAATTTACTTAGATCAGGAAATCAGCTGTTAAGCTCAAAATGTTTTAAAGTGGTATAGATTTTGGTTTATTAGTACAAATTTAAGGTTAATTCTCTTATGCTGTATGTATACTTCTACTCTTGTTTAAGATACGATGTTTATGTAACTGATTTAAAATTGTAAAGTATAATTAAGAAATGCATATTCGTTAGATTTTTAGGTATACAAAGATAGAATTGAATGAAATAGGTAATATTCAAACACTTCTAAGATCTACAGAATATGGCATTTAAATGTTTTAAGAACTTAGAGTTTTCTGGACAGTGAGACAGATCTGCTCCTGGCAGCAGTAATTTACTTCAAGAGAAAAATCGGCATCGAAGAAACACCATATGGAGATTAATTTCTTTGTGGCATCAGTTAGCCACTGTACATGAACCTGTTCTTATATTGACTGCTTGACAGCATGCTATTTAAACTAGACATGCAGGTTCCATAGGAAGATGACCTCTGAACTTTGGCAGAACAAGCTGAGATGGTCATTCAGGTTCCTGCTTTGCAAAGAAAACTGTCAGACATTCTTCAGGACTCGAGGAGAAGTGACTGATAAACTATACCAGAATGGGCAGAGCAGATTTCCTGCTTCATTGAAATAAAAAGAGACTCTGGGCCTATAGGCTGAAGATGGATGCCCCAACTTTATAAAGAAACTTTGGGTGACTGTCCAGGCAGATAGGTGTTATATCTGTCATTTCTAGATTTTGGAAGTTGCTTGTACTTTCAGTTTCCTTGAGTAAATATATCCTTCTGTAGTCTTTGATGTAGTTAAAGATTAGATAGTTATAGGTACAGTTTTTCTTATCCATTTAAAAGGTATGTTAAAGGTATACATGAAACTTTAGATTCATAAGGATAAAGTTGATAAGAATATTTTCTTTAAGTTTACTAAATACAAATAGACTATGTTATAACTATAATCCTTGCTTGATAGCTGTTTTGTTATATGTAATTTTGCTTTGTTAAAATTGAAGCCTTCCATTTTTATTAGACAGAAAGGGGGAAGTGATGTAGGAATGTCTTTCTGTATGCTGTGAATAGCAATCTTTAAATAAAGGAGCTCATTTGCCCATGACAGGCACCATAGAAAAAGTAGGAGGAGGAATCAGAATAGGTAGGAGGAGCAGGGCGGAGTCAGATAGACTAAGCCAGAAGCCCAAAGAATCAACATGTAAGGAGAGACAGACCAAGCCAGAAGCCCAAAGGATCAACATGTAAGGAGAGACAGACTAAGCCAGAAGCCCAAAGGAGCAACTCCTATGTTGCCGTGGCTCACCTGTGTTCCTCACAAGTTTCTTCTTGGGTGGCTGGCTTGGACTGTCTCTGACTCCACCCTGATTCTCTTACCTATGTTGTGATTTCCCCTCCTACTTCTTCTATGGTCCCAGTCATGGCCCAAAACAGCTCCTTTATTTAAAGATTGATATTCACAGCATACAGAAAGACATTCCCACATCACTTCCCCCTTTCTGTCAAATTAAAAAAGGAAGGTTTCAATTTTAACATAACAAAATGACATGTAACAAAATAGCTATCAAGAAATAATTACAGTTATAATATCTAAGCTATATGTATTTAGCAAAATTAAGGAAAATATTCTACCATCTATCTTATCATTGTGAATCTAAAGTTTCATATCCAGTATACCTTATAATAACTAAGAAAACTATACCTTGTAGTAGTGGGATTTTTTGGGCCCAGGTGGCCAGAGGTCCGAGACCCACAGACCTGCCGCCTGAGATCTCTTAGATGCCCAGCCACCACCGCCCGCCACTCAGGTCCCCAGAATGCTTATATTAAGTCCATGCTGTTTGGTCTATGGCTCAGGCACTTTGCTAGCTTGCTCTTACATCTTAAATCAACCCATTTCTATTAATCTGTCTGCCACGTGGCCCGTGGCTCACCTGTGCTCTTACATGTTGCTCTTTGGGAGGCTGCAGCTCAATCTGCCTCTGACTCCGCCCTGCTTCTCCTACCTATTTTGATTCCTCCTCCTACTTCTTCTATGGTGCCTGTCATGGCCCAAAACAGCTCTTTTATTTAAAGATTGAGAATCATAGCATACAGAAAGGCATTCTCACATCCCTGTTCGGGCACCAGGGCAGCGGTGGCTGGGCGGCTAAGCGGTCTCAGGTGGCAGGTCTATGGGTCTCGGAACTCTGGCCTCCCAGGCCCAAAAAACCCCACTACTACAGATGGTGCATCCAACGTGGGTCGATTATCAACTTAATGCCTGAAAAAGTTTAAAAAGGGTTTTAGCAGAAACTGAGCAAAGGCAGCTTCCAAATTGTGTATATGAAGCAGGTCTTTGTACAAAGAAAGCGTGGCAGCTGGGTCACATTCAAAATGGCGCCGGCGGACTGGCAGCAGGCAGTGTAGGCTGCAATCAGGGGGGTTCCTAAAATCTGACAGAAGACTCAGTAGCATGTGATTGATTTAAAATTTCTGTTTATTTTGAACAACAACAACAAAAAAAAACAAAGACAGTTTCTTAGTAACAACATTTTCTTTAGCCTACTCTGTTCCCTGGCCATGAATAGAGACGTGGTCCCTTTAAGAGAACTTAGTGATTCAGCCTAATCTGCAAAAACTATGCTGCTCTTTTAGAGAGTGTATTTTAAAAGCTCTTATGGTTAGAAGATGATTAAGGATTCACAATAAAACAGATTCAGATGAAAAGAAAAACCTGCAAACGGGTTACAATGTGTGTAAGATACAAAAGCTTCAGAGAGAAAAAAAAGAGGTTAAAAAAATTCTTTAAAGAGAAAAAAAGAGTAATAAAAATATATAATAAGCCACGTAAAGATGGAAAATAGACACAAAATCTGGATTTTGGTTATTACTGTGTTTTCTTTTAATTTTTTAACTGTTAATGAGCTAACTGCAGAAAAACAATGTATTACAAATGCAAAGGCTATTAAGTTAAATAAGAATATATACTTTAAAGGTATTTTGATTTTGAAATTTGTGTCTAAGGATTTATTGCTTTGGAAGAGTTCTGCTTTTGTTTCCACAGAAGATGAGAACCTGTGGATTGCTTCCAGGCAAATATGGTCTCATCAACCAAGACCCCCCTGAAAAAAATCTCTAATAAGAAGAGATGGCCACATCAACTTCAAGACTGCAGAGTATGATTCTGTCTAACTCATGAGATTTTCAATGTCCCTTAATCAGCAGGAAGTAGTAATGGAAAACTACTCCCAAATTCCCCAAATATTGTTTCTAAATGTTTGTTTTCATTATAAATGGTTAATGGTCATAGTCAATCTCTTTCTAAGAAGAAAAATGGGATATGGTATATGAATGATTTTTTAAAAAATTAGATTATTGAATTTACTTAGATCAGGAAATCAGCTGTTAATCTCAAAATGTTTTACATTGGTATAGATTTTGGTTTATTGATACAAAATTAAGGTCAATTCTCTTATGCTGTATGTATTTTTCTACTCTTGTTTAAGATAGGATGTTTATGTAACTGATTTAGAATTGTAATGTATAATTAAGAAATGCATGCATGTTAGATTTTTAGATATACAAAGATATATTTCAATTAGGTAGGTAATCTTCAAATACTTCTAAGACCTACAGAATATGGCATTTAAAATGATTTAAGAGCTTAGACTTTTCTGGACAGTGAGACAGGTCTGCTCCTGGCAGCACTAATTTACTTCAACAGAAAAATGGGCATTGAAGAAACTCCATATGGAGTCTACTCTCTTTGTGGCAATGGTTAGCCACTAGCAAGAACCTGTTCTTATATTGACTGCTTGACAGTATGCTGTTTAAACTGGACATACAGGTTCCATAGGAAGATGACCTCTGAACTTTGGCAGAACAAGCCGAGATGGCCCTTCAGGTTCTTGCTTTACAGAGAAAACTGTCAGACATTATTCAGGACTCGAGGAGAAGAAACTGATGAACTGTGCCAGAATGGGCAGAGCAGATTTCCTGCTTCATTGAAATAAAAAGAGATTCTGGGCCTGTAGGCTGAAGATGGATGCCCCAACTTTATAAAGGAACTTTGGGTGACTGTCCAGGCAGATAAGTGTCATCTCTGTCCTTTCTAGATTTTAGAAGTCGCTTGTGCTTCTGGTTTACTTGGGTAAATATATCTTTCTGTGATCTTTGATATAGTTGAAAATTAGATAGTTATAGGTACAGTTTTTCTTAGTCATTTGTAAGGTATATTAGATATGAAACTTTAGATTCATAAGGATAAGATAGATGATAAGAATATTTTCTTTAAGTTTGCTAAATGTTATAACTGTAATTCTTGCTTGATGGCTATTTTGTTATATGTAATTTTGCTATGTTAAAATTGAAACCTTCCTTTTTTATTAGACAGAAAGGGGGAAGTGATGTGGGAATGCCTTTCTGTATGCTATGATTCTCAATATTTAAATAAAAGAGCTGTTTTGGGCCATGACAGGCACCATAGAAGAAGTAGGAGGAGGAATCAAAATAGGTAGGAGAAGCCGGGCGGAGTCAGAGGCAGATCGAGCTGAAGCCCACAAGAGCAACATGTAGGAGCACGGGTGAGCCACGGGCCACGTGGCAGACAGATTAATAGAAATGGGTTGATTTAAGATGTAAGAGCTAGCTAGCAATGTGCCTGAGCCACAGGCCAAACAGCATAAAGTTAATATAAGGGTCTGAGTCATTTCTCGGGCCTGAGCGATGGCGGGTTCCTAAGCAGTCTCTGGTGGCAGGTCTATGGGTCTCGGGCCTCTGGCAGCCCGGGACCAAGAAACCGCACCATTGCAACAATACCTATAACTATCTAATCTTCAACCACATCAAAGACCACAGAAGGTTATATTTACCCAAGTAAACAGGAAGTGAAAGCAACTTCCAAAACTAGAAATGACAGAGATGACACCTATCTGCCTGGACAGTCACCCAAAGTTCCTTTATAAAGTTGGGGCATCCATCTTCAGCCTACAGGCCCAGAGTCTCTTTTTATTTTAGTGAAGCAGGAAATCTGCTCTGCCCCTTCTGGATAATTTATTAGTTGTTTCTCCTCGAGTCCTGAAGTATGTCTGCCAGTTTTCTCTGCAAAACACCTCTGAATGACCATCTTGGCTTATTCTGTCACCTTCCTAGGAACCTGCATGTCCAGTTTAAACAGCATACTGTCAAGCAGTCAACATAAGAACAGGTTCACGTCCACTGGCTAACAGATGCCACAAAGAAACTAACCTCCATATGGAATTTCTGCAATGCCCATTTTCTCTTGAATAAATCGGTGCTGCCAGGAGCAGACCTGTCTCACTGTCCAGAAAAGTCTAAGTTCTTAAAATAATTGTAAATGCCATATTCTGTAGATCTTAGAAGTGTTTGAAGATTACTTATCTAATTGAAATATATCTTTGTACACCTAAAAAATCTAACTAACATAACTATAAGTTTGGTTATCACAGATGACTATTAATCTTCATTTCCAAATTATACATTACAATTTTAAATGAATTACATAAACATCATACCTTAAACAAGGGTAAAAAAATACATATAGTATAACACAATTGACCTTAAATTTGCATCAATAAAACCAAAATCCATACCATTATAAAATATTTTGAGATTAGCAACTGATTTTCTGATCAAAGTAAATTCAATAATCTAATTTTTTAAAATCACTCATATACTATATTCCCTTTTTCTTCTTAGAAAGAGATTAACTATGACCATTGACAATTTATAATGAAAACAAATATTTATAAACAATATTTTGGGAATTTGGGCATGGTTTTCCATTACTACTTCCTGCTGATTAAAGGGCGTTGACAATCTTATAGGTTCTTGAAACTGGATCATAGTCTGAAGCCCTGAAGCTGATGTGATCATTTCTTCCCATCAGAGAATGTTCAGAGGGTCTTGGTTGATGAAACCATATTTGCCTGGAAGCAATCCACAGGTTCTCATCTTCTGTGGAAACAAAAGCAGAACTCTTCCAAAGCAATAAATTCTTAGGCACAAATTTCAAAACCAAAATACCTTTAAAATATATATTCTTGTTTAACTTAGTAGTCTTTATAATCCATTGTCTTTCTGCAGTTAGCTCATTAACAGTTAAAAAATGTTAAAAGAAAACACAATAACCATAATCCAGATTTTATGTCTATTTTCCATCTTTATGTGGCTTATTATATTTTTATTACCCTATTTCTCTCTTTTACAGACTTTCCCTACCTTCTTTCTTTTCTCTCTGAAGCCTTTGTACCTTTACACACATTGCAACCCATTTACAGGGTTTTTTTTTTTTTTTAATATATCTGAATTTGTTTTATTGTGAATCCTTAACCAGAAGAGCTTTTAAAATATACACACATTGCAACCCATTTACAGAGTTTTATTTTTATCTGAATTTTTTTTATTGTGAATCCTTAATCATTTTCTAAACAGAAGAGCTTTTAAAATACAAGCTCTTAAAGAGTTGCATAGTTTTTGCAGAAAAAGCTGAGTCAGGAAGCTCTCTTAAAGGGGCCGCATTTCTTTTTGCTGCCAGCAAACAGAGTAGACCCAAGAAATGCTGCTACTAAGAAACTGTCTTTGACTCTATTTCTCTTTTGTTCAATATAAACAGAAACCTCAAATCAATCACATGCTACTGAGTCTTTTGTGAGACTTCAGGAACCAGCTTGGTTGCAGCTTATGCTGCCTGCCTCCAGTCCGCAGGTGCCATTTCTATCTCTGTATAATGATTCGCTTCAGATATACAATTTGAAATCTGCTACTGGCTCTGTTGCTGCTCTAGAACCCTTTCTAAGTTTTCTCGGGCTTTATGTGGGTGTTCGGCCCATGGTGGGAAGCCATCTGTTACAATGAGGTTTCTTGGTCCTGGACAGCCAGAGGTCTGGACCCACAGACCTGCAGCTCCAGACCCCTTGGCCACCTGCAGCTGCTTAGGTCCCTAAAAATGATTCAGACGCTTATATTAACTTTATGCTGTTTGGCCTGTGTCTCAGGCACACTGCTAGTTATCATTTTCATCTTAACTCAACCCATTTCCATTAATCTGTCTGCCACGTGGCCCATGGCTCACGTGTGTTCCTTATATGTTTCTTCTTTGGCAGCTGGCTCCATCTGTCTGACTCCACCCTGCTTCTCCTACCTATGTTTTGATTTCCCCTCCTACTTTTTCTATGGTGCCTGTCATGGACCAAAATAGCTCCTTTATTTAAAGATTGATATTCACAGAATACAGAAAGACATTACCACATCAGAGAAAGAAGCTGGGGTCAGAGATTTCATGGGGATAGGTCTGAGGAGTTGGCAGGTGAGACGTGTCTGTAGTTTGTTTCTTTCTCTCTGATTTTGGTGGGGGAGGAAAACTGGAATATGAGACTCTTAATCCCAGGGTTGTAGGTTCATGCCCCACATTGGGTACAAATTCTATTTAGTATTATAATAAAAAACAATAAGAAACAAACCACAGCCACTTCTCATCTGCCAACTTCTCAGGCCTGTCTCCACAAAATCCTCCTATTCCAAACCTCTCTCTGCTGAAAACCCTCTCTTCTCTTCCTTTGCCCAGCTCTCTTAACTTTCTCTTTTCACATTCCTAAAGCTAGGAATAAAGGTGTGGATCACCACTCCCTGACCTTCCTGGCTTGGCTCTATGGGTGACTCTCCTCTGATATTCCAGACTCATTTTTTTAAATATATACATCACCATACACATAAGGGCACAAAAAAAATGGGAGGAAGAATCTAAATAACTTCTTCATGCTATAACAATATCATGGACATTATACCCACTTGCATGATAGATAGTATTCATTGAGTCTCTCCTGTGAAGAAAACTATCACGAACCTCTGACATAAAATCATCTCATAAATCTTGTGTAAGATTCTTGCGAGGTAATAATGTCATTTCAATATTACAAAGAAAGAAACAGCTTGTTGACAAGACAAGGCAAGACACTCTGTCACTAAATGAGAAACTGAGTTCTTATGATGAGCGCAGCCTAACCCCATAGCCTGTACTCTTAAACCTCATTCTCTATTCAGCGCACAGTGTCATGGTATATAGGCAATTTTTTTGTACCCTTTAAGTGTGACTTTGCATCACCATTTAGTATTATCAAAATATAAACTATTTGGTATGATTTATTTCTGAACATGTGATGTGTGTCAAGCATGTGGAGCAAATCAGGCACATATGGGCAGAAGACAAAAAAGACGAATCCCAGGTTATGGTTTTATAGCACAGAATGACAATTAGCATTCCGGGAATAACCCATACACTAATTAATCATGGTTGTCACTGATCGCTTTAGGACACACGGGTAAGAAACTGCTTTTAATATCCAATTTCATATTAGGGAGAGTCCTTTTCATGATCCTAGTGGGGAAGACAGGCATTAGAACATCTTTGTAATTGCATCAATTAATAATGGATCAATCTAAGACTTGAAAGTCTGAATGCTGCCTGGAAACTGGTCACTTGCTTCCAAATAGAAGGTCTGTGGATGCTTCTATGTCAACCACCAGCCAACATTAGCATTCTCTGACAACAGTTAACTTTTCACATGACACCATCTGGGAGAATCACTACACTATACCATTTTGGACATATTTTCCCAATGATCATGCTCTTGTGCTAGTTCATCCACAGATTTTCTAGACAGATGCCCCACTGGCAAAGCCCAGGAGTCTTCCCTTCATTAGTTCTGTGCTCCAGCCATCCGAGGTAATTCCTTCTCCTCTCTCCTAATCTGCCAGCTGCAAATAAGACTCTATGCAAGAAATAAATAAACCTTCTAAAATGTATTCACTAGGCTGCTCTGGAGAACACTCTGGAAGTTCTGCATGGCTTAGCATGGGAGGGGTTGCCTTCTTTTGGGCCAGCTGAGAACAAAGCAGTAAGGTCAAGGGCACATGGGGAGGAAGAAAATAAGGTAATCCTTTCTGCTATGAAGAAACTATTCACATCCCTCTCAAATCTCCGCTCTGTGCTCATTTGTTTGAAGCACTGTGTTCTGATTAGCCCTCACTGCAGGAGAGCTCAGGAATAAGTTCTTATGTACCTAGACCAATGACTCTCCTTAAGCAAGCAGAGTAATGATGCAATATCCATCTTTGAGTCAATATATGTGGGATTATTTTGAATCAGAAATAAGATGTTTTAGCTCCCCAGAGTCAATTAACATCTTAGGAAAAGGAAAGATCCCCCCTATATGGTGTGAGCAGAGAATATCCAGGGTTTCTTCTCTGATAGAAGAGGATTCTGTGCTCCAAAAATGCAAAGAGAGGCAGGAACAGACACAGCCTGTGAACTAGTTCAACATGGCTATTTGTGTCCTGTGGCAGAAACAGGAATGTGCACAGCCTGTGAAATGATCATACATGACAATATATGCTCCATTTCTATGACATGGTGGGGCACGTTCACTAAGATGTGTCATATCTGGGGGAAATACTCCCTTTCACTTCGGTTATCACCCAGTGACAAACAACACCATGATTGAAGACAGCACAGGCCTCTACCTGGCACAGATCAGTTTATCTTCTCTATGCTTCATGTTCAAGGTCTGTGAGTCAACTATTTTTTTCATCTATTTAAGATGGTATTTATTTATTACTATTTATTTTTGTGTATTTCAAATGGAATAAAAGAGCCTTGTAAGCATTTCTAACTGGGAAGTACAATTTGTTTTTTATTATTACAATTCTTAAAGGATAGAGGTAAGTTGATATTTTTAATCAATTGTATTTGTGTGTGTGAGGGAGAGGGGGAGAGTAGGGAAGAAAAGTAGGGAGAGAATGTACATGCATGCACACATGCCATTGTGTGCATGTGGAGGTCAGAGATAACTGTAGAGCTGGTTCTCCCTTTCCACTATGCGGACTGAATCCAGATGGTCAGGGTTGGAAGCATGTTTTTACTCACTGAACTGTCATTGGCCCAGAATGAGTTAAAAATATTTGAAGGAAGGAAGGAAGGGAGGGAGGGAGGGAGGGAGGGAGGGAGGGAGGGAGGGAGGGAGGGAGGGAGGGAGGAAGGAAGGAAGGAAGGAAGGAAGGAAGGAAGGAAGGAAGGAAGGAAGGAAGGAAAGAAACCTGAAAACAATACTTAACATAGAGTAAGTTCTGTGTATGTCTTGCTGGGCAGATTTTATAGGCTATGCATGACACTAGGAGAGAAAATAAGTCACCAGTCTTACCCAGCTGTAGACCTTATGAGGTACCATTAATAACTGACCTGGCAAGATATGCCTACTGGTACAATAGCACAAATGTTTTAGGAGTAACCAACCAATTTTTTACTGGATTTAAAACCACAAGTTAAAACCCATTCTTGATACTGTTATTAAGGCCAAGAACATGTGGCTAAAGAGTTCAAGGGACCAAGAGGGGAACATACTACTAGTTTTCTGTTAAATGGGAAGAGTATTAAATGAACTCCTCACGGCTTATGATTATACAGACAGGTCAGTACATCTTTTAACCTCCATCAGAAAAACTTCTTTTTGCTGTAGGTGGTGATTAGTATAGAGACATGTGACCAGCTTTGGTGCAGAGAGTTAAAGACTACATAATGCTCTGTCCTGAATGGGATATCTATATCACACCCCTGCTTCAGGGACCATTGCAGAAGATAGGGTGGACAGATGTAAGCTGGGGACACTGGATGACTATGTAGTGGTGGTATTTCCCAGATAGCTATACATATGAACTTGTAGCAGTAGTATGAGCATTCACGACTGCATAAGTCCAAGCCAAACAAAATATTATCGTGGAAAGTGGAGATGGAGACAAAAAGTCTCACCCCAAGCTGAGGAGTTATTAGCATTTCCTAGCTGCGGGGATAGAGAGAATCAGCTTTCTTTAAGGGTGTGATTCCCTCCCAGAAGATTGACTACACTCCAGTAGAAGGCCACACATCTAATTGTGTATGAGCATACAAACTAAGAAGGATGCATTTATAGTTACACACACATATATACACACACACCCAAAAAGGTTTGGCAGTCTTGTTACTGCATCCTCAGTCAAGAGCAGAGTAGGATGCTGGTGCTCACTCACTTTCTGTTTTCATTTGGTTCAGCCTATGGGATGATGCCATCCATGGTTGGAATGAGTTTTCCTATCTACTCTAGTGAGTTTTTCAGGGACACACCCAGAGGGTTGTTTCCATGGTGACTCTGAACCCCACTAGGGTGGCAATCACCATTACTCATTGCTTCTATTTAGGTATCAAAAACAGATGGTACTGAGAAAGAAAGAAAGTTTGACCCAAGTGTCAGACCTTATATTCATCTCCCCATCCTGAATCAAGGTGGTACTATGTATGGTTAGGGTCCTGACTCAATAAAAGAAAAGAAAGGCAGAAAGGAGGAAGGAAGGAGGGAGAGAGGGAGGGAGAAAGGGAGGGAAGGAGAAAATCAGATGATTACCCACATTTCCCTCTCTTCATTTTTTGATCTACCCTGAGCAAGCCAGGAGGGTCATGCTTCTGCCTGCACAGCCTCCACTCCTCCTGTCACCATGCCCACCCGCCATAATGACCTGGACCTTCAAGCCCTGAGACATGGTAGACTTTTTTTTCCCTTTAGTAGCTTTTTATCACACTGACAAGCAGGGTAATACAGATTCCCATCTGCCTTAAGTGTAGAGCTGAGTCCCAGGGGAGCCTGTAGAAGTCTCCAAGTTCATGAGTCCCAGGACAAGAAATTGGAGATGAGGGACACATGGTTATAAATAGAAGTAGAAGCAATTTATTTAAACAGTGGATCACTCCTAAGAATGGGTGTAAGCTGGTGAGCAGGAAAAGAAATGTGCTCACAAAGTATTGTCATGAATCCCATGACCCTTTATAGATTATCTATCCAGTTCCCCTTTGTCCTCAAGTTGTATACCATGGATTTTTCTTGAGCATGCTCTGTTCATTGTATGAAGAAGCCCAGGTGGGAAAGGCTTCAAGTCTTTATCAACTGGCTTCTTTTTTTGTGTAACCTTGATGCAGCTTATGTAGTCTCTGCTCCACTGCTGCATAGATACAGCTGTCTTGGGCACCACCCTTAACCTTACCTGCTTCTAATACTCAGGAAGGAAGGGGGCCAAGGCTAAGGTTTAATTATGATAATAAACAGCTAGACTAGAGATGGGTCCTTAGCTACACATGAAGTCATCACATGACTGATGGATTCTCTCATTTTCCTGTGAGGGAGCCATAAGACTCTAGATTCCCTACCTATCATGGTTTGTTTGGTTATTTGGTTGGTTTTGGTTTTTGTTTTTTGGGTTGCTTTTTATTTGATTTGTTTTTTTTTTTTTTTTTTTTGATAACAACATGACTGCTGAAACACTGCAGTAGCAAGTGCCCAGGGAAGATGTCTTCCAGCTGGACTTAGAACAAAGGACAGATCCATGAGGATCCAAAGTCCAGACCTCAAACTGCTACTGCAGTACAGGGAAACCCAGAAGTGGTTCTGAGATGCCCTGGAGAACCACCTGAGCTTTAACAAAAAGAAAAGAAAAGAAAACAGAGACTTCTTTCAAGGGAGAAAGGAAAAGCTTTCTCTGCTCTGCCTCATGATTCTCCTGGGACTTTCAGGTGTGTGTCTAAAGGAGACTCACAAAAAAGCTGAAGGGGGCCAGAAAAGCAAAGCAAGCTGTTAGTGGCAAAATGGTCTACTATTTTTATATTGACATTCACAGTTTTGTTTGTTTTCTTTTTTGGGGGGGACTAGCTTTTACTAATGCATGATTAATACATTTTTCCCCACAAATCTCAGTAGCCAAAAACAAAGATGACAACACTTTTCTGCTTTTTGAGGAGTTGAGGATTTGCCATATTACAAATACATCTTTTGAGGTGACAATATGAGGAATATGGCTACAGGGTCTGGAAACGATCAGAACCCCAAGCTTCCAGCCCAAATATGTCACTTTACTTTCTTATCTGACTATTAATTCAACCTAAAATGATAGAATTAGTTCATCTTTCCAGGTTTAAATCGCACACGCCTGTAGTTCCAGTCCTTGGGAAGCTGAGGCAGGTGGGTTAGATCAAGGCTACATATAAAAGAACTAATTAAAAGGGGGGGATTAAAATGATAGACATCAAAATTAAATGAAAAGAAAAAAACTAAAGTAAGGAAGGGGAAGGTATTTAATATAGGCCCTGGATGACTGGGAGGAGGAAGAAAAGAAAGAAAAAGAGCCATAATGTGTTGATTTTAGAGAAATAATCTCTTTCTCTAAATAATTAATAATTAATTTCTCTAAATAATTAATAATTAAATAATTAACAGAGAAGAAAAGAATCATGAATGGGCTAGTCAACCTGAATAGATTTGGAATAATCTATTTTGGGTGTGTGTAGAAGGGTGTTTTCATAACGGTATAATTGAAAATAGAAAACCAAGGTGACAAAGGCAGTACCATCTCATGGGATAGGGTCCCAGACTGAACAGAAGGAGAAAGTGAGCAGCCAATGCTTCCTGGCTGCTGGTGCCTGTCCCGACACCATTCCTGGTGAACAATAGCCCCTCCCTCCCTTTCTCTGAAAGAGATGTTAAGGTATGTAAGAAAGTATCTCTCTTATAGAAAGAATTTTATAATTCAGTAAGAACATCTCAGACATTTATAACAATGAAAGCATTGTATATAACCACACAATGATATTAAGTTGGTAATTATGTTAATTATTTTTCTGTCTTACAAATTACTGCAGTTACTTGCCTAAGGCAATACACAACTTTGGTTTTGAAGTTTCCATGAGTTGTGAATCTGAGCAATTTATCTGGGCTCCCTATTTTCACCTTCTCAAGCTACAGTCAAGGACTCAGCTATATTTGGGGTCTCATCTTGGAGCCCAACTGGGAAGGATCTGTTTTAAGCTCACTGCTATAGTTGCTAACAGAACTCCCTTCCTTCAGAGTCAACAGAATGAAGAGGATTCATTTTTAGGCAGCAGTTGGCTGGAAACTGTGCCTGGGTTCTATGGCATGGCTTTCACAGACCACAACTTGGCTCATCAAGTCATTGGGAAGAATCTTCCTCATAAGACAGAAGCCATATCTCCTGCAGTATAATGGAACTGCAATCTCCTCAAGACTGAGATATGGCATTCCTTAGTAGATAACCCAAATGGTCAGGATCACAGAAATGAGTAAATGGAAGTCATTTTGAAAGATAACACTACAATAGAAAAACCAAGAAGACATAAATACTGAAAACTTAGTATCAATTTGATTCCACTAGCAATTTTTCTTTATACTATAAATATTTAAAGTAGATGAAATGGGGACTAAAGATATGGCTCAGTTGATAAGATGCTTGATGTGGAAGCACAAAGATTAAAATCCTGACACCAGCTCCAGTTGAACAAGCTGGCCACTCCAGGAACACCATAAGCCCAGTTCTGAGGGTATCCAAGACAGGAGGTTGCTGAGGCATGCTGGCTTCTGGTTAATCTACCAATGAAAACACAAGCCTCAGGTTCACAGAGGGAATCTGCCTCCAAAGCACAAGTGCAAAGTGATAGATGCCTGATGCTCTCTTCTGGCCTCTGAATGCAAACACACAGGGCACACAGGCACATGCATACCCTCACATAGATAAACCCATAATAAATATGGGAATGGAGAAACAAAACTGGAGGTTGATTGAGGAGTCACTGAAGTTGATTTTTGCCCACACTGACAAGTATATACAAACACTTAATATCATATATATAGTACATACATATAATACAATATATTCAAAATAATTTTAATTAAAAAATGGAAAAGATAGTTTAATGCTTGAGGAAATCAGCTTATAGAGAAAAGCTATTTGGGCTTGTAATTACATAAGTCATGCCCCAGCCCATGGTCGGACTCCATTGTTTTTGGACCTGTGATGAGGCAGCTTATAGTGGTGATGAGCACAGAGTAGAACAGACCTATTCGTCGCATGGAGGCTAGGAAGAGGGATGGACCATGCTCCCAACATGCCTTTTAAGATTTCCATAGACACCCAAATGACACCATGATGGAGAGATAAGCCTTTCCAACCAGGGCCTTTGATGAACATTTCAGATCCAAATTATATTCTAACAAAAATTAAAGTGATCCTCACTGGCCTTTTTGACAGGGTAAGATTTATAATTCTCCTATATATGTTCTCACATAGAAAAAAGCTAGCAAGAGAAGGATGGATGGATGAAGAAAGGAAGGGAAAGGACACTGAGAAGATACTGTCTAGTCACATAGCTCAAAGAGAGCATTCTCCAGATCAGGACAGAAAGCATCAACCACCGTAAGGGAATGGGGGTCCTGCAGTTTAAAAAAAAAAAAATGGCCAGATTCAAATCTCTTCCCCAAGTCCTTAAAGGATAAAAGTCCGTCCTTGAGCCTGGAAATTTGTCTCAAAACAAAACAAACAAAATAGCCCCACCCCGACTGGGGAAAAAAAAAAAAACCCAATGAGGAGCTAAAGAATTACACAATGCTTAAGAGCACCCATTGCTCTTGTATAGAAGACCAGGATCTGTTTCCCAGCACCCACATTGGGCAACTCGAATTTTCTTTAACTCCATCTCTGGAGCATCTGTTGTCCTCTTGCAGCTTACATCTGAAGGCATGTAGTACATATAAACTCATGCAGGCTTGCACACATATGCATAAAACAAATCAATAAATCTTTCAGAATACACACAAAAGATACAAAGAGATGCAGTTATGTTTTCAGATGGCCTTGCTATACCTTCTGTGCATGAACAATTCAAACTGCCCAGTGTATACCATGTCTTTGAAACCGGTGTTTGAAATCTAGTTTCTCCATTTCATTTGCTCCTTTCCAGTGTTCTACCATGAATTAGACATGGAATTCAGTGGCTGGAAAAAGCCAAGTGTACAACTGACAAGTTCAAATGAGCTACACATCCCTTGTTTCCATAAGAGGAAAGGCCAGAGGGAACAATTGTTTCTCCTCCTCCTGACCCAAGTAATGACAACAATATTAAGACTCTGTTAGGGGTGCTAAGAGTAAGGAAAAAAACACAGCTGTGACTGATCGTTGCCTTTGAAGACACTCTCCAAATATGAGAAGAGAAAACCATAGCTACCTTTCCTTCCACTACTGGATTTCCCTAGAATTAAAAAAAAAAATTAAAAATTAAAAATTAAACTGCATTGTAAATCCCAGCTGTTCCTTTGTCTCCTAGTACCAAAAACACAGATTGATAGCAGGAAGAATGTGGAAAAACAATTTCCCACGACTTATTTCTGCATCTCCAGGTGGATCCTAGGTCTGGTTTGGTAATGTTCTTATTGAATGTCATAGGCTGTTAGGATTTTGCACAGATTTGGTATGGTATGAATTTACCCAGTTATCTGGTGGCAGATTTCTATGGATGCACATGGGAATGCAGCAGAAGGCAGTGGCAGATAGAAGGATATGCTTAGAGCTGTTTCTATGTAGGAAAGGGCTTTATTGTCAGAGGAGTATGGTTATGATTAACAGAGAAGGTTATGATAACAGGGAAGGTAAGATAGCAGAGAAGGGGGGGAGGAAGAGAGGAGCTCCCAAAGGCAAGATTTAGAAGCAGGAATCCTGCTTTAAATGGGGCTTGACATCAGAGCTCAGAGGAGGGTGTGGCTTTAGAAGCTAACATAGGTACCTGCTCTTCTTCTCTCTTCTCCCTTCATACTAAACAAACTTCCAAACAAAATATTCTTCTCCCCAAAAGCACTGACTTCAAGTGAAGGTTGACTCTCAGGAAAGTATAGAGAAGTTGATATGTTGGTTAAGTTCTAAGTCAAAATTCAGGTATATTCCTCTTCCTAGGAAGTGACTAATATCCTGGCAGACTAAAGGGATTCTCTGTTGACTCCATAAGTGCACTTGTCCATGAGCTGGAGAATACATTAACTGGATTGAAGAGACCTTGCAAAGCACATCAGAGGCATTAAGCAGAGGCAGTAAGAGTCCCTATTACGTTCAAAAGGTGGGTCCTGAGACCCTGTCTACTATAAACCAATTAGGTCAGAACCCCAGAAAGGGGGGATAAGAAAGTTCACCCAAGAAGACTCCAAGATGCACATGTTCCTCCTTCATGGAGACAGCTTCTTCCACCAGATCCTCCTGCCTCCAGGTCGAGATAGCAACAAGTGACCCCACCCTGCTAGGGCCATGCATTTTACAGGTTAAGCAAGCAAGGCTGTCTGTATATTATTCTATTTATTCTATTATTCTACTTTACATGGTACAGAGCCATCTTTAACTTTATCTTCATGCTTCAGCCCTCCTGAGCATTGGATCACAGGTGTACCACCATGCTTGGTGTCTTAGGTACTTTTCCCATTGCTGTGGTAAAAATACCGTGACCAAGGCACCATACCAAAGACAGTGTGTTTTGAGCTTACTGTCCATAGGGTTAAACATGATAGTGGAAGGGTGGTAGCAGGTAGCAGGCAGATATTGTAGCTGAGAACTCACATTTCAAACCACAAGCAGGAAGCTGAGAGATCTGACTAGAGATGGTGTGGGTCTTTTAAACATCAAAGCTGACCCTGGTGGCATACTTCCTCCATTAAGGCCATACCAGCTAATTCTCCCCTAAAAAGCCACCAACTGAGGATATTCACCAAATATTCAAATACTGGAGACTTGTGGGGGACATCTCATTCAAAAGACAACACCCAACAAGGCATTAAAGATCAAGGTTGCTTACACAAACATGGACACTAGCAATTGCCTCACCCACCACCTCTGGGCACCATAGTACTAGTCATCAATGAGCTAAGGATTAAGAGACATAACTTTAGTTAAGATGGCTCTGCTCTCCATTGACACATATTCTATGAAAGGAGCCAGGCAGGAGGGCATGCTTCTGATAGAGTAGGCTAGATACTTTATTATACAACAGACAGGTACTTGGGGAGTCAGAACCGAGGTAGAGAAGACATGGAGAGTGAGAGTTAATGGCCAGCATTCCAAGGACTGCTAAGGAGAATTCATTCACTGGCCATGAGCAAAAGTGTCCCAGATAGAAAACAGTACAGAACCAAGAAGTGTGACAGCCCAATACATGTGAAACTCTGCTGTGGTTTTGGGATGCTGGAGCCAAGTAAGAATAAATTCAAAGTCTTTGGAAGCAGATTTCAGGCCAATTTCAGCACTTGGCTTGATGCATGAGAACTCAGCACATGGGCCTTGCAAGGAGAAGTGTGCTGTGGTCAGGGTGCATGTCTTTCTCCAGTCCCAGGGAGCACTCTACCACCAAGCTACAACCCTACCTCAGCTTCCACTTCAAAGTAGTGAATGAGAACATATTGACTGAATCTGAGGATGTGAATACTAACAAAATGAGTCTGAGAAAAATTACAAAGGGGAAGAGAGAGTAATTGGAGATATTAGGAAATGGGATTTGATGGTTCTATCTTGATTATTAAGGTTGTTCAACAAGGTGAATGAGATGCAGTGAGTGAGCTCAAAGTCTCATTAGGAGAACTCCAGTTCAGAAAAAGGCAAGTTTGTACATGTCCCTTTAGGGGAGAATTTGCAAGTTCTAAGGATAACATATATTGATTTTCAGAAATGTTTCAGGGTCTTGGATGCAGTTGCTACTAGAAAGAACTTGTCCAGGGACTTCCTTGATATTTTCAAACTAAAGAGCCACCACTTGGATGGCTGCTGTAAGTGTGTGTGAGTGCAGCATGAGTTTCTGGGGACTGAACCTAAGATGGGCTGCATTGTCCTGGCAGGTACTCTACCAGTGAGCCTACCCAGACTCTTATCGCTTTCATTTTACTTCCTACACTTTTTGAGACGTGATTTTACTATCTGTAAGATTTATCTTGAACTTGCCTTAGTCTGACAAGTAGCTCGGATTATAAACCTGTGACACTAGCCTACAATGGTTGCTGAATTCTTGGCCATGTGTTAGAATGATTCCTCCACAGCAGCTCCCAATCCCAGGGCTCCTGTGGTCCTGATCCACAGAAGAGTCCTGGGCTGGTTGTGATTCCCAACCAAGGAGGACTATTAGCCCAGGAGAACTATTAGCCCAGGAGAACTAGGAAGCTCTGCAACCTCAGTCCGTATTATTTCTCCAGCAGTATTTGGTGGCTCTAACAGTGCAGAAATGGAGAGGTTGAGACCTCTACACCTAAATCTTCAGATTGCTTTCTGAAAGCTAGACTTCTGGAGATAAGCTACCCCAAACAAACTGTAAAAGGACTCCCCTAGAGCAGTCAGCAAGGGTGCGAGCCCTGCAGAGCTCTTTCCTGGAAGAACACAATGAAAATGGCAAGTTATAAAGCCAGCAAGTGAATTAACTGCTCCCTCAATTCTACACTACTTTCAATCAGTGTTTCTATTTTTAAAAAAATTCTGACAAATGCTTAAAATTCTGTCCCAGCAGAGAAGTGCAATCAAAGTGTGCTCCATTGACAGTGTTCACACTTGCTAATGATTAGCTTCCTTTGAAACCACAGCAGTTGCAGAGGCAGAGTTAGATAAACAGCTTCAGGGGGCCCAGAAATGAGTTGCAGGCTACTGGGCCAGTGGACTTGGAGATTGTCCAGTGCTATTTCCCTAGTTTAGGCTTGTCCTAAGGGGCATTTCCATTTGAGGACCTGAAGTTCTGAAATTCCTTCCTCTCCCTGGTTCAACAAAACTAATTTATTGACCTGAGGGGCACAGTCCAAGACATCTGTTAAGTTTGGCATTTTCTTGACCTATACAGGGAATTTTGTTGAGTGAAATGGTTTGCCTTTTGTTCTTTACAGCTTTTCATCTGCAGTGTGCATGCTTTCAGACAGAGCTAAAGGAAGTTCCTTATTATAGAGCTAAGTGGGGGAAATAGTTTTATGTCTTTACATCTGAACCGCTTCCCCAGGGTGCCTCTGTCATGGAGTCTTTGTAGTGTCGCAAAACTTTGGGTAAATATCAGAGAGTCTTCTCTTTATAGTACTCAAGGAGAAAAGAACACTTATTGAACAACAGTTTTTCAGTCTTTAAAAATCGGCTGAGCATAAATGTGGGAAAATTCCTGCATGACAAGCAGACTGCTGTTGTATGAATGCGGCTTCGTGGTCCAGGTTCATCTTGGATGAAGAAAATGAGGCATAAACTTTGGGATCCAGGAAAAAGAAGGGAACCACTTGTTGAATACCCTCCTGCACGCACTCCAGCCAGCAACTGACAGTCCAGGAAATGCCTGGTAAGTCTTGGGAGTGAAGATGAGTGAAACCAAAGGTGGATTATGCACTTGCTAAACTCCACTGACTGAGGAGCACCTCCCCTGCTTCAGCTCTGATTTTCTATTCACTGTCTTTACCATAATGGCTGCTTCAGCTCTGATTTTCTATTCACTGTCTTTACCATAATGGAAGATGTCTGGACAAGGAAGTGGAAAAGAAACATAAGAGCAGATCTTTATATTCCCTCCATGTGCTAAGAAAGGAGTGGCAGTTTGCATGAGGATAGGGGTATGCCTCTAAATCATTTATTATATCACAAAAGAAAGAACAAAGGGAAAAAGGGAAGGAAGGAAGGAAGGAAGGAAGGAAGGAAGGAAGGAAGGAAGGAAGGAAGGAAGGAAGGAAGGAAGGAAGAGTTTTATCTCCATGAGAGATTTCTTTTTTAGTATATCCAGATCAAAAGCAGAAAATATAGGCATGCCCAGGGTTAGGATAAACTGAGATCTAAATTGCACATGGGCTTTGAGGCTGCACACCTTATGACAATGCTAGCCCATTTGTGGGTTCTTTCATACAATGTTCTCAGACCTCTCAAAGCCAGAATAATTGAAGATTGTAGGAGGAAGAAGATTAAGCTATCTGATCAAGGACAGGAAGAGATATTTTCCCATTGAACTCTGAGAGAAACCAGGAAGTTGGAAAATATGACAAAAATATATTTAGATCTATATAGCAGAATTCCAGAAGCAACTATGTTACACTTTCTGTTCCCCTATCTGGCCATTTAAGATATAGGTTATAAATAAGGTGTGGTAATGTGTGCCTTTAATCTCAGCACTTAAAAAGCAGAGGTAGGTGGATCTGTAAGTTCAAGGCTAGCCTGGTCTACAGAGTGAGTTCCAGGACAGCCAGGGCTACATAGTGAAACCCTGTCTTGAAAAAAATCATATATATATGCCTTCTGAGTACTAGGATTAAAAGCATGTATAACCACTCCCTGACCTCTGTGGCTAACTCTGTGGCTGGCCCTCTGTTCTTCAGGCAAGCTTTGTTAGATTACAAATAATATGTCAGCACAGAAACTTAGCAGGGGAAGGGGGGGCGTGCAGTATTTTGCTTAACTTTCAGGTCACAGTCCATTGTTGACAGAATTGAAGAAGAAAACAAACAGTCCAAGACCACCTTTCCAGGGAATGGAGCTGCCCACAGTGGGTGGGTCCTCCTACAGCAATCAGCCATTGAAACAATCCCCCAGAGACATGCCTACAGACCAAGCTGATCTAGCCAAGCCCTGGCTGAGACTCCCTTCTCAGCTACCTGTTGTAGCAAGTTTACGGTCAGAGCTAACTGGGACAGATTGTATCTTAATATTTATGAAAAAGAATTTACTTTCTGATCTTTCTGATCTTCTCTGTATCTAACAAAAGGAAACAGGAGTGCTCGTCTATAGAACATGATCATGCTTTTTAGCATGTTAAAACTGAGAAAGAAGAAATAAAGCCTGTTTTGATTCACATTAAATTACTAACAATAATGAAATTTATAATAAACATGATCAAAGATGAAACACATCTCCTCAGTAGACTGTTTTATTTTGGTTTCCAGAAGTGAAATTTTCTGACAGTCCCACATTATATATATATATTAGTAACTGCAAAGATCGGGCACAATTTACATATGGTGAGAACAGCTGTTGGTTCTGGGGAAACGTGGCCCATCCACTGATGCTCATGGGTACCCTGGACTGTGTTATCTTCAGTGGTTCTGCTGAGGTGTACTGTAAACTCTGTGCCTATCTGTGGTGGTAAAGGAATGAACAGCTGAAGTTAGCACAGGAGAGTGCTGCTCAGAGAACATGGATAATGATCAAGTCAGACTACCAAAAAAGTAAAACTAAAGATGAATCTGACTGCGATGGGAAGAGACGTCTACAAAGACCTCATGTTGTACTTTTGTGGCTCTTGATGATCAACAGCCTGGGTAGCTAGCTCAGCAGAAAGGTTCCCCTGCATTTGAAACACAAAGGCTCTGGAGCCTTTCTCCTCAGCTCTAGTACACATCTTATCCCTCCATGATACTCCTTCCCTTGGTATGTGTCTGCATTTTACTCTTTTTTTTATTATTTTTACACTGTGTGTGTGTGTGTGTGTGTGTGTGTGTGTGTGTGTGTGTGTGTGTGTGTGTGTGTGTGAAAGAGAGAGAGAGGGAGGGAGAGAGAGAAAGAGATTGATTCACATGCAGATGGAAGCCAATCCTTTCCTTCCTTCCCTGGGTTCAAACTCAGACTTAAAGGCCCATGTCATACTGGGTCAGGACCCACAAATGTCCTCATTTTCATTGAATTATTTCTATAATGACCTTATATCTAAATACAATCCAGTCTCATTCTGAGATTCTCCAGGTTAGGACTTGAGTGTAAGAGTCAGAAGGCACAGAATCCAGGCCACAGTTTGGCAGTTAATAAAGAGACTCCTGCAAAGAAGAGCCACACCAATGCAGCCATAGAAGTGTAGCCCAGGTAACTCTGCAGGCTGAGGTCAAGCTGGGCAACACACAAGAGGAATTATGAGCACACAACTCTCAATATCTGGGTGGTTTATGTGAAACAATTTAATTTGCTATCCATACAACTATAAGGTACCAGCAAGGCATGGAAAGCCAAGCCCTGCCCATTGCTGCCTATCACTGAGTTCTCTCCTCCTTCCTCTTCTCCTCCCCTTCCAGTCTCTTTCTCAAACACACAGTCTCACATTAATTTCTAAATTATTTTGAAATTTCAGAACTACAAATAATTACATCCCCAAATTTCTGATACTTCTCTGTGAAGAAGAGATTAAGAGTTTGCTGATCAACATAAATATCTGATCACTAGGCTGCACATAGTGGCACATGCTTGTAAGCTCCACATAGGGAAATAGAAGCAGAAAGATCTGCATTCAAGGATAGATTGGACTACATATGGAGACTTTATCTTTACAAAAAGAAAGAAAAAGAAAAGAAAAGGGAAAAGGAAGGAAGGAAAGAAACAGAGAAAGGAAGGGAAGGGAAGGGAAGGGAAGGGAAGGGAAGGGAAGGGAAGGGAAGGGAAGGGAAGGGAAGGGAAGGGAAGGGAAGGGAAGGGAAGGGAAGGGAAGGGAAGGGAAGGGAAGGGAAGGGAAGGGAAGGGAAGGGAAGGGAAGGGAAGGGAAGGGAAGGGAAGGGAAGGGAAGGGAAGGGAAGGGAAGGGAAAGTTTGGTGGGTGGGTTATGAGGGATTCACAGATGCCTTCTTCTGGCCTAGAGAAAAGTGGCTTCCAAGCAGCACTGGATACAGCGCAATAACCCTCTCAGCAAGAGTTAGCTGCATCTTATCACTAGCATCTGATCCAAAACAAGCTTAGGTTTTGCTATCACAACATTGTAAACTATTTAATTTTTGTTTATCTATTCATTTATTTGGATTTTTCAGGAATGAGTTTTTCTACATAGCCCTTGCTGTCATGAAACTCACTTTGTGGACCAGGCTGGCCTCGGAGATCTGCCTGCTTATGCCTCTCAGCCTCTACTGACATTAAAGGTGTATACCATCATACCAGTCATCAAACTGTTTTTTTTGTTGTTGTTGTTGTTGTTGTTTTGTCTTTCCAGAGGACTTCAGAAAGCCTATGTCTCCTTGGACTCAGATAAATGAAATATGGTTTCATTTTTGCCCTTGCTTCCCCTTTCCCATTAATTCATTAAATAATAAGCATGTACTGGAAATCCACTGAATTCCAGAAGCTAAGCCAGAAATTGTGCTATCTCCCTAGAGGCATCACAGCCAAGGAGACAAGAAAGAAAAATACACAGCAAGGCAAGTAATAGACCAAAAATCCATTATGACACCATGATAATTTTTTCATGTGTTAACTTGGGTCTGCCAAATCTTCAAAAGTATCTGATGGTTCACTGTTCCAACCCCAATAGATGGCCACATACCCATGGGCATATGGTAGCAGTCATCGGACTCAGGAAATTATAAACAACAATACAAAATGGAGAAATGGAGTTAGCAGGAAGAAGGGGTGGGGCACTAGGGGACTGAAGAAAGGTGGTTGTGGATATATATCACCAATTATATATATATATATATATACATATATATAGTATAAATATATGAAACTTTGAAAGAATAACATTTTAAATGTGCTCAAAAATTATCTGCCTGTTTCTAGGAAGGTATTTTAATGAGATTAACAAATGAATTGCAGAACTTTGAGTAATAAAGATAGTCCATCATCATGGAGAATAAGTCTTATCCTGTCAGCTGAAGGCCTGGTTAGACCTAAGACTGACGTCCCTCAAACAAGGAGGAGTTCTGCCAATTGTTAGATGTCCTTTGGACACTACCTGCAGCCCTTCTGTGTCTCCAGGTTACTCTCCTATCCCACCACACTGAGAAGATTCACCATGCTTCCACAATCATGGAACAAATTCCTTAAGTCTCCTCACCCACATCTTTTTCTCCATGTATTTATTTTAGTTCATGTATGTATATACAAACACATGTATGTACACACATATACATGTATTTACATACTTAAACATACAAACACCCTACTGGAACCCTGACTGATAGAATATGTATAATTGTAACCTCTTCCTCCCAAAGAACAGATGAACTAGCACCTGAGATGGATTTGAAGAAGAGAATTTTTTTTCTAAAACTGAACCATTATAAACATGAGAACTAAGCAAGGGGTCCAGCCATCTAAAAGCAGTGTCCACCAACTCACATAAACATACTGAACCTCCATAGCTTTCATCCAGAATTATTTTTAACCTTATGTTTCTATTTTGTCAATCATAACAAATATTAACACAAACATGATAGGTTTCTTCTGGGGTTATAATTTAAATGTGAAAATATGCACACATACACACCGGGCTCACACATTTGAATACTTGCTGGGGGTATTATTTTGGAAGGTTATAGAAGCTTCCAAACATGTGTCCCAGTTGGTAGATGTAGAAATGTTTGGGGCAAGGCCAGAGTCTCATATCCATGCCCAAATTCTCTACTTTTCCACTCATGTCAAAATCAGATTCCACATTCATACAGTTTCATGGAGACAGTCATTCCCAAGCCTTCCCTGCCACAACAGACAATATCTCTTCAAACACAACCAAAATAATTCCTTCCTCCTTAAAGCTGTTGCTGTCCGGTACTGGAAACAGTAACTCGACAGCGCCTCATACAGAAAATCAGTTTGGAGGCCGTGGCTGCAGTGATCTTACCATGCAGTTTTTATGCCTTTGGACTGGTTTGCAGGAGAAATGCAGAAGAGTTTGGAGCTGTGGGTTATAGAAATCCCAGAACGCTGTGGCAGAGCAGAACTTAGTGGGAGTTGCTATGGGAGTGTGGAAGACCATAATGCCAAGAGAAATCTGAATAGTAAGTGTACTAATGGGGTTTCAGATGAGGCACTTTATTACACCCAGGTGGGATAGAGGCCATTTATGTTACATTCTGAAAATGGCTCAGATGATGCCACCATGGGGCCCATGCACAAACCAGCTGCTTCAGGACTTGGTGTTTGCATTGTTGTTTTCTGCTATTTTTGTGTATTCTTTCCTTGATACACTCCAACACACACACACACACACACACACACACACACACACACTTCCCTCTTTCCAAACAGAACGTTTCCTCTGTTACTGTATTTTGAAAGCATAGAACTTTTTTTTTTTTTTTTTTTTTTTTTTTTTTTTTTTTTTTTTTTTTTTTTTTTTTTTTTTTTTTTGAGGCTGCTCACAGTTTAGAAATTGCCTTGAGTCTCAGAGTTTTTGAACTTTGGACTTTTACACATCTTTGGAACTGGGAGACTATGGAGACTTTTAAAGTTGGACACAATGCATTCTGCATTACAAAGTAGCTGTAAGCCTATGAGGGCCAAGGCAGAATATGATGTTTTAAATGTAAAATGTCCCCAGGATCGTGTGTTTGAACTAGAAACTAAGTTTTTAGCTGATTTCTATCACTATTCTGAGTGATTGTGAAACTTTTGGACCTGGAGCCTCATCGACAGGCATAGAACCATAAGAATAATAGAGCCTTATGGTTCTGGACCAATCTGACCCCTGGCCCACACCAGGTTGCTGCCCATTCTGCTTTTGTGGAGGACCTGGATTTCATTCCTAGCACCCACATGGCAGCCCACTGTCTGTATCTCTCCAGTTCCCAAGAATCTAACATCAGGCCATAATGGCAAGGAAGACCCCCCCAGCAGAATTTTAATAGAATGTGCCTCATGGTAGCCACAGTCATGAGCAGAGAGTAACGGCCTCTCTGTTTTATACAACCCAGAAACTCCTGCTTAGGGAATGATCCTGCCCACAATTACATCAAGTCAATTCCTTATAGACAGTCTCAGAGACTAACCTATTTCTAGACAATCCCTCACAGGTGTGACAGAGGCCTGCCTCCTAGGTGTGGGGTGACAGTTAATAGCAATCATTACAGTCACTATTTTTATAAAATTATTCCTCCATCAAAGGAGAGATTCTTTTAAGTACAGAAAGTAGTTCGAAGAGTCAAAAAAGAGGTAAGTAGTTTACACAAAATAAAATGATAGGGATATTAGTAATTTCAGCCGATATGAATGGATCAAACTGAGCAGGGAAAACAAATTCTCAGATCAGACAAGTTCCATTCATGGAAATAGGAGATTATAGACCAAGCTAAACAAATGCTATCCAAAAACAAACACAAATTTTCAAATGTAGTTTGAAAAAAACACAAAGATGTAGGGCATAACAGGAACATAATGTGTTTGCAAGAAGAAAAGGAACTCTATGTCAAGGTAGATTTAAGAAGATGACAAGAAAGCCACATGCATGGCCCTCACTTAGAGCCTGACTCAAAGGTCAAACAACTCACAGGGATGAGTTACATACCAGATATTATGGGAGACCAAAGGACACGTGTTTCTCAAGTGTAAGAGTGGCATTCTATTATATAAGAAAGTGAGTCTGGAGAGGTGGCTTACCAGTTAAAATCATGCTGTTCTTCCAGAGGGCCACAGTGTGACTTACAACACCTATGTGGAGTGGCTCACAATTTCCTCTAACTCCAGTTTCAGAGGATTGGACACTTTTTTCTGTCCTCCACGAGTACCTGAACACATATTCACAGATCCCCACATACATGAGGGGACACAAATTATAAATCTTTTTAAAGGAATAAATAAAAATGATTTATGTATAAATAGAATACAAAAGGTGAAGTGAGATGATGTTTGGAAATTATTTTAAGGTGTATATACAAGGAAAAAAAGAAGCAAAAGGAAAAAGAATTGTTTTTAAGAATTAAGGAAAGCAAATGTTATAAAATCTCGATAATTGATAATCTTGTTAAGGAATATTTATCAGATTCAGCATGTATTCTCAGTTAATGATTTGATTTTTATTAAATATATTTTAAAAGTTTTAGTTAAGTTACAAATTGTTCTCTGAAAGATAATGACTTACAGTATTTTTAAGCAAAACAGTACAACATAATAACCATATCAATACCAACCTAAAAAAAGCTAGGATATGTTTATATAAACAACTCGATCCCAAAGCAAAAAATAATAAGTTTAAAGAATAAACAAAATAATAAAAGCTACAGTCAGAGAAAATTTCAAACCTGTAGTAACTGACATTTTGCCAAACACATAAAAATTGACAGGGGAATAAAAGTTGAAAACTCACAGATAGTAGGAAATTTTACTGTGCTCAATGGGTTTAATCCCTTTAAACCTGTTTCTACACCTGACCTGACACCCTACAACCTACTGCGTTGCTTGTGGAAAGGAGTTTTAACAAAAGTAATTGAAGTTCTTCAGATGGTGCTTTGTATTATCTCAATTGGCCTTAAATTTGATGAGAAGCATTGTTTTTGTTTGCTTGTTTGAGACAGAATCTCTCTGTTAGACTTAGCCATCCTAGAACTTGTTATGTAGATCAGGCTGATCTTAAACTCACAAGTATCCTCCTGCCTCTCTGCTTCCTGAGTCCTGGGATTAAAGTTGAACACCACCATACTAGGCCTAAAGCATTCTTTCTTGTGTTTATTGTTCACTGGCCTGCTTGCTTGCTTGTTTTATGTAGTCAAGGTTGTACTCTAAATCTCAACTCCCTAAATAACAAGATTATAATTGTGGACCACCTCACTTAGCTAACAAAGTGTCTATGTCTGTGTGTGTGCACATACGAACATGCATACACAGCCAAAGGACAACCCTAGGTGCTGGTCCTTGGGTATTGGTCCTCAAGTGTCACAAAACTATTTTTTGAAGCAGAGTTTCTCACTGGACTAAAACTCACCAAGTAGGCTAGGCTGGCTAACCAGAAATGCATCTTTTTCTACCTCGCTAGCACAGAGAATACAAGTATGAGCCACTACACACCATTTCTTTTTATGTGAGTTCTTGGAATCAAACTCAGGCCTTCCAGCTTGCAAGGCAAGCATATTACTGACTTAGCCCTATGAAATATTTTTCTAAGAGTGAAGACAAAAAAAGCCATAGGATGAGGAGGCAGCAGCAGCAGGTCGGGAGCCCAGGAATACCCAGAAAACAGTAGGGACAAAGATGCCCCCTCCCCTAGTCCTGCAGGACAAGCATAAGCAACCACTACCTTGACATTGCGCTTCTGGCTTCCAGATCTGCAAGACAACAACTTTCTATTGTTCTAAGCTACTCAGGTTGTGAGAGCCCTAAAAAGCTAATACATACACCTATCTAAAGTTGAAAATGAAGCCAACAACAACCAAAAAAAATATATTTCAACATAATTAGAATTTTTTAACCTAATGGGCATGTTTGCAAGTTCACTCTCAACTATCTTAAACATACACATTCCTTTTCTCCATACATGGTTTGTCTGTATGAAGCTGAACAATAGAGTAGCTGAAAATAATGTCAGTCAGTGGTACAGAGCTGGAGTCATTTTTATCCCCTAATAAGCACATGCATTGTCCAAATGTGAGAAAATTGTCCTAGAACTTTGCAGCCCTTTATTGTAGTAGAGACAACTTGTCGTCATCTGCTTAAGAGAGAACACAACTCACTAATTAGCCACAAACAAATAACTATTTTATCTACTGTGGAAAGACTTATATTTTCAAAGACAAAATTCTATTGTTGTATCTAAATCAACACTCAAGTTACTGTCCCTGTTATCATTGCTACCAGGATAATTACCCCTAAAGTAACTAACCTTTCCCAGAAGCAAGAAGAGATTGGGGTGTGGGGGCTGTCACTGTAGTTGTTTCTCCCAGTGTTGGTGACCAACCTGAGCCCTCACAAGCAGACTCATAGAAAGTTACCTTGCTGAAGTAGCCTTGGCTTGAATCAGAGAATGCACTTTACATGCCTCTTACCAAATAGTGTGTTAGCATTCACTGGACATGGAGATGGGGCAGAAGACTCCAGGTAATTTTTAGAGAAGAATCATAGCCTTCTTAGCTGTCATGACAACACAGGACAGCAGTCAAACAGAGTGATAGATTAGGGAATGCTGAGTGTGTGGGAAACCTTCTGCTTCCTCCCTAAATTATATCATTCACACTGTTACCTCCCCAGGGCAAGAACTAGATTCTGCTTTCATTGGCTAGTTGGTTAGTTGGTTAGTTGGTTGGTTGGTTGATTGGCTGGCTGGCTGGCTGGCTGGCTGGCTGGCTGGCTGGTTGGTTGGTTGATACAACTCTTCTTAACCATACAATATGTAAACATCTCCATCTGTATGAAGATCAGGTAAGACAGACCTCTTTCCACTGTCTCCTGACACCACTGGAAGAACTCCCTTAAAATTGAACCTGGTCTGGAAGAGGAAAAAATTGCCCAGTAATGTGTCCTAGCCTTCTTAGCTGTCATGACAACACAGGACAGCAGTCAAACAGAGTGATAGATTAGGGAATGCTGAGTGTGTGGGAAACCTTCTGCTTCCTCCCTAAATTATATCATTCACACTGTTACCTCCCCAGGGCAAGAACTAGATTCTGCTTTCATTGGCTAGTTGGTTAGTTGGTTAGTTGGTTGGTTGGTTGATTGGCTGGCTGGCTGGCTGGCTGGCTGGCTGGCTGGTTGGTTGGTTGATACAACTCTTCTTAACCATACAATATGTAAACATCTCCATCTGTATGAAGATCAGGTAAGACAGACCTCTTTCCACTGTCTCCTGACACCACTGGAAGAACTCCCTTAAAATTGAACCTGGTCTGGAAGAGGAAAAAATTGCCCAGTAATGTGTCCTAGAAGTACCATGAAAATGTGAAATGACAACTCATTAGGGAAGATTGACAGAGCCAAACAGTCCCATGACTGTAAAACACTCAAATTCTCACCATTTCGGCTGCAGAGCAGGTTGGGACTTTGTCTCACAGCACAGTTACCTTGGGCAACAGATGTCTAAGACAGGTGCCAAATTTCTGTTTCGTTTTCATTCTTCCTGGTATTGTGGCTTCTCTCTAAATAGGGTTGGCTTCTTTTGAAATTTTGATCCTTAAAAGGAATAAAGAAATTCTCTCTCTGAGAGGATTCCCTTGGATGTCAGGTATTTTTAAATTCCTTACGACGGGTTCTCAGAGCAAACTGTGATGTTTCTATGGCCCTTTCTGAACACAATTCTTCTGGTTTATTATTTTTCTTTCTTTCAATTTTTCTTTCTTTTATTTAGTGTATTTGTATGTGTGTGTGGTGTGTGCGTATAGTGTGTGTGTGATGTATGTGTGTATGTGTGTGTGTGGTGTGTGTGTGTGTTACAATAAGGTTTCCTGACAGACCTGCAGCCCCAGACCTCTTAACCACCTCCACTGTTTAGGCCCCCAAAATGACGCAGACACTTATATTAAGTTCATGCTGTTTGGCCTATAGCTCAGGCACATTGCTAGCTTGCTCTTACATCTTAACTCAACCCATTTCCATTAATCTTTCCTGCCATGTGGCCCGTGGCTCACCTGTGTTCCTTACATGTTTCTTCTTGTGAGGCTGGCTCAGTCTGTCTCTGACTCCACCCTGCTCCTCCTTCCTATGCTCTGATTTCCCCTCCTACTTTTTCTATGGTGCCTGTCATGGGCCAAAACAGTTCCTTTATTTAAAGATTGCTATTCACAGCATATTCACAGCATAGAAAGACATTCCCACATCACGTGTGTGCATGTCTGTGGTATGTGTATGGTATGTTTGTGTGGTATGTGTATGTATGTGTGTGTATGTATGTGTGTGGTGTGTGTGTGTGTGGTGTGTGTATGTGTATATGTGTGTGTGATGTGTGTGTGGTGTGTGTGTGTGTGTGTGGTGTGTGTATATGTATATGTGTGTGTGATGTGTGTGTGTGTGTGTGTGTGTGTGTGTGTGTGTGTGTGTGTGTTCTGGCATGCCATTGTGAAGGTCAGAGAACATCTTTCAGGAAGTCAGTTCTCTCCTTTGACCATGTGAGTCTTAGGGAAGGAACTCAGACCATTAGGTTTGGTAGCAAAGCGTCTACCCTCTAGGCCATTGCCCATCTAGTTTTCAAGATTTAAAGATACCATCCCAGATTATAACCAAATAGCTGTTTAAAAGCTGATGCATATTATCTATTCCTTAATTTCAGGAACCCAATGATTAGAACCAAATTCTTGAATTGATTGCAATCTATAAATGGGAATTGAAAATCACATCTCTTTTCTGTGGTGGACGTCATCATCCAACTGAGATGTCAGCCTGCATGCTCAGCCTTCACAGAGAAACAGAAGAGGCCGGCCCGGAGTTTTCCTCTACTTAAACTGAAACATTCACATTTATTTGAAACTTTTCTCTTTGGTGTTTTTGAGTTTTTCTCTAAGTAGACATTGTGTGTTGAGCATATTACTCTCAAGCTCCCCAATCACCCATTTTCCTGCAAGTGATATAACTCCATTCTTCTTCATGGACACACACACCACACATACACACACACATACACACATACACACACCACACACACACACACCACACACACACACATACACACACATATATACACATACCACACACACATACCACAGACATGCACACACATGATGTGGGAATGTCTTTCTATGCTGTGAATATGCTGTGAATAGCAATCTTTAAATAAAGGAACTTTTTTGGCCCATGACAGGCACCATAGAAAAAGTAGGAGGGGAAATCAGAGCATAAGAAGGAGGAGCAGGGAGTCAGAGACAGACTGAGCCAGTTGCATGTTTCTTAATGGCTGATTCAGGTTACAGGTTGGTCCCTCTGAGCCCAGAGACAGGCAGCTGGAGAGGATATCATTATGCCCTTGCCACATATACCTTTAAAAGTTCCTTCTCCAAGGATCCCAGTGTCCCTGCCAAAGGCTGTCTTTTCCTGCTTACTTTCAACTGTTCCTATTTTTCTGAGGCCCTACAGTCAATTAGAATTATCCTGAACAACCAAACGATTTCTCTTTCAGAAGCTGTAGCCCAATACCCCAACATCAAAGGCTTGCGGAGTTCTCTAACTGGTCTCCAGCCCTGTGTCTTCCCTTCCTTTGCTTATTCTCTATTCCTACCATCCCTCCACACACCACCAAGAAAGAAGGAAAAAGGAAAGGCACACAGTCCTCCATCCATCATGTTTAAGTCACACTAATCCTTATGCCCACATGCCGGGGCTCCAAGGTATACAGTACCTGACTGTCCTGTCCTTTATGACAGCTTCCTATGAAACTGGAGAGCTTTTGCTTCCATCCACCCACTTCCTTGTTCCTCACTGACTCCCACCTCTGCTCAGCACAGCTCCTTGGCTCAGTCTGACAGTCTGTTCTGCAAGGGACCATGTGACATACACATTCACAAGATAAACATGATCTAACTTCTTCCCAAAAGGAAAATAATGTTTCTCCAACTGATGATGGTTGTGATGAAGAGGAATTAGTTCAAGATCTAGGTAAACTGAGATACTGAATCAAAACAAACCTGAATATGTTGAAGGGTAGAAATTAAAGTTAACAAATGTCAGAGGGACAATGAAACCCCATAGCAGATGAGCATCTATGGAGAGCCAGCACCTAATCATCACTCACATCCTCACTTTCTCCACTAGTGGGGTAACCTGGGATGCCAAATATGCCTGCCAAAACCCCAGGCTACTATTGATTTATTTCTCTGTGCCTTCAGTTTACCAAACTGGGCCTTTACAGTGGGCCAGAATCTGGCGATTTAAATAGGGGTTGAAAGGTTGCCTGCCTTCACTGTTTAAATATTAATTCAGGTAACTAGTGATAAAAGTAGTGATCTTTATAATAAAAATATTCAAAATACTATGGTTTGACATGTAAGGTAGTAATGGATCATTTCAAACAGAATTTTAAAAGTGTTTGTCCTTTAATAAATCTGACTGCATTCCTTAAATTTGAGCATATTTTTCTATATACTCCCACAGGGCCTGTCTTAGTCATTATATCAATGTTTATAATTAATGTACTTTATATACTACTAAATCTGTGCAGAATCTAGTATATTATTTTAAAACATGAAAGTAGCAATGACCAGCATCCACTCTGGTTTTGAGGTTTGGTTGTTTGTTTTGACCCTTTAGTTTTAGGTTTGTTTTGGGGTTTGTTTTTTTGTTTTGTTTTGTTTTGTTTTTGTTTTTGTTTTTGTTTTTGTTTTTTTCTTCAAATTATGTGCTTTGGGATATTGCATGCACAGATGTTTGTAGAGGCCAGAAACTTCAGATCGCATTGGATCTGCAGATATAGGCAGTTGTGAGCAATTTGGTCTGGGAACCAAATTCAAGTGCCCTGCAAGAACAGTATGTGCTCTTAATGCAAAAGCCGATTCTCGCACACCATGTCTATTATATTTACATAGGGAGGAGCATGCTACAGCTCTTGTGTGCTTCTCTCCTTCCAACACGCCTACCCAAGGGATTCAAATTCAGGGCATCAAGTTTAAAGGGAACTGTCTTTACCCACTGACCCATCCCTAGTACTCACTCTATTTGTTGAGAGGAGGTCTCCCCCTGACCCTGACGCTTGCTGTCTAGGTTAGGCTGGAGAGCCAGGGAGCCCCAGGGATCTGCCTGTTCTGCCTCTCTTGGACTGGGATTACAGCACATGCCACCATGCCTAGCTTTTTACACAGGTTGTGGAGTTTTTACACAGGTTGTGCTCAAGCCAGGCCCAGTTCTTTCTGCTGCCTACAGGTCTAGATGCTGAACTCTCAGGTACGATACCTTTCCAGCACAACGCTTGCCTCATGTCACCATGCTTCCTGCCATAGCAATGGACTAAACCTCTAAACTGTAAGCCAGCCCCAATTAAATGTTTTCCTTTAGAAGCGTTATGGTTATAGTGTCCTTCACAGCAATAGAAACCCTAACTAAGACAGTCAGCATCAGGATCAACTTCAGTATCAGCATCAGGAAGCTGTTAGAAATACCTCTGCTCTCCTGCATGTCAGCAACCTCTGTCTGCTTCTAATTCCCCTTCTATTCCAAGTATTGAGGATTAACAGATGTTAACTCTGTTAAACTGCAGCTTCCATGATACTCCTCACCACAATTAATCCTACAAAAACCCTAAGAGTTTTTTCAGAAGGGCCTTCAATTTTGTAATTAACAAAACTGTCGAATAAATTTCAGATGTTAACCTTCTCTTGTGACTTATTTGCTTCCTCCCCAGTGTCCTAGTGCCCATGTACCCTAACAATGTCTCACAGTCTCATCCTGCCACCACTTCCCATGATACCCCAAGAGCCAGTGCTCCTTCCTTTTCCTTCACTAAGGTGACCATTCATTCAGAATAGTCATATCTCGGATGAGTCTTTGCACGACACTTATCACTTTGGGATAGTTTAAGTGTGTTCATCAAGGAACATGTTATATATGAGCTTGATCTCCAGTATGGCCACAGGGAGGTCATTATCAGCACCTCCCTGAGCTCTGGCTTTCTGTCTCTCTTTCTGATCTCTCCCTCTCACGTATGTACCCATTGTGATATTCCATCTTCCATCGTGATGTACCACCCATGGAATGTACCCATCATGGTATCCTGGCGAGAAAGTCCTCACCAAAAACCAAATAAATGGTGGGTCCAATCTTAACTTTCAGTTTTCACAACTATGGGTTAGTAAACCTCTTTTCCTAATAAGGTCAACTTAGAAATGTAATTATAATAAGAGAAATCTGGCCAATGCTGTATCACTGATTAATTTCAATTTCAGTGACTGGCTCACTTTAATTGCCCAAATGGTACAATATTTTTAAAGGTGCTTTTTTCACTCCACCTCATTCCCAAAGAACTCTGGGAATGAGTACTTTTGTTTTGTTGGTTTCGTTTCTCTAGGAAGAAGGTGGTGGCCAGTGTCCTATAAAACACAGCAAGTCATGGAACAGACACTTTAGCTCACAGGGATCCAGTCCTGTCTGGCAACTCCATTCATGGCTCACCAGCTTGCCAGCACCTCGACCTTGAAGACACAGAACCAGGCTACATGTCTACGTGGGCTGCATTCCATTTTAGGTGGTCGTGGGGGCTAAATTTTAGTTCGGGTTTTTTGTTCGTTGTTTTTGTTTTGATGTTGTTCTATCTTTGTCCTGTTTACATGTTTCAGTGTCTTAGCTGGACTGTTTTATATGTATATCCTGAGACCCTCAGGCATGGTTGTATTTCTTAATGAATAAACAAATAGATTCTAAGCTTTGTTTTAGCCAAAGTATCCTCCCTGTACCAGTGGCTCCCTAGATCAAGATCTCCCAAATACAGGAATGATGCCCTCTTTGTGGGGAAAAAAGATTTAAAATCAGTGAAATATAGTGGTGGAAGAGATGGTTCAGTAGTTAGAGCACTTGCTACTGCTCCAGGAGATCTGGATTTAGTACCAACACACACACACAGTGTTTCACAACTGTGTGTATCTTCAGTTTTAGTGGATTCAACTGCCTATTCTGGCTTTCACGGGCACACATATGGTACATATACATGTATGTAGGCAAAATACACAAGGAAAAAACAAAAATAAATATTTAAAAATAATGAAACTATGAAATTAATGGCACAATTTTTTTTCCAAAAAGAAATTCCTTCTTAGCCTCACCCACTAGAGATTTCTCTAAACACAAGGGCATATACAGAAAGAAAGGAAAATTAGTATTTAATGGCTGGCTGTCAAGTCAGATGTTCTCCTACGGGTCTGTTAGAGTGATTTTTAGAAATAGCCCCCATGAAGAGAAATTCCAATTACTACCTAAACTGTGGCCCAACGTGTCACTTTGTAAGGGATAAGCCAAGGCTGAAGCATCAGAGGATTCATTTCCAAGCTAGCATTTTGCTTTCAAACCTGTTTGGAAAGTACACTCCAAGTTAGAAGAACAGAAATTAGGTCAGTTACGATATTGCTTTGAATATTTGAGAAAGTTGCCTCATTTCTTTATCTAGTATTTATTAAATATGTCAAGGGATGGGAGCAATGACTCAGCATTGAAAATCATCACAGTGTTCCTTGGAGCAACATGAGCTGGGGTTCAGCACTCATATCAGGCAGCTTACTGTGAAAATAGAAAAATCCTGTAACTCTTTCCCCCCTCAACCCCTTCCTGAGGTCCCTGAAACTAGCCAAGGTTGAGATGGCTGTTTCTCAGAAAAGCTTTGTTCCCCCATTGCCTGGCTGGGACTGCATTCCTAGCAACCTAGTTAGACCACATTCCTCATTCCTGATCTAGCAACCTGGGTGGGGTCACCCAGGAAAGCCCTACCTGAGAACTGTTAATTGTTTGCTGAGGCAGGAACTATCTGAAGCTTGTACAATGTGTCCTGCTCCAGGAAATGAATGTCTTCAGGTGGTTCACAGGAAATAGCTTGCCTGCCTGCATTCCTAAACTCTGTCCTAAGCGGACCTTCGGCCCCGCCCTGTTAGTGTGCTGAGTCTGCCCCGAGTCTACCCTGTTAGTGCGCCTAGCCTGCCCATACCCCCTCCCCTACCCAGAATAGGGTATAAGAATTCTGACCCGAAAATATTCGGGGCCCCAGGCTTTTCTGCAGTGCCTGGGGTCCACACATGTGTGTACCGGTATTCATATTCATATTCATTAAACTCTCTTTTTCTTTAATGTTAACAGTGGTCATTAGCCGTGGTCTTGGGGTGTCTTGGGGTGCCCTAGGGGCGCCCGCCTATTACATATGGAGGTCCCACCGAGATTATTCAAAGACCCCCGTACCCCCGTGGACCACTCTGTCACTCTGCACTCTGTTGGTGAGTACTGGCCGTCTGACTGTGGTTTGCTAGGGGACTGGGGCGTGAGCCCCCCCTTGGCTGTGGCTGACAGACGTGTCGGAAGGCCATGCCACGATTCCCCCCAAGACGTTGGCGGGGTTGGGGCAACCAAAAGGTTCGGGAGCCCATCTGCTGTCTCAGACAGAATCTGTATTTCAGTGCCAGTCTGCCAGTTTCTGCTCTGAATGAGCTCGCTTTCATTTCATAGGTTGGAACCGCTAGATCTGTTTTTATTTTCATTTTGCTGTTCATGGCGCAGCCGGCTTTGTCTGTGTTGTGTTATCTGTGTGTCTCTGTCCGTCTGTCTCTGTTTTGTTGTACTGTCTCCTTGTTGTCAAAATGGGTCAGGCCAGTGCCCCTAGGGTACCCCAAGACACCCCAAGACACCCCAAAACCACGGCTAAAGACCACTGTTAACATTAAAGAAAAAGAGAGTTTAATGAATATGAATATGAATATCGGTACACACATGTGTGGACCCCAGGCACTGCAGAAAAGCCTGGGGCCCCGAATATTTTCGGGTCAGAATTCTTATACCCTATTCTGGGTAGGGGAGGGGGTATGGGCAGGCTAGGCGCACTAACAGGGTAGACTCGGGGCAGACTCAGCACACTAACAGGGCGGGGCCGAAGGTCCGCTTAGGACAGAGTTTAGGAATGCAGGCAGGCAAGCTATTTCCTGTGAACCACCTGAAGACATTCATTTCCTGGAGCAGGACACATTGTACAAGCTTCAGATAGTTCCTGCCTCAGCAAACAATTAACAGTTCTCAGGTAGGGCTTTCCTGGGTGACCCCACCCAGGTTGCTAGATCAGGAATGAGGAATGTGGTCTAACTAGGTTGCTAGGAATGCAGTCCCAGCCAGGCAATGGGGGAACAAAGCTTTTCTGAGAAACAGCCATCTCAACCTTGGCTAGTTTCAGGGACCTCAGGAAGGGGTCGAGGGGGAAAGAGTTACAGGATTTTTCTATTTTCACATTACAACTGCCTGTAACTCCAGCTCCAGGAGATCTGTCACCATATTCCGACCTCTTTGGGCCCTGCATCCTGTGCCCAAACCCATACTCAGTTACACACACATAATTGTTGCACGAATAAAGGAATCTCAGGGCCAGATCTCTGGGAAAGGCAGAGATATCAGAGAAGAAACACCACAGTCAGATCTTACCCAGCTGTCTTCCAGCTTCCTCAGCCTCGTTCCTCCTGGCTTCTTCCTCTCACCCTGTCTTTCTATATCTGCCTTAAAACTTTCTTTGCTCAGTTAAGGCATGGCACCACTGCTTGACTGGGAACCTGCAACTCCTTCTGAAAACTAAAATGACCTAGAACTCAGATTGGATTAAGGGTGTAGATCACCACTCCTGGAATATTACTTGTGCTGGGATTAAAGGTGTAAATCACCACTCTCTGATCCTCCTAGACGGGGTGTGGCTAGATCCCTCTGATATCTCTAATTGTTTTTATTATATTTGATAATGTCCCCACACATAATTAAAAATAAAAATAAAATATTTTAAAAATATTTTTTAAACAGTGTGTGCCAAGCATTTGGGATTCACTAAAAACAATGCAAGGATTTCTGTTCCTCATGGAGCACCTAGAAGCTGCTCGCATGTTACTATTCCTCAAGTCCTTTAGGATTCCTCTGATTTCCTGGCCTCTGGCAACACTCCACTTGTCCCCAGCCCTGGTGGGGTCACTACTTTCTTTCATTAGTGATCTGTATTTTCTATTGTGCCAACAGAAAACAACCTTTGAGCCTTTTGGCAACCAATCTCCTGTGTCAACTCTACTCTGTTTGAAAGAACAAGGGGAAATTTTATTGGGCTTTTCCATCAAGAATCCCAACAGGTATGAAATGAAAACCTAATCTAAGACCTGATCGCTACTGGAAAAATGAAGGAGGGAAGCCTGGGTGGGTCTAATCCCTCCCTGTGAGCACTAGACTGATCAACAAGTGGGATGCTTAAAGCTGTAAAGATTTGTATCTGGGTATCAATGGCATCTCTAGGCATTGCTCTATGTGGATGCATCTGCACCTGGTAGAAAGAACAATCTAGGAGAACTTTCTAGATGAGTAACAAGAGAAAGGAAGAAGGAAGGAGTTGTAGGCTAATATCTTGGTGATGGTAAAGTCTGTGCCTATAGAGATCCAGGTGCAAGGTGGCTAACTGAGGGTTACAGTGACTAGAGCATTCCCTGCCTTTGTAAAACTCAGCAATCCCTCACTAGGGGGCCTTCCAGTGCTGCTCTCCTGTAGATTGCAGGTGTCTCTGTGCTGCCAACCCAGTGCTTTCCCTCCATTTCTCACCTGAGTGACTCCCAGCATGCATCACTAACATGCTAATCTTCACTCTTCTTCAAAAGCTTCAGCATTAGTCACCTGCTGCTCTGCATGGGTGCCAAATAGCCAAAACAAAATTAATCCCTCTTAAACTGTTAAACTAAAAAATAATGGATGCCTATCTTGAGCAATAGCACCCAAGAATACTTTCTGACTACATGAGCACAAATAAGAATACTTTCTACATGAGCACACATATGCTCCCATCCTTCTAGCCTTCCCATACACAAACTAGTGAGGGGACAGTTCTACCCACTGTGCCAAGTACCAAATTTAAGAAGCTACCAAAGTAGGCTCCCTATATAGGGAGTCAGGAAGCCCATTGCTCCTCTCTAATGACAAAGGCCTTCTCTACTACCTGTGGTTCCTAGCAGACAGCACTCAGCAGCAGGGGGACTGCAACTCATTATTCTCCACTGTGTCTGTCATGTCACATTACTCTTCAGGCCCTGCCAGAGCCCTCCAGAGGCTGATGGGTTATGACCTGACACCAGTTACCCAGTGCTGTACCTCATTAGTGGGAACTGCAAGGGCAGGAGTGAGGGGCAATCTGCCTTGGCTCCCCCACTCTCTCCACTACTTATGAGACTCTTGATCTTCCTGTGGCTGTCATTGGGGGCTCAGAGTTTTATGTCCTGGTCAATTTCCAGGTGACAGCTTTTAGTGTCAAAGTGATCAAGGAGAGTTGCTCTCCCTCCCCCCAGTGACTAGAGCAGACAATCACAGGAAATTGATCATGCTGGATAAACTCACCTGATCCTAAAAATGATATTGGCTTCATGCTCCAGGGCAGGGCAAAAACAACTGAAAAATAATTGCCAGTATACCCCAGAGGAAAATTCTTTCTCTTCCCCAAATTTGACAATCAATCTAGCCCAGCACACGTGCCTTACAATCACTGCTGTAAAGAAAGAAAGCTCCATTTATACATCAAAACACCATAGCAACTTGGTTTGAATCAGGGGTCACTTTTGCCTTGGATTTTATCTTTTCCTATGAATGCTTTCCAAGACCAGTGTGAGTTCACAACATGAACATGGATGTCACGTTCAGAATAAGTGTGGTGTCCCAGTCCCTTTCCTTGTCCATCCTCAATAATACTGAGCTTTCATCATGCTTCTTAGTATTTAAAACATTTTCAAACTGTGTGTGCTTTAATCTTTTTTTCTGTTGTGTAACTTGAATTTCTCATTCTGTCATTTGTAGAGGTTTGTTTAGCTCTCCCTTCTGTAGGCATGAAGCCCACATCTGGTTGGTATGTGATGGAGATTCTTCTTGCCGCATTATGCTATGGTAGAGAACATCGTTTGGTGAGGCTGAAAAAAGCTCTGTCACCTCAAGTCTGTCTTACACTTTAAAGAAAGTCACTAGCCTCATTGTCGAGTTCGCACCCTGATAATCTCATAGAATCCTAATCAATTCCCAAAGACCTGACCTCTAAGTATTATCAGATATGAACCAGGTACTCAGTTTCCAATATATAAAATTTAGAGATGCCTGCAAGCACAGTGATGTGAATCACAACAGGGTTCTTTTCCATCTGGCATATTTTCAGAAACCACACTACCCTTGATGTTGTTTTAGCCATTTGTAATGGGAAGGTTCTAGAATGGGTTCGTTCATGTCTTTGGAAATGAGGAATCCAACCTCACCAATACAGTACAACAAAAGAAACTCTGGAATCAGGAAAAATTAGTTCTTGTTTCTTCACATGAGATCTCCAAATGAAACCAGGGGACTTGAAATCTTTGCATTCATTGTATCTTAGGAAAATATCAAGGATATTATTGCAAGTGAATTGCTCCCTATATTAGAAAAAAATCTTACATTTGTGGAGCTATATGTTTGTGGGTCTATAGTGCTTACATCTCTGTTGAAGATCTTGAAGTAACTTGTGGTATTTGCTCCTCAGTTAGAGGACCCAGCCTTCTGTAGCAGAATGAGCTGGTACTTATTTCTGTGCGTAGCTTTCCCTTCCAGCTCTGCTCATTTCCCATCCTTCAGAGGCCAGTGGTCTTCACCCATTGTGTTTCCTCCACAAATCTTTGCTTGGGTGTTTCCAAATAGGAAAATGGCTCTAATGAGTGTGCAAGAAACCAAACTATGTGGAAAAGAAAGCCAGAGCTCTGGTAAATGAACCAAGGTTAAATTCCAGAACTGTTTCCTGTTCTCTGTGTCATTTTATAGTTAAGAGAGTCAGCAACCAAGAAATTCCCAAAGTGTCCATCAAGAAAGCAAATTTATTAAAGATAAAAGAGCCAAGACAAATTAATGGCAAAGTTGCCCAATACTATCCAACTGTGACCTCAGCCCATAAATTACTGTGTTCATATTTCCTACCTACAAATAATATGTATGTTTGGCCTATGGATCTACATATTCATTTATGAGTTAAGGGCCTTTGGTTTTCTTAGCTCTTGTCCTAGGTAAAGCAAAAGCCATTAAACTAATAAGATAACAATTATTAATGGAAACAACGTGCTCAGGTTCTTCATTTGTTTCAGGGAGATTTATGGTCAAAGCCATGGTTAAGCTTACTTGGGTCTAGGGTTAATGAAGATCTGAGATGATGAAGCATCCCCATGGGCTAGGCAGCACGTGCTTACTTAGGACCATAGCCCCACTGTGTACAGATCACAGTGCTTCTTTGATTGGGCTTCCTATGTCCTTTGTAGCTCAATTTTGTTGACAAAGTAGGACCAATAACCCTCAAAGAACATTTTTTTCCTTTTCTTTTTTCTTTATTTTGATTAAATTTAGTTATATCAATTTCCTTCTTTCCTTTCTTACTCACAACCTTTCCCATACCCCCTCTGGCCTCACTCTCTCTCAAATTGATGGCTTTCTTCTTTAATTATTGGTGTGTGTATATATATGTATTGTGTGAAAATAATACATACACACTCATATTCATATATATATATGAATGTTTGTTTCCTAGTTGGTAGACTGTTTATGAAGGACTATGAAGTATGGCCTTGATGGAGAATGTGTGGCCTTGATAGGGAGGTGTGGCCTTGATAAAGGAGGTGTGACCTTGATGGAGGAGGTGTGACCTTGATGGAGAAGGTGAGGCCTTGATGTAGGAGGTGTGGCCTTGATAGAGGAGGTGTGACCTTGATGGAGGAGGTGTGGCCTTGATGGGGAGGTGTGGCCTTGATGGAGGAGGTGTGGCCTTGATGGAGAAGGTGAGGCCTTGACAGAGGAAGTGTGACCTTGATAGAGGAGGTGTGACCTTGATGGGGGAGCTGTGGCCTTGATGGGGGAGGTGTGGCCTTGATGGGGGGTGTGGCCTTGATGGGGGAGGTGTGGCCTTGATGGAGAAGGTGTGGCCTTGATGGAGAAGGTGTGTCACACCAGACCTAGTTTCACTCTCACTTCAGCCTGTGGATCACGATATACTTAGCTTGGTTATGGTGTTTCATCACAGTGAAAGAACCATAACTAAGTTCTACACACACATTTATGCATAGATGTGTATGTACAACTCACTGAACCCTGTTAGTGTTGATTTTGAGTGTTTGATTTCAGGGATGACCATTTTGGATTGGCTAAGCACTTAGAAGGCTCATGCCTAAGAGAAGCTAATTCTCCCTTTCTCAACAATCATCATCCATTTGTAGTTTTCTCTAGGGTGGGACCTGTGAGATTCTCCTCCTGTGTTAGCATGTCTATGGGTATTTTTGAGGCTTTAATGCAATAGCATAATAAAAAGCAATTATACCAGTTCCTGGAATATTTGTGGGATCGATATATAAACTAGTACTTTTCTCCCTTACCTCCAATTAGATGCCTAGAGACATTCATCTAGGGTTATAAAATTCTTGGAAATCCATATTTGCATTTTAATAAAATCTGTAATAAGCATGAGCATAATTATAACCTAGTTTATTCTAGATTCCAACTTAAAGCCAAAAATGTGTGTTCTCTTCTGTATTGTGGTATTAGTTAGCTACATGGCACTTGGGACATTTGAAAAGTGGCTGGTGCAACCTGACGTGTGACAGCCAAAAGCAGGCACCAGATTTCAAAAATTTAGTGCCAAAAAAAGTCATAGCCACTTTTATTCTGATTTCAATTTTAAATGTTACTTTGCATATGGTGAAATAAATTGTCTTATTAATATTAATATCACCTATTTCATTTTATGTTTCTCTTTTAACCTACTTAAGACAACAGACGTTTTTTAAATTATATCTGTACTCCATATTATATTCCTATTAAACAATATTAACTCAAAGGGTAAAGACACAAAAGTATGCCAAAGGAATCCCAGAAGTGAGTATTTACCACATTCACTAGCATCCCATCCTGAGAGACTCAAAAGAATTCAGTTCACACCCTTATTTAGCTTAGTCTTCAATTGCTTCCTGATATAAACCCTGCTCTTTAAATTGCTGCTCTTTGTTTTTTCTCTTTCTCTCTTTCTCTTTTTTCTTTTCCTTCCTTCCTTCCTTCCTTCCTTCCTTCCTTCCTTCCTTCCTTCCTTCCTTCCTTCCTTCCTTCCTTCCTTCCTTCCTTCCTTCCTTTTTAAGGCACGGTCTCATTATGAGGCCCAGACTGACTTGGAATTCACAATCTTCCTACCTCTACCTCCCACAACCTGGGATTACAGACATATGCCCTTCAGGAAAACTACATAACAACCACAAAGAAAGATCTACAGTTCTGCAACCAACCTAGATGCACCACACTTAGAAGCTAGCAGACATAAGATTACTAGTGACCTTTGAACTGGACTTTCAGCTCCATGATTTCCCCAGTCTCTTACTATAATAAGAGGGTTGTTTGGGGCTAGAAGGATGGCTTGAAGGTTAAAGCAGGTATTCAGTTCCTAGCACCATGTGGTTCACAACTACCTATAACTCCAGCTTCATGGGATATGACTCCCCCTGCTGGCATTGAAGGACACCTGTAATCATATGCACGCATACAAAATTTAAAAATAAAAATAAACCACTGGGGGAAAAGATAGCTGCCCCTGGTAAAATCAGAATAAATTTTCAGAATCTAGTTCCAGGATTACAAAAGTACCAGCTCAAGCCAAGCTGCTGGATCTGAAAGAGATTTGCATCCTTGAGTATTGAGGTTACATTGCTAACCTATATTTAATTTCTGTTTGCTAGTTTGGGTTGGCTTAGCAATAAAACATCCTTTGTCTTAGGAGGCTGACAAATGAGAAATGAGACTCATAGTTTAAAGAAACCAACACAATTTCTCCCATGCTACTGTTTTCCAGGGCTTGTAATTTGATCCTTGAAGAATTCTTGACTGACTAAAAACGAGAGACAGGAGACAGAATCTGAATCAAAGACTATTCTTTTAGATTCATCTCATATAGTGACTTTCACTGAATAACACAGTTGTGTTGTTGATGTTTAAGCCACAAATCAGACAACATGCTTCTTGGTATCTAAGACTGTTAGCAGGCAGCTCTACACAGGAAGGGGCTCCATGCACAAACACCACAACATCTTTTATAGACAATGCAGATAATTTTTAAAGTGACAACTTTAAAATGTTGAGATGACCTGAGGATATATGTGCTCCTTAGCACATATGAAGCTCTGAGACATATTGGCTAAGGCCTGCAATCCTAGCACTCAGGCAATAGAGACAGAGAGATCAGAAGTTAGTCATCCTAGGCTATATAGTGAGTTCAAGCCTAGCCTGGGTTATAGAAGACCCTATCTATAAGAGATTAAGTAAGTAAACAAACAAACAAATGAAATGACTAGAGAGATAAAAGGTTAAGGGCACATACTGTGCTTTCAGAACACTGGAATGTGGTTTCCAGCACCCAGCATGTCAGACAACTAACAGCTGCCTGCTTCTGCTCTAGGGGCTCTAGTACCCCTTCTGGTATCCTCAAGCACCTGAGGATGCAGGTGTACATTCCCACATACAGACACACAATGTACATACAATTTGGAGACAGAGGGAGAATGCACACAAGCTGCACAAATACAGATCTCCTTCTCACCCTCCATGTAGAATTCTGACAACAAATTGTCACCCAAGCATTAATTGTTCATTTGTCTGGGCTATGTACCTTTTAAGATCTCCCTACAGAGGATGAGAGTCAAGAAGATCTAGGACTCATGAACAGTGAGGGCTTTTGTTGACCTGTGCTGTATCTAAGGGTTAACTTCATTTCTCTTCCTTCTCAGTTTTGACCAAACATCTTGGATTGCTTTATTGACTCGATAAAATGTGTGCCTTTAGAAAGACAAAACTTTATATTTTTTAGGGGACAGATGTCACTTTCTTGAGCTGTTGGACCACACAGGAAGCACAATGGTAAGAGCAGTAGCATTAGCTGAGCAGTCCTCTTGGCCTCTCTCCCTCTACTCTACCCAAGTCATCATGGATTAATTACTTAACCCCTCTTCATCTGTTTTCCATTAGTAAATTGAAAGCATTGACTCCAACTCTCCTCTCCTACACAAACACTGTCAAGGCAGGCAGAAATAAGTTTCCCTCTTTCCTCTGCCTAAGGGAAACAGGAAATAGAGTCCCAACTACTTACCTGGTCCCCAGCCCTCTTTCTTCTTCAACCATCATGTGTAACTAAGGAGGGGTTAAGAGTTAGGTGTGTGTAAAGCAGGACTCATGGAGAGAAAGCTGTTTGCAGAAATCAATACTTCCTTAATGGTTTCAAAAAAATCATTTCTTATCTAACTTGACTCAACTTCTAAGTCACTAAAAGCCTGGTGCTCTTCTGTGTCGAGCTCTGTATTTGGGACTTGCAAAAGACAAAAAAACGGAGTAGAGGCACCTGTAGTCAGAAGTTTCTGTCTGTCCAACCAATCCCACAGCCATTTAGTACCAAATCATCACACAAAGGCTTATGTTAATTACAAGCTGTTTGGCCTGTGGCTCAGGCATATTACTTGCTAACTCTTACCCCTAAACTAAGCCATGATTGTTATCCATGTTTAGCCATGTGGCTCTGTACCTTTTTCTCAGAGCAGCATTCTCATCTTACTTCTGCATCTCACTGGCCTTTGCTCTGCTCTTCTCTTCCCAGAATTCTCCTTATCTGGTAGCCTCACCTGTACTTCCTGTCTGCATAGCTTCTAGGCAATCACCATTTTATTAAACCAATATTTACAGTGACCAATACTTACAGTGTACAAGAGCATAGTCCCACAGGAGTCACTAAAGCTGGGTGCTGGCAGCCCTAACAAGCTAGGCTCTGCTACCCATCTTAAAGAAGAATGGAAAAGACACATGTAGGCACAGGGAGGCAGAGAAAGGAGGTTATCAGTGTGGCCAGATTGGGTCCAGGGACAAAGAGGTCTGGAGACTCTCACTCCCCATCCCCCAATTGAACTTTGGGACACTAACATAACATGATGTTTAAATAGAGGGATGAGGTTTGGATAACTAAGTACCAGTCACAGCACAGCCCTGCACATCATCAACCCATCACCGTATAAGCTCCAGTCCATCAGATAGATAATCTGCAAACTATCAGAAAGAACCACCTGCAGTTTCTTCCTGGGGGACAAGCTCTTCCTTGTAGGACAAGACCTACAGCTTCGTTCCTTTCTTCCTCCTAGTATTAAATGCTCAAGAAGTTCCAACTCCCTGATTCCATTGTTTCAGTGTCTGATGGCCAAGGGGAGAGGCATATGCATCCCTTTAGAAAACCATCAAGCTGTAGGCTCCTGTCCTATTCTTCTATTCTAAGAATGGAAGCAGAAGTTAGAAAGCAAAATAAAACTGTAACTCCAGTCCCACAGTTTCTGTCTTCTGTTCTCCACAAGCACCAAATACACACACACACACACACACACACACACACACACACACACACACACACACACACACACCCCACACACATGCATTCAGGCACATATATAAAATAGAATAAATCTTTGAAAATTAGGCCAAAGATAACTGTGAGGATATGTTTCAAATTTAATAAAAACCACTCTGAGATATCAGAGGGATCTACCCACAGTCAGACTAGGAGGATCAGAGAGTGGTGATTTACACCTTTAATCCCAGCACAGGGAGTATCCAGGAGTGGTGACCTATGCCCTTAATCCCATCAAATCTGAGTTTGAGGACAGTTTAGTTTACAGAGGGATTTCCAGGCTCCCAGGCAGGCAGTGGTGGTGCCAGGCCTTTAATCTTAACCTGGATGTGAAACAACTTGGTGAAGAGGGTATTTAAGGCAGGCATAGAAAGACAGAGAAGAGAAGAAGCCAGGAGGAGCAAGGCTGAGGAAGCTGGAAGACAGCTGGGTGAGATCTGACTGTGGTGTTTCCTCTCTTTGCTATCTCAGCCTTTCCCTGAGATCTGGCTCTGAGTTTCCTTTATTTGTGCAACACTTGGCATCGACTTTGGGGCATGAATTCCTCCCCTCCATACACCCAAAAAGGCACTTGCCAGCCAGAGAAACACTTGGCTGAAGGAGTAATTACCAGCTGGCTAAGCTTTCTGTTCTGAGTTAACCTCTAGTCTTAGGCAGACCAGCCACACATGTTTCTATTTTACTTTCATCTGGATAAGTTTTTCACACGGTAGCCTCTTTCTCTTGGTGGGTTGTGGGTTGTGTTTTTTTCTCTCTTTTTGGGCCCCTCCTTGGGATGCTTTACACTAGGTAGCTGTCCCACTTCATAGTCACTTGAATCATCACTGACAACTAGATTGGTAAGTAAATCAGATTAAAAAAAAAAAAAAAAAAAAAACGGGAATGTGTTTAAGATAATGGAGGGCATTTGGTCTCTCTGTAATCTCTAGATGACTTGATATTAGAACCAGTAAAGGAAAAGATAAATAAAGTAGATTGGACTATCATAATGTTTATCATACTGTTTATTATGAATATTTTTGTTTGATTTCTGTCTTATCATTTGAAAAGTCAATTAATGTAAATGCCAAGAAAAAAGTCTTTAAAAAGCCTGTCAAGAGAACACAAAGATGTTCAAATTCAAACAGAGATATGAAGAACCAATTTCAGCAAGGTCATCTAAAATTACACAAAAACAGGCAACATTAATATACACAGTAACCTTTTAAAAATTAAACAGTGATAAAGATGATAGAGAAGCTAGTTGGGATCCAGTACAAATGCTAGAATTAAGAAGAGTAAAAGAAGCAATTGTGACATATGGGATGCACTCACCATTTGTAAAACAAATGCTAAATAGCTGGCCATGCTGTAACTGGGTCACCACTAAAGATTGGCTAGATATGTTTACAACTGTGTTAGAGGCAGGGCTCATAGTGAAAATTATGGTGGAAAGAGAAGGCTAAAACAATAGAACAAAAGCCGGGCCAGAGGCATAGAAGTCTCCCAAGACCAACTTCTTGGGGAGGGAGATTATGCTGATATTGAAAGCAGTCTTTATACAATGAACATACTCTGGCTTTATGATACATGGCATCTTTAAATGCCTGGGATCAGATTGAAGAAATAGGAAAGAAAACTGAATCATTCACGAAAGTAATTCAAAATGCAAAAGAAACTTTTACAGACTTTTTGTACAGATTAACTGTAGCGATAAACAGAATGGTACCAGACTCAGAAGCCAGGACAATTTCGAGGCAGCCTGCTGAGATGAATCAGCTTCACAGACCACTATAGCCAGGACTTGAGACAAACCATGCATTTTCCTGTTATATAGAGACTGGACAACAAATGATACAGCTACTTATTTCAGGATTTGACAGTTAACAAAACTTTTCTTTTCAGGATCCTCTAAAGATACCATCACTCCGAGACAGCAGGAAGTAAATTTAAGAACATGGTGCCCACATTCCCAAGAGGTAGGGTGGGTGGTTTTTTGGTCCTTCAATGGGTTATGGATGATTGTCATTGTTTAGGTTAATTGGTTAGAAATTGTTATTGGTTATGATTAGAAAAAGGTTAAACAAGAGTGATTAGATTCAAGATTCTTGTTAAAAAAAATAGAGAAATAAAAAGGGGATACAATTATAATAGGATATGAGGGTAGATTATTGAATCTTCTTTTAAAAAGGATTTACTAGCTTTAAATATTTTACATTGGATTGGATTGTATACAAGTTGTGTATATTGAGATTAATTGTGTTACTGTACAAATAGCTCTATACTTGTTCAAAGTATTATACTTATTCAGTTCATCTAACAATATAATATAAATTACTAGTCCATGAAAGTTTTTATTACCAACTAATTAGAATATAAAGTAATGCAAATTAGTAGTTAGACGTTGCATTCAACATAGTCATATTAGATATGTTTTCAAGATCAAACAGATATATTTTAGATGAACCAGTCTTCTTTAAACACTTCAGAGATCCATAGAATATGACATTTAATAACATGGGTTTTTATTATTTTTTATAACAATGGGACAACTGCTCCTGGCAGCACCAATCTACTTCAGAAAAGATTATGAGCATCAGAGAAACTTCACAGACAGTTGATCCTCTTTGTAACAAGAGTTATCCACTGGGCAAGAAAGTACTCTTGCCTTGACTTCTGACAGTATGATGTTCAAACTGGACAAGCAGGAGATACATCCACAAGATAATTGCTGATCATTGCCAAGACAAGGTCTTTGAGAAAATCCCGTTCGCAGAGAAGTCTGTCGGACATGTTAGGCCTATGATGGATGCTTCAATGATACAGAAGAACTTTGGGTGATTGTCCAGACAACCAGCTGTTTCATTTTTTACATTTTTTTGGAAGTTGTTTGCTTTCCCATGCTATTTAGTTAGTTAATATTATTACCTTCTTGGGTTTCTGAGGTAGTTGAAGATGAGATAGTTATAGTTGTAGTTTTCTAGTGACAGTTTTAGAAAAGAATCTTCAAAGTTAAAATGAATATGTTTAAGAGACATCAAAGTAATAGTTTTTAGTTAGTAATAAAAGTTAGAAAGAAAATGAATTACATATAATCCTTTGGACTCACCAAAATAGGATAATTAATGGAATATTTTCTTTGAATTGACAGTTGTTACTGGACTGGACATTGCTCACTTATTGTTTGTATATATTGTGTATAATTATTGTACCTATTGTATATGGTTTTTCTTATGTTAGCAATAACCTTTTTTAATTTTGACATAAAAGGGGATATGTAGGGATATGTTTCAAGTTTAATAAAAACCAGTCTGAAATATCAGAGGGATCTACCCAGTCAGTCTAGGAGGATCAGAGAGTAGTAAATCACACCTTTAATCCCAGGGAATATCTGGGAGTGGTGACCTCTGCCCTTAATCCCAGCAAATCTGAGTTTGAGGCCATCTTAGTATACAGAAGGAGATCCAGGCTCCCAGGCAGGCAGTGGTGGTGCCAGGCCTTTAATCTTAACCTGGATTTGACACAACTGAGTGAGAGGGTATTTAAGGCAGATATAGAAAGACAGAGAGAAGAAGCCAGGAGAAGGGAGGTTGAGGAAGCTGGAAGACAGCTGGGTGAGATTTGACTGTGGTGTTTCCTCTCTTTGATATTTCAGCCTTTCCCTGATTATCTGGCTCTGAATTTCCTTTATTTGTGCAACAGGTAAATCTGGTCCCAAATACTGTGAAAATAGAAAAATCCTGTAACTCTCTCCCCCTCAACCCCTTCCTGATGTCCCTGAAACTAGCCAAGGTTGACAGAGTTTCAGCTTCATTGTATCACTAAATTAGATGGCTGTTTCTTGGAAAAGCTTTGTTCACAGGATTGATGGCTGCTTGGGACACACCCAGCAGCCTGAGCCAGATACTTCCTGAATTCCTGAGACCCACCCAGGTGAGCAGCTTGACTTCCAAGATAAGGCCCTGGAACCACATTCCTGATCTAGCAACCTGGGTGGGGTCACCCAGGAAAGCCCTATCATGAGAACTAACTATTAACTGTTTGCTGAGGCAAGAACTTTCTGAAGTTTGCACAATGTGTCCTGCTCCAGGAAATGAATGTCTTCAGGTGGTCCTATTGTTTCACAGGAAATACACTTGCCTGCCTGCCTGCCTGCATTCCTAAACTCCATCCTAAACTGACCTTTGGCCCCGCCCTGTTATCCGCGCCAAGTGTCCGCGCCAAGTGGCAGGAGAGAAGCATGGCTAAGGGACAGACAGGTCTAAGATATAAGATGTACTGAATAAAGCTTGGGTCTCTCAGTGTGTTGTTGAGAGCCCCCAAATGATGGAACCTAAATGACTCCTGAGTGCAGATTGTTTAATCTTGACGCCCCTCGCCTGGACAAAACTCGACCCACAAAGAAACCGGACGCGGTAAGTGGAGGTCCTCACCAAGATCCACGCAGTAAGTGGAGGTCTCACCGAGGTCCAGGAAAGAGGATTAAGCGGACAAGACTCACCGGTACAGAGACCGGGGGAGAATCTGGGAATACCCAGGGATAGGCGCCTGAATTTAAAATAAAAGAATAGATAAAAAATATAAATAGAAATATAGAAATATGGGAAACTCAAGTTCGGCTGGTTCCGAACTTCAAGACTTACTAAGGTAACAGGGAATTTAAAATAAAGGACGGACCGCGCTCGGATAAGGGAGTTTAGTACATGGTTCTTGACAGGGAGAGCCTTAAAGTTTATAAAAGACATTGAGAGATCCAGCTGAAGTAAGTTAAAAAAAATAAAAAAAAAGAGAGAAAAAAAACCTTATAAAAAGCGCAGATAAGCCACGTGCCACATGGCAGACAGATTAATAGAGATGGGTTGATTTAAGATGTAAGACCTAGCAAGCAATGTGCCTGAGACATAGGCCAAACAGCGTAAAGTTAATGTAAGCGTCTGAGTCATTTTCTGAGCGGCGAGCGCCTAAGCAGTCCCAAGCGCAGGTCTGTGGGTCTCAGACTTCTGGCCGCCCAGGAGAGAAACCTCTTTGTAGCAGATGGCTTCCCAGTGTGGACCGAATGTCCACTGGGGGCCTAGTCAGTAGCATTGTGATTGATTTAAGGTTTCTGTTTGTTTTGAACAAAAAAGAAACAAAGACAGTTCTTAGTAGCAGTTATTTTCTTTGATCTGCTCTGTTTGCTAGCCACGAATAAAAACGTGGTCCCTTTAAGAAAACTTAAGCCTCTTTTTAAACTTCTGAAGGGAGATGCAGAGACCTTTAATATTTATACTGACAGTATATATGTGGCCAATATTATGCCCCAACTAGAAGTGGCCCCTCATGTGGGGGAGTCATCAAAGATTGTTAACGCTTACAGATTTTGATATGGTACAAAAAGCAATCTGTGTTTGTAGGACTTATTAGAAGACATTCTGGCTTGCCTAGACCACTGACCAAAGGCAATGCATGGGCAGATGAAGCTACCCAAATAATTTTGGCTCTACAATTACACAAAAAGTTTCATCTCAATGCTCAAACGTTAAGGCACCAGCCACGATGCATCCTCTAGACAATGGCAACCGCCAGCACCCGCTGGCCAGAGTTGGGGGTGGGTTGTCTGTGTTTATCCACCAGGTGCTGAAAAGCCAATCTGGATACCTAAGAGGTGTGAACGTCCTGTTCAACATGAAAAGATTGTGGTTCCTGAAGCTTCTGATGAAGCCAGTAAGTAAGTAAGTTTAAAAAAAAAAAAAAAAAAAAAAGCCCTTTGTTTTCTGCTGTTTTTGCCTTCAATTTAGGCCACTGACACGGCTGCCAATACGGTGCCCATACAAAACTCATTTTTAAGCTACCCCATACCTCTTGGTCACTTCACCCAGATTCAAACCCTAGAGGGTGGGAAGGGTTTCTCTTAAATTGTTCAGCTCTAAATTTCAGCTTAAGCAACTGATTGGAGTAAAGAACATTCCAGTGCCCTGTTGGTACGAGTTCCAGCTGCAGTGATGCCGGTGGTGGTTCATCAGACCAAGATCCATCTCCCAGGTGCAAAAGAGAAACTCCAGAATAACTACACAGTCACCCTGCTGCTTTTGGAGCTACAGCCTCGGAAAATGCATTGAGCCAGACAGCCAGAGCTGCATCCCTGGTGAACCAGCTATCAGCCAGGGTGGTGACTGCCTTTGAAATTCCAGAGACTTTAAATGGACAAATACATTTTAAGATTTATCCCTCAACCAGCAAACTGCCCTATTGACATTTTGCATATGTAATAATTGCTATTGTGTAACCTTGGATATTATAATATTTGTGTTACCTCAAGTAAGATAGAAAATGTTAAGTCAGCAGTTGTATACTGTTAAATCAGTATTTTTGGGGTCCCTAGAATGCAATCTTTTTAAATTACACTTTGCAGTTAGCATATACCTTTACACCCCTTTAGACTAGTGGCTTATAGAATACCCTGACTACGTGGCTAGATCACCCAATGGTCTGGATATATCCCTTTTTAATATTTTGCCTCAAAGGTTGGCATGCTGTCTTTTCATTCTAATACGCTGCAAAAGCAGCAAGGTCATCAGCAGAAAATAACAAAACAGGCTTCTGGCCTTGTAACCCCCGACTGATGCTCAGATATGCATATCAATGCTAGAAGGACTCTCCCAAAGGCGGGCAACTTCCCTGCCTGCTATATCTACCTAAGACAGGAGTTGGCACATCCAATGACGGGTTCTGTAGCAGGGGCTAGGGGTCGAACCTAAGACAGGGGTTTCCTTCTATATTTTTTGTTTAATAAAGGGGAGTGAGATGTTGTCTCCCGAAATAAGTGCCATTCTGGCCTTTAATGGCCCATCCTACTAAAACCCTATGTTAATAAGGGAAAAAGGAAAAAACCTGTTTTCCTGTGCTATAGACGCTGCCACCTGCTGAGTGCTAGCCTCTTGGGAGACTCAAGACCTTGGGCGTGCCCGGATGAGGGGGCAGGGTGTGAAAGAGAGTTAAGGTGATAGAGAGCTGGGACAAAAGGGGACATGAGGAGGGACACACTGGCAGAAGAGGCAGAAGCTGGGGACAAGCATGGAATAGAGTCAGTGTGAGTGGAAGGAGCAGAGGGAATCCAGCATGGCAGGAAGCAAGAGGGGAAAAAGCTAGGCGAGATGCAGTGGCAGGAGAGAAGCATGGCTAAGGGACAGACAGGTCTAAGATATAAGATGTACTGAATAAAGCTCGGGTCTCTCAGTGTGTTGTTGAGAGCCCCCAAATGATGGAACCTAAATGACTCCTGAGTGCAGATTGTTTAATCTTGACGCCCCTCGCCTGGACAAAACTCGGCCCACAAAGAAACCGGACGCAGTAGCCGAGCCCGCCCATACCCCCTTCCCTACCCAGAGTGGGATATAAGAATTCTGCCCAGAAAATATTTGGGGCTCTAGGCTTCTATACAGTGCTTGGAGCCCACACATGTATGTACCGGTATTCATATTCATTAAACTCTCTTTTTCTTTAAAGTTAACAGTGGTCATTAGCCGTGGTCTTGGGGTGTCTTGGGGTGCTCTAGGGGAACCCGCCTATTACAATACTCAGGAGACTGAGTTAGCCTAGGTAGTATAGTAAGGTCCCAGCTCTCACTCTCACATTTAATTGTGTGGTGATAAAGAAATAACACAGTATTCTGGTAAGCCAGGCCACTGAATATGAAGAGTACATCATTTGAAATTATGAAATACACAGGGTTAAATTAATGGGTTTCCTCCTCACAGTTTTTTAAAATGTAAGATTTTCATAGGATGTTTGGAGCTGGCTGCTTGGGCTTGTCCTGCTCCAGGGGACCACGTGCACTTCCCTTCCCCTTTAGCTCTCTTTGATGTGGGCTGTACAGAAGGTCATTTCCTAAACTTCCTTAATGTTGCCAGTGTTTCCTTTCACTCAAGTTTATCAGCAGATGAGTCATCAGAGAGAACCTTTAGCAGGGCACAGTGAGAGTGGCTGGCTCTTGTTCTAAGAAATAAAGTTTCTAGCCAACTGTCTGTTCAAGCCAAAGAACTTGACCATCTCAAGTAGGCAGAAGTGGCTGCCTACATTGTGCTCTGGATTGCTCATCAAGGCAAATGGCCCTTTGCCACTAAGAGGCTGGTATGCTAAAACTCTTATTTGCATATCAGTTGTCAATACATTCAAGTGCAAAATGTCCTAGAGTTCTATGAGGCAAATGACATACAATGAAGGCTCTTTAGAAGTAGAGAAAAGAAAAACTTTTTAAAACTATTATTTAAATTACCTGTAGGTAGATCAGTCAAGAAAGTGCTTCCCTTGACTGTGTTTAACCTCCAGAATCCATAGGAAGGAAAAGGTCTGGTGGGGTGTCAAGAGATTGTGATCCCAGCAGCAGGGTAAGGAGGTAAGGAAAGAAGAGGTAGAGCTGGATGGTTCCTGCAGAATGAACAGCACCCAAGGCTGTAACCTTCAATTTGCCTCCACACACTTGTGCACACAGATACACACAAAATTTATTTTAAGTTTACTTTGTGCTTGCTATTTTCCCACTAAAAATGCTGTTTATAGGATAAAATAACATATAAGACTCCTGCTCACTGTAGACTGACAGAAACTTGTTTATCTTCCTGTTTTAGGAAACAACCAAAACAAAGAGTGAATTGCCCTCAGGCACTGACATGGAGGTCTCAAGACAGGGACTGACAACAGATGGGGTAGTTTGGGGGACTCTGTGCAGGAAATTAGAATTTCCACAGATGCTGTCAGTTCTGCTCAGTTGAGGAAGTGATTAGAATTCCCAGAAGATAACTCCAGGTCTCTGTAGGAAAGTCTCCTCAAGACTTTGAGTCCTGAACTTCATGTGCAGCAAAAGAAATTTCTGGAAGAAAAAGAATATCCAGAGAAGAGTATATAACGTTATCTTCAAAGTCTATATAGAATATCAGTGCGAGCAGACAAACCAGAAAGATCGTTAACACAACATGGTGGGTAGGATGTATATAAAATCACTGTCTTAATAATGAGATCAAATTCGAGCTTCACTGAAGCTTAATTTTGGTCATTCCTAACATTACTTAAAAATAAATAATAAAGAGCCACTGTAGGATGGGAGCAAAGCTAAGTGTTAGAGAAGCTGCCTAAAAAATTAAATAAATAAAAATTTAAAAATTGATCCAAATAAACCACACGCCGGAATAAAATTAAATGATGCCTTTAAAATGTTTAAAATCACAACAAAAATATAAATATTATGAAGTTGATGCTAATAAATTTGTAATTTGGGTAGAATGGAAAAATGTTAATATTTAAGAGTTTCTTAAAATATTAAACTACTTACTAAAGATCATTCAAGAGAAATGAATAGCCTAAACTGCCCTATATACATTAAATGAACTTAGGCTATGGTATAAGAGAAATGACATAATATAATAATATATAAGAGCAGTATAAATAGAAAGCAGACAAAAGTCATTGTAAAGGGCATAGTATTCAGTTCAGTGGTAGAGAACTTACCTAGTTCTCATGAGACCCTAAGTTCAGTCCTCAGCAACACACATTTGATAGATGTCAGAAGTTAAAGATGGTAGATGGTGATAGACAATAATTTTCTTCCCAGTTTAAAAAAAAAAAAAAATTAGCAAGGAGCTCAGTGGTTAGGAGTACTAACTGATCTTCCAAAGGAGCTATGTTCAGTTCTCAGCACCCACATGACTGCTAACAGCTATCTAAAACTCCAGTTCCAGGGCATCCAGCACCTTCTTCTGGCCTCTGCATTCATTGCATGCACAGGACACACAGACATAAATGCAGGCATGTCATCCATACAGAGAAAATAATATTTTTTTAATTTTAAGAGAAATATCAAACATAACTAAAAAGTTTATTTGAATCCACTAATGAATCATAAACTGTCTTTTAAAAAAATAAGGCAAGGCCTTTATGTCTGCTTGATATTCCCTTCAAACATTAAATATTCTTCATATAAAAACAAATAAACCCAAGTCTAATACATACAGAAGCCCTTCCCTGGGTGGCCTAAAATATCTGCTTAAAAACACAATTGGAAATATGTCTGTCATCATCTCTCAGCTATATAATACTGGCTCCCTCATGAAGATTTTAGCTTCTCTCAGCAAACAGAAAGAGGTTCTCTACTGCTAGTTACACAGAGTTCTACCAAGAAGTACTCACCTGCCCGGCCATGGGTTTCCTGCTGTCTGCCCAGTGGGTCTGAAGTTGTCTAGTCAGAGATTTTTTTTTTTAGGATGGGAGAGAGCATCAGAGGAGGAAGAATTGGCAAGGAACTAGAGTCAGAACCAGGAAATCCCCAGAGCCAATATTCAGGGGCATGTGCAGATCCAAGTTACACCCATACCAATCTAACATATGGCTTCTAAAGCAGGATTATCTATTTAAAATCAACACATAAAGAGTGTCATGAACCAAAGCCTGAGAATATTAGCTCTAAATGCCAACTGTATTTACCTAACAAAGGTAAGGTTGAACTTGGCCAAATTATCAACCATTCCATCATTCCAAAAAAATCCTGAATGGCAACACAGCTGGAAGACAAAGCCAGTGTGGGTTATTGTTACTTCAACCTATCATAATGGTTTGTCCCATCAAGCTGGAGTAAGAGGACAGCTGTGACCATGACATTTGATTCACAGGACTTTTACTGCAACAGAGACACATGTGAACATGGAATAACAGAAAGTGACATTCCTTATGTCATGTCAGTTTTAAAGTCCAGATAGACAGAGATATAGATGTCAGCTTGCAGGACAGGCAGGCTTCATTGCCCATGGATACCATGCTGCCAGCACCTGTCCACTCAGCAGGTTGTGTGCCTCGGAGAGAAGGGGGACACATGATCTCTTCTCTGTCCTCTCCACCCAGGCTGCAGCAGCCGCAAAGGGGGCACCTCCTCTCAGTCTGTGTCAGCACATGGAGCTCAGTCAGGAGAGACCACTTGTAATTATCTATGCAGATGGCCACTTTATTAGCATAGCTTCCAAGCAACCAGTTCTGAGGTGGATCTTTCTCACTCACTTTCCTCAGCAAGTCTTTGGAAAGTCGGGCAACATACTTTACACAAGTAGAGACCTTTTTGGGGAGAGAAGCTCTTCTAGGAAACCCTGAAAGAATGATGACTTCCTAGGTGTGCCCTGTGAGTAAGAAGCACCTATTTCTAAATGAGGCTGACAGAGTGTGTGGAATGATGCAGGCATCGAATCTCTCCCATTTCCTGGGGTCTCAACTCTCCCAGAACAAAATAAAAAGGCAGAGAGAGGGGAACTACCAGAGGCTCTGGGACTAAAACTCTAAATGTGAGAAGGGAATTTAGAGGGAAGTATATGCCTATAATCCCAACAAGCAGAAGCAGCATGATCTGGGGTTCAGGGCCAGCCTGGGCTATGAGGGCCTGTGAATGTAGATTGGTTGGAGACTGCCTGTGTTGTATAAACCTGGTATGACAGCAAAAAAGGTCCTGAAATCTCTGCAGAGAGCGGCAGAGGCTCCAGGTCATCCTCTGCCTGGCACATATGAGACCTTATCTCAGTCAATCAATCAGTGGGTCGATGGGTCTGGTGGTGCAGGCCTATCTACTCAGGAAGCTGGGGTAGAAAGATTTAAAATTCAAATCCTGTCTGGACCACTTAGCAAAACTTCTCTTGAAAGAAAATAATTTTTAAAGACTAGGGAAATAAATCAGTGACAGAATCCTTCCCTAACATGTGCAAGTTCCTGTGTTAAAGCTCTAATACCAGGGAAAAAAGTGATTAATTAGTTAATTAATTTAAAAACAGAAAATCTAAAGTCTAGTGAGTTTCCAAGCAGTTTTTAATAAGACCTCTCTTTGGGGAAATCATATCATTGAGTAAATGACAATGTATAAAACAAAATGAACAGACCTGTTTGGAAAGGGAGTTAGAAGTCCCTCTGCCTAGCTCCTTGCCTTTCCCACTGAAGTCATGGGAAAGTTGACTGACAGTAACTAAATTTTCCTAGGAAACAATGTGGCAGACTGATTAAGCTGAGGCTCACTTTGTTGAGAAAGAATTATAGTGCAAGCATCAGGATGAAGTGACATATCCAAGGTCAACCAAGAACTCTTACAAAGTCATAACAGAGTTTCCCAGGGACTGAATATGCGGTCAGATGGCAGAGTACTAAACCAGCATTTGGAAAGTCCTAGGCTTTATCCCCAGTACCATATAAAGTAATGTGGTAGCAAATGTTGGTAATCCCAGCATTGGAAAGTCAGGAGATGAGAAATTCAAGGTCATCCTTGGCTGTACATGGAGTTTGAGGCTAACCTGGGCCACATGAGACTTTGTCTCAAGTAGAGAGGGGGTAGGGAGGGAAGAGCTGGGGAACAGGCTCAGTCAGAAAAATACTTGCTGTACAAACAGAAGTACCTGATCCCCAGTACTCATGTAAAAAACTAGATAAGAAGTTTAAAAAGTCAGTGAATGTTGACAGCGTGCTGGTGGTCATGGCATTTGTGGGAATGGAGAAGAATCGCCCCTTTTTCCTGGCCAGCCAACTTAGCCTGTTCAGAAAGCCCCAGGTTCCCAATTCAAAAATAATAATAATGGTAATAAGAATAAGGTGGAGGGCTCCTGGGGAACGACACCTAAGGTTCACCTCTGAGCACCAAATAAATTCACAGAAAAAAAAAAAAAACATATGCATACTCATATTAAAATAGAAACAAGCAAAATGACATTTGTCACCCTCTGAAGCACCTCCAGCTGACCTCACACTCTGAGCTGGTCCGAGTGCCCATCTTCTTGAGTAGATAGGAATGTTTCACTGTCCCAAGTTTCCTACTACATGAAATAGAATCACCCCAGAGGGGTTACATCACAAGGACCATGCAACACAACCCCCAGATCTCCCCAAGAAGAGCTCTGAACGTGCCATCGACCCAACATTACAGAGCACTGGACTAGAACACGTGCCCACCTCATGCTGAACTATGGGTCTCATGGTGAGCTGAGCCCTCTTTGCAGAGAAGAACTGAGGAGGCAAGATCTTGAGGCTCTTCCATGCAGACAGACCCTCTGCAGCAAAGCCGGGTTCTCTACTCCCCACTTCCACAGAGGCTTCTGCTTGAATTAAGAGAATAATCACACTTCATCTGATGTCTATGCAAAGAGCAGAGAAAATTGTCCAGTTCAAAAAGGGAGAGTTGCCAAGATTCTTGATAGCTGTCTTGTGAACCTAATATATATATATTTTTTTTATGAAAACTTGCACTATTCTTAAAGAGAGGCAGTGAGCTGGAGAGCCTGGGTTCATCTCATTGTCTACGGCCGATTAAGATTTAGAGAGGCTTCTGCCAAATTCATTTAATGTTTCATTCAGGCCCCCTGCTCCGTGCAGCCTCCATGTGTCTTTTCACTAGTCAACATTCATGTCTTTTAAAAATCACATTAAGTCCCTTTGATTGGGACTGGAGGCTGGGATCATTCACTCTGTGTTAGCAAACTGTCTTATCTCCTTGTGTGCCAGGCTGTGCCAGGCGTGTCCAGAACTGCACCTCAGCATGGGTGAGGATGTCAGAGCAGAAGGCAACCAAAAGAGCCTTTGGACAGGACAGACAGGCTTGGGCTCTCCCACGACTGACTCCCAGGGATGATAGATAGAAAAACACCAAGTGATGATTGTGAAGGAAAATGAAAAGGTAGAGGCAGGCAGCAGCTTAGTTAGTTCCAAAGGGGAGGAAACAGCAACACCTATGTTCCCAGTGCATGCATGATCTTACACAGGGTTGCAAATGCCAGGAAAATATTTCTGTTGGAAAAGTTCTTAAAGAAGAGTGTTTCTCCTGTAGTTTTAATCTTGTGTGTGTGTGGGGGGGGGGGGGGGTGTGGTTTTTTGAAACTGGTCTTTCCAGGAGTCCCCTTGCCTTAGCCTCTTGTCTCTGGATTACAGGCGTGCCCCATGCGAGCTGGCTGGCTGTTCCTTTCTTTTTCTTTATTTCTTTCATGCTTTAACATTTATTGAATGTCTATAGCACATTTTCTTATACATGGATTTTTACTCTCCTTTCTTCATCAATCCACTACTCAACTAAGTACTAAAGGATCATTGTCAGGATCCTGTTGATAATTGCCAGGATCACTGAGAACAAAGATACTAAGACGGTCGTTAAAGCAGAAAGGTGGCTCAGCTGTTAAAAGCGCATACTAGTCTCAGTTTGAATACCAGCGCCCACATCAAAGGCTTACAACGGCCTGCAACTCCAGCTCCAGAGGACCTGACACCTTCTGGTGTACACCTACTCTGTGGATAACTGTGCTAACAAGGGTACATTCAAGCACACACACACACATACACATGAACACATACACACACATATACATGCACATACACACGCTTACACACACATGTACACACATGAACACATATACACACATATACATGCACATACACATGCGCACACACACACATAAACACACATGCACACACATACACATGCACAGATACATACACGCACACATACACACGCACACACATACATATACAAACACACACACAGAAACATACACACACATACATACATACACACACACATGTGCGCGCGCACACACACACACACACACACACACACACACACACAATTTTTTAAAAATGAAGAATCTTTAGAAAAGAATGTAACCTGCTCAGAGAAGGTCAAGGATCACTTAATTACCTGGATGAGTGAGTGCTTCCTCATTGCTGAGCTCTGCCTAAGATCTCTTGAAAAACTGCCCTACTCATGATCACTCAACAGTCCCGAAGAGGAAACAGTAAGATATAATTCTCTCTGATTTTAATGTCAAAATTATTTCCAGGTCACTATTGGCTACAATGTAAGAGGACAAGAATGTGTTGTAGCACACAAGGAATCCATGCTCCATCCTTCTGCCTACAGGAGACAATCGTCTCCATCTTCTAACTGACTGCATTAAAAGGAGACAAAGGAGTTGGGCAGTTCTGCAGAAGGTTAAACACCATTGCCATATGAATCAGAATCTCACTCCTAGAAAAGTGTCCAAAGAAGGAAAACCTTTATATAGTACTGTGTATATGAATATCCATGGTGTATAACAGCCTTATAGCAACAAGGAGGAAATGAAGCAGGTGTCCATCACATGACGTATAGACATATACATCATGATAAGACATGTTAAGGAATATTGTCCTTCAGGAAAAGGGAAGGCACTGAAAGCACTGACCCAGTCTTTCTTGTACTGACTGAAAATACAGTCTGGATGGACCTCAGTTAAGAAAACCAGGCACAAAAGCCAAAGGACTGTATGATTCACTGAAGCTCCACTCAACAATGGCTGTTTCAGACACCATCAAAGTGCAGCAGCTGCATTTCTACAGGGATGGGTAGGGCCATGTGCGGAGTGTAGACTCAGGTGAGGCTGTTTCCTTCAGCTCCAGCTCTTTTCCTGAGCTGGTTCTGGGCTCTCAGCCCAGTCATTTCCTCATCCATTTTGTTTGTTTATTTTTGAAACAGAGCCCAGGTTGGCCTCAGACTCCTGGTCTTCCTGCTCCGTCCTGAGTGCTAGGATGGGAGGCGTACAGCACTATACACAGTGTAGGACAACTACCTTCTTGTGCCTTGACTTTAGGCAATTCTTGGCATTCTTTTGAACAGATTAACTTTCCAAACTTTCTGCCTTGAATTAAAAAATAAGGGAAGGAGTTTCTTCATTCACAACTTTTTTCTCCTCTTTAAAAAGAAAAAAAAAAAAAGGCAACTGCTTCCTACCTCATTGGTCTTTGGTAACAGTAAGATTTGAGTTGACAGCCACTGAACATGCATGCCAATTGGTGCCACTTGATCAAAGGCTTTCAAGATGAACCACTGTAGACTTAGAAGCCTCCTTCCAAAGAGTCACAACTTCTGTGTCATACTTCCAGAGGGCTGAAACCCCTACCCCCATCATCCCATACACACATATCCTAGTCAGGGGGAACTGGTGCTTCCATGCAGAAAGCCATAAATTATCTACCATTTGCTACAGATCCCTTTATTGATAAATGACAAAGGTGAGCTTGGGACACATACCCATTCTTTCTGGCCCCACTGAAACACAGACAGGGAACCTCACTCATTTGGGGTATATTCATGTGTTCCAACAGACCAGGACCCAAGCTATGAGAAAACTGAGGCAAGCAGGCCCTGTACCTCAAATACTCATTTTTGTCCTCTGTCTGTGAGACTTATCATCACAGCATCCACTTCAAGGGGTATGTTGTCCATAGATGTTGACTAATAGGATCCTTGATTGATTGAAAGTGAGAGAAGCCAGAAGAGTGCTATGGAGTACTCTGGAGTACAGAGGCAAATCAGTGCAAGTTGAGGGTCAACTTGAGCTACACAGCAAAATCTAAGCCAGCCATATGCATGTAGTAAGACCCTGCCTTAGAAAGGGGTGGGTGAGCAGGCAAATGAGAAGGGGGCAGTCAATTCAGTTCATGTCCTCAGAAACCACATAAAGTCAGACACAGTTGGGTACATATCTGCATGGATTGTGCCTTTATGGGAATATGGGAGACATACAGGAGAATCCAGAAACTCATGGTCCAGCTAGCCTGGTATATACAGCTAAAGTGGAAAGGTGAAATCCAACACATAAGGCTGTCCTCTGACCTCTACATTCACACCTTAGCATACATGTGCCCACACTCACATAAGTATACCTACATCATATGCATATATTCCACATCTCAAAGACAGACAAAGAGAGAGATTAGCACAAAGGAGTGGGCCTTAGTTATCTTTATCAAGGGTTCAGGAATACCACCAAAAATTCCCTGTGTCCCTGGGTCTCTCTCTTCTTTATGCAGTTCCCTGTTGAAGGTGATTTGCTCACTGAAGAACTCACTTCTACTTACTTTCGCTGGAAAAGAGCAAATGTCCTCTCTCCTCCTCAGTCTAACAAACAGGACTGAGTCTGATACCACAGATCGGTTCATATGAGATTTGTCTCCCTCCATAGAGATACAGTTGTATTTGTGTTCTGTGATGCTAGACTAAACAAAAGAGCATCAGTAAGCCTAAAAGGCAATCCATCCACCCTTTGGCCTAAGCTAAAGACCCCAACACAAATTCAGTCTTCTAAAGAGTGATCCCCACCCAACTCAGACACAAAAGCTCCACTTAAGGGGAAATATCAAAGCTTATGAAAATTCTTTACTGGGTCTATACAATATTTTCTTCAGACCAAGAGACTACTTATTCTCTGGTCTGTACTGCTAACAGCAATATACCGTTTGAGTCTGTGAAACTGATCTAGCAAGACCTCTTGCTATGTGTGATGATTTCTTAAAACTGGAAAGTATGGTCTGTCCCTCGCCAACATTTTTCCTCTGGAAAACATGCTGTTTCTATAGAGTCATTTGGTTCTACAAATAACTATGTCCATCAGTGTTGAACAAAAAAAAAAAAAAAACAAAAAAAGTTGGATACTCCCTATTAGCAACATCATTCACCCCAACTGCTATGAATCATCCCCAGGCTCCACTGGTGCCCTCTGGTTGCTCCAGAGGCCCAGCATCCTTCTTAAGAGCTGGGTCTCTCTCCTGGAAATATTTCGCCATCATTATGAGTAAATTTCAATTAAGAAGATAAAGTATGAAGAAAGTTACAGGATTTTCTGGGCATCTGTTACTCCTCGGCTTACCTCCAAGACCTACCACTTTCCCTTCCACACAGTTCTGATGGGACTGTCAATAAGGGACAGTGCTTTCCCCAGATAATGGTGGACCTGGGACCACGGAGGGCTGATTAGTAGAGTTGACTATCCTAGCAAGTGGCAGACAGTCTTTTGTAACAATATGGAATATAGGAAAGGGAGGGAGGGAGAGATAGAGTTTTCTTCTGCTGAATAACCATGTGCTCCCAGAATGAAGCTATGAACTTGACAATACTAGTCTATGGGCCTGAAAATGAAGCCAACACGAAAAATAATTGAAAAAGGACATAGACTGTCACACTGTCATCATTAACTATTTGATTAAGTAGCATCTAAAATTTCATCCCTCTGGCTGGAAAACATGGCTGAGCAGTTAAATGGTATATATTGCTCTTGCATAGAACTGTAGTATGAGGCTTCTGGCCCAGACTTTCTGGCCTACCCTCAAGGCCCGGACTTTCTGGCTTAGTCTTGTGGTCTGGATCCACAGACACACAGTCTCATAGTCCCACTGAAATACACAGACACTTATATCAATTGTATGTTGATTGACCTGGGGCCCAGGCATATAACTTGCTAACTCTTTACCCTTAAACTAACTCATGATTCTTATCCTGTTCAACCATGTGGCTCAGTACCTTTTCTCTGAGCAATATAGTTGTCCTCTGCATCTGTGTCCTCTCTGTGGCATCTCTGTTCTGTTCTTACTGTTCCCAGAGTTTTCTTAGCCTGGTAGCCCTGCCCACACTTCCTGTATGCCTTCAGCAATCAGCGTGTTTATTAAACTAATAAGTGAGACAAGTATTTACATTGTAATAACATAATCCCACTACATAGGAGTAAAGATCAATCCTCTGCACCCACATCAAATGACTCACAAAAGCCTGTAACACCAATTTCAGAGTATCAGACCCTTCTGACCTCAGCATATACCTGAACTTACATGCCCATACTCACACACACACATATTGACACACATACACACACCACACACGTATAAACACATATGCACACAGAGAGAGAGAGACATGCCACACACACATAAACGCATACACACTAAGAAAATAAATCAAATATGAAACCGTATCCCTGAAGTTTTCATCAAAGCCACTAAATGGTCTCTTTAGTTGCTTTAGTTTGCTTTCATTTACAACCAAGTCTTAAATGATATAACAACATATGAAGAAGTATAAGGTATATATCTTGGCTTTATGAGCCAGGCAAGAAGTTCAAAAGATGACCGTTGACCAAACAGGCTTCCCTGTCAGGCATCCTTGTACTCAAGGTTTGGGGAAGAGTTGGTTGATATTATTGCTGTATGGCCTCTATTTTTTTCTGCTCTTCCTCATCCTTTTTCTTATAAGGTTTTGGACTGATCATGTAGATAACCTGCTGTCTGGACATTGAACCATTCTCCAGTGATCTGGTTTTGTCAGAGACTTCTTCATCTAGAACACTCTTTCTATAAAGCAAAGAGCCAGAGTATTGTGACCTGCAGAATGATGCTTTGGTACTCCCATGTGTCACTGTATGGGACAGACACACCACTTGACAGGATGACTACACCAAGACTCACTCAGACCTTTATTAGCAAGCACTTATATGGCCTCTAATCAGAGGACAAGAACTACATGAAAACAACAGAACAAGCCCAGCTGGTACAGTGCTAAAATAGCATGTAGGAAGCATTGGGCCTAATCCTCAGAACAACCTTAACCAGCTGTGGTGATTTAGGGCTGTAATTCTACATAGAGGGAGGAGAATCAGAAGGTCAGGGTCCTCTATAGCTACAATCCAAATTCAAGAGAAGCCTGGACTATAGAAATCTTATTTCAAGGAAAGGTCAGAGAACAGGAAAAAAATAAATAAATCAAAACCCAAACTTGGGACTTATAGAGGCAAAGAAGAGAGGCAAAGAGAAGACTGTAGGTACCAGCTTCACTGCAGACCCCAGGATGCTGGTGAACACAGGGGAGCCACTGCTCTGCATGCTCACCACGGTCCTCCAAGGTCCTGAGCTCTTCCAGAGCTTGAAAAATTAGATGCATACAAATGGAAGAATATCTTCAGCATCAAGGACTTACCTTCAACCTCTGTGAGACAACAGAGGGCAACAGTAATAATCTATATTGTCTAGATAGTCATTTGGACAACCTTGACCAACAACTCCAATGAAGTTGGATCATCATGTGGAGAGCATTGTCAGCCCAATAGCATAACTTAGCCAAAGATTGTATACACACACACACACACACACACACACACACACACATATATGGGTGTGACACATATGAGTGTGTGTATAATGTATAATTCTTGGTAAATATAAAATAATAATCCCTATTGCTAAAGACACTTACACACTTTGGTCCCAGGACTTAGGAAGAATTGAGCTGTATCCAAAAGCTTTCTGTGATCTAGATTCTGTGGTACCAGAAAGTACAATTAAGCTGCAGAGAGAAGTAGTCAATAGTTTTATCCAGTTATGATGCCAATGAACTATAACAATGACCAGCATGGTAGAATATATCTAAAGGTATAAGTGACACTGGTATGGTGGCAGTAACCAATAGCTGTCTAATTGGACTCAATAGGAAGGACATCATGCCTGGAACAAGAAACCTAACCAACTCCTCAGGGCTAGTGAAGTCATGGATCTCAGAAAATAACTAAACACTGTCACTTCAATAGACCAGAATAACTCCTAACTGCATTCTAAAGTAAGTGTAGCTCTCACCCTTCTTGGAAGAAACTTCTCCAGAGCAAATAGAGAGCACTACAGGAAGCATAACAGGCCATAATGCAGAAGTCAACAGTGTGGGGCCCAGTCTCAGCCATAAATCCATAATTCCTGCACCCAAGTCTCGGGGAGTATTGGCAGAAAGATTGTATGAGCCACAGGACCAAGAAGTTTGCTGTGAGACTGTCTCCTAGAAGAAGCAGAGAGGGTACATACATGAAATCTTAACAAGCCCTGAACAGTGATAATACCAATAGGTAGGCTGAAGAAGAAGAAATTTCATGGGTCCCAGCTCTAGACAAAGAACTACAGGCAACCAATGACTATAGAGAGGAAGAATTAGGATCTCCCAAAGATGAGTCCCATAATTGCTTATCCAATACAAAGTCATCAGCCCTGAAATCCAAGTGATACCAAAAAACTCAGCAAGCTGGGTTTATATATTTCTGTGTTCACTATGTAGCAGCAATAATCATAAAAGAAAAAAAGAAGCCATCAATTTGAGAAAGAATGAGGAGGGGGGCATGGAAGAGGTTGGAGGGAGGCAGGGAAGAGGCGAGTATTATAAATATATTTTTAAATTAATAAAATTAAAACTAAAAAATAAACCCACCAGCAAATAGAAGACCATCAGGAACACAGATACTTCATTATCAAATAAAAAATAGCTAGCTAATGAAAGACGTCCAAGGGAAGAGTCATCTCTCTGGAAAAGTAGAACACAGTGCCAGGAAAAGATGAGAGCCAAAGCGGGCGTTAGAGAAGAGTTGAATTCGATGACAATATATTTAAAGTATTTAAAGCAGAGGTGTCCAGCCAGGCACTCCTGCAAAGAGCCTACTAAAAAGACCTGTGAGCCCCCTTTCCAATCAAAACAGACCTCCTATCTCCTCTTCCTGGAGGCCATATTCTTTTCCATGCTCATCTGATAAAGTAATCCTTCCTAAGCTGCAAATGGATTGATGAATAGCTCTTTCTAAGTAATATATTTGCATTTTAATAGGGACCTTCCCAACACAGCCTTAAACCAAAGAAACCACAGTGAATCCTGGTCAATCCTACAATGAATACTGGTCATATCTAGCAGGGTTATAAATTGGTGGGGGGGGCAGAAATCATAGGATAGGCAACTCACTTTTGTAGAGCTGCTCCTCATCTCATGGTTCAGGGTTTAGTAAAACACAATTTGCCTGGAACGTGTTAGTGGGAACACTGTTATCACATAGTGGCCACCAGAGCATAACTTTCTAATCAGGGCTCTTTGGGTCTGAACACTCTTCAGGCCTGATGATAATTTCTTTTGTAACATGTGAGCCTGTCCTCCCTTCTGGACAGATGTGTCAGTCCTAAAATGTTATAAAGCACAATTAAACAGGTTCCTTGCAATCTGCACCCCCATTTTTCTCTTTTATTAGCAATAAAAGTAAGTACATAAGTGAAAGGTATATTGTAGATTTTATAAAAACTTATGCAGGTGATTCATTTTAGTTTCACATACAAATATTGGTGTATTTGATCTACCTGCCATGCAAGGACTCGGGCTAAGTTCCTTCTCCAGGAAACCTGGAATCACAGTGCTTCCCTATGGGGATATGTTTCAAATTTAATAAAAAGCAGTCTGAAATATCCACCTCTTCCCGTCTTTGTTTGTTTTGTTTTTTCCAGGCAGAGTTTTCTGTGTATATAACAGTCCTGTCTGTCCTGGAACTTGCTTTGAGGACCAGACTGGCTTTGAACTCACAGAGATTCTTTTGCATCTGTTTCACAAGTGCTGGGATTAACAGTATGCACCACCACTGCCTGGGTAGGAGCCTGGAACTCCTTCTGTAAACTAAAATGATCTCAAATTCACATTTGATGGCATTAAGGGCATAGGTCACCACTCCCAGATATTCCCTGTGCTGGGATTAAAGGTGTAAGTTACCACTGTCTGATTCTCCTAAACTGACTGGGTAGATCCCTCTGATATCTCACACTGCTTTTATTAAATTTGAAACATATCCCCAAACTTCCCTAGCATGGTAACACCTGCACAAAAGTCATTTTATTCTCTCTGTGTGTCTGGGACATCGGCTTCCTTAATCGAATGGCAAAAGAACATAGCCAGATTTGGAGCACTTGCTTGTAGTGCCAGCACTCAGGAGGCAGAAGCAGGAGAATTGGAACTTGGAGGCCAAGCCTCAGTTGCATTGTAATTCTCTAAAGGCCAGAATGTGCTACATGAGCAAGCAAAAATCATCTCTACTGATGGGCTCTAAGTGTAAAGAAAGCTATTACCCAACCTAACAACCTGAGTCAATTCTATCCTGAGACCCACAGGTGAAACGAGAGAACCAACTCCCAAAAGTTATCTTTTGGGACCTTCATATTTGTGGTGATATGACCATGTCCAACAAACACACATGATGTGGGAATGTCTTTCTATGCTGTGAATATGCTGTGAATAGCAATCTTTAAATAAAGGAACTGTTTTGGCCCATGACAGGCACCATAAAAAAAGTAGGAGGGGAAATCAGAGCATAGGTAGGAGGAGCAGGATGGAGTCAGAGACAGACTGAGCCAGCCACACAAGAAGAAGCATGTAAGGAACACAGGTGAGCCACAGGCCATGTGAGAGGAAAGATTAATACAAATGGGTTGAGTTAAGATGTAAGAGCTAGCTATCAATGGGCCTGAGCCATAGGCAAAACAGCATGAAGTTAATATAAGTGTCTGAGTCATTTTTGGGACCTGAACAGCAGTGGGTGGCTAAGGGGTCTGGGGCTGCGGGTCTGTGGGTCTGGGCCTCTGGCTGCCGGGGACCAAAAAACCACATAGTAACAGATGGCGTCCCTGGGTGGGCCTAATATCCACTGAAAGCCTGAGAAAGTTTAAAAAGTATTTTAGATCAGAAACTGAGCCAAAGTAGCTTCCAAATTGTGTATCTGAAGTGGATCATTGTACAAAGAAAGAGTGGTGTCCGGGCCACATTCAAAATGGTGCAGGAGTGTAAAATGCAACCAGGCCAGTTCCTGAAGTCTCACAGAAGACTCAGTAGCATGTGATTGATTTAAGGTTTCTGTTTATTTTGAACAAAAAGGAAACAAAGACGGGTACTTAGTAGCAGCATTTTCTTGGGTCTGCTCTGTTTGCTGGCCACGAACAGACTCGGTCCCTTTAAGAGAACTTGCTGATTCAGCTTTACCTGCAAAAACTATGTGGCTCTGTAAGAGAGTGCAAGTATTTTAAAAGCTCTTATGGTTAGAAGATGATTAAAGATTCACAATAAAACAGATTCAGATGAAAAGAAAAACCTATAAACAGGTTACAATGTGTGTAAAAGGTACATAGATTTCAGAGAGAAAAGAAAGAGGATAGAAAAAGTCTTTAAAAAGAGGAAATAGAGTAATAAAACATAATAAGCCACATAAAGATGGAAAAAAGACACAAAATCTGGATTTTGGTTGTTATTGTGTTTTCTTTTAATTTTTTAACTGTTAATGAGCTAACTGCAGAAAGACAATGGATTGCAAATGCAAAGGCTACTAAGTTAAACAAGAATATATAGTTTTAAAGTGTCTTGATTTTGAAATTTGTGTCTAAGGATTTATTGCTTTGGAAGAGTTCTATTTTTGTTTCCACAGAAGATGAGAACCTGGGGATTGTTTCCAGGCAAATATGGTTTCATCAACCAAGACCCCTTGAAAAAAACCTCTGATGAGAAAAGATGGCCATATCTGCTTCACGACTACAGACTATGATCCAGTGTCAAGAACCCATAAGATTGTCAACACTCTTAATCAGCAGGAAGTAGTAATGGAAAACTACACCCAAATTCCCAAAATATTGCTTATAAATGTTTGTTTTCATTATAAATGGTTAATGGTCATAATCAATCTCTTTCAAAGAAGAAAAAGGGGATATGGTATTGTAGTATAAGGTTTCTGGCCCGGAATTTTGGGCCTAATCTCAAGGTTTAGCCCCACAGACCCACAGACCCTCAAAGACACACAAATACTTTCAATAGTTTTAGGCTGATCAGCCTAAGGCCCAGGCATATAACTTGCTAACTCTTATCTAACCTATGACTCTTAACCTGTTCAGCCATGGGGCTTGGTACCTTTTCTTAGAGCAGCATAGTTGTCCTCTGCTTCTTCTGGCCTCTCTCTGTTAATGAGGCAGGGCCACTTAAGGAACTCACAAGTGTTTTTCCTCTAAGGCTGAATCAGGAAGTTTCTCTTCAAAAAGTCAAGCCTCATTTTGCCTCCAGCAACAGTCTCAGGCAAACAGAGCTAATCCAAGAAAACATCAACAATAGGAAGCAATCTTTGATTCTGTTCTGTTTTTGTCCTTATGAACAGAAACCTTAGATACATCATTTACAATTTTTTGCTTATATTGAGATTTATGTGAGACTTCAGGAACCAGCCATTTTACACCTTACGCTGCACTCCAAAAGCCTGCTTCTATAGCTCAAGCCCATGTGCCTCGCCTGGGCGTCTCTGTACCACAGCTCACATGGGAGACACAATTCAGAGGCTGCTTTGGGCTCTAGACCATTTTTAAGCTTTCTATGGCTTTATATGGGTATATTTGCCCCATGCTGGGTGACAATTGTCACACAAATAAATGAGACTCAGGGATAGATCTCTGAAGAAGTTGGAGATACTAGAGGGAATAAACACCACAGTCAGATCTTACTCAGCTGTCTTCCAGCTTCCCTTGGCTTGGCTTCTCTTTCTGTCTTTCTATCCTGTCTTAATTACCCTTTTGTAAATTGAGGTGTGGACCCACCACTGCCTGCTTGAGAGCCTGTAATTCCTTCTATAATCTAAAGTGACCTCTACTCAGTTGGGATTAAGGGCGTAGGTCACCACTCCCAGGTACTCCCTGTGCTAGGATTAAAGATTTGAATCACCACTCTCTGATTCTCTTAGACTGACTGTGGTTAGAGCTCTGGAACTTCTGGAGTTTCTATTAACTCCACACATAGACTGTGAATAGATTCCCTCTGATATCTCCAAAACTTCTGAAACTTTTATTGAATCCCCACATGGTATATGAATAATTTTTTGAAAAGTTAGATTATTGAATTTACTTAGATCAGGAAATCAGCTGTTAATCTCAAAATGTTTTAGATTGGTATGATTATTGTTTATTGATATAAATTTAAGGTCAATTCTCTTTCTTATGCTGTATGTATTTTTCTACTCTTATTTAAGATATGTTTATATAACAGATTTAAAATTGTAATGTATAATTAAGAAATGCATGCTAGTTAGATTTTTAGGTATACAAAGATATAATTCAATTAGATAGGTAATCTTCAAACACTTCTAAGACCTCCAGAATATGGCATTTAAAATGTTTTAAGAACTTAGACTTTTCTGGACAGTGAGACAGGTCTGCTCCTGGCAGCACCAATTTACTTCAAGAAAAAAATGGGCATCAAAGAAATCCATATGGAGATTAGTTTCTTGCGGCATCAGTTAGCCACTGGACAAGAACCTGTTCTTATATTGACTGCTTGACAGTATGCTGTTTAAACTAGACATGCAGGTTCCATAAGAAGATGACCTCTGAACTTTGGCAGAACAAGCCGAGATGGTCATTCAGGTTCTTGCTTTACAGAGTAAACTGTCAGACATTCTTCAGGACTCGAGAAGTGACTGATGAACTATACCAGAATGGGCAGAGCAGACTTCCTGCTTCACTGAAATAAAAAGAGACTCTGGGCCTGTAGGCTGAAGATGGATGCCCCAACTTTATAAAGGAACTTTGGGTGACTGTCCAGGCAGATAGGTGTCATCTCTGTTCATTTTTAGATTTTGGAAGTTACTTGCACTTCTGGTTTACTTGGGTAAATATATCCTTCTGTGGTTTTTGATGTAGTTGAATATTAGATAGTTATAGGTATAGTTTTTTTCTAGTCATTTGAAGGTATATTGGATATGAAACTTTAGATTCATAAGGATAAGGTAGATGATAAGAGTATTTTCTTTAATATTGCTAAATAAAAATAGACTATATGTTATAACTGTAATTCTTGCTTGATAGCTCTTTTGTTATATGTAATTTTGCTTTGTCAAAATTGAAGCCTTCCTTTTTGATTAGACAGAAAGGGGGAAGTGATGTGGGAATGTCTTTCTATGCTGTGAATATGCTGTGAATAGCAATCTTTAAATAAAAGAGCACACACACCCAAACACACATGGATAAATAAAAAAGTTAATGCAACCTAGCAGGGTGGTGCACACCTTTAATCCCAGCACTCAGGAGGCAGAGGCAGGCAGATCTCTGTAAACTGGAGGCTAGCCTGGTCTACAGAGTGAGTTCTAAGATAACCAGGGCTACACAGAGAAATCTTGTCTAAAAAACCAAAAGTAGATAGATAGATAGATAGATAGATAGATAGATAGATAGATAGATAGATAGATAGATAGATGATAGATAGATAGATGATAGATGGATGGATGGAAGAATGGATGGATAGATGGATGGATGGATGGATAGATATAATTGTAGTAAGAGGTTTCTGGCCTGGACTTTTGGGCCTAGTCTCAAGGCTTAGATCCACAGATCCACAGACCCGCAGACCCGCAGACCTGCAGACCTGCAGACCCACAGACCTGCAGAGACACACAGGTGCATACAGTAGTTTTAGGATGATCGGTCTAAGGCCCAGGCATATAACTTCCTAGCTCTCTACCCTTCATCTAACCCATGACTCCTCCTTTTCAGCCATGGGGCTCGGTACCTTTTCTCATAGCAGCATGGTTGTCCTCTGCTTCTTCCTACTTCTCTCTGACCTTCTGCTCTGACATTCTGCTCAGTGCTTCCTATTCTCAGAGTTTTTCTTAGTCTGGTAGCCCTGTCCTCACTTCCTGCCTGCCTTTGGCCAATCAACACTTTTTATTAAACCAGTGGGTGGGACATATTTTCCCACATATAATAATAATTAAAAATTTTTAAAAATTAAACTTAAATTTAAAAAATTTTATTGATCCTACCACAATTAAAATGGTTCTTTAAAACAAGCTAGAAAACTAACATTAGTGAGTCAAAGTATAAAAGAAAAAAATTCTAGTTTACCTGTTTTCTGCAAGTATGTTGCTGACAAAGATTTCGCAGAAACTGGATTTGAAGGAACCACTGCTTTCTCTGTTATATATAAAGGACATATATACACATTTCCAATTAGAAGGTTGTAGTGGGGATTATATTGTTACATTGTAAATAATTGTCCCACCTACTGTTTTAATAAAAATGCTGATTGGCCGTAGGCAGACAGGAAGTGTGGGCAAGCTACCAGACTAAGAAAACTTTGGAAACAGAAAGAACAAAGCAGAGATGCCACAGACATGCCAGAGAAGCAAATGCAGAGGACACCTATGCTGCTCTGAGAAAAGGTACTGAGCTACATAACTGAACAGGATTAGAATCATGGGTTAGTTTAAGAGCAAGAGCTAGCAAGTTATATGTGTGGGCCCCAGGTCAATCAGCATACAATTAATATAAGTGTCTGTGTGTTTCAGTGGGACTATGGGACTGTGGATATGCAGGTCCAGGCCACAAGGCTAGACCAGAAAGTCTGGGCCAGAAACCCCATACAACAGAAGGTATCTAAACAATGAACAACACCAAATCATCTCTTATCCCAGTGACCCAAAGTCTAGATTCAGAAACAACTGCTGTGTAGCCTAGAGTTACCCTAAAGGCTGTCTGTGTGGAGAGGGTTCTCAAGGGTCTTCCATGAGCAGGTTCCTGACTTCTCCCGATGTGCCTATGATGGCACTCCCACCTGTTAAAGAGATCCATCTGTTCTGAAGCTAAGCCACTGTTTTGTGAGGTGATTCTCCCAGTGGAGATTATCAGCTATGCATTGCTGGCCTATCCCACAATCTCTGTAAAAGAGTCCAAAGATCAAATGGACGTAACTGGTCCAAATATCTCTTCTTTATACATGTTTGTAGTATGAGGTTTCTGGCCCAGACTTTCGGGCCTAACCTCAAGGTCTAGGCCCACAGACCCGTAGACCCACAGACCTACAGTCCCACAGAGACACACAGATGCTTCCAATAGTTTTAGGCTGATCAGCCTTAGGCCCAGGCATATAGCTTGCTAACTCTCTACCCTTAAGCTATCCCATGTCTCTTGTTCAGCCATGTGGCTTGGTACCTTTCTTTAGAGCTTCATGGTTGTCCTTTGCATCCTGCAGCTTCTCTCTGGTGCTCTGTCTGGCACTCTGCTCTCAGAGATTTTTCCTAGTCTGGTAGTCCCGCCTACACTTCCTGCCTGCCTTTGGCCAATCAGCTCTTTTTATTAAACCAGTGAGTGGGACAATTATTTAAAATGAAACAACACAACCTCCCACACATGTTATGTCTCCTCTGCGGCCAGTTAATAGATCTCTGGTCACATATATCTTTTGGTATGAGATTTTTCAGGTACACAGTGACCTCCACCACAAAACACATTAGCATCCTGTAATTTGACAGCTTCCCACACTCAAGAATACATTGCAGATGCTGTTGTCTCCCGAATAAGTGCCAGTCTGGCCTTATGGCCCATCATCCTCCCCAAAGGACTAAAACCTTATGTTAATAGGGGGAAAAAGGAAAAACTTGTTTTCCTGTGCTATAGACGCTGCCACCTGCTGAGTGCTAGCCTCTTGGGATCCTCCAAGACCTTGGGTGTGCCCGGATGAGGGGGCAGGGTGTAAGAGAGTTAAGAAGGTAGTAGAGAGCTGAGACACTCTTGTAGAAGCGGGAGACAAGCATGGAGTAGAGAGTAGAGTCAGTGTGAGTGGAATGGGCAGAAGGAAACCAACATGGCGGGAAGCTAGAGGGGAAAAAGCTAGGCGAGATGCATGGCAGGAGAGAAGCATGGCAAGGGGAGAAATAGGTCTAAGACATAAGATGTACTAAATAAAGCTCGGGTCTCTCATTGTGATCCCGAATGATGGAACCTAAACGACTCCTGAGTGCAGATTATTTAACCTCGACGCCCCTCGCCTGGACAAGACTCGACCCCAAAGAAACCGGACACGGTAGATGCGATCAGCTGGAGAATGGACTCTGCTTTGCTCCTTCTGGAGGGGTAGGGGTGTTTTAAACTTTGGATCTGTGCTGTCACTTCTGTAAATATATCAAGAATGTTCATTTGCTCAAATGCTTCTATGCCATTAGAAAGCTGGCCTTTCATGGTATTCTCCACAGGACAGTGAGAAGATGCAAAAGGGTAAATTATCTGGGTTCCTAGATAACTGATTTGAGTCCTTTAGCTCACATCTTCCTCCCAGTGGATACTGGAAGGAGACCTGTATCACACTGAGTTGTTTAGACAGAAGCTGGCCTGTGCAGGCCCAGCTGGAGAGTCCTGGACTTATTATATACTAATAAACATTAGTATATGTTTCAGCCAGGAACAAAGCATTAGCAGGCCTGAGGGGAAGAAGTTTGACAATCACAACCTTCCCACAGGTCATAGCTAGTGCTGATTTTCAATTGGCAATCTCCAGGGGTAGTTCCACCCTCCTAAACCACACAGACCCCAGTAGACTCCTTCTGATGTGACCAACACATCCACCTGGATGTGTTGCCAGCCCTGGATCCAGCCAATTTTCATAGTACTCCAGGCATGTTCAGCAAATGTCAGCCTTCAAGTGGTCCTCGAAAAACGACTTGCCCTTGTCAGTGTTCTCAATGTGGTTATTTGAACCCCCATTCTATCATTCTGCAAGCTTCCAAAATGATTTAGCAGTATTCCAAGACAAACTTTACACTTTCTGTACTTGTTTCTTTTTAATCTTTGAGGGCCGGCCACCCAGCTCCCAGGTAAATACACAGGATCTTATTCTTATGTATGAATGCTCAGCTTTAGCTTGGTTTGTTTCTAGCCTGCTATTCTAACTTAAATTAACCCATTTCTCTTCTTCTACATTTTGCCTCTGGGCTTTTTACTTTTCTTATTTCTAAATGTCTTTCATTCCTTCTTACTCTGAGGCTGGCTGTTGACTAGCCCCTGGTGTCCTCACCTCTTTTTCTAGATCCTCCCCCTTTCTCAAGCCCAGATTTCTCCTATTTATTCTCTCTGCATGACAGCCCTGCCTATTCCTCTCCTACCTAGCTATTGGCCATTCAGCCCTTTATTAGACCAATCAGGTGTTTTGAACAGGCAAAGTACCACAGCTTTACAGAGTTAAAAATAAAAGAATGCAACACATTTAAGCTAATATTCCACAACAACTTTTCATTTTAAAAGCAGTCTTTGAACTAGGAATAGCCAGAATGATTTTTATTTTCATCTGAACATATAAAGGAAGCTATCCATGAGTCTATGAAGACCCCAACTGAGCTGCTAGGACAGTAAAGATGTGGGTGTTCTGTGGGTGCTGGGAGTGGTTCTGCAGCATGCACAGGAGGCACAGGGGCACATAGCACATGCTGGGTCAGAGGAACATGTTGGCAGACCAACTTCTTTTTGTAATCTCATTCTATTTGACTTCAGTCTTTGTTTTTTGTTTGTTTGTTTGTTTTGTTTTGTTTTGTTTTAAATCACTAGCCATTTTTAGAAAATGCAGGTTTCCTATGAAAGTGACCTCTGAACTTTGGCAGAACAAGCCGAGATGGTCATTCAGGTTCCTGCTTTACAGAGAAAACTGTCAGACATTCTTCAGGACTCAAGGAGAAGCAACTGGTGAACTGTACCAGAATGGGCAGAGCAGATTTCCAGCTTCACTGAAATAAAAAAAAACTCGGCCTGTAGGCTGAAGATGGATGCCCCAACTTTATAAAGGCACTTTTGGTGATTGTCCAGGCAGATAGATGTCATCTCTGTTATTTCTAGATTTTGGAAGTTGCTTGAACTTCTGGTTTACTTGGGTAAATATATCCTGCTGTGGTCTTTGATGTAATTGAAGATTAGATAGTTATAGGTACAGTTTTTCTTAGTTATTTGAAAAGTATATTGGATATGAAAGTTTAGATTCATAAGGATAAGAGTATTATCTTTAAGTTTGCTAAATACAAATGGACTATATGTTGTAACTGTAATTCTTGCTTGATAGCTCTTTTGTTATATGTTATTTTGCTTTTTTAAAATTGAAGCCTTTCTTTTTTATTAGACAGAAAGGCGGAAGTGATGTGGGAATGTCTTTCTGTATGCTGTGAATAAAGAAGCTGTTTTGGCTCATGACAGGCACCATAGGGAAAGTAGGAGGAGGCATCAGAGTAGGTAGGAGGAGCAGGGCAGAGTCAGACAGAGCCAGAAACCCAAAGGAGCAACATGTAAGGAACACAGGTGAGCCAGGGGCCATGTGGCAGACAGATTACTGAAAATGGGTTGAGTTAAGATGAAAAAATCTAGCTAGCAATGTGCCTCAGTCATAGACCAAACAGCATGAACTTAATATAAGTGTCTGAATCATTTCTGAGGCCTGAGCAGCGGTGGGTGGCTAAGGGATCTGGGGCTGCAGGTCTGTGGGTCTAGGGCTCTGGCTGGGACCAAGAAAACACATTGTAACAGTCCTTAGTCACTTAGTTCTATCACTGTTAGGAGACACATGACCTTGGCAATTTATTAAAGGAAGCATTTGATTGGAGGAGTCCATTTTCATCACAGCAGGGAGCAGGCCTATGAGGGGCCAGCAGGCCCTTGAGCAGATACCATCCAGGGAAGAGTCAGCACCTAAGGGAAAATACTTGACATTCCAAACATTCCCTTCCTGGGAGAGGGACACTAACTATAGAACTGACAGTCTCCAGGTACACATCTGCTGATCTGCTAATTTGGTTGAGCCTTCAAAGCTAAATGTTGAAAGATCCCTAGAATTCTAAACAGCCAATGAATTCATCACAAGTATCCCCCCTAGCTGAGTTTGGACCAATCCCAAGACTTTAACCCTGCAGCTCTGAAGTCCCTAGAGCCCTCCTCCAGTATAAACCCTTGCCTCCTGCTGCTCTGGGTCACCCAACTCCACTGCTGTTTCAGTCAGATAGACAGAGTGATCCAAACTAGCTTGTCAATAGAGAGACTCTTCTGTTACATCAGACTCAGTCTCTTGGTGGTCTTTTGGGTGGGTCCAGACTCTGAGCACAACATTTGAGGACTTGTCCTAGATCCTCAAGCCAACCATAATCAGCCTCCCTTGAATCTCAAGACTTCCATCAAAAGGTAACTTTTTGTCTTCTGGGCAAAGTCTGGTTTGTGTATCTGGTTACAGAGCTTTCTGTAAAGCCTGCAGGAGAGCTAAGCGGACATACTGGCAGATTGCAGGCTGAGGAACTGGAAGCCGTTCCAGGACCCTGGGGTAGAGTCAGGAGACCTTTCTTAGGGGGACTAGATTCCCTCTGTTTCCCCCTGAAGATACTAAGTGAGTCTTGATCACAAAACAATGAGCCTGTGTCTTATTTTGAAGTCTGTGCACAGCTGCTGTCTTGTTTGTCTTTATCTCTGCAAATGTTCTACTGCGTCTGTCCTCTTGTTGTGGTGGCTACAGACATTTTAAAATCACGAGCCAAGCTAATAGTCATCTTACTCCCATAAATGTTGTAGATCATTCTAAGGACATTAAGAACCACAAGTGCCCTGCTGGCCTGCACAGGCTGAAACAAGGACACCTCAGATCTTTGTGTAAAGTGAAAAGTCCCAACCTTCAGACTAACCAGTTCCCAAGGGGCATTTTTGATCTCTCCGTTATAGGAAAAACTAAGGATGCCATTACATTTATGGGAGACCTGAATACCTTGATCAGAGGCCTTATTTCTACCTGGGAGGGCATGCCTCACTCTCCTCCACTGGCTTAAACCTCTGGTTTGCACTTATTCCGAGCCCACCGGGACCACCGCCAGTAGAGCCTGAAGCTGGCCAGTGACCTTTCTGTGTCTACTTTGTGTTTTCCATGTGTTCTCTGTCTACTTTTGTATATTTTCTGTTTACTATGGGCCTTTTGGAAACCCTTTTGTCTTCGTTTTGGTTTTGTCTCCAGGCACTAGGAGAGCTGTTTTGTTGTCTTGTGTGTCATAATTTAGTTTGTTCTTTTCCTGACTTACAAAAACTGTAGATTCTTATTCTAGGATCTTTAAGTCTAACACTGTTTCCCTGGAAAAAGTTTTCTTTGCCTTCTAGTTGGAATGTCCTGCCTATATGAATGTGTGAATGTATGAATAATGTAACCACAGTATGCATGTTTAATACTTAGACATGTGTGTGTGTGTGTGTGTGTGTGTGTGTGTGTGTGTGTGTGTTGTGACTCTGGATAAAGACTATACATGGCCAGCCTTTGGGGTCTGGTGGCCAGAAGAGACAGAGGATCCCTTTGATGCAAAGGAATTCTCAGGTTGCTCCTGCCAGATAGATGGATGGGACTGTCTATGTCCTAATTATCTGTTTCTGTGTTTCATTGCAATGAGACAGGTGCTGCTGGGAAGGAGAGGAAATGTGAGCTGCCTCTCCCCTTCTTTGCTCCCTTGCTCTCTGGCTGTGATTGCAGGCAATGGCCTGCTGGGCTGGGTAGCACACTGAGCTACTTACTTACTCTTACTGTCTTTTTTTTTTTTTTTTTTTTTGTGACAATGTAACAAGATGTTACCCACCCTCTGGTTCTATTTCTGGTTGGATAGGGTGCCTCACAATCTTCCCCCCAGACCTTAGGTCACTATTAGGATCTAGGAGTCTCTATCTGCTATAATAAGCTTTTAAATAAGCATTTTTAATGCCATATTCTGCAAATCTCTGAAGAGGGATGCCCAGGTATATCTGAATAAACAAACTTTATTTCTAGTCACTTGTTGTAAGCTCAACCCTGAAAACATACACAAGCGACTAAATAAAACTCATCCCACACTCTCTTCTTTACTAGCTGCTGCCACTTGACCAGTGACTTCATACAGCCACCATCTTGTAATTACACTCTGGCTACTTTAATTTCTTCAGTGGCTACTAAATTTCTCTTCCAACACAGTAACAAAATTCAAAATTGCCCTCACTGGCCCATAGTAACTACTTGGACTTTTCTCTCAAGCACCTTCTCTTTCGCTTTACACACCTGAATCAGGAGGTCTGGTTCCTTCAGAATTTTCTCCAGGGCTACCTGGTGCCTCAGGAAGCAAATTGTGCCTGCTGGTCTCTGGCCACTGTCTCAGCTTAATTTTCTCATGTAATATTGGTAATTTCCCTTCTGCTCTCTGCTTTAGCTTAACATTGGGCCTCGTGGCCTGCAGCGACCACTACTTCAAACTGAACCAGAGATTTCAGGCCTTTAAGAGGTTATGTGGAAGATCAGTAGCTCATGTGACAGGCCTGCAGAATAAACCTCCTGTCCTTGTTCCCTACATCCTTACAAAGTTCGCTCTGGACTCCTCCCATTTCTCTGCATATTGCTTGAGTCTTTGGCTCAGGTGTTGATAAAGAGATTATCTTCACTTTTGCTCTTGTGGCTGTTTGCTGTCTTCTACCAACCACTCCTAAGAGTTTGAGGTGTTTTCCTACTTACTGAGTTTCCTTCTTTTCCTTGACTCTGCTCTCCAACTTTGTGTGTGTTGGAGGATCTGGCTTAAAACACTAATTTATACTCAGATATGGTGACCATGGAAGGGGTCTCAGTGGCTCTGAGCAAGGTTGTTCCTGGAATCTAGCCATTTTCCAAGATGGTTCTAACGTGTGTACATGGGGACCACTGAGAAACAAGCACTGGTATCTATGACTTTGTACATAGACGTCAAAGAGGTCCCCACAGCGCTACATTATATTGCATGAATAGAGGAAACTCAGAGCCAGTTCTCAGGAAAAGGCTGAGATATCAAAGAGAGAAAACACCACAGTCAGATCTCACCCAGCTGTCTTCCAGCTTCCTCAGCCTTGCTCCTCCTGGCTTCTTCTGCCTGCTCTGTCTTTCTATGCCTGCCTTAAATATCCTCTTCACTCAGTTGTTTCACATCCAGGTTAAGCTTAAAGGCCTAGCACCACCACTGCCTGCATAGGAGCTGGAACTCCCTCTGTAAACTAAACTGGCCTCAAACTCAGATTTGCTGGGATTAAAGGTGAAGGTCACCACTCCCAGATATTCCCTGTGCTGGGATTAAAGGCGTGAGTTACCACTCTCTGATCCTCCTAGTCTGACTGTGGGTAGATCCTTCTGATATTTCAGATGGGTTTTTATTAAACTTGAAACATATCCCCACAACATTAGGTGTGCAAGGCTATTTGGTTGATTCTGAAGCTAAATTCACTGCAATCCTGGCCAACGCAGCGTAAGCAGTTTGGCCTTCTTGGGTCCCAATAAGCCTTGGGTGGTAGATAGCACCAGGTCCTGCCTGGGAGAAGCACAGTCAGTCATTGTTCCTAGTTTATCTTCCTAGGGACTGAAGATTTGCTTCACCCAGGTTCCTCTCCTAGGCCAGTCAGCACTTTATTCCTGGGTAAGTACTGTTCTCCTTGCCTCTGCTCCCTTCTCCCGTATTATAACTTATCTCATCCCAGACTCTAGATCCTTCCTCACCTGCATTTGAAACCAAATGGAGACTCTTGACAATTGATGTCTCGAATGTTGGGGGTATTTTCTCTAGCCCTGCAGCGTCTCTGTAGTGTGATGGGAGAGGCTGAAAGGAAGATGGTTAGTGACTCAGGCAGAGCTCAGGACCCCATATGCTTCTGTTGGTAATGTTAGCATCCTAGAAAGGGACTTTGAATAGGTAGCATGTATAGTGGGGTATGTGCATGGTACAGGTAGGTAAGAATTGCCTATAGTGGTTAGAAAAGCAGGAATAAAAATAGAGAGGTCTCTGAAGTATTGAGTCTTATTGGTGGCTTTCTGAGAACCTGCCACTGAAGCCTCAGACTCCAGTTTAGGCCAGTCAACATCTTCTGACCCCTTCAATGAATACTTGGTAAAACTAACCACATTGTACTGCTGAGGAAATTGCAAACTTCTCCGATGCCATGATTGTAAGTAACTCTAGTTCAGACCATAGCACAAAAATTTAAGTTTTCTATGACATTCTAAAAATAATTTCTTACACACTGCTCCTATTCTACACACTGAAGATAGAGAAAACAATGACGTTGGCAAGAAACAAAAAATATACAACAATAATAACAGTAATAAGTTAAAAGAAGAAAGAACTTAACACTTGGCAGGCTTAGAAAGTAAGACTGTTGCCAAAGCCAATCTGAACTATGTAGTGAATTTCAGGCTCTCTTGGGCTACAATGTAAAACCCTTAAAAAAAAACTTTAGTACTAAAACAATCCATAGAATCAAGATTCAGAAAGGTTAGAAAATGTTCATCTTACAGATAAAGCTGGGGAGGCTCCATTAAGGTTATCAGATTCTAAGACAGGATAGTCCCTAAATATATCTTTCTCAAAGGAGAAAAGGGTAATTAGTGAGAAAACTTCCCAAGATCTGGAAATAAGTTGATAGACAGCTTACAAAGCATGCACAAAGCCCTGGACTCAGTCCCCTCCAGCATATTTACCAGACAAATAGATGCATGCATGCCTGTAATTTCAGTAATGGGAAGAAGAGACAAGAGGATCAGAAGTTCAGAGGAAGGGCTACAGGGAGGATTCAGTGGGCAAAAGTACTCACTGGGCAAACATGAGTTCAAATCCCAGGCCTCTACCTAAAGGGCTACACATTCCTGTGACTTCAGTACTGAAGGGATGTTAGTCAGGGTTCTCTAAAGAAGCAGACCTCATAGATTAAACAAATATATATGTTAAATATATATATTTGTGTTTGTTTAAGAAATTTCTAATCTTTCCAAATCTTACCATTCTTATTTGTGAACCCTACGTGATGACTTGGCAACTACTAAGTAGTATCATCAAAGCTTGTTAAAGAGTCTTTAAAGGAAAAACAGAAAACAAATCCAAAGTTCAAAGAATTAATTCACTCATTATAATTCAATTTTATTTGGCTTGAAGTATTATTTTACTCACTACAATTCAGTTGTAAAATATAAGGCATATATACAAAGCTGCTTTTGTAGACCAGAGGACCCTTCAGAGGGATATCATTAAGTCCATAATTCTCACCACATCTGTGTGATAGAAAAATTGGCCTCTTCCAGTGGGCTTTCATGGACATTGATCAAAGCCAGCCCCAAATGGCTGCCCTTGGCAGCAGAGTGCATGACTCTGCACAACTCATCATCTTTCCTCCTCAGTACAGTGACTTTCAACAACGTAAGCACCTCAGTTTCTCTGGAGTATAACATATATACAGTTTTGAATCGAACCCACCTATCTAAACTGCTCTGTACCCTGATGCTGCCTGGGCCACAGTGTTCTTTGCTTCTCTCTTGCTGTTGCTAGAAATTGAATAAGTAAATTAACCAATGAGTGCCTGAGGACACATGGCACAGGGTCAGGGTTTGTGACATAGGCAGGCAGGAAAGTAAGGATGTAATATCTGCTAATGGAACTCCCAGCTCATCAGGGGTTCTTATTTCTTTTGTTTGCACAGTTGAAATAGGCAAAGCTACCCCTTTAAATGACAGGAACCTTTTGTCCCTGTGAGGTTTCAGTTATCAGGCCACAGTCTGTCAGCTTGAAACCATTTCCTTGCCAATTAGTTTGCAGTTGGGTGAAACTCTGTGCTGTGTTGAGGCTTCTCTCCCTTCCTTTGACCTTCAGCAGCATCTGTAAAGCTCTTTGCTTAGTGACAAACATCACATCCATGCAGGAGGCACTGGCTGTGTTTGCTCAAGAATTCTGAGCTTGAAGCTTTGTGGCTCCAGAGAATCTGGGGACTGGGCTGTCTGTAGTCAAAGGTTTCCTCTGTAACCAAGAGACTTTTGTCTTGCAAGCACTGGCGGGGGGAATCAAAGCCCAGGGAAATCTCCAACACATTTAAGGCATTAATAGCAGTCCAGAGGAAAACACCTTTATCTGCAGATTCTATCTCTGCAGCCCTTATCTTGTTTGAACTGAGATTTGGGCTATTTGCCTTAAAGCAAATCCTCTCAGCCAACCCAGGGCCTAGCTTCCTGTTCCAAAATTATTGCCTGCAGACACAAAGCATGCCTTAAACATTCTTTCTCTCATGCCTCTCTCTTTACTGCAGCCCGCCAATTACAAAATAAAAACCGAATGGCATAAGACAATGATACATGGGAGTGCCAGCTGCATTGCAGACAGTCTGTCCCAGAGGATCCAAAAGCAAATGAAAGTTCAACCCCACCTTACCCAGTATGTGCCAGCAAGACTTAGGAACCATCCCCCATGCATGGCATCTACTAGGCATCTACTAGGGCATCTCATACATTCAAGAGCAAAATTGTGTAAATGTGGAAGAGACCTGGAACTAGGGGCTTAGCTCAGTTGGTAGAGTGCTTGCCTCGTCTGCATAAACTGGGGGTTTGAGCTTCTGCACTGTGGAGACAGGGACAGGGTGGATGGAGCCTGCCTGTAATCTCAGCCATAGGAGGCTGATGTCAGACCCTTACAAGTTTGAGGCCATTTTTAGCAGCTATACAACAAGTTTGGGACCAGCTTGGGTTTCATGAACCCTAGCTCAACAATGCAGGAAAGAAAAGAGAGGAGAAAGAGAAGGAAGAAAACGAGAGAGCTGTTTCCGTGAACACAGAAGAGTGCTGGAGGGCCATATATAGTAACTAAAAATAATACACATTTAAAGGAAAATGAATTGAGAATCTTTGCCTTAAAACCTCATAAATATTTCTTAAATTATAAACAAAATAGAAAGTTCCATTGAAATTTCAAGTGTGTATGGCAGTACATGTGCTCAGATGTTCAGTCTTGTTCTCCAAGTGAGGAAACTGAGCCTCTCAAACCCGCTAGTCAAAGGGAAGGAGGTGACCCTTCCCCAGCTCTACACATGGTCCTTTCACCACACCCCTTCCTTGCCCTTTGACAGACCTCAGAAGCAGCCACCACAGCAATGCAGGTACAGAAGAAAGGTCTCAGTCCCCAAGCTGTTTATTCTGTGTTTACTTGGAATTTGCTGCTTTGAACATTTGAACTGTAGACTTATGCTGGGTGAGAACTCTGAAAAATAACAGAAATGGGAAAATGTCCTCTTACAGGGATGGAAAGCTGAGCATTGTGTGTTTGAGCTAAGGATCCCAAGCTAACAAAGAAGCTTCTCTGAGCTCTCTGTGTGGAGCAGCCGCATCGGCCTGAGCATCAGTACTGCCTGGAGCACCTCCATCTGTCACCCAGGAAACATCAGAGCAGTACTCAGACAGCTGAGGCCAGACTCAGTAGCCAATGTGACTCATTTCCAAGTGAGATCTAAGAACTATCAATTGTCCTCTGTGCTAGAGAGATAAGTATCCCACCCTCATAACTCTAGAGACTTACCAGGATGACTAAATTTGCAGTTAATACCAAGCATATAACGTCAGTAGAACTGAGAGTTTGAAGTGGAAATTGATGGCTTATGCCTATAACTTGGGCACTGGAGCAGCTGAGGCAGAAGGATTACCAGAAGTTCTACTTGTAGGGAGTTTCTGGACAGCCTGGGCTACAGAGTGGAGCTGTGTTCCCCAATCAAACAAACAAAAACAAGCCCTGTCTTAAAGCAATGTGCTTAAATATCTCATCCTTGGGGGACCTGTGTGTGTGTTTGAGACAGGGTCTCATATCCCTAAGCTCTCACTCCTTCTATGTCAGTCTCCCAGTGCCTAACTTACACATGTGCATCATTATTCTCATCTTGTTATTTTATAATAATGTTGTGTGTAATATTTTTACTTTAAAACCAGACTACACAGATCACTGGATGTATCAAAACATAGCAGACCTATGCACTTCATTGGATGTAAATCATGCATCAGACAATGTGATGAAAAGAAATGTTGAAATTTAGTTAGACATAAGCACTATAAAGTAGTTGGAGGGTAACAATAGGGTGTTTTCAATTTACTTTCAAATATAATTTCCCAAAACATAGATTTAGGATGTGAGTCTACCTTAGTGGTAGAGTTCTGCTACTATGCACAAGGCTCACAGTTCAACTCTCAACCCCTTCCATACACACATGGTAAACAAGAAAGACACATTCACAGATGGATAAGAGGATGAACACATAGATGATAATAAACTCAGCCTTGTTGTCAATGTGAAAATTTTTATAAAATAAATCTTAGAATTAAATCTACTAAGATTTAAGACATACTCAAATTCTCAATCTCTCTCTTTTTATACACATACATATAAACTTCACATACACATTAATTTTCAACCCTAATCATAAGCCTATCAGCCAAAATGTCCTCTGAGATACTCAGTAGCGTAGGAAGAAAGTGTAAGCCTGTGGCAAACTTTTACCCTACAGCTCAGTGAGGCTTGCATCCTGTCTCTGCTACACTGGAAGACTTTACCTATTTTCTGAGCCCTTCTATGTAGTCAAACTTCTTTTGGACCACTAGCTCACAAATAACAACATGAAGACTTATTATTAACTATGAAAATTCAGCCTATAGCTTAGACTTGTTTCTAACTAGCTCTGATAACTTAAATTAACCTATTTATGTCAATCTACATTCTATTATATACTATTAATTCTCCTTCATCTTGCACCTCTGATTTCTTCTCCATGTCACCTGGTATCTCCTCAATTCCTCTAACTTTCCCTAGAAATCCCTTCTATATATCCTGCTTAGCTATTAGCCATTCGGTTTTTTATTCAACCAATCACAGCAATATACCTTTGCATGGTGTACAGATAACCCACAACATTTCCCTGTTTTTGTTTAAATAAAAAGGAAAGGTTTTAACTCTACTATAGTAAAACTATATACAATAAGAGCAATTATCAAATAAGAATTACACAATTTTAGTCCATATCTATTTTTGCAGATTTGGAAAAAATAATGCATTATCTATCCTATCTTAGTGAGTCCAAAGTTTTATATCTAAAACATTTTCTATTATAACTTGTATTACTGTCCTAGAAATATCCTTTTAAATCTAAAGTATCATATATAAACAACTCAAGCTTTTATGTTTCTCAACTTTATAAACTTTAGAATCTTATATCTCTGACATAAGATTGTTTTGTGAGTTTGGTAACAAGGAAAACTGTATACTCTCTAGTCTTTAATAACTTTCAAAGACCAAGAAGGATCTAACACAACCTGAGTAAATTAGAGGAGGAGAGAAAACATCAAAACAATAGAAATGACAGGGACATGCAACTACCTAGACACAAGTTTCCTCAGCAATGCTAGGATTTCCATCTTCAACCTACAGACCTAGAATATTTGACAGACTTTTTTGTGAAGCAGGAAATTTTTGAAGGACTGTCCTACTACCGTGTCTGGTTTGAAGTGGCCCGAGTCTAGTCCAGGTGAGGGACGTCGAGGTTAAATAATCTGCACTCTGGAGTCGTTAGGTTCTATCATTCAGGATCACAATGAGAGACCCGAGCTTTATTTAGTACACCTTACATCTTAGTCCTGCTTCTCTCCCTCCATGCTTCTCTCCATGCTGGTCCCCAGCTTCTCCTCTGCATCTCTCCTGCCCTGCTTCCCTCCTGCCATGCATCTCGCCTAGCTTTTTCCCCTCTAGCTTCCTGCCATGCTGGTCTCCTTCTTCCCTTTCCACTGACTCTACTCTACTCACTCCCCTCAGCTCTCAGCATCTCTCTTAACTCTCTCACACCCTGCCCCCTAGTCTGGACACACCCAAGGTCTTGGAAGATCCCAAAAGACTAGCACTCAGCAAGTGGTATTGATAACAAGACTGTAAAGCAGGAAAACATGTTTTTCTTAATCCCCCTATTTAACATAAGGTTTAGTCCTTTGGGGAGGAGGGGCCATAAGGGCCAAGGTGGCACTATTCAGGAATCAACATCCTACCTTGTCTTGACAGAGTTCAGCAGACCTTCTTTTGTGTTCTGATTAACTAATTTTAATAGCATACTGTCAGTAGTCTGGGCAAGAGCAGTTTCTTGCCCAGAGACTAACTTTGCCACAATAAAAGCAAACTCATTGTGGAGTATCTTCAATTCCCATCATCCTTCTTTGAAGTAAATTAGTGCTGCAAGAAGCAGACATTTTAAGTGCTATATTCTGTAAATCTCTGAAGTGTTTGAAGATCATCTGTCTATCTAAAATATATCTTTGTTTGACCTTGAAAACATAGCCTAACATTAATTTTCTGGTTAAATGACTAACTACTAACACATATTTTTTAATTAACCTAAATAGTTTGTAATAACTTTCAAGAACTAGAAATTTACATCACATTGTTAAATGAGCTGCATAGAGATAATATCTTAAACAAAAGTAGAAACATATATATAACAAAAATAACCTTAAATTTGTACCAATATACCAGAATCTATATCAATGTAAAATATTTGAGACTAGTGGCTGTTCAAAAGTAGACCCAACAATTTACCTCTTTATCCCTTTATTTCTGTTCCATATCCCTCCTTTTTCCCTTCAGAAAGAGATCCCTAAATCTAATCTCCTTTGTTCAGTTTTTTTTTTTCTGACCATGATGATAACAACTTGTAACCAACTGCTTCTAATCAATGACAAACATCTATAACCTACTGAATGACCAAAAAACATATATCCCACCTCTTAGCAATATGGGTGTCATATTTTCTGGACTGCTTCCTGTTGTCTGGGGCTCTGACATCTTTGGGGGACCCTAGGAGAGTTAGCTGTATTAACTTTTGTTTACTCTCTATGTGACAGAGAAGCATAGAGCTTATCTGAAGTCCTGTCTGGACAGTCTGTGGCTGAACCATCTCAGCTAGCAGCTTTGAAGTATTCTGGATGCAGAACTTTGAAGAAACTGCAACAGAAGCATTCTGAGAGGGTAGATCACCTTGGCTACTTGTTTTCATTGAGTTTTGGTCCTTTTTTCTGAAAATACATAAACTTTTAAAAGATAGCATATATTTCTTCATTAACACAAGTATGGTATGTGCAGTGTCCACAAGTCAGGTAGAGATCATATTTTGTTTTATGTTTAAGCAGGTAAAGACATCTATTGATTTTACAAGTTTGTATGGACTGTATACCAAACCTCTATCTAAGCCATATGGAAGGATGGCATGTAATAATAAGTCATCTAGACTCTGTAGCCAGTAAGATTTGTCATGTTTCAGATCTGTTCCCATAATATAGGCATAAACATATGTAGTCTTTCTTGGTTTATTTTTTCATGTCTATAGCCAAGATTTTCAGGAGGTCTCCCCCAATAAAATCTGATCTTCATTAATTTTACAGAAAACAAAGACAACCTCTCCCCAGTGCAACACATTTCTCAACATCCATTTTAAAGCCAAGACATCTCTCAGTATATAGGCTGGTTATGAAAGTAGTCCCTTTCACAATTCAGTGTGTCTCAGCAGCTGCTATTAGCCCATCAGCAATTTAAAAATTACAGTAAAAAACAAACAAACATATAAGTGTTGCACGCAAGAAGAAAACTCAGGGCCAGATCTCTGGGAAAGGCGGAGATATCAGAGAGTAAACACCACAGTCAGATCTCACCCAGCTGTCTTCCAGTTTCCTCAGCCTCCTTACTCCTACTCCTGGCTGCTTCTGCCTGCTCTGTCTTTCTGTGCCTGCCTTAAATACTTTCTTCTTCCTTTCAGTTAAGGCGTGGCACCACCACTGACTGCCTGGGAGCCTGGAACTCCTTCTGTAAACTGAGATGACCTCAAACTCAGATTTGCTGGGATTAAGGGCATCACCACTCCTGGATTTTCCCTGTGCTGAGATTAAAGCTGTGAGTTACCACTGTCTGATCCTCCTAGACTGACTGTGGGTAGATCCCTCTGATATCTTCACTGTTTTTTCTATTATATTTGAAAATATTCCCACAATATAAGATTCAGATGCCTTGTGTATTTTCCATCCTTATGTAGCCTTTTCTTTTATATTACTTTACTTCTTCTTTAAAGACTTTATTATCTTTAAACTATTTTTTCTAGTCTATACTCATTTTTTAAAAACTGTATCTGTTTGAAGATTCTCTTGTTCTGGACATTTTACTGCATGCCCTGAAGCCTTCTCTAACCGTAGGAGCCAAGCTTTAAACCTACCACTAAGCTCCATTTATGGTGCTGGCTGTCTCAAACCCACAGGCAGTAACCAGAAGCTACATTTCTGTATGCCATGACCCACCTAAGACTGCAGGTCTAGGAAAACTGACTTGGCTCCATATTTATGTGTGCAGAATGTTTTTAAAGCTTTCTCAGGTCCTATGTGGAAATAGGTGTCCCACATTGGACACCGTAAGCAGTCAGACTTTCCTTTAGGCCACTAGCTCACAAATAATGACAGAGTGACTTATTATTTATGAAAGCTCGGCCTATAGCTTAAGCCTGTTCCTATTTAGTTCTTATAACTTAAATTAACTCATTTATATTAATCCATGTTCTATCACATGGCATTATCTCTCTTCCATCTTGCACCTCCTATTTCTTCTCCATGTCTTCTAATATTTCCTGCATGCCTAGATTCCTCTTCCTCTTCTTTTGTCCCCCAAGAAATCCTATCTGTACCTCCTGACTAGCTATTTGTTGTTCAGCTTTTTATTCCATCAATCACAGCAATACGCCTTCACCCACTGTACCAACATCCCACAACACTGCTGTTCTCATCTGTAAAATGGCTCTTCCCCCATCCTCTTCTGTGAATTCAAATGAGAGGACTCCGGTAAACACCCAGCCTGAGCCCCAAGCTTACAAAGCACTCATAGACAGTTAGGATGAACACTCAGCAAACAGCACTTGTTAGTTTCACATGTGAGATATAGATGCACACATTACCAGATGCCACACGAGAATTTATTCAGGGGAATTGGCAAGAGAGAAAGAGAGGAGGGGAGGAAAGAGAGAACTTTAATGTGGTAGGTCCCTTTAAGAGAGGGGGTGTGTACAGATTTACATAGCCACGCCTATGGGCACTCTGCTGCCACCATGTTGAGTTTACCACATGGGGGCTAATTTTTCCCAGGAATCATTAAAGCACTCAGTTTGATCTAATAAAATGCTAACAGACATCAACGTATTTGATACTTTAAGAATTATGTGTTTGTCAGGGTGGGGAGCATGTATGAGTGCAGGTACCTGGTAGAGTCCAGAAGAAAATGCCACATTCCCAAGAACTGGAATTACAGGCTGTTGTGAGCTGCTTGATGTGGATATAGATAATCAAACTTGGGTCCTGTGCAAGAATAATCTACCAGATATTTGTTCATTTAGGAAAAAAAAACTGTACCTGAGAAAATGACACTTGGAAGTATACTGTTTTACCATCTAGCTTCCTTCAATTGTTCATGCAAAACAGGTGAAGGTGAGTTCCAGACACAAGAGGTAGGTGTATCTGTTCCATAGGAAGCCTCACACTGTCTAAGTCACAGCATCATAAACTTTGTCAGGGGCTGGAGAGAGCTCTGTGACTACGAAAGCATTCTACTCCTGCAGGGGAGCTCAGTTTTATTCCCAGCACCCATGTCAAGTGGCTCACAGCTACATGTAACTGCAGCTCCAGGGGATCTGATCCACTCTTCCAGCCTCCAGGGGCACCTGTACTAATGTGCACAAACCTCCTCACAAATGTATGCATATGCACATAAATAAAAGTAACTTTTAACTATAAAGAAAAAAATCAACATGAAGATCTTGGCATGCTGGGCCACTTGAATTCCTTGCTCAATTTCATAATTTTCCTCATTTTAAGCCTGGGGCATGCCCACACATGGCCCTTTCCCTTCTCATGAGGACCACCCACCAACATCCCTGCTCAGAGCACTGAATACTTCATCACCTTTTCCTTAGCCTGCATAAAACCCTGGAGTGCTGAACAATAGGAGCTCTATTTGTCACAGGGATGCTCAGACCAAAAATAAAAATAAAATCCCTGTAACTGCATCAATATTAACTCCTTCTCCTTATTCTATGTAAATGCCTGTGTTTCAACATCATTATTTCTTAGATAAAAGCTTACTAAGGAATCAGTTGCATAAGTCATCATAGATACCACACCTCTTGAGAGGCTATACTACTCATTTTCTCTGCAAAGTCATTGCAGCCTCAAATATGAGTGAGGTGACAGCACAGTGGCTGAAGCTGCCAGCCTGAGTCATCCAACTGACTCCCTCTACTATTGAGAGTATTTCTTTGGCAGATTCATAATGCACATTGCAGGAGGCTCACCTCCTCCATGGGAAAATTTAATTATGGGTTCAACAGACAATCCATGGTAAGGAAGCCAGAGACCTAAGGACTGAGCTGCTTGAATGGTGGTATCAGGTAGATAACTTGAGAACTGAATGTAAACCTGACTGGCATGTAGAGGCATAAGCAGCCTTTCCTACAGCAGACAGACTTTGTATTTGCTTTCTCAGTACAGTTGGAACTGGCTGCTTATCACCATCTGTGAATTCTAAAAGTACAGCATGTGTTCATGACCCTGACTTGGGACTACTCACCACAAGTCCAAACACAGGAAGTTTTAGATAAATGATTCCTGAACTAAACTGTAAAGCTGTTGGAGGCATCAAGCAGTGACCTTTTCATGGTTTTTAAGCACATTGCTTGCTGGCAAGAGATTCTTTCCTGGTTTTGCTAAAGGCAGTTCTCTAAAGAACCACAAGATGTCCCTTTTAGGCTATTTCCTGGTATTGTTAAGCACAGTGGCCAAAAATAGCAAGTCACTCACTCCTCCCTGCAGCTAACCACTCACTGCTCCTTCCTGGATAGCAATTCAGAAATGGCGCAAAATTCAGCAAAATTCAGAAATGGCGCGGAGGATCCGAGTTGAGAACAGAACGAAGAAGACTGGTTCCCGCCTTTCCCTTGAACCCCTCCCCCCTGGGGGCTTCGCCCCCTAGGCCCCTATTGGTCCGTGCACATACACCTAATTTGCATGGGCGTGCCTATAAATAATGCTGCCTTTTGTTCAATAAAGGAGACCTTGACAAAATCCAGACTGACTCTGTCTTTCTTAGCTTGCTTGGTCTCTTTTCTCTCTCCCCCCATTGGTATTTCAGGTGACACCTCTTCGAAGACCCACAAATTACGAGTCTCACTGGATGAGGCATAAAGCTGTAGGATAACAGAAGAAATCAGTATTTACACACACTGGTCCCCAGAGCCTTCTAGGGGGACCTAGAAATCCTGTCTCTGATGTATATTAGTCCTGTAACCTTAGACAAAATAACCCCTCAAGTATGCACTCATACACACATATACATATACAAACATACACATATATACCAATACACACACACACACACACACACACACACACACTACACTGTGTTCTTGTTTTCTCTGATGTAAAATGGGAATAAAACAGACAATAGAGTTGAAAGTAATAAATAAAAAATATATGGAACCCTGTCCCACATGTGATATAAATTATTGTCTTGATTTGGAGAGTGACATTTGCCTGAGAGTTGTCTAGGTCTTCTTGGTAGAAAATAAAGAGGAAATAGATTGGCTCACAAGTAGGAATGCAATATTACCTCTTACAAAGGCCATGTACCTTGTGAGAGGAATAGAAAGACACCTCAGCTTCTTCATCACGTGAGGGGAAATCATTTCTAGAGCTTTAGTTACTCAAAAGTTTTCAGTTTGAGCCCCCAAATGATGTGGTTGCCCCCACACAATCTATCTTCAGACCCTGATTCAGAATAAGTGAAGACTTGAGTTGCTATCTCCCCCACACACAAAAAATATTTTTTAACCACTCTAAAAACAGAAATAATAAGACCCTGGGGCTCACCAGAGTTGTGCCTGGTTGGGGTGAGAAGAGAGCCCTTTGACTTCAGGGATGATGGCCTAGGACCCTGATGCCTGCAGGAAAGTCAGCCTGAAAGAAACAGAGAATGAGAGGACTCTGGGACACCCACCGTGATGCCAGTGTGCAGTCAGGAGAGCAAAGGAGCTACTGACTCAGCATCTCCCTGTCTATTGTCATGATCTACCCAATAGTGAGGCTCTTCTGGGTGAGTAAGCCTGCTGTACCTTGCATCTAGGGATTGCAAGAGTGCTTGTCTGCAGAAGAAAGTCACGTCCTTCAAGGTAGGCTCTACCCTTGTAATGTATGCCTAGGGAGGGTACCTAGCTCCAAAGTACAGGAAGAAAGTAAGTGGCCAGAAACAGATACTTCTAACAAGGGTCCTTTTCCTTCACTTTTTTTTTTTATATATATATATTGCAGTACAGTCTGCAATTGATCATTTTAAGGCATGAGTTAATTCATTAACTGTTTGGGTTTATTTTGTGCTGTTTTTTTCCTCAAGGAAAGGTCTCTTGTAGTCAAGGCTAGCCTTGAACTCCTGATCTTACTGCCTTCCCCCACACCCCATCCCAGTGCTAGAATTATAGGAATATACAGGGTTTATAAAGTGCTGGGGGTAGAATGGGTATTCATGTACACTATCAAGTGCCCTGGCAAATGAGTCACATCCCCAGGCTGCTTTGACTGTTTCATTACATTCATTCTGGGGACAAAGGACCAAGAGCAAATCATGGTCATCATTTTTCTTTCCTAGACTATGTACAGGAGACTATGAAGTCCTTTGCCTAGACATCTACAGGAAAAAGGAAAACTTGAAGGAGTCCATGCCATTGCATGCAAGTCAATAAGGAAGAAAAAGCCTCCATCAAAGGACGCTGTAAGATAAAGGAAGTGAATTACCAGGTAAGCCTGCAGCCTCACCTCCCCTGAGCCCTGGCATGTGAAGGAAGAGTCCTGCTGTTGGTTCAGAGCAAACAATCCTTCTAGACTCAACATGTACATGACAAAGGGACACCTTCCCCAAGAATCACAGTTTCTGGGATAGTTCATGTCTCTTCTGTCCTCTGGGGTGGAGTCCCAAATCCTTGGCCTAGCTAGGACTCTTTTCTTTCTACTCTTATGAATTGGCAAGAGCCCATGTTTATGTTGCTTTCATCTACCTCTTCCAAGAACCATATTTAGAAATTAAAATATTTTGAAGTATGCATGCAGCTATATTTCTCTTAATAAAAACATGAATTTGTTACATGCTAGCATAAAAATCTTAGGTAAAATAAATGACATGGTTTTTTGTAACAATAAAAAACTGCTTCCAAAACAAATGAAAAGTAGATGCAGAGAGAGTGCTGCCTCTCATTTTTGAGCTTAACATTCATCATAATAAAAGGTAGCTATTTCTCATATCTGCTTCTGTATTCAATTTGCTGAAATATGTTATTTTAATTGTCGTGTCTGAAGCAAACCCAGCCTCAGAGACTATCTTGAGGTCCACAGATGACACTGCAGTGTCTACAACATCCCAAATAGTACAGAGGAGTAGCTGAGGCTGGGTTCTCTGCCCCACTGTTCAGCTGTTTCTGGGTTTCATCCCAGTCTGCCCAGCCTTCTCAGGTAGTGAGGAAAAGTTATATGTCAGTGCTTTTGTCACATGAGAGCTGCCCTCACCTATAGGTGAATGGCCAAACATGAGTAAAATACAAAACTAGCACATTGCTAGTGCATTCTCTGCTATGGGAACATTTCTGGGAACCCAGGGCAACAGTGGGCACACAGCTCATTGTATTTCCAGTCACTGAGACATTGGTTGTCCTTCAGTAATCAAACATGGCTTGGGCAAAGGGTTGTGAAGGGTAGCGATATCTGGACCCTAGTTCAGAGGTTAATATTAGGACTGTTCACTGCTCTTCTAGAGGACCCAAGTTTAACTTCCAGCATGCATGTTGAGTGGCTCACAACTACCTGTAACCCCAGTTCCAAGGGATCTAATAACCCCTGGCCTGTCAGCACCTGCATTGATATACCCCCTCCCTGAATCACACTCAATAAAAACTAAAATATCTTTTTAAAATGTCTTACTGGCTAGAGAGGTAATTCATTAGTAAAGTGCATGGCTCAATCCCAGACCCCATGAAAAGCCCAGAGAGGTGGCACATGCTTATAGTTCCTGAGGAAACAAAGCAGGCAAATCCTAGGAGCTCCATGGCCAGCCAGCCTGCCTTAATGGCAAATCTGGGGTCAGAGAGAAAGACCTCTCAAAAAGCAAGGTGGTGACACCTAAGAAAATATACTCAAGAATGATCTCGGTCCTTCACAAGCATGTGGACATACAGGAAAAGCACAGGCACAAGTGCACACACACACACACACATTGTAAAATATTAGTTGAAGATGTATTACATTTGGTTATGCAGTGGAACATTTGTCTAATGATGCCTTAATCTAACCCATCACTCTTAACCTGTTCAGCCAAGGGGGTCGGTACCTTTTCTCACAGCAGCATGGTTGTCTTCTGCTTCCTCCGGCTTCTCTCTGGCATTCTGCTCTGTGCTTCCTATTCTCAGAGTTTTCTTAGTTTGGTAGCCCCGCCCACACTTCCTGCCTGCCTTTGGCCAATCGGCGCTTTTTATTAAACCAGTGGGTGGGACAATTATTTACAATGTAACAACATAATCTCCCACATCTCCTAAGACTGGAGTTGAGTCTATTTATGTGAGGGGTTGGGAAACATTGATTTCCACAGACCCAAAAACTACTGCCTTTTCAATCTTACTAGTACTTATCTGAATGACTATATGATCCTTGTTCAAATAACTCATGCAAGCCAGTTGGCCCCTGCCTCAAATTCTTGAGTGATACAGCACATGCTGTTCCCTAATGACAGGATGGTTGCTGAGCTGTCAGATACATGTGCATCCTAGCTGTGAGCCTAAGGTCTGCAGCAGTGGCCTTGGCTATGTCATCATCAAATGTGTGTGTGTGTGGGGGGGGGGATACATGCACAAGACTTCCACCTACTCATCTTTGGCTCTGGAAAAATGGGAGAAGTAGTCTTCTCCCCCTCCTACATTTGCTCTAGCTCATGCTAAGGTTCTGGGCACACCTTTGCTTCTTGGAGCCATGAAGCTTTAATCATAAGGGAACCTTGCCCATTTCTACCCTGTGAAATTTAGCAAACTAAAATGGTGAGGTATGGGGGCTCAGGCTAATTCTGAAGTCACTTGTCACCTCTGCCAAGCAGCTCCCCTATTTATTGTTATGCTTTTCTCTCTGCTGAATATCTCTTCACCCTGTCTTGTGGTTAAATAGTATATATTAATGTATGGGGTGTGATAGGAGTGAACACAGGTGTGAAAATAGAAAAATCCTGTAACTCTCTCCCCCTTGACCCCTCCCTGAGGTCTCTGAAACTAGCCAAGGTTGAGATGGCTGCTTGAGACACACCCGGCAGCCTGAGCCTGATACTTCCTGAATTCCTGAGACCCACCTGGTGAGCAGCTTGACCTTCCAAGATAAGGCTCTGAGACCACATTCCTGATCTAGCAACCTAGGTGGGGTCACCCAGGAAAGCCCTACCATGAGAATTGTTAACTGTTAACTGTTTGAAGCTTGCACAATGTGTCCTGCTCCAGGAAATGAATGTCTTCAGGTGGTCCTATGGTTTCACAGGAAATAGCTTGCCTGCCTGCATTCCTAAACTCTGTCCTAAGCTGACCTTTGGCCCCGCCCTGTTATCATGCCGAACCCGCCCATACCTCCTCCCCTACCCAGAGTGGGGTATAAGAATTCTGCCCAATATTCGAGGCTCTAGGCTTATCTGCAGTGCCTGGAGCCCACACATGTGTGTACCAGTATTCATATTCATATTCATTAAACTTTTTCTTTAATGTTAATGACAGTGGTCATTAGCTGTGGTCTTGGGATGTCTTGGGGTGTCTTGGGGTGCCTGCCCTAGGGGTGCCTGCCTATTACACAGAGACTGCACGGGGTGAGTGGTAGAGCACTTGTCCGGTGTGCAGACATGCCAGGATCAGTCCTCAGAACTTCCCCAAATTCCTTGAGTGCACAAATGCCACATTTTTGAATTTATATCCTACCCCAGTACCCCAGAGGTCCTGTGCGCTGGACACTGAAAGATCCATGCCAACCACAAGCATCCAGGGAAGAAGACCTGGCACCATCCCCAGGTGATTGCTCACTTGAGGGGAATTCTCAGAATTTCAGCTGAGAAGGCGCTTTAAAGAATGTTCTGCATCCCCACAAGAGATAGTACCACAGGGAGATTCAGGTCTTATCTACTACAACCACTACCACTAACATACACACACAAACACACATACGCACACTCATTTGTTTCATACAATAACTTTAGTTTGCAGCTAGCTCTTTGCAGGAAATCAATCAACACATATTTAATCAGCATCTACTATGTATCTGTCACTTGGAGCCTCTCTGAGTAAGAAGCCAAGCCAGGAGGACCACAGCACAGTCTTTGCCCTCCAGGATACAATGACCTATTTAGAAAGACAAAGTGAACACAGAACAATTAAATGTTGCTCCCTGGATCTAAATAGGCAGAGAGTTGTAGGAAACTAAATGCTAGAAGAAGGAGGATTTGTCTTAGAACCTGAAAGACATGTAGAATTCGAGGGAGAGGAGAGGGGTCACTAAAAGCAGGGGGGTATGGTGTAATTAAGAACACTAAAGATGCAGCATTAGCAGGAAGATAACACCCCAGGTCACCTTAGGAAGCAGGGTGATTAGAGACCACAGTGTGGAAACACTGAGAAGTCAATTAATTTCAACACAACCTTCCCCTGTTTTATAATGTTAGGGTTTCCCTGCAAAATATAACGTATTGTCAGCCAGGATGACAGTATGAAATGACTGGATGCATCCTCTGCAAAATCAGTTTGGACCTTGAATTTCCCCACACACCCCCCCCCTTTAAAACAAATAAATAAACAAACAAACATTAAAACATCCAAACAGGAAAGGCATCCGTTTTAATTATTGAGGGCAGTTGTTTTTGCCTTGAGCTCCTCTGAGCCCTTGGATTCCCAAGGGGGCCTCCAAGGCAGCCTTGAGAGATAAGACAGATAACACAATGAGGGCCAGCATGCCCTAAAGCCAGACTTGTTATTGGGTGTCCACTTAGGATTTTCAAAGAAACACATAAACAAATCCTTGGTACAAAGGCCCTCTTGGTGGCCAGTCATGCTTTTGTGTGTGATGAAAGGCAGATAGCAACTTTCATAAGTCAAATCTTCCTTTAAAGGAGATTCCCATACACACAACACACACACACACACACACACACACACACACACACACACACACACACACACACGCCCACCTGCTTGACCCACCACAACTACAGTATGATTAACAGATTAATTCACTCACAGCCATATTTCTCCAGAACTTAAGATCCCACTGCATGCTCAGGACCTACTTACTAGTCCATATACAGAGTGAAGTCAGCCTACTGGGCCTGGCCTTGAATATCAGGCCAAGAAAATGGATGTAAGGAGGCAACGATGCTGATGAGGACAGTGATAGAATCAATGCTAAACAATCACTGGGTGCAACCCACTGTGCGCCAGGTATATTATGAATTTGATTTCTACCACAATCTTAAGAGACACCACCAAACTGCAACTGATTGGTTGAAGATATTTGCCCTGAGTCATGTAACTGGGGAAAGGTTAAAACTAGGGTCATGCTGTTGGGCTCCAACATCATTGCTGTGGCTTTGTAAAAAGACATGCATATATTCCTTAACTATTATCTGACCAAACTGAACACTTTTCTATGGTTTATGGGTCAAATAATTCCTCTCTGAGCCTATAAAAAGAGTCAAAGACTCTCCAATCATGTTTTCCTTCCTTGCCTAGCCAAGCCCGCTCTCTTGCCCCACTCCATAGCCCGACAAGCTTGAGATAACAAATTAAAATGAGAAGGGAGAAGAGACCTGAAGAGCACTTTAGGAGAAAATAGGAACTAGTAGGCTTCAGCATTGCATCTTTCCAAGCATGCAGCTATGAACTTCATCTCCAAGCTGGTGACACACACCCTGTAACTTTGTTAAAGCAGAACCCAAGCTCAGAAATCACATTATTTCTAACAGGATTTGGGTACTTGGTGCTGTCACACTGCAGTACATTTTAAAAAGAAAGGGATTAAGAATGTCAAAAGACATCTCTAAATTGCTCCTGGAAAATGGGATGGCTCCGTCAGGTGCCATCACTCTGCGGTCACTTGGAATAAAGTCACACATACTTTGAGGAAATTAGCAAAATGAATATACTGGCCTTGAGCAGCGCCTAACTTGTTTCCGGCATTGTATTGTCAACTAGGTAGGAGAAGAAAGTGACAAAACCAAGTCACCAAAACGCTCCCTTTCTTGAGTTTTCTCTGTCCTCTCACACTGCCACCAAGGAACTTTATTTTTTTTTTTCTTCTTTCCTATGAGTCGAGCTTTGTGGCATAAAAGGTGCATCATTAGCATAAGGCAATATTAACATTAGAAAGAAAGGGAAGCAGAATACTAGGTAGACAGCAGAAAACTGCTCACATTCTGGTCCACTCCTTTCATTGGATTCCATTCTAGCTGATAAACTGAAATTTCCATAATAATACAGAGTTCTGAAAGTAAAGAGCAATTGTATTTGATGGGGAAATTGCATCCTGTTATTAGATATAAAATTCTACAGCATGTTCAGTAGTATTTTCAAAGCACTGGATATGTGGGCCTGTGCTTTCATTTTTAAATGGAGTTGCAATGTAAATAATAAATCCAGCACAATTTGGCTAGTCTAGAGACTGCTGGTGTCATTAACTTAGAAACCCAGAGACACAAACGCTCTACTTATCTTGGTAAGCCCTCAGCTACAGTCTCCCATAACTCTGCAGATGCTTATAGATGCCCTCTGCTTCATCCGCATTTCTGTCTTGCTCAAGGGTCTTCTGTGCTTCCCTATTGCTATTTGTATCACATTTTAACCACTCATTGCTCCGTGATGCCCTCTTTTCTCTCTCACTTGTACCCTTTCATTTCAGTCTTGCCCCTTTTCCATTAGCTCAGCAGCACTCTGACACTTCCTCCCTCAGCCTCTTTTCCATGATGGTAGATTAAACGAAACAGGACCACGCTTCCCTCCTTCCTGTCTCTATAACTTCATCCCATCTGAAGGGCTAGCCTTGCAGCTTGCTTGCACCAATGGTGTATGACTAAATAGTCTTAGACTAAGGTTAATTTTTAGAGTGTTTGAGGGTTAAAGTTGATTGTCAACCAGACTGGATCTGGAATCAACCAAGACACACGAATGAGTCTAGGAGAGTGTTTCCCCAATGAATTAATTAAAAGTAGGTAGCACTCTCTAGAGGCAGCCCAAATAGAAGTCCCAGGGGAAAGCAGTGCTCCATTTTGCCTGCCTTCTCTCCTTGCTGGCGAGTGTGTCTACCCCATATTGCTGCTGCTGTCAGAAACTAGATCCTCAGTCACTTCCCAATGTGAGTTGAAAACCAGCAGCCCTTAGACATCCTGCAGACCTTTAGCCCCAGGCTGAGAGTGCTGAGGCATCCAGTCTTGGGGACTGAGTTTTTAATGGATTCTTAGCCTCTGTAGAGTTCTGACAGCCATTGCTTGATACCTCATATCACACAAGCCAATCTATCCAATCACCCCCCCACCCAGTGTGTGTCCTTTTAATAAGTTCTGCTCCCCCAGAAAATGGTGACTATTACAGTTGCCTTGTGTGTTTGTAATTCTTCAGATTCCCATCCTTGTGTTAATTTTCTAGAGAAGAGGTCAATCTACCTAGTCATCCCAGTGTTACAACAGATGGTAGAAAATATGAAGCCAAAACTGCCCAGCTGAGCTCGGCCTAAATTGCCAGGCTACACTGGCAATTACATCATCTGAAGCCTCTAAAGATGGCTGCTGTGCTTTTAAGCCAGTAAATTTCAGAGAGATGTATTATACAGTAAAAGCAAAATGATATATTTATCTTACCTTGTTTCCCCTTTCTCTGCATTCATCACACTTGACAGAACACATATTTCTTCCCAAGAATTTTAGCACATGTTGGAAAAGGACATTTGCCAACCAGAGAAATTATGCTTCCCCCTAACTTTCAGTTGTGTGTGTGGTGTGTGTCTGTGTGTGTGTGTTTGGTGTGTATATGCAGAAGACAGTTTACAGGAGTCTCCTTCCAATAGTGGAAGCTGGGAGTTGAATTCAGGTGAACAGAATTCATGGCAAGCTCCTTTACATGTGGGCTCATAATCCCAGTTTCTGCTATCACCCCCTAGATTACAACTGGGAAATTACTAATTCAAAGTTATTTCAAAATTACCTATATGTTATATAGTACATTATATTTACTATCTTTATCCTTGTTTCTTTTTACTCTCCAAGTTTTACCTTTTTAAGGAGGAAACTCCTCTTGGGTAAGGTTCATATGACCATGAACATTACCTACCACAACAACAATGTACATGGTCCCTTGATTCTTGCTCCTCTACAAGATACATCAAATTACCTCTTTTAATGCAATATTTAATTGGCTTGTGACAGAAACTTAAATTTGTTTATTACATTCTCCGTTTTTAAGATTTGTTTATTATGTATATAGTGTTGCCTATGTGTATGCCTGCAGGCAGGAAGAGGGTACCAGATTTCATTATAGATGGCTGTGAATCACCATGTGGTTGCTGGGATTTGAATTCGGGACCTCTGGAAGAGCATCCAGTGATCTTAACCTCTGAGCCATCTCTCCAGCCTCTAATTTTTTATTTTATCAAGAACAAAACCAGAGCCAGGCATGACGAATCTAGAATCCCAGGACTCAGGTGGCAGAGGCAAGAGGACCAAGAGTTCAGGACTGATCTAGCTACACAATGCCCTGTCTCAAAACACCACTTCCTTCTAAAAGAATGACACAAAATAACAAAGTGGAGGCTGCTGTGATAATTATTACAAAGCCACTGTCATGAAAAATAGCATGGTATGGTATTGACATAAAAAGCAGACAGAGGCATGTCACAGGATGGAGAGCTCAGACCATGCATGGATGTCAGCTGATCTCTGATGAGGGTGCCAAGGATAAACAATAAGGAGGAACCATTTCTTCAATAGATACTGCTAGAGAAATTTGAGTATCCACGTATAAAAGAATAAAATTGGACAACCTTAACTTGTACCATAAACAAAAATCAAGTCAGCAGAAATTGGTGGCTTAAACACAAGACTGAAACTGTAAAAGTGCTGGAAGAAACAGAAGAGATCTTTTCATGGACTCCAGGACAATTTCTTGGACAGGAAGTTAAACACAAGCGATAAAAGAACTAAGTGAAATTACATGTTTTTTAAAAGCCTCTGTGCAGAAAAAGAAACAACAGAATGAAAAGTCAGAAAGAAATGGGAGAAGATATTTACAACTCAAATACCTAATAAAAGATTAAGATCTGACCTTCATACACAAACTATGGCAAGTACGCTCATGCTACACACATGTACACACATGTAATAGATAAAGCAAATCAACTTTAGTAAGACATTTTTAAGGTGCCTTTATTATAATAGACAAGACCCACCAGCCCAGCACCTGGTACACGTGACAAAGTCTCCTTGCATTAAAGTTAGGTTGAATGTTGATGCCATGCTTTATGTCATATATATCAAAGAGTAGATTAACATTCTACAGACTTTGCATGCACTGACAATCCTCGCTTTCTGTTTCACAAAAGGAAGTGCTTGAAGAAATAATCAAACATCCTTTGAAAATCCTCAGGGATTAGGAACTATTGGAAGATTAGACTCTTGTAACAAGCTCTGCTTGTGAAGTGAGAGAGCAGGTGTATGTGAGCCAGTGTATCACACCGTAGCTGTGGAGTAGTTTGCTCTCTGAAGGTCTGAGAACACATGACTGGAAGGAAAAGAAACAGGTATGTCCCTCCCTTAGATGATCAAGCTATTAAAATAACAATCTCCAAAGAATTAAACTTTCTCCAGAAATCTCATGTTGGAGAAGAGAACAGCTGAGGCTTGATGCCAGACAAAAAGGTCTTGTCCCTCAGATAGAGATTTTACACAGTTCTTACATCTTTACCAGAACACCTCTCAAGAGAAAGGGAGCTGAGATAATGGTGGGTCAGTAATGGCCTACACCTTGACCATGCCCACTTAGTTACGCATACTGCTTACTCTCTATAGAAACCCAAACCTCCCTGACTAGACCCTCTTAACTGCACCTTGACATCCAGTGTCACCAAACTGAACAAGTCACTTTTCCCTGCTTTCCAGTATTTTTTTCCTTTCAATTGGCACATTGTGTGAACTTAAGCCATTGGGGTAAACCAGCCTTAGCTTACTGGGACTGCCAGAGCCCAGCCTCTGACACTAAAATGTCCAGTAACAACAATTCTGACATACCTGAAGATGAGCCCTAAATTAACAGAATTCCAACAACTGCACCACAGTTTGACTGGCTTCTTGAAGCCCATGCCTAGTGGGAAAATACCTTTCTCAGCCTTGTTACTTGGGGGCGGGACTCAGTCCTACCTCAACTGGATATTCCAGATGGAATTGACTCACCTTGGGATTCCTTGCCTTCTCTGGGGAGTGAATGAGGGAAGGGGTGGGGCAGTAGGGACTATGGGATTCTTTTTAATAAAAATTTTAAAAAGATTTTAAAGAACCCTTAAAAAAAAAAGTTAGCAAGTAATATGCCAGGGCTATAGGCCAAACAGTTTAAAATTAATATAAGCCTTTATGTAATTATTTGGGACTAAAGGTACTGTGGGTAAGGACTTAGGGCTAAGCTGGGCCAGAAACTTCAGGCTACACTGAGTAGCCAAAGCAAGAAAGAACCAAGCATGGGAGAGGGGATGGGAGGAGAGATAGGTCCTTGGCTGGACCTCCCTGCCATCGTGTCTGTCATGTTTACTGAGAGACCCTGCCTCAGAAAGTAAGTCAGAGGAGATCTGGGGAAACAGCTACATAGACCTGTGGCCTTCACACACATGTGCAGACACATGTATATGTACATGAACATGTACACACATAGAAAGCTTGAACATACACTGGAACAAAAACAGCTTCAACAAATAGTGCTAGCAAAGCTGGCTGTCCACATGCAGGACCCCGAAACTCCACCCTCAGCTCCTCTAGTGACAAAAGCAACACACAATGTGTCACAGACTTTACAATGAAGTCCAAAACCACCAAAATGGGAGAGATAGACTTAGGAAAGAAATTTTGGAAAAAGTCTTAACAACTCGGAAAATGATGAAATAGACCAATACGATTTCATTACATTAAAAAGTTTCCACACACAGCATAGTATACTCTCTAAAGAATAAAGAGACAGCATACAGAATGTGAGCAAATTTTTGTAGTTATCCATCTCATGGAGAGTTCATATCCACCAAATATAAAGAGCTCAAAAACTAACATAGTTCAGTCCTGTGAGAATGCGAACAAGGATGAGATGAATCCTTTATGTACTGTCAGTGGGAGCAGAGACAGCACAACCACATGGAAATTGTTGGAGGCATCATATAAAGCAGTGACCTTTGTTTTTAAGCACATTGCTTGCTGGCAAGAGATTCTTTCCTGGTTTTGCTAAAGGCAGTTCTCTAAAGAACCACAAGATGTCCCTTTTAGGCTATTTCCTGGTATTGTTAAGCACAGTGGCCAAAAATAGCAAGTCACTCACTCCTCCCTGCAGCTAACCACTCACTGCTCCTTCCTGGATAGCAATTCAGAAATGGCGCAAAATTCAGCAAAATTCAGAAATGGCGCGGAGGATCCGAGTTGAGAACAAAACAAAGAAGACTGGTTCCCGTCTTTCCCTTGAACCCCTCCCCCCTGGGGGCTTCGCCCCCTAGGCCCCTATTGGTCTGTGCAGATACACCTAATTTGCATGGGCGTGCCTATAAATAATGCTGCCTTTTGTTCAATAAAGGAGACCTTGACAAAATCCAGACTGACTGTCTTTCTTAGCTTGCTTGGTCTCTTTTCTCTCTCCCCCCATTGGTATTTCAGGTGACACCTCTTCGAGACCCACAAATTATGAGTCCCACGGGTCGGGGCAGGAAATCCCTATAGAGGTCGCTGGGAAGAACCAGTATTACTGTATGAGCCACTCCTTGGTACTGTAGGATACCCACACACTGTCTGGTACCACACAGTTCGTAATAGCCAAGTTTTCAAATCAGCATAGGTACTCATCAGTGTGTGTAGTATGAGGTTTCTGTCCCGGACTTTCGGGCCTAATCTCAAGGTTTAGACCCACGACCTACAGAGACACACACACAGATGCTTACGATAGTTTTAGGTTGATCAGCCTCAGGCCCAGGCATATCACTTGCTAGCTCTCTACCTTTCATCTAACCCATGATTCTTTCTGTTCAGCCATGTGGCTCGGTACCTTTCTTTAGAGCAGCATAGTTGTCCTCTGCTTCTTCTGGCTTCTCTCTGGCATTCTGCTCTGTGCTTCCTATTCTCAGAATTTTCTTAGTCTGGTAGCTCCACCCATACTTCCTGCCTGCCTTTGGCCAATCAGTGCTTTTTATTAAACCAGTGGGTGGGACAATTATTTACAAAGTAACAATATAATCTCGCACAAGTGTGTGCCTGGGTACATAAGGAAAAGTCAGACTGAGAAATGCCTGCTTTCCTTCCATGTGGAGAAGAAAAGATGAAAGTAGAAGGGGATAGGTTTTTGTTTGTTTGTTTACTAGACAGGGTTTCTCGAAGTAGCTCTGCCTGTCCCAGAACTCACTCTGTAAACCAGTCTGGCCTTGAACTCAGAGAGATCTATTCATCTCTGCCTCCAGAGTGCTAGGATTAAAGGCATGTGCGGCCATTGCAGGGCTAGGAGGAGGTAAGCTAGGAAACAAAGAAGATAATGGGCATGAATGTGGTCAAAGTATGGACATTTGCATAATGCAAATGTCACAATGAATGGCATTATCATTTTGTACAGTATATGCTAATAAAGTTTTTGAAAAAATGAACTCATTGTCATTACCATTCTGCAAGCATTTGAAGGTGTCTAGTTGGAGAGCTGGCAGATCTCAATTCTGCTTTGCTTTTCCTCATGGTCTGTTCTCCCTATGCAGCGTGTGTCCCCTGTGTCTTTCTTTATTCTGTCTCTTGCAGTAACTACTATTAGTCCTGTAGAATCAGTAACCTACTGCAGTCTGTCTTCAGCAGCCTCAAGTTCCATTTCAGGTTTTGGGTCCTCAGCGCACAAATGTGTATGTAGCAGCAGAGTCTCTAACTGCAGGTCTGACTGCAGCTTCCCTCTCCTATCCTGAACTGTCCCTCCCTGGGGAAACCCTGGGAGAGGTTTGTAGCTTCCAGGGTTGGAAAAGCTTTCAGGCTGAAAGAGCTACCTAAATACATACCCTAAAACTCCTACTACATTGTCAACAGCAGTAGAAGCCCTAGTCCTTTAAAGCCTAACAGTCTATATCTTCTAGTTATGGAATAAGAAACTTGTTAATTATGAATAACCACCACTGTCTGCTCTAGAGCAAATTCCATGCCTGTTAGTTATTGTTCTCCCATACCTGGCCTGTCACAAACAAGAAAATAGAGCTCAAATTCCAATTTTCTGCCAAGCATCACACAAGGGTGAATTATGAACTAGATCTGCTGCCTCTAAATTCTCTTTTTACTTACTGTTCTTGCAGAGGTCCAAGGTTGGGTTCCCAGTGCCCACATAAGGAGATTCACAATCATCTGAAATTCTAGTTCCAAAGAACCTAAGAGCTCTGGCTCCTGGGACACTACACTTAATTGCACACACATATGCACACAATAAAAAAATAAAAAAACAAATACACTGTATGTCTTACAGGATAATGGAACCCATTTTGCTTATATGTTTGATAAATTGGCGCTAAGGACATATCAGAGTTGAAAGAGGGCTTGCTTAGCAATCAGAGGCCCTGGGTTCCATGCCCAGCACTCCATAGATCAGGCTGATTCCCAGGCTCCACTTCTGTGAGTGATCCAATTATCTATTTTTAACCGAATTTAAAATTTAATGCTAAAAACTAACCAAAACAATGTGGAAAAGGTCAAAATAGATAATCTTATATACATACTCCTAAAAAGGCCTTTTGTAAAAGTAACAATTAGTGTCTGGGCTGGAGACTTAGCTCAGTGATAGAGTACTTGCCTAGCATGGAGCCTGGGTTCCATGGAGCCTCAGGTTCCATCCCCAGCACAGCAGATGATGGAGGTGGTGGTGGTTATGTTGATATCATAGCCTTTTCATCAATTTTAAACACAGATGTTTACTTAAATTAGATCTTTCTCATAGTGAAGACAAAATTGATACCTAGTTGGTCTCAATAGTGGGAAGGTCCATTGTCAGTCACCAAATCCTACCTTTATTTCCCAAACATATGGATGGATGGGCTCTAGGAAGTCAGTCACAGTGATGTGCAGAAACCAAAGGGAATTTTTTTTTCTTTTAAATGCCCACTCATTTCCTAGGTACACTTTCCAGATTCTATATCTAACTCTCTGACAGATAATGGCATTAAGAAGTTTGGGTCCTGGCATTGCACTACTGTTTGAATTCTTACCTACTGAAATTCTAGCCAAAGGGCTTTCTTTGGTTTTATATTAAATTATCTCATTTGGTTGGCTGCCTTAATCAACTTAACTGATTACTTACCAGGTCACCATTTCCCTGTGTGCAGATACCAAATCAGAGTCCATAGAAGTGACTCCTGGGCAGCTCTGCTGTCGGGATTTAGTTTATTTGTGTTTGTTTTTTTCTGACTATCCAAATCTTTTCCCATCCTCCCTCAAACAATGAAGTCCTCCACAATGTCATATCCTAATGTTTTCCAGCATTTGATATTTGCTTTATCTTAAAAAAACAAAATCAGTTGTTTGAGATTGTTTTATTTCCTAGTTGAGAGAGGTGATCTGGGTGAGAGTTGGTGAGGTGGCTGAACAAAGCCAGTTGTGGAGTTAATGCTTTAACCTTGTATATAATTTATACAATAAACAAAGTCACATGCTCCCCTAATAATTTAGATGTAAGCAAATGTTGATTTATTCAGAAAGGCTATTGCCCAGAGCAGGGCCTGCAGCAGGAAAATCTGACTTACACTGGGACAGAAGCAGGCTAGTCTATAATAACATTTGTATAATTTTATTTTTGCCCTTGGCTCAGTTCATTTCCTCGTACAGTAGACGCATGAAATTGGCTCTTCAGCCACCTTTAGCTGTTCATTGATATCTGGCAGGAATGGAGGCAGCATGAAGCTCCTCTCTTTGTTTTTAATCACGTAGGTCTTAGATTCCTAGGTCATTTCTGACAATAATTACCTCTTTCTGAATTGTGTCTTTGGCAAATATCTCCTAGAATAGCTTCATTTAACCTAAAGGTACAGTTATTCCATCTGACTGTGAGAAAACTCTGAGAACTGAGCCAGCTAAATAGATGTGAGTGTTGTTGTAATTTTTTTTTCTTTATTCAAGCCCTGGGGCATGGAGTCTGAGTTCCTGTCAGCAGTGAAATGAGGGCCTTAGGAAATTCCTTAAATGGTGTAAGGGAAAAAATAAACATTAACTTGAAAGAGTGAGGGATCAGCCCCACTCCCACCATTAACCTTTGACTTAAATAAAAATTAAGAACTATATCGTATAGCCTTGTTAAGGGGGAGATGGGGATGTAACTCCCCTTTACACAAGCATATTTGAGTCAATTTGTGAAAACCTCTCAAAGGAAAGTGAAGTTCTCCATCTAAACACAGTAAAGTTCGTTTTCAATAGCCATCCTTACATCTTATGTCCACCAAGAGGCCTTTCACAACCTCTTCATCTTTAAATGTACCCACAACTTCTACCCTCCCCCCCCCACACACACACTTTCATCTCCGGAAAAGTAGCAACACTATTTAGGGTCAAAAGTTCAAAATAAAGAACTTTTTTTTCCCTCGGGGCAGGAAATCAAATACGCTAAACCTTTGCCCTGGCCTTTCCTGTAGGGGGAGTTTAACAAAAGGAAAAAAAAATCCTGAAAATTAGAAATGAAAAAAATTGGCATTTACGGTCTATGTGAACTATGCATTTATCGCCTCTGCTTGCAGCTGGGAAACGTAAACAACAGCCCTAGTGTTCAGGAGGCAAATATTCCCTCCTATTCTTGGTAACCAATCTGCTTCCAGGCCTCCTCTGCCTGGGCCTGATTATGCCCCGGGGGCTCCTCAGGCAGCAAAGGAGGCTTTCAGAGAACCCAGGCCCTGTTTTGTCTTCTTTACGAATTCCAAATTTTCGCCTGGCTTAGGCTCTGGATATGAAAGTTTCCCACAGCTCTAAAAAAGATACAAGGTAATAAATAAATTGCCAGGCAGAGAGGTAGAGGACAGTAGACCTGCCTTCAAAGATTTCTGGTCTCGTCAGAACCCACTATTGTAGAGCCAGGGGAGCTATGTCTCTAGAATCTAGAGATAAAATATTTTGCCTTTCGCCTGGGGTCTTCAGTTGGGTTCTGTCCTTTGTTCCCAGGTCGGCAGAGAAAAAGGCCCTTGGCCTCAGCCTCAGGGTGGAGAGTCTTTGCTCCTGGCCTTGTGGCCCCTAGAGGTCTCTGGAGACATGCTGTGAGGCACAACAACATTGGGAAATCTTCTACCCCAACAGGCATCTGTGAAGCTTCAAATGTTTTCAGGCATTTCCAGCATAAAAGCAAAAATTGATGAGTTTCAGTGGGACGAGGTCTGAAACTCAAAGGAAAAAGGCCCCAGGCAGTGGAGGGAGAGAGGAGGAAGCGTTTTATTGTTTTGCTGCGGGTTTTTCTTGCTTTCCTTTAGCTGGTGTCTTTATTGAGTCAAGATGTTATACGAATGCACCAGTGAAATATCACTTGCAAACTCTTGGGGAGTCTCTCAGCTCCAAGTTTGCAGAGGAGGTTCTCTGGGTGCCCCCGAATTCTGGTTATCGCCCTTCCTCCTCCACCTACTCCACATTCCTGCCCTCCCAACTTCCCTACCTCCTCTTTAAGGACTGAGCAGATGCCGCCCTCATGAGTTCCAGAAGGCTGTCTTTCATGAGCCCTCAGACATGGACTCCACCAACTTCTATACAATAGCTTTGTTTTCTACACATTTTAAATTTTTTTTCCAGACTACTTGAATCTAACAATGGGGAATTTACAGGGTTCCCCCTCCCCCCAAAATTGATCAGTTTATGTGTCTCTTCCTGATTTATATTATTGTTTTTAGTCTATTTTATTTTCTGCCAGTAATTTGGGTCTGGCAAGCTCTAACCACCACACTGACATCATAGGAGTGGACTGTGACTTTATTGCATTTAAACACTTGATGTGGTTTTTTATACATAGTTCATGATCCAGTTGTACACACATCATAACCCCTCAGACTCACTGAAGCACATAAAAAGCACACAAGACATAAAAAAATGCAATGTGGTCAGTGTTTACAGACTAAACATGAAAGTATTCCTTTTTTATAAACAGATCTTGCTATGCATCCTGGGCTGGCTTCAAGCTCATTGGCCACTCAGTGCTGGCACTACCAAAGTTGTCAGTGTGCCTGGCCCCTAAACTGATTGTTTAAGAGCTTTTGAGCATGACCAGATCTCATATTAACAAGCCTTACCTAGAGGGAATACTGCTTTAGTGTGTTCTTTTCAGTCCCACATTTAGTTAAACGTGCAGTAGTCTGGGGTGTATCTCAGAAGTGTAGCCCACCTAACATAACATACACAAGTTTCAGGCCTAGCACCAGAAAAGTGTGTGTGTGTGTTGTGTTGTGTGAGGTGTGGTGTATGTGTGGTGCTGTATGGTGTATGTGTGTGTGTTTTGTGAGTGTATATGCTGTGTGTCTGTGAATATGTGTTGTGTAAGTGTGGTATGATGTAGTATGTGTGTACGTTGTGATGTGTGGTGTATGTGTAGTGTTGTATGGTGTATGTGTGTGTGTGTGTGAGTGCTGTGTGTCTGTGAGTGTGTGCTGTGTATGTATGGTATGGTGTGTGTGTAGTGTGTATGTGTGTGTGAGTGCTGTGTGTCTGTGAGTGTGCGCTGTGTATGTGTTATGTGATGTATGCATATTTGTGAACCTTCCCACCTGATGGACTTCCCTGGGCAACTGCATTTAACTGAAGCATTAGACAGAATCCATCCGACATGCTGATTCCTTCTTTTCTCTTAAATACCACTGAATATACATAAAATATAAACCTTACATTTTGTTTGCCTGGATGATAGTATAAACATAAATTGTTAGGGTTATTCTCCAGGCCAACATGCCATCACATGATGCCTTTATGAAGATAATGACATGAAAACAGCAGAGAACAAGGTGAAATAAAGATCTGAGACTTTATAGATGAAAACACACTGTCTACATGAAACACTAAGACATAAGCACCATGCAGCCTCAAGCTAACATGTACCCAGAGACCAACTGTGCCCTTTGCTGTGTATAACTCAACTGTCCTGTGAGTAAATAAAACTACTTTCCATGATATCTATCCTTCTGAGGGAGGGAGGGAGGGACGGAGGGACGGAGGGAGGGAGGGAGGGAGGGAGGGAGGGAGGGAGGGAGGGAGGGAGGGAGGAGGAAAAAAAATCCACTTCAGAAGATAGGGATAAAACCTTATCTAATAAAAAAATGTCCCTTTGGGTAGTTTGGATGAAGCATTAAGCTAGAAACAACAAACTGGGCTGTCCCTTGAAGTATGGGACCTCCAAAGAGTATCTTCCTCTGTTTAAGCCAGTAATCTTCATAATGAGTCTCAGATTATCAGTCAAACTGCTTGTTTGATGAGAACAAAGTTTTATCTCATAAAGTGGCAAGGTTGGTTTGACAGAAAGCAAACAAAATATTAATAATAAAAAGAATACTTTTGTGTATGTGTTTTTTTCCCTTAGAAAAGATGTTCTTCAAGGTGTTTTGAGATGATAGGATTGTCTGCTCCTAGAGGCTGGCCCTGCCAACATTCTATTGTGAGCATAATTCCAGAGACTCTCCAGCACCACAACCCCTCTGTTCCCGTTTCCCTAGCTCCTGGATAACATGGGTTACACAGAGTCATCATCCAAATCATCTCCACAAGTTCAAAGTAAAAGATAAAACTTTCTCTGCAATGTTGTGGAGACTTCTTTCAAGTGTAAAGATAAGATGCTGTGTATCTGTCTGTTTCTCACTCACAGCCTGTCACCCAACATTCCATGAGTGTTTGAAGCAAAATTGTTATCAATGACACTACAGCCATTCAGTCTTTCATTTATGGACTCATCCACTGTGCTTGCTGAAGTTCCTCAGCACTAGACCCAAAAGCTGAAAGAGATATGTAACGTTCTGCTCTCAAATTTATTACTTCCTTTAAAAAAAAAAAAATGAAGCATTTATTTCATGCAGTCCAGGCTGGCTTCCAATTCACTCTGTAGTCAAGGAATCCTGAACTCCCATCCTCCTGCCTCTACTCCAAAAGTCTAAGATTAAAGGCATGTACCACCATACCAGTTTTACATCCTAAGACTGCACCTAGGGCTTCATTCAGACTAGACCAGCACTCAGCAATCTCCCAACTGAGCCATATCCTGGCCCCTCAAGTTCATTTTTCTATTAGGAAGACATTTGATAAACCAGCCAACAAATAAAGACAACCATGCAGCAGTGGTTAATGAGAGAAGGTCCCTGGAAAGATGGACAGTGGGGGATGGAAAAGTCCCACTGGGGAGTGGAGATGTTGAGTTTGAATTCTAATCGTGTCTTTATGATGATTGACTCAAATAACTGCACAGATTATTGAACTTCACGATCTCCTCTCTCTCTCTCTCTCTCTCTCTCTCTCTCTCTCTCTCTCTCTCTCTCTCTCTCTCTCTCTCTCTCTCTTTCACACACACACACACACACACACACACACACACACACACACACACACACACACATTCATGAACACACTCCAAGCTGTAATATTAGCCTCTACATAACATTCCCCTTTCACGTACCAGCAGGACCACCCCAGGCATCACAGGTCAGTTGAGGACTTTATCTAATTATGGGATGCTCTGCAAACATCTTCCAAATTGTAGAGATAAAGCTGTATAAGCGGTGACCTTCAAGAGCACATAGCCCTTCGTTTAACAGAAGAAAGTCCCTGGTGAGTTTTAATCTTCAGCAGCTCACCATTTGTTTTAATTTACTGTTGTTTTCTTAAATTCTGCTTAACAACCAGTTACCTGTCAAAATGTGTTGAATTTTTTTCATTAGATAGTCAACACCACTACCATGTGAGCAGTTCTAGGCTTGAGGAAAACATACAAAGCTGTGCAGGCAGATATGGAAACTCTCAGCTTAGTTCATGGTTTACAAGAAAAGCCTTCATATCATTCATGCATTTTAAAAATGTTTTCCTTAGGTCCCTTTCACCTTTGTGGCAAAACCAAAGAACAGATGGAAAGGAAGAAAGAAGAAAAGAGAGAGAGGAGGGGGGTTGTGTTGAAAGCACTACAATATGCCATGACTGCCCTTGTAGCATCTGGATTCTCCCATTATGGTTACTTAGGTATCTGATGGTTTGTCAGAAAGCTAACCATAACTTAGGCGGAAAACTGGACTCGATTAAAAAAACATTAAAAGCTGAGAGGGAGGCAGCTGATGTGGCATAGCTCCCAGCAACAGGAAAGCAAGGGTGCGTGCCGGAGCTTCGAAATAGAAAGTGACGTCCTCATAAAAACACTGCTCCAGGCAGGTTTGCTGCTCCAACTTCTGCTGCCAGCTTAGAATATTTTGCTCCAAGGGATTTCAACTTTCAGATGTATCTTTGGATGCAAAGTAGGCTACCCAGGAGAAGACAGCCTCCAAGGAGGGCAAGGAGCATTTGTTCTCAATTAGGACCACTTTCTGTTAAACTTTACTTTTTATTTCTTAGACAGAATATTTTATCAGAAAGTATGCGAGGACATTAGATGTGCCACCTGGCTGATATCGAGTGATATACTGGTCTTCAAAAGCAGAAAGTGTTGCTGTTAGCCAATAGAGCTAAAACAATATTAAGAGCTCCAGGATTACTGGGTATCAGGGGAACCCTTCATTCTAATTGGAAAGCTAGAAGCTTCAGGCAACTGAGATTTTTGGTTTGGGGGCTTTTCCACGGCATTCCATTGAGGTACATCCAATCAATAAATATGCTATGCACAAGACCAGCACAAGACTCATCAGCTCTCTTGAGTTTTGTATTTGAGTTGTTAAACTGTAAACAGAGTTAGAGAAACAAACAGAAGACAAATAGATTGGTCCCTAGTTGCCAAGACAGAAAACAAACAAACCCCGATGCTCAAAGGAAACCAAAACTGGGGAAATGGCAAGTACACAGAACTGTGTTCATCTGTGCACCAGCAGGTGTGGCCTGTCCCATGTACTATGAAAAGAGTATCTGTCCTTCAGCTGGAATTCTGAAATTGAGGTGTGAGGGCTGAGAGTAGCTTGGTCTGTAAAGTACTTATAATCGTGGTGAGTTCTACACCCAAAACCCAAATGAGCTTCAACATGTGTGCCTACACAGGTATATTTGTACCTACGTACACAAAACATGTGCCTACTCAAATGTGAAAAGGTGCCAACACACACACACACACACACACACACACACACACACACACACACACAGAGAGAGAGAGAGAGAGAGAGAGAGAGAGAGAGAGAGAGAGAGAGAGAGAGAGAGAGAGAGATTAAGGACTTTTTGTTGTTTGGGGTTTAACTTGTTTTGTTTTCTAACCAATTGTGTGTGCATGTGTGTGTGTGAGAGAGAGAGAGAGGAAGAAAGAGACTTTCATGAGTCAGCTCTGCTTTCACCTCATTGGGACATAGTCTCTCTGATTCCTGCTCTGGTACTCCAGGCTTACTGGCTAGTGAGCTTCAGCATGTTGCTCTGGCCTCTGCCTCCCACTTCTTCAAAGGATTACAGATACAGCCACTCTCCAGCTTTTCATGTGTCCAGGGAGAGAGCTCTGGTTGCCAGGCTTTCTCTGGCAAGCCCATTTACTTGCTCAGCCATCTCCTTCATTTTGTTCTGTTTTTTGTTTGTTTGTTTTTTGGAACAGTGTTAAACTCTATACTTTTTAGCCCAGGCTGACCTGAAGCTCATTATGTACAAGCTCTTGACAATCTCCCTGTCTTTAGCCTCACAGTGTAGGAATTACAGGAGTGAGCCATTACACGCCATCAACAGGATGCTTTTAATCTATGACAATCTTCTATTCAACCCAGCCATGTGATGCATTATGAATACCAAAATTAGAGACATATATGAAGGAAGTTCACCACAGTCCCTTCCCAAGAGTCTTTGTGATTTTTCTCATCCTTTCCATCTCCACAGAATGAAATAGAAGTAGATTGTAGAAATTTCTATAACTATAACTGACAAAGCACCCTTGGCTCAGAGGCTTGGACTATGTGCTCCACAGGAGTCCTGAAGCCCTCTGAGTTTTTCCAGAATTGACTGAACAAGACTCTCAGCTGTTTTGTTAGATGATTAGGTCAGTGTCTGAGAGATGTTGGTAGTTTAGTAAGAACTAGGGTGCTTGGGCCGGAGAGATGGCTCAGCTGTTAAGAGCACTGATCATTTTCCCAAATATCTGGGTTCAATTCCTAGTACCTATATGCAGCTCACAACTGTCTAACTCCAGGCAAATAGAATAAAATAAATAGAATTGGGGTGCTGAGAAGTTAGATTAAACCTAGCACTGTGAAACATCCACCCAGGACCAGGTACCAAGAGACCATTCCTGTGTATCCAGTAAACAGGGCTGTGTGTCAACCCACACATTGATCTTTCTGAAATCTGTGTAGGTACACTTGGACTTGACAATGCCAAGTTGTGGAAAGATGAGAGTCAAGCTCAGAGGATGCTATTCTACAAATGTCTTTGCCAGTTTTATTTATTTATTTTTGTATATACGTGAGATATAAATGAGATAAGCCAGTGACTGAACAAACTAAAGAATGCTTTTCAGTATCTAATACAAATCCCAGTGGAAGGCTTACTGAAGTCAGTGGAGCACTGGGTTCAGTTTCCAGCACTATCTTTCTAATTTACAAATCTAAACAATGGACTAGTTCAACAGTTTAAAGCTCTAGCTGTTCTTCTAAAGGACCTAGTTTCAATTCCCAGCACCCACATGGAGACTAACAATCATCCATAGTTCCATTTTCAAAAGACTCCAACACCCACATCTGGCCTGGCACACAAGTGGTGCACAAGTGTACATGCAGGCAAACTCATAACCATAAAACAAATCTTAAAAAAAAAAAAAGGCTGAGTGTTATACCTGGTGGAAATGCCATCACAATATTTCTCCACAACCTATTCCCATCGTGCCATACTGCTTCACTACAGACCCAAAGACCATGGGGCTGAGTGACCACGGACTAAAACCATAAACTGAAACAACCCTTCTCCGACATTATGATGACTGTGTCAGGTATTTTGTCTCAGTAATGGAAAGCTGATTGACACAGAAATAAAATAATGTTATGCACTATAATTGATGACATCTTGGAACTCTGTCTAGTGTCTTACTTTATTACCAGGTACATATGGAAAATTCTTATTCCTGAAAACATTCCCAAATACTCCAGTTCACTTCACAACTGAGAAGAATGCTTCCAGTGAGATCAGAGCAGGAGGTTCCTTCAGAGACTGAAACTTTGGTACTAGGAGGAACCTAGAGCTGAGAGTCTTGCTCCACCAAACACCCACGTAACAGGCAGAAGTCATGAGGGACAAACTGGTTCAGCCCCACAAGAAGTTGTCGTCCTCTTCACCCCAAAAGTAAGTGTGTCAGAACTTGCTGTAGATTATCAAAGCTTGCTGTCACAGACAAGACAAAAGGCTAGCCCAAATTCTCTGCCACAGAGGCATAGGAGCAAATGAATAGAGTGGGGCACTGGGCATATCACAAAGGGGAACTCCTTCTTAGAGACCATTTCACACACAAGGACCAGCCCTAATAGATGTTTCCTTTCCTCCTTCTGATATCTCTGATGGAACTTGAACTCAGGTCAATACAGGATTAAATTTATGAAGAGATAGGTAAACAGAACTGGTATCTTATGAGGGGGAAGTAGATACAAGCCTTTCTCTAGAGTCCTGGTGCCCTGTGCTACAACTTGAAGCCAATTCAATTTTTTGCTTTAACTCTTGGGAATGAAATTGAAAGGCTCACACATGCTAATCGAGTGTTCTCCCACTGAGCTACACTGCCTCTTTCAATTCTTAATATTTGCACAAATCACAGAATTTAGGGGCCTTTTCTAGATATTTGTAGACCAACTGTAAGAGTGAGTCATTGATGAATAAGTGAGATGGAAACCATATTCTCAAATCCCTAAGTCTAGGACAGGGGCCACTTTGGGGGCCAAGTTGGGGGCCAAGTGTTCATAGTTGGGTGTTCTGGGTGTTAATGAGGGAATGTGATCAAAATGCACCACATACATGAATTAAATGTCATCATGAAATCCATTATATAATCCATGTACGATAATAAAACCTTTGGAAATAACTAAATACTGTCTGGATGCTGAATTGGGGAGAGCAAGCTAGGAAGAAAGGAAAGAGAGCCGGGAGTCCTGGTGGCATGGACCCCTCCAAGGAGAGAAGACAGAAAGGAGGGAGGGAGGAGATGGACAAGGGAAGAAAAGAGAACCCCTGCAGAAGAGAATGACCTGTGACTCTTATTACCCAAGGATAAGTGCCCTGAAGACCAGCTCAAGCTGCATAATCTTAAAGGTGAAAGTAACTCAAAGGAATTTTAAGTCACAGGGTTTTAGCCAAATGCCCAAAGACCCTGATTTAAAGTCATGAAGAAAAGTGTCTCTTTACTGAATAGTAACTGAGGGCTTTTTCTTTTGCTTCCGCTTTGTCTGCCCTATTGGGGATCAAACCTACAGCCTTGTACATGCTAGGCAAGTACTCTACCACTGAGCTACATTCTCAGCCCTGAAACAACTAAAAGCAACAGTGATTAGAATAACAAAGAGTCTCTGGGGCTGTACTTGTAAAGCACACCAAAGGTTGCTAAGGACATGATGGATGAGCTCCTTCCTTCCTTCCTTCCAGGGTGTGTGTATGTGTGTGTGTGTGTGTGTGTGTGTGTGTGTGTGTGTCCTAAAATCGGAATGACAGAGAGTTGTGACCTACCTGATGTGGGCTCAGAAACCACACTTGAGTCTTCCACAAGAGCAGCAAGTGTACTTAATTTCTCCACCCCCAGGGATGGATGCCTTATAAGGCTCTCCCTAACACAACCTATGTGGATGGAGATGGAGGGGGGATCTGGGAGATAGAGCAGATGGAGTGTGAGAACTGCAGAGGGCAACTGGATCCTTGCCAGGGTTGAATAAGTCCCACACCGGCTCATGTATTTGAACATTTTGTCCCTAGCTGATGGCACTGTTTGGAAGGATATAGATCTTCTAGGCAGTGAAGGCTGCCTGCTTCTCCCTAGTCTGTTTATGCTGCCATGTCTTTTCTGACATGATGGACTATACCCTTCTTCAAATGATCCAATAACACTGTTCCCTTAAGCTGCTGCTTGCCAGGTATCTAGAGGGCATAGCACAGAGGGGACCTAATACACCGCTCCACCTTCACCCCATGCCACAAAGTTTGATGTTATCATGGAACGTGACTTTCAAGAGACTCTCCATCATTGTGAGCTTGAGTAAAGGGCACAAGCTTCAAGTAAAGTGTTAATAGCAGGCCAAAGGACAAAAAAGGTCCTCAGAAGAGCCGAAGCTAGAGCACTGTGGTGGAGGAGGGCATGCCTGCCTCTGAGCACACAGCCAGAGTGGGAATTGGAGGCAGAAATGTGCTTGTCATGCGTAAGAGCAGTGTTAGACGTTGTGCATTTTATCAGAAACTAATCAAAGGGCTCTTTCCCTCAACTTCCCTACTCATTTTCCCATCCTTAATCAAAAGAGAAGACAGGATCCTAAGAAGCTGAAGTGTGGGGAGAGGGGAAAAGGAAGGAGGGGTTAATGAAGAGAAGTGGTTTCTGCATTTGAAGATAGACTCCTACAGGTGAGACTGGCGGCGATCATTTCCAATTACAGGAAAAGGTGAGAATGGCAGAGAAGATATGAAATATCGTGTTTGTGTTTATTCTCTACCAGAAATGAGGCTCTTTCTACCCCAAGGACAATTTTCACAGAGAGCAAAACACACTGTGAGGGACCATGGTGTCTCTTTACAAATTCTTGCACCAGCTCAAATAGGGGTGCATACCACAATAGCCCTCAAAGAACCCCTGGTCCCCACACCTAATGTGGGGAGGCCAGAAAGGCCCTCAAAGTCCTTTACTCCAGACTATGGTATTCCCTGCACACCGAATTAAAGCAGACTCTCGATGGATCACACCCACAAACACACAGAGAGAGGTGTCCATTGGCACAGCACTGTATCACTGAGCTACACCCCAATGCCATGGTTTCACTAGCATAAAGCCTCCTGAGCCTCCACCTTTCCTTCTAGTTCTTCACCCCAGCCCATGCATTTTCTCCCAGCTTTCTGCTGCCCTGGGAAGGCCTTGGTCTGTGTCTAAGTTATCTTTGAGCTGACGAGCTGTTCCCTCTTAAATGACTAGCTTTTGCTCTTCATCCTGTCACCTAAGTGTCCCTGCACATCTGTTCTCTTCCATCACTGCGGTCTGTGACCACATAATTAGATCTCAGTGTCTACTTTTTCTCTACTCCAACTCTGTGCCCCTCTCTGCCAACCTAAACAACATACTCTCTTTAAGTTTTCTTTCTCTTTATGTGTCTCTGGGTATCTGTGGCATATGTGCAGATGCTGAAGGAGGATGGAAGTGGACCCCCTGAAACAGAGTAACAGGTGGGGTTGTGAAGACTCAGTGCTAGGAACCAGATTTGGGTCCTCTGCAAGGGCAATATATGCTTTCAGCTGTGGGCCGTCTCTCTGGACCTCACATATTTTGGAAAGTTCACTTCTTTTTTTCTGTAGTATTATTGAATTACATTTTCTGCACTGTTACTTAACTTTCTCTTTGCTGTGACATCATATCCAACAAAACAGCTAAAAGGGAGAGGGCAGGGTAGAGAAAGCCCATGCTCTGGCATTTTTGTTAGCCCTCTTTTATTCCATCTAGGCCACCAAAAATGTGAGGTATTCCCTTGCACACTGAGTTGAGCTTTTCTGGAGATATGCTCACAGACACATAAGAGGCGCATAAAGGCAGGCTTTCCTAGTCTCCCTGGTGCTTCTCTCTTCAGTAGAATTGACAACTAAGATTAAATACTTCATATTATATTTCCCATTTAAGTGTGGAACTGAGTGACAGTACATTAATAATATTGAGCAACCATCATCATTAATTCCAGAACGTGTCCATCAACCCTCAAAGAAGCCATAATTCCAATAGCATTTCTCGGCTTTCTTGCCCATGCCTTCCTCCTGTCACCCACTCCATTTGCTGTAGCCTTGTCCTCTGGTCTCTGGATGATTCACATTGTCTTAGTCAGTGTTCTATTGCTGTGAACAGACACCATGATTACAGCAACTTTCATAAGATAAGACATTTAATTGGGGCTTGCTTACAGTTTCAGAGGTTTAGTCTATTATCCTCATAGTAGGGAACACATGAGCCTACAGGTAGACATGATAGCTGAGAGTCTCACTCCAATATAACCAAGCATTCAACCATGTGAGCTGGTGAAAGCCTTTACTATTTAGCCACCACACGCTTAGTGACATCATAGATTCTGTGTTCCTGTCTGCCTACTTAGTTTCAAAGTTCACTCATGTCTTAGTATGTGGATTTGGTATTTTTCCAACTGTTGTGACAGAATACCTCACAAAGCAACCAGGGATGGAATGAAGAATTTTGGTTCATGGTTTGAGGGTGTCACTCATCATGGCTGGACTGGTGCAGTAGCAGGAGTGAGACACAGATGTCATATTATCTGGCAGTCAGGAAGCAGAGAGCCAGACAGGAATGCTGGGCTCAGCTTGCTCTCCTGTCTACGGGTGAATCTTCTATGTTACACCTCTCTGGAAACATCCTCACAAACATTCACAGAGAAATGTCTCCTAGATGATTCCAAATCCAGCCAAATTGACAAACAAAAAAGCCATTATATATGCATCAGTACTGCCTTCATTTTTATTGTCAAATAATATTCCCCTATGTGAATATGCTACTTCTTGTTTAATCATTCATCAGCTGGAAGGCAAATATTGTTGCTCAAGTACTTAAATTCATGTTTCATATATACATGTAGTTTTATTTTTCTTATGAACAGTTGTTGGGTCAGATAATAATTTGGCATTTTTTGTTCTTAACTTCTGTATATCTATGCATCACACGCATACCTGGTGCCCACAGAAGTCAGAATCAGCAGTCCCTTGGAACTGGGACTACAGATGGTTGTGAGCCACCATATGGATGCTGGGAACTGAACCTGTGTCCTCTGCAAGAGCAACAAGTACCCTTAACCACCAAGCCCTCTCCAATACTCACTCCAATCTTAACAACACACTGAGGAACTACTCAGTTTCTTTTGTTTTTTCCAAAGTGACAGCCCCCAAGTAGGTACAAGGATTACAGTTTTCCTACATTCTTGCCACTTTTTGCTATTTTTTAAGACCCACTTTTAGTGAGATAAATATGTCATCTTGCCAGTCTTTCACCCTGGGTCAATGCCTGCCTCCTGTGTGTTTTGTGTGTGTGTGTACGCATGTGCATGCGCACGCTCCTGTGTGCATGTATTTATTTTATTAATCTTTATAATATATACACATGTGTCATATATAATTTATCTTGCTTAATCTTTATAATACCTTGAGATACAAATGAAGTAACCAGGAACTGGAGGTTGTCAGGAGCACAATAAACATACACAAAGCAGTCTTAGAGGGGTCATTCACCCCTCTGTCTTCCTCCAAAGCCCCATTTCAGGTGCTGCCTGGTGCCCGACACCGCCTTTGCAAGCAGACAGAAGTGTTAGTTCGTGTGTTAGAATTGTTTTCCTTTTTACAGTTGAATGATATTATTTCCTGTGTGAGAGAAAGAACACATGTATTCATGGAAGGCTTGGGTGCAGCTCTGATGTGAGTGCACTCATCTGTGCACAGGAGGCAGGGATGCAGCTCTGATGTCAGTACACTCATCTCTGCACATGTGAAGGCAGAGGAGGATGTCAGGTGCCCTGCTCTATCAACCTCTGCTTTATTCCTTTGAGACAGGTCTTGCACTAAACCTGGAGTTGGGCTGGGCCTTAACAAGCCCAAGTGATTCTCCTGCCTCAGTTCCTCCCCAGCCCCAGCTCACACCTATGCTGGGGTTAAAAACACATGAATGACTACACTAGCTCTTAATATAGGTGCTGGGATCCATACTCTGGTGCTCACACCTATGCTTGTACACTCCTACCCACTGAACTCTCTCTCCAGCCCTTATGTGAGCATTTTCTAAGACAAAAATTTCACTGTGTAGCCCAGGATGGCCTCACTATCCTGCTGCCATTACCTTCTGGGTACTGGATTTCCAGGTATGTGCCACCACCCAGCTATACAACTTAATAGTCATTCATGCACCTGTGACACTCAGATGTATGCACTTTTTATCTGTAGCACTTCTGTGGACACAGTGTACAAATGTACAACTGAGTCTCTGCATCTGAGTAGGGCTTTAGCAAAGCCTAGCCATGCCAGCTTGTGATATCAAATGACATATATACAGTCTTCCCTTCCCAGACCCTTAGCAGCCCTGGTCTTTTCTGCCCTGTCCAGTTGTCCCCTTGATGTCTCTTTCCCTATATCATCCATCTATTCATTCAGTGGACTCCTATTGGGCAGCAGCTGCTTGCTGGGCTTTATGTTAGATACAAGAGACATGTCTAGGACAAGGCAGACATTGTTCCTGCCATATGGAAGCAAAGAATGATCAAATCCCATAACTGCATAGGCATTAGCTGATTTCTAGTTTAAAAGACCAGCCAACTGTGATAGCTGATTGTAATAGAGAGCTCTGTGCTGGTCCCAAGGGGAAGGAAAAGGTGTTTGAGCTGAAAGATAAAGAGGAATTAAATAAGGAAAGAGAAAGATCATTTCTTATTCCGGTAATACCTCTTGTGTAAAGGCCCTGGGGCAGTGAGTAAGTTAAGTTGGAAAAAACTATAAAGTAGAAAAGGCAATCCGGAGTAGGGAGAGCAACTTCCTGAGGGTGCAGAAAGACAGGGGCAAGACCAAGAAAAACCTTGAGAGTCTTTAGAGATCTGTTACTTAACATCAGGCTGCTAAGGTTCAGGTCTTATCTATGAACCCCAGGAGTCTATGTCTTCAGAAAGCACAGGAAGCTACACTCTCTGCCCCTACACTGTGGTGACACCACTCTTGTGTGTGAAGGGGAAACTTGGCTCCTCTACAAAACAGGAATGAAACAGGGGCCTAATGTGTGACAGCCTCAGTTTCTGTATTGGAAGTCACTGGCATGGATGCAGATTCTTCTTTATTAGACTGCCTTCCCATAGATGAGCACTGAGAATCCTGTGTGTCAGCATGGTCCTTTGTTGGCCATCAAGGACATTTGGAATTAAACAAGCCACGGGTAATCAGTTTGTATGCTTTAGGCTATAAGACCACCCGTGGGGTTTTAGAGAGATATTTCCTGTTGTATATAAAATATACAATTGGCTTTGTGTGCCCTGGGACTTCTCCCCACTCTGCCCTGATGGATGGCATTGTGGCCTCTGCCAGAGGCAAGTTACCTGACTCCCCAGAGCAGGGTCCAATTCAGCTTTGGGAATCTCAGATTCATTAAGAAATAATGGGGTTTGTTTTCATTTGTGGGAGCAATTTCCTTCTTCTGCTTCAGGAAGAAATGTATAGCTGCATGTGGAACTGTAGGAGAAGTGCACAGAAAGACAGACAGGCTGGACTGAGAGAGCCAGGACAGTCCTCCAGCTGTAAAGAATAAACTTGGGCACCCTCCACCCCAGACTTTCAAGTGCTTTTAACATCTGAAGTGTAGCTAGGCAGCGTCTAACACAAAGTACAGGTGGAATTGAAGCTGGAGCTGGGCAGAGGGAAAGTGTATGCACTTTCCTTGGAACCTGCCATGTTGTGAGAGCACAGCTTGCCTGGGGGAGGATGGTCTGCAGTCCCATTAGGGTTTCCTAGTCTAATTAGGAAACATACACAGCCAAGCTTCTCCCATGTTAAGAGTCAGTTAATTAGGCTGTGAAGATCTTCCCCTAGAACTTGCTTTGGTTGAGAAACACCTTCCTTTTATTTGTTAGGAAGAGGGAATGAAAACAGGTGATGAAGAGCCAGCACTCCTACCATGGACCCATCTCTCCAGCCCGTAAGTGAGCATTTTCTAAGACAGAAACCTCACTATCCTGCTGCCACCACTTCCTGGGTACCGGGTTTCCAGGTGTGTGCCACCACCCAGCTACACAACATCCATCCACCCGTGACACTCAGATGTATGCACAAAGAGGAGAAAGGGGGGGGAGGGAAGAAAGACAAGAAAAAAAGAAAAAGAGAGTGAAACAGGGGATGAAGAGGGAAGAAGCAGAATGAATGGGTCATCTCATGACTATGGACCTTGTTTGCCAAGCCCTCTCTGCTCATTTAATTTCCAGGCATCCTGGTTGGAGCCTGTGATTCCATCCAGCAATGGGGTTTGGGATCCAGCATAACATTGCCCAGAAATTTATTAGCATGGTTACCCTGAGAACGTTTCTGTTTTGTTTCTCTCCCACCTGCCTTCCTGCCTCCCTTTTATCCAGAGATTAAAAAACAAAAACCAAAACAGCAAAAACTTCAACCTCACCATGAATAAATAGCTCATTATGCATCCTTTATGGAATAGCCACCACTTTTCTGCTCATGAACAGGACAAAGGTCTCCCTGGGGTTCCCAAGAATAGCTGTCTCGCTGTATGAAGAGCAAGCAATTTCAGAGAAAAGTTCTGTTCAGAGAGAGATCGGTGCGGGGCAACTAGACAAGGACAAGCCTTCTTGGAACAGAAAAGAGGCAAAAAGCCGTCTCCCCCTCCTGGTTACAGTACCCTGGCTTGATTTCCCTCTTTTACTTGACTGATTATTTGAAAACTTGTGTTGACTTATTTAACTAAATGGTGCTGCTGCAGGAGTCTGTTTGCTCTCTGGGAAGCTGAAGGTAGATGCAGCTCTCTTCTTGGAGGTGGATGCCTCTTCCTCAAGTTGTAGGACATAGTGAAAGTTGCTTTTTCTCCTCACTCATTTCCCACACAATGTGGGAGAGAATCCTGGAGGAGGTACAAAGTGAAGTCCCTGTAAAGTGAAAATCACTGCTCAGCTCCCTCTAATAGAGAAAGTCATAAGCAAAGAGAACTGTAACAACAAAATGAGCAGAACTGAGGGAAGAATGTCAGTTGGGTGGAACACATGCCAGTTCAAACACAGACTGTGATTTTGAGATTAAACACCATTTTTAAAGCCATACTAGATGCTGCTGTCTCCATCTACTCCTCTCCAGGGGTAAGAACCTTTGACATCCAAGATCCCAGGGAAGGGAGCAGTGGTTCCGTATAATCACTGCCACACATCCAAGGTTCTTGTCCCCCTAACCCTGAAGAGAAGCCAGATGCTGGAGTATGTGCTATCCCATAAGTTGACAACTATCTCATATTCATAATTTTCTACTGTAGACTTCTAGAAGCCTTATTAGTCTTTGTAGGGTTTGTTTGACCCCCTCCTCCCTCCCTCTCGATATATTTTGAGAAGGCATAGGTGGGAGAGACAGGGCCTCCTGTAGTCCAGGCTGGCCTAGAACTTACTATGCAGCCAAGAGTGATCATGAACTTCTGATTCTCCTCCCTTCATCTCCTGAGTACTGGGATTACTGGGCTGGAGAACTTATTTTTAAGATTTATTATTTTAAGGTGTGTGTGTGTGTGTGTGTGTGTGTGTGTGTGTGTGTGTGTGTGTGTGTGTGCTTGCCAAAAATTCATGGTTCCCTTCAGAGGAAGGGCATCTCATTGGATTCTGGAAACCAAACTAAGGTCTTCTGGAAGAGCAGTAGGTGCTCTTAACCATGGAATCATCTCCACAACCCTGGTTTTGAGAAACGGTCTCAGCCTGGCCTTAGACCCACTATGTAGGCAAGGGTAGCCTTGAACTCCTGATTCTTGGCCTCAACATCCAAAGCAAGGATTATAGAAATTTTCAACTATGCCCAGCAAGTCAACAGGATTATAACAATAGTCTGTCAAAATCTTCAGAAGCAAAATAATAAAATAAAAAGCTAATTATTTACCTTCATTATCTTCATGAAGGCTCTAGAAATACATAGGCAGACTGTGCTTCCTCAGTAGAAACTGGTATGATGGATTTTTTTTTCTTTAAAAAATTAAGAAATCCATTATCTACAGAGTATCCTTGGAGGGACAGGCTGAGGGCTACATTTTAGACTTTCTATCTGCCTTTCACAACCATAGTGTATATGCAATGGCAGTCTCTCCCATCCCTCACTCACAATTGTTTCTTATAGCTGTTATGGATGATCTTGCGAACAACTGTGCTTAACCATCTTAAAAGACCATGGAGCTGCTGCCCCATGCTCATTTTAACTTATCAGGCTTAGATTCATTAGCTCCACAGAAATTTTCTTTTCCTCTTTAAAGAAACTACATAGATTCTTGCTTCCATTAGCAATTTATTATTGTTATTATTATTAAAGTCCTCACTTCAGCTTGGAGAGTAACCCATTTAGTTCTTACTTAGTTATTACATTTTGACCAGTATGTGTGTACATGAGCATGTGTGTGTATGTGTGTGTGTTAAACTAGAGCCCATTTGCCATTCTTTTAAATAAATTATGTTTTTAGCCTTAGCATGATTCCATTGGATAAGTTTTACAGAGTTTTTCCCCCCCCAGAGGTGGAGCATGGAGAGGTTTTTTAAAAATTGAAATATGACATCCATATCATTAGGGTTTTAAAGTTAGTAATATGCTTAAGGCAGATTTTTTATGGTTAGCAAATCTGAGAGGTTCTGACACCACAGGGCGCAGGCAGAGATAACTTACATAAATGTATATGGTCCCCTGAGGGGCCACAATTGTATTGCTGGGTTTCTCATGAACAGCCTAGCTTCAGAGGAACAGTCAAGCAAAGCTAAGTGGTTCTGAACTGGATGAGCTGTCCATGAGCCGAATTACAGGCAAATGGAAGTAGCCTGGACGCTGGGGCCATCTCTATGAGGCAATGAAATGCAAAAGCATGTGTATCTAATGAAATGCTTATCTTATTAAAAATGTTTCTTTTAAAACAGCCACTGCATAACTTGAAAATGGATACCCTAACAGACTACCTGGCGCAGTCAGATCTAAAGGTTAGGAAAGGAAATATCCATAAACTTGGAGGTGGAACCCAGGTGATGCAACTAACTGATGGGACACCTTCGACGTTGGATTCCGCCCCGAAGTTTATTTCTTCCTATTTTCAAAACTGTATTTTTTTTCTCTTCCTTCTTTCCCTCCTTCCTTTCTTTCTTCCTTTCTTCCTGGGGCTTTGGAATTCCTGAAAGGCAAAAGCAAATAATTATGAAGAAAGAAATTGTGAAAGAATTCTAGTCAAGCTTTGCTTCTTACTCAATTATACAAAATGTTTAATTAATTGTTTTATGTACACGAGGCAGTCTTGTCAGAATGAAGTATGCTCAAAGGAGCAGACAGGAAGTGTGCTTACTGGGAGGCAGCATCATAAAAACAGGATCCTCTCAGCCCCCGCCCCCCATCCCTGCTCTTGGTTTGTCAAATAGGTCTTGATTCAGGATCTAGACTAATCTCAAACCCACAATCATCATCACCACCACCATCATCACCCTCAGCTTCCTGAGTGCTGCCATAACTGACTACCATGGATATTTTTTCATGACTCCAAAAGGTGAGGGATCTCATTCATTCCTCATTATTTTTCATGTGAAAAAAATTATCATGACCTTGAGATGCCCTAATAACTGGACAAAGACAATTCTTCTTGAGTGCTTCTAATTTAAACAGTAGCATTTGGCTACTGTGTTAATTACTGACCCATTAGTAGAAGCCACCATTGTGACCGCTGTCATTGACTGAGAGAGTACACCAAGCTGCTTACAGTTCTGAATAATGTCTACATGTTAATCCCACTTAAACTCGATCCTTCAAACAGAATTTTTCATTATGTTTCTAAGTTTTATATTTATAGATACATTATATTTATTTATTTTTTATGGCTAAAGAAACTAAGGCTCTCTTCACAAGTTAAGGTGGCAAAGCTATGGTTGTAATTCAGAGTTATGAAGCTTATTTGTAGGTATTTATTAAAAATAGAGGATTCTTGGGCAAAGATGTTTATTTTTAATTTCTTTTACCTTTATCTGTGTATATATGCATACATGTGTAAACACATGTGTCCTATGGTGTAGAGGTCAGAGGACAACCTGTGGGTGTGAATTCTCTTCTACCATGGGAGTCCTGGGGATCAAATGTGAGAATCAAAACATCTTTTTTCTGCTTAAGCATTTCAGTAGTTCAGGCAAAGAATTTTTATAGTCAGTGAAAGACTCATACCCTTTATTCATCACAGTATTACATAATCTTCTTCCTTCCTTTCTTTTGTAAATCTATCACCTATCCTCTATCTATCTATCATCTGTCTATTATCTATCTTTCTATCAATCATCCATCTCTCTATCATCTATCTATCTATAGGGTCTCTCCATATAGCCCTGGCTGTCCTAGAACTCTCTATGTTAACCAGGCTAGCATCAAATTCACAGAGATCCACCTACCTCTGCTGGGATTAAAGACACATACCACTATGGCAGCCATTGTTTCCTATCAAAACAAAAACAAACTAAAACTAAAACAAAACCAGCAACACAGCAGTCATGGTGAGAAAGTAAATATTTTTTATTGATTGACTGATTGATTTTCCAGTGTTGGGAATCAAACTGAAGGCCTTATACATACTAGTTAATCACTCTACCACTGAACCACCCTCACCCCTAGCCTTCCCTTCTAAAAGCTTTGTTTTTGTTTCTGAGGCAAGGCTTGCTATATAGGTAGGCTGGCCTCAAATTCCAAGCAAGCCTCCTGCCAGCCTCCCAAGTGCTGGGATCTCAGGTACCTGACACCTTCCTGATTATTATCTTCCTGTGATCAACCATTAAATACAACTACTGCAATTGGTGGTTTGACCATGATTGCATGTAATCTCTTCTTGCTCTCTGTATTACTTGATAACGAGTGTTCACATTGGGAAGCTAGAGAAGAAGCTCTGACATGGTATGCATCAGAATTACACACCAGTGGAACATGACACCCACCAGTGGATTTGTAAGTGACAGAAGATCTGTCTTGTCAGAGAGAAGATATCACCAACAAAGCAGTGCATAGCACCCACAATGAAGCAGTAAGCCTTGCTGCTTTGCAAAGGCTAATTATAAACAGGTGGTGGCTGGGGCCAAACTCCAGGAATCACAAACGCATTCTGTTCAGTTCATTAATGCTTTTATTCAACCCCAGGAAAATGCACATTCCACAGCATTACAGGGAGTTTCAGGTTGGCTGATAAAAAACAGGTGATTTCTGACCCCCAACCCCTAACTGACATGGGGGATAAAATAAAACAACATAATTGCCCTTCCTGTGTGGTAGGACCTCTCATGGCATGGCAGGTGGAGGCTGCTGGAGCCATAACAACAAGAGCTTTATCCAGAGACCAGAAAAGCTGGCCATACAGCCTCAGCTAGTGAAGTCTCAGAACAGCCAGGTTGAACCCAAGTTCCGAAGTCTGTTTGCATTTGCTAATACATGAAATGCAGCTGAAGTGTTCAATTCCATCTGGGTGTCTAGCTGCTTCATTGGAGGGCTCTTCAATTTCACATTTCATCTCAGCAACTAATGTCCACATCTTGTCAAATCGCCACCAAGAAGGCACCTCGGGGTTGCCCTGAACAAAACTGCAATGTTCTGTGGGAACTTGCGATTTGAGGGTTCAGTGACTGCGATGCGAACAAATGATCTGCCCCACAGTGACACTAGAAAGAGGGAGGCACATGCTTCCGAAAGAACATCTTATTTTCTCTACCATCATCATGCTCAACTTTTTCAGTCAAGCTCCTGGCTGCAATTCAAAATACCCCCCCCCTTTTTTTTCCTTTCTGAAATCTTGGAATATTCGCAGAGAAGGGCTGGGGTTGTGTACTTGTTTGTGTATTGTGTGTGTTTTGTATTTTGTTTTATTTTATTTATTTATTTTTTTTTTTGTATTTTGAGGCAGTCCAGACTGGTCTTAAACTCACAGCAGTACTCTAGTCTTCTGACCTTGCCTTCTTGAGCATTTGCATTACTCATATGTACTATCACCCAGGCTGTTTACAGGTGTGTACCACCACCCTGACTGTTTACAGGTGTGCACCACCATCCTGGCTGTTTACAAGCGTGCACCACCACCCTGGCTGTTCACAGGTGTGCACCACCACCCTGACTGTTTACAGGAGTGCACCACCATCCTAGCTGTTTACAGGAGTGTACCACCACCATGACTGTTTACAGGGGTGCACCACCATCCTAGCTGTTTACAGGTGTGCACCACCACCCCGACTGTTTACAGGTGTGCACCACCACCCTGGCTGTTTACAGGTGTGCACCACCACCCCGACTGTTTACAGGTGTGCACCACCACCCCGACTGTTTACAGGTGTGCACCACCACCCCGAATGCTTACAGGGGTGCATCACCATCCTAGCTGTTTACAGGGGTGCACCACCATCCTGGCTGATTACAGGTGTGCACCACCACCCTGGGTGATTACAGGTGTGCACCACCAAATACCCTGATTGTTTTCTTGCTGACAAAAACAATAACCATTAGCTTTGCTGATATTTGATAGACTGCTGATCTTTATTTGTATATAGTAAGAGCTTAGGAAGAGTTTGAATGTATTCCTTTTCCTATCTGGTAATTGAAACATATGTTCACACACATAGCACAAACTTCAAAATGGCTGAAGTTTGTGTATGTTATCGATTAGAGGGAAAAGTATTTCCTTTTTTTCTCCCTCCTTTTTTCCTTTTCTCCTTTTTTCCTTTTCTCTTCTCTTTCTTTCTTTCTTTTTCTTTCTTTCTCTTTCTTTCTTTCTCTCTCTTTCTTTCTTTCTGTCTCTCTCTCTCTTTCTCTCTTTCTTTCTTTCTTTCTTTCTTTCCCCCTTCCTTTCTCTCTTCCTTCCTTCCTTCCTTCCTTCCTTTCTTTCTTTCTTTCTTTCTTTCTTTCTTTCTTTCTTTCTTTCTTTCTTTCTTTCTTTCTTTCTTGAGACCAGGTTTCCTTATGTAGTCCTGACTATCCTGAAGCTTCCTATGTAGACCAGGCTGCCCCAGGAGTTACAGAGATCCGCCTGCCTCTGCTTTTCAGAGTGCTGGGATTAAAGGCATGTACCACACCAGCTAAAAAAGGTATTTTCAAGTCATTTTGTGATTGCAAATATAATTTAGATTGGTCTGAAAGAAAGACAGGGCCTGGCTCTTCTCATGCTGTTCCATTAATCGCCTGTTTGTTTTAGGAGACAGTCTCTATAGCCCAGGCTGGCCTAGTACTCCTTCAGTAGCCTAGGATGACTTGAACTCTTACCTCCACTTCCCAAGTGCTGAAATACAGGTGTACTCTCATGCCACCGGGCCCTGTTTTAAAATTTTAAGTTCATCATCTTCAGTATTTAGAGGGCCTGAAGTTCATTCATCTATTTGCATCAAACAAAGTGCATTTCAAGATAGTGAAATGAGAAATTTTTGTAGACTGTTTGCCACTGGAACTACCACAAATTCAGAGCTCTGACCAAAGGTTGGACCACCTCAACATTTCAATGACCCAATTTTTAAAAAGAGCATCTTAGGTCAGCACAATGGCTAAGCAGGTAAAAAGTGCTTGTTACCTGAGCCTTATCACCTAAGTTCCCAGAACCCATATAAATGTAGAAGTGAACCAACTCCACCCAATTGTCCTTTGACCACCATTCATTCAACATGAACACACAATATTAACCAATAACAATGAAACTTCTAAAAATAAGTAGGCAAGCTGCTTTTCTTCCTATCTTCATCTCTGCAATGATGACACACTAATCGGCAAAGAAGCTGCAAAAATCTCAGGACAGCAATCCATTGTTCTCTATGAGACATGTGGGTTTGAGATTTTGGGAGCAAGTGTTTCTATTTTTTTAATTAATAGTCCCTTTAGGCCATGGCTTTAACAAACAGGTTGAGCATCCCTAATTGTTTCTTTTTCTCATACAAAAGCAGCTGAAGAAGGAAGGGTTGATTTTACAGATCCAGTATGGTCTATCAGTCCATGGGGAGAGGGCGAGTCACAGCATCTGGAACCTGAAACATTAAGTTAAATCACATCCACAGTCAAAAGCAGAGATAGAACGAATTAATAAAAAAAATTATTAATGCAAAAGTGTCTGTGCTCAGCTTGCATTCTCTACTCTGCACAGTTAAGGACGCCCTGCCCAGAAGATGTTGCCAAACAGTATGTTGGTCTTCCCACTCCAATTAATGTAATCAAAATAATCACTCATAGACATGTTCAACCTGATCTAGACAATGTATCATGGAGACTCTTTCTAGAAGATTGTAGATTACATAAACTGACAAAACTATCATATGCCCCAAAAGTTGAAAGACTGCACAGGAGGAAAATTCCACACTGGGAGACTTTGATGTATCAGACTCTCAAATATACCTCACAATGGCAGGGAGATTAGCTCAGTCAATACCCTTGCAAGAGTAAGTGCAGCAGCATACCTAGGTAATCCCAGAGCTGAGGAGGCAGAGTTAGGTGCACTGCTGGGGCTTGATCGCCAGCCCATCTAGCTGGATCAGTGAGCTCCAGTGAGAGATCCTGTTGCATTGGGGTTTTCTTGGTCCCAGGCGGCCAGAGGCCCAGACCCTGCCCTGCCAGACCTCTTAGCCACCAGCAGCCGCTGCTCAGGCCCCCAGAAATGACTCAGATGCTTATATTAACTTTATGCTGTTTGGCCTATGGCTCAGGCACATTGCTAGCTAGCTTTTACATCTTAAATCAACCTATTTCTATTAATCTGTCTGCCACGTGGCCCGTGGCTCACCTGTGTTCCTTACCTGTTGCTCCTTTGCTCTGTCTGCTAGATCTGCTCCTGACTCCACCCTTCCTTTTCCTACCTATGCTCTGATTTCTCTTCCTACTTCTTCTATGGTGTCTTATTTAAAGATTGATATTCACAGCATACAGAAAGGCATTCCCACATTAAGATCCTGTCTCAAAACTAAAACAAAAGGAAAACATGAGATGTTGACCCGCATGCTCGCTCTCTCTCTCTCTCTCTCTCTCTCTCTCTCTCTCTCTCTCTCACACACACACACACACACACACACACACACACACACACTCCTCACATGAAAATGCATCTGCATACAGGCACGCACATACATGAACACATACATAGATATCCCACACAAATGTGTATGTTTACCTTCAGGCTGTGGAAGGTATTACATAAAATATAAATGAACATCATGCTCAGAGTTGGGTCCTGTCCACTCATGTGTCTTTATGTATATGTTTTATTTGAAAATCTGAACTCTCCAGATTCTAAGCATTTCAGGTAAAAGAACTTCATATACATAACTTAAATGATTTGGCTTACTTCTCCTGCGACCTCTTTCTGCCCATGTCTCTGTGTTAATGTCATTTGGAAAATTAACTGTTCATTCTGTTAAATTTAGCTTTTTGTAGTCACTTTAAGCATTTTATTGAAGGTCACAGAATATGTCTATCAAAGAGAATATGCAGTGAAACTGAGTCTTTTTGTGTTGCCTTTTAAAAGATGTTTCTGTTTTCTTCTTCCAAGGTAATGATATGCTCAAAGCAAATGCCCATGCCCTAATACACTTTCCACACTAAAGATAAAAACTCATCACTCCCTCTGATCCTCATAACATCTATCTCTTGAGTCATTAACACATTGGTTTGCTGGGCCCTATTACAAACAAACAAACAAAAAACTTAATCCTTTTTTTTTTTTAACTGTCATTGTAATGATGGCTAAAAACCACTTCCTTTAAAATGCTGCCAGCTACAAGTATTTTCAAGGCATATCTGGTTCTGTGTAGTCTTTCCTGTTTCTGTATCCTTGGCCATATAACCTGTGCCTGCTCTCTCTCTCTCTCTTTCTCTCTCTCTCTCTCTCTCTCTCTCTCTCTCTCTCTCTCTCTCTCTCTCTCTCTCCCTCCCTCCCTCTCCCTCTCTCTCTCTCTGTGTATTCTTCCCTCTCTGGTGTTTTTGTGTATACACATGTATAGGCATATGTATATATACATGCATATATATGAAATGCCAGCAAAGTCTTTGAATTAATGAACTATGAAGTATTCAAAACCATACCATTTTAAAAGGCATCCTGCAAGGATTTAACACTAATGGAAGGTGACCCTTTAGTTTACAATCAAATATCCCATCTAACTGAACAGAATTCAGATAAGGGACAGTCTTCAGCAAAAGTCTTTGAACAAAGACCTGGAGAGAAAGACATGATGGAGTCTGAAGCCCTTCTGTCAAATAATGAACTCACACAAAGCCAGGGGGAGGCAAGCAGAATAGAGGAGGTATGTTCAGAAGGTTGATCAAATAAACCTAAATGGTAGGTATGTTAGGTTTTGTTTTCTTTTAATTTTGCCACTTAAAAAAAAATGCAGTGTAACTTCTTCAATTTTTTACAATTTTGCATGGCTGAACATTTGAAATGAGTTTGTGTATCACCCCCAGGCACTGATTCAGACTTGATTGGGGCAAAGCAGACTGCATGTGCTTATTTTTATCCACGTCATTTGGTACATTCATGTCGCCAAAGGAACCAAAACCATGCTGTTCTATTGCCAAATTATCACCTAGCCTTTGATCAAACAGGGCAGTGAGCCTCATCAACAAGTTGTGGGACCTTCCTGTAACAGCGACGTCAGGTCAACTCGAGAAAGTGAAGCGAGAGCCCTAAACACAAATAAAAAGAAACAACCAACAATTCTTATAATTATCATCATCTGCTGCGGTTCCCTCTTTTGGCAAAGAAACACTCCATCCATTTGTAGAAATCGCCTGCGGACACGTTACATCAAAACTAATCACAACGATTAAAATCAGCTTTTCTGTGCAAGAGGAGAGTAAAAAGCAAGTTGGAGGCTGCAATGAGACTGTTTTTCCAACAAAAAAAAATCTGGAGAAAAATTTCTATATGTACATTTTCCTATAGTCTATATAAGGCTTTATTTTTTTGAAGATTAACCATGTGCCCTGTGATCGGTTAATTTGATTTAAGTTTTATTTTGGAGATTTGGACTAGAGGTAGAGGCGCGAGCTAATTGTATCCTGATCCTTGCCTTGAGGGGTTTCAAAGCCCTGGAGCAACTCTCCTCTGTATTTTGTTCTGTCTACCTTAGCCAAGCTATTGCATTTCTCTCTGGTGTGGCGAGGCGAGCAGATCGCTGGGAGAGAAATCGGAAAAGGGGGGAGAGGAAAAGGAAAAGGGGACTTGGAGAGAGACTTTGTGCTTCAATGTTTCAGGTAAGATCTGACGGTTTGGGTTTGTTATTATTTGCTAAGGAGGGTATGGCTGGGACTTTGGGCGCAACTCGCTTTTACGCATGTGCCAGGCATGGGGCGAGAGCGCTGCACACTCGCACACACGCAGCCGGGCACGGACGGCGGCTGGGGATCCGCTCGCACCGGCTGCAGCTCCTCGGTTTTCTTCCTGGCAGAGAGAGCCGAGCAGGCGCGGGCAGAGGCGGCAGGAGCCCGGGCCAGGGCTCCGCGGGGTCGGTAGCAGGCGCACGGGCCGGGCTGGGTTGGGAGAGGGGGTGTCCCCGCCGCGGGTCCTGCGTCTCGGAACGCTGCCCCGCAGCTCTCCGACCCCCGCGTCCTGTCGCTGCTCCCGCCAGCCGCGCGCGTCCGTTCTTCCCAGGGCGCTCCGGGGCTCGGCGCCCATCGCGTGGGGGTGGGGACCATTGCCCTGCTCGCAATCAGCCTTGGCGGCGCCCCCCCGGGACACCGGCTTAAAGACGCCATTGTGGAGGCTGAGTGGATCGGGCCCCGGGGCGCTTTATTTATTATTTATTTATTCATTCATTTATTTATTTATTTATTTATTTTCCCTTCCCCTTTCTCCCCGCCCGAGCCCTTTTGTGAGTCGCGGCTGGTGCCGACAGCGCGGCCGCTTGCCACCCCGGCTGATCCAGATTCGTCTCCTCTGCCCACTCCGGCGCCTTTAAAGCCCTTTCCCATCCCCTCCCATTTCCCCTCCCCCCTCCCTGGGTGTAAATGTTTCCTTCTTTTTTTCTTTCTTTCTTTCTTTCTTTCTTTCTTTTTTTTTTTTAAGCGCCGGTTTCTCTTTCTCCTCACCTCCTCCTGGGTTAGAAAGCTAGGATTAAGAAGTCCTCGGAGACGGGCGCGGACTGAAGGCGCTGGGGTGGGAGAAGGCTGCGGTCGCCGCAGGTAACGGCGGTGCCTTTTGGCGTTCGCCCCCTCTCTCCCTGCCAGCAGCGCCGAGTCCAGAGCCCCCATCCTTCCTCCCTCCGCTTCTGGCGGCCACTGTTCTCCTAAAGAGACAGAGTTTCCTGGTGGCCACCGGTGTGCGCGGTCAGAACCGGCGCTCCTGGGCGCTGAGGTGGGAGGCAGGGAGGCAGTTTGGCTCCTTTCTGACCTCTTTCTTTCCCCCTTCCCCCCGCCTGCCTCCCCTCATGTTGGAAATGTGGAGTGCGCTTCCTCTCCTGCCCCCAAGAGGGACCTGGCTGGAAAATAAAAGAGTCCTACCTCCTGGAAAAAAGAACGGGGCGGGTGACGCGTTGTGGGGAATTGCTTCCAAAGTGAGGTGGAACCCCTGAGCGTCCACGCCGGGGAGGGCGAAGCTGTGGTGCAGGGACTCCTTACCTGGACGCCGGCCTAGCACAGGCGTCCCGCATACAGCAACTTCCTAGCGATAGCACAGGGATCGCCTTTGTGCTTTCTGACACTTAGGCTGTGGTGGAATTGATTTTCCAGTGTCAACACCTTTTCACTGTCATTGAGCTTCCGGGGCCGGCTGGGCCAGAGCGGACTAAGTTAGCAAAGTTACGATGCGGCGGCGGGCTTTGTACAGGGAGAATCACACGCTGGAACTGCCTAAGACCCTCTTGGTTCTGGCTTCCTCGCTAAGAGGTTCACTGCAGCAGGCAGAAGTAATTTAGTACAAATATTGTACAAATATTATACTACCGTTTAGACCACAGGACTGACTGCTTTCAGCAAATCTTTGCCCACCCCCTCCCGTGGCGCTCACGCGCGCGCCTGTGTGTGTATGTTCGCCCGCCCTTGGTGGCACTTGGGAAGACAACATACTCATTCTTTAAGAAACGTTTGCCTTCTGTTTTCAATCAACTAAGCTGGCAGCCAGAGATACAAGTTTATTTGAGAATACCCTCTGGGTACTAAGCATGCTTGGATTGTTTTAGCAAATTAAAAATGAGCAAAATGCTTTTACCTTCTCAGCAGTAGACTCCTTAAGAGACCTCCTGTTTCGTGTGTTATGTGTGTGCGTCCGGGGTAAGCTTTTTTTGTGTGTATCTCAAATGTTTTTAATGTGAGAAAGAAGAAAATAAAGGATTTTTAAAGGCTGAGACTGATAACCATGGAATGATTCATTAAATCTGAGCCGACATCAAGGAATTTACCTGCCTGTGCGGGAGGCTGTGCGAGCTAATAGCCAGCCGACTAGACGAATTTTAAATAGCTGTGAGTCCATTTGTCTCGGGGATAATGGGCAAGATGCGGATTTGTTTAGATTTTGGTGGCATGAGGCTTCAGAGAAGAGGCTGGCTGTGTGGAAGTCCAGAGAAGAGCCATCGGTGACTCTTAGAACTGGCCATAGCCTAAGGTGACAAAGGTGACCCAGGAACTTTAAAACTTCAGATCACAGAGAAAAGTTCGCGGGATGGGGCTTACGTGTATAAGGAGAATGTAACTGATTAGGCAAAAGTGCCATAGATTTGCTGGGAAGAAATCTCCAGAGGTATTAAGTATGAATAATAGTTGAGGGGGAAAATCTCCCACCACAGCATACAAAATGACTACAGTGGGTTTTGTTCTATTAATTATGCCTGAGGCGCAATATAAACTCCCATAACACACACTAGAGGTCTCTCTTCTAGCTGTATATTTGTTGAGCTTGTAATTCTTTGCCAGACCTTGTATAGTAAGGATGCTCAGTAAATGCCTGGTTCATAAGTAATTTTGCCTTCCTGGTTATTCCCCGTATTCTGATGTGAGGCATTTACCTGGGGGAGAGTATTTAGTCATTGCCACCCATCTTCCCTTACCCAAGCATTTGGAAAGTAACTACAGTAAGAAAGACTTCTTCTGACTGGTGAAAATGTACTGGTCAGTTTGCATTGAATCCTGCATTTTAGGTTTGCCTACACCAAATTAAACTGCAAGGATAAAAAGTGAAACTTGTATTCGTTGGAGAGTGTTCTGAAATTAAACTTGCATCCCAACCTGCATTCAGCAGATAGTGCTTGCATGCATGCTTTCTGGTCTCTACATTGCTAAACTCAGTGTGACTGCTGCAGCTTCCCGAAATTCACTCTTGCTCAGGTCTCCCTTTTCATCCCCTTGAGTCACTTGATGTTCTTTTAAAGTTGCTTTTTAAACTGCATTTTCTGAACTTTCTTCAATTATAATTTATCATTTCCAATAAGCAAAACATTTTTTTTCTCAAGATAAAACATCTTGGGAAAAAATTCTGGATGTGTGTGTTCATTTTTAGAGCTTCTTCCTGCAGGCTTGGGAAACTGGACTTCCCTACACACGGTAAAAGCTCCCTGACTTTTCATTCATAAAAATGAACTAGACCCAACTAATGCTTTGCTTTTGAAGAGTTTGGTTTGAATGCTCTGTGAAGAGTAAGATGAGATTATCTTTTAATAGTCATTTTCTGAAGTCTGTTCTCATTAAGCTCATTCATTCATTCAACTAATATTTATTTGTTCTGGATATACAGGAAACTCCCTGTTAGATGCTGGAGACACCATGGTGGGGAAAGGCATCAAGAGCCATGATTGCCTGATTACAAAGGCAGACATTAACTGAATAACTGAACAACTGATAGAGATTAGTCCTTTGGAAGAAAAGGGAAACCTTAGAATGAACCAAAGAGAGGCAAAATGGCCAAGGTTGGGGTCAGATTTCCAGAGAAATCCCTAGAAACTGAGATCTAAAGGTTGGAGAGGCAGGTGGAAGAGCTGGGCTACAGGTTGGAAACCTGGTTTTAACCCTCAGAGTAACACCAGGGGTAAGTGGGTGAGAAAAATAGGGAGAGGTACAGTGTGGTTTGTTCATTGGAGGACAGTCCTGGAAGCACATGATTAGACAGCCCAAGGTGAGTGACATGTAACCCTTGCTTTGGCTGTTACAGTGGGTTAGACAAGAGCAGATATAGCTAATAGTGGGAGAAGCGGTGATGGAAAAATTGGAGATGCATTTAGAAGGTAAACATTGCAGAACCTATGGAAAGGTTGCTTACAGGTCACCAAGAGGAAAGAAGTGTGGAGTGTCCTTCAAATAGATAGTAGCTGGTGCTGCAGGTTTGGATGGTTATGGAACCTTTAGGAGGTAGAACCTTGCTTAAGGAAGTGGGCCACTGAGGATGGGCTCTGAGCTCCACATCCTGATCATGCCCCCTGCCCATTCTCTGCTAGAGTACATGGGCATATCTCTGCCACCACAAGCCATTGCTATCATGTCTTTCCCTTAGAGATGGACTATACCCCTACAACTAACTGTAAGCCCAACCAGACCTTTGCCCCCTTAAGTAATGCTCCTGAGTATTTGGTCACAGCAAGAAAAGTAGCAAATACAGGACATATTAATCAAATAGATGATGGTGTTTGGTAGGCAGAGTTTGGTAATGAGAAGCCTTATTCACACCCAAAAGCAGCCAAGGCATGTGGTCTGATCATTCTTCAATTGCTCCAATTGTTCTATAGTCCTGCATGGTGCCTGAAGTCCATTAGGCCCTCCTCTGCCTGCCCTTCACATCCTGTTCTCCAAGCCCCCTTTTTCTTTGTGAGTTGCCCCATGAGGTCTGTTTAACTAGCTCCTGATATGCTAGGAGTCATCATTGAGAAAGGCTTGTGTTTAACCTACTGGAACAAAATCAGATGTGTGTCACATAACACACATTGTGTCAAGAATCCCATAAAAGCAGTGGTGTAGTGACTGGCAAGCTGCCATGCTTCTATAAATAACCCACACTCCTGCCCCTGTGAGTAAGTCTAATTCAATTCAGTGGGTCATTTAAAATGACACAAAAGTAGGAGGAAGCGGTGGCCAGAGAAGGAGACAGGTAGGATTTGGGAGATAAGGGAAGGAAATAGAGCAAATAGAATACATTGTATCCATATATAAAATCTGTTACTGTGCATAATAAATTTATGCTAGTAATTTTAAATATATCAATTTATTAAATTACTAGAAAAATTGTTTGGTACCTGGAGGCATGACTCAATAACTAAGAGGCTTACTGCTCTTGCAGAGGACCTCCATTTGGTTTCTAGCACCCACCTTATTGGCTCACAGTGACATATAATATCTAGCTTCTGTGAGCTCGTGCATTTGGATGTGGTGCATATAAACTGTAGCAGGCAAGGCACACATACACATTAATAAAATACATGTATATTTTTTAAATTAACTGTTCAATTCTGGCCCTTAAGTCATTTACAAATAATGAAATCATTGCTTGTCACTCAAAAGAGAAACTTAGATCAGCATAAGCATCCTTAGATTGTCTCCTACTGAGATTGTTGTCTGTCTGTCCTTTGTATAGGTGACTGTCTTTGTCAGCATTCTCTTGCTGTGAAGAGACACCATAATCATGGCAACTCTCTTTAAAAAAAAAAAAATTGGGGCATGCTCGCTATTTCAGAGGCTTAATCCATTGTCAGCCTGGTGGGACATGGAGGCACACAGACAGACATGGTGCTTGAGAAGTAACTGAGAGTTCTACATCTGGATCCAGAGGTGGCGGGAAGCGAAAGACACTGGGTCTGGCTTGGACTACTGAAACCCCAAAGCCTGACTGAAGCAATTAAGAGTAGAAACATTCATCTTGGTTCATGGTTTCAGAGGGTTTCAATTTATAACAAGAAAGACATGGTAGAGTGCTTCGAAGAAAGCTTTGGTTCAGGGCTCCAGGCTCCTGTGGGAGCTGTCTATTTACATAGTGGCTATCTAGGAAGTATAGAAATCTGAACTGGGGCCATCCTGGTGACCTATTTCTACCACCTAGATCCACCCCCTAAACAATCTATGACCTTTAAAATACCTTCATCCACTGGAAATCTAACGTCCAGATCACAAGCCAGTTGGGAGACATTTTAAATTCAAACTGTGATGATCCCTAAAGCATCTTAAACTTTCTCTACTGATCCTTGGCTAGTCTGATCTCCATGCTACCTTTTAATATTTCTATATTGGTACCTCTAATATCTGATCTTGTTTCCTTCTTTTAATTTGTTCTTTATTTTTTATCCAATATTTAGTCCCTGATGTCTAAAGTCCCTAAAATATAGACCAGCTAGGAAACTGTTTTGCCCAGTATGCGACTCACCACCTGACTGTTGGTTAGTTTTTAAATAATCTAGACTTAAGTTATTTTTGCTTTCAACATCAAAATTTATTAGGAAGGGAATTTCCACTAAGGAAGTCTGCCAGAAATCTTTTATATATGTCTTTTTTTTTTTTTTTTTTTTTTTTTTTTTTTTTTTTTTTTTTTTTTTTTTTTGGTTGTACTTCTTCCAAAAATTTCTAGGAGGAGGCTCCTTCCAGAAAATGCAGGCTTCCCTTATTTTCAGGAAACAATGTGAATACCATTCTCTTCGCAGGAGTTTGAGTCACAAATGGATTCCTTAAGACATTTTTTCTTGATGGTTCTCATGCAGGTAGCCTTGGGGTGTGGGCGTTAATTGAATAAACATCCATGCGTTCTGCCATATCATCTGGAGTTATATTTCCAGCCTGGTGTGGTTGCTGAGAGTACATACACCATCAAATACCCCAAAGCACATCCTATTGGAGGAGCCACCGAAATCTGGCTGCTTACTCCTCTGTGTGCTTGAACCCCACTGTGTCCTGGCTTCATGAGCACCCAGACACTAGGAATGTCCATAGCTAAGAGGAGCAAATCCATCATACCTCACTGGACCCCTGAAATAACACTAATTATAAAGATTATAAATATAATTAGAGGTCATGTAAGTCTGGGGTAGTGACAGAGCAGGAATTCTAACCCAGTAGACCAACCATTAGATATGTTAGATAGAAAATATTAATGATAAACTCAGAGTCACCAATGTGTTGGTAATGAATTAAGGAAAAGAAATTATTCAGCATCCCCTTGGTGTAATTTAACCAAGAGTGAAGCTAAGCTCGAATTATTTCTTTCCCTGTGTCTTCTGTCATTCTTGTCTGCTTGTTGCATGAGTCTGAATTTGGCACCTACACTGTCTTGTCTGTCTCTCTGTCTCTCTGTCTCTGTCTCTGTCTCTGTCTCTGTCTCTGTCTCTCTCTCTCTCTCTCTCTCTCTCTCTCTCTCTCTCTCTCTCTGTGAGTGTGTGTGTGTGTGTGTTCTCCCTAACACAGGGCTTTGTTCTGTATTTACTTTAAAAGGACAGATTATCACCACACAGGAAAGGAATGAGGTACCTTACAGAAATCTTTAACAGAGTTTTACAAGTCACTGGCTCTAGCTGACCTCCTAAACAAACAAACACTGTCCAGTACCATCCAAATGCTGTTTCCAGCATTTTCGGGGAGTGTTTGTTTTATAAGGCTGCTTTCAGCCTGCTTTCTGTTTCTAGCACACACACACACACACACACACACACACACACACACACACACACACACTTTTGAGTCTGGGGCATGGAAGAGGACATAATTTAAGATTACAGCTATGCATTAGCTTAGATGATAAAAGTTGATTATATGGGAAATCCAAGCAAGTAAGGTTTTTTTTTACATTGTTCTCTTAAAGGCAGGTTAAATAAACAGGTTTAGTCTACAATACAATAGCAGTCTTAAGTCTTAAGTGACTTTAAGATATATTAACTTTGGCTATGGGGTCCAGCAAAAGTTTCAGTTGCTTTGGATGTAGTAGATGCATTTTCATAATAATACATCACCACATCCAAACCTTAGCATTAAAACTTTTTATTATTCTGCGAACATTTCTATCTCACTATCCAATTTAGGCTAATATGAGGGGTCTGGTTTTGTTTTTGTTTTGAAATGGAGGGTTTCACTATGTGAAATGGTTAGGTAGCCTAGAATTCACTCTGTAGATCTGGTTAGCCTTAAACTCAAAGAGATCCTTCTGCCTCTGCCCCCATAGCAGGCTCAGAGTGTGTTGAAAGACTCTGCACAGTGCCCTGCACTGCAGCCAGCTCCCACTCACCCTTTCCCCTTCCACCACTCCACCACCCAGAAGAGAAAAAGGAAACAGTAAAAATGGTTGAAGGGGATGAAGAGATAGCTCAGTGGGTAAAGACACTTTTCTCACCAGCATGAGGGCCTGGGTTTGGGTCCCCATACCCACATAAAAGTCCAGTGTAGTGGTGCTCACCCATAACTCCAGCAGTGGAGGCTGGAGGTGGGAGGAGATGCAAGAAGCTTACTAGCCAGCCAATCTAGTCAAAACAGCAAGCTTCAGATTCAGTGAGAAAGCCTGTCTCAAAAAATGAGATAGAGAACCATTGAGGTAGACACCAGATAACAACCTTGGACCTTCACACATGCCCACACACACACCAATGTATGCAGCCCTCACATACAAGTACACAACAAAGTGGTTTGGGATTGTTGCCATCAGAGCATCCCAGCTGTAAAGCTCTTGCTGAGCAAAGTGTACACTAGGACATACTTTGTCATGCCCATCAAAATGTGGACTTGTTTCCTATTTGGAGTGAGTTAACAATGGTCCCTGCTGCTGACTAGGGCAATGACTTCTGAATTGAAGAGAATGTTGCCGGGATGGATCTCAAAGGCTCTCTAGAGACAGGGAGCTTCTTCCTGCTGCCTTCTTCTTGAGCACCCACTGTCACTCTCACTTCCTATTTGGATACCGTTTCACTTTTCTGGACAGCTGTAGCTAATGGAACAGAAAAGGTATGCAAAACCAAAGACCAAGAATCTGTGTTCTACAAACCTACCCGCTCCATGATCCCATAGTCACACTTGCCTCCATCAATTTCTAACTGTATCATCTTGATTGACTTCATTTTCTAAGCCTTGGTGTTCACAATTGGAAAGAAGGTGGTAGTTCTCTGTGCTATGACTGAGGCATAGTCAGTTTCTCTGTCACACCTTGCTGGTCCCATAGCCCTTTAGTACCAAATCATCACACAAAGGCTTATGTTAATTACAAGCTGTTTGGCCTGTGGCTCAGGCATATTACTTGCTAACTCTTACCCCTAAACTAAGCCATGATTGTTATCCATGCTTAGCCATGTGGCTCTCTGTACCTTTTTCTCAGAGCAGCATTCTCATCTTACTTCTGCATCTCACTGGCCTTTGCTCTGCTCTTCTCTTCCCAGAATTCTCCTTATCTGGTAGCCTCACCTGTACTTCTTGTCTGCATAGCTTCTGGATAATCAGTGTTTCATTAAGCCAATATTTACAGAGTGTAAGAGCTTAGTCCCCCAGCACTGAGGTAACAGTATAGGATGACTATAAACAAGACAGAAATGGCCTGAAGATTACTCAGAGAATTAAGTGCACATCCCCATTTTGTACTAGCCATCAGAAGATAGCATATTCTATTAAGAGTAGAGGCTGCATTCTTTTTCTCTACCTCTTTAGCTCTTTTTGTTAGCTTGAGTTTTGTCTTAACTATTTTTATTTTTTTTTTAATTTATGTGTATGTATGCCCACAGAGGCCAGAAGAGGGTTCCTGATTCTGTGGAGCTAGTGTTACAGGCAGCTGTCAGCCGAGCTGCCCAGAAAAGGGATGGGAATCAAACTTTGGTCCTCTGAAAGAGCAGCAAGTGCTCCTAACCTTTGAACTCCCATTTTTTATTTTAAAGTTTTATTTTTATTTGTGTGTATATGTGAGTGCCTGAATGAATGTACATGCCCTATGTGGGTATTTGTTCCTATAAGGCCCACAGAGGATATCAAATCTAGTGGAACTAGAGTTGCAGGTGGTCATGAAACTTCCTGTGGGTGCTGAAAACCAAATCCAGGTTTTTAGCAAGGACAGCAAACAACCTTAAATTCTTAGCCATCTCTGAAGCTTCTGGATTTCCTTCCTTCCTTCCTTCCTTCCTTCCTTCCTTCCTTCCTTCCTTCCTTCCTTCCTTCCTTCCTTCCTTCTTTCCTTTCTTCTTGAGTCAGGTCTCAAGTAGCCCAAGTTGGTCTCTACCTTGCCCTTCAAGAATGGCCTTGAACTCCTGATCATCTTTCTTCTGCCTGCCTTCAAGTACTGCCTGCCTTATCCAGTTTTTTGTGTTGTTTTGTTTGTTTGTTTTTGAGGCATACAGTGTTGGTGCTCAATAAATAGTTTCTGAACACAGGATCAGAGGCCAGATGCTGATCTTGCCTCCCCGTAAGCCCTATCTGCTACTGACAAAAGGATCCATCTTCTACCAGATGCCCTGGACTGATGGCTATAGGCTTTTTCTAGTTAACTAGATCAATCATTTGGGACAAACTTTGTTTCAAAACTTTTTTGTTACATTTCGTTTTTTAAAGACAGGATCTTGTGTGGCTCAAGTTCGCCTTGAGCTTGGTGTGTAGCTAATGAGAATCTTGAACTTCTTAGTCTCCTGCTTCCTGTGGGTGCTGGGGTTACAGGTGTGTTCCACCACAACTAGAACTCAGCTTCATGTATGGGAGACTACATTCCAGGTCTCCTTTTACTGCTTGATTGCTCACAGGAAATTCATCTTGTGAAAATCTGTAGGGTTACCAAATACTGCAGACAATTACAGCTGGTATTCTAGGACAAGCGGATAAGCCACCCTGTTCTGACTCCATCCTGTTCTGTACACACCCAGGGAATCTGAAGATTCTTATAGGGTAAAGCAACTCCGGAGCTGGTGCTATGCCCATTCCATCCAGCAGATGGCGGTGACGCACACTCCTGGTCTTGCCAAGCCTCTGGGTTTTTGTTGTTGTTGTTGTTGTTGTTGTTTTTACTGTGTTTTTTTTTTTTTTGTTTTTTAATTTCTGGTATTGTCCCACTCTCAGAGAAAAGCTAAGTTGAGCCCACTTTTGAAGCCTGTCTTGGCTCCTCCATGGAAACACTAAGGCTCAGAGGGACAGCTAGAAGCCCAAAGCGTCAACACTTCCAAGTAGCCCACTGCCGAGGAGGAGAGATAAAGTATACACTTTTGTTAGCATCCACTGACTATGATTTTCCCAAGATCAGAATTGTCAGGGTGGGAGGGGGATCCTGAATACCTAATGAAATCGAGAGGATAGTGCTATTATCCTCCAGCATCACTATGCTATCACATGCTCCTTGGAAAAGACTTGAGATCAGTTATTAATCAGAAATTCAGAATTTAATAAAGATGTTGACTCAGCTTTAAGTATTCATGAGCCACCATGAAAGGAAAAAACACAGTTCTGTTTTATAGGGTACTGGAAACTTAGTCTTCCAGTTGCTTGGGACTTTAAGTCTATCGCTATTAACTCTATGACCATAAATCTGGCTTCATTCAGTACTTTCCAGATATTCTTCCCAGCCACTCTGTAAAATGGGGAAAATATTTATGTCTTGACCTATTAAAAAACAAAACAAAACAAAACAAAAAACCAAGAAGGCACTTGAGGAACTGAGGATGTTGCTCCATGGGTAGAGTGCTTGCCTTGGGTTTAGGAACCAATGAATTCAGTCCCCTGGTCATCACAAACCAAGAATGGTGGTACAACCCTGTAAATCCCAGCACCCTGGAGGTGGAGGCAAGAGAATTTAGAACTTCAAGATCAGTCTCCTTTACATAGAGAGTTTGAGCCAAACTGAGATGCAAGAGACTTCATAGGGGGTGGGATGGGGATTTCAAAAGAAGCAAAAATATTGACTATAATTCATACTCAGACACCAGAAAACAAAGGAATGGTGAGTGATTATACTGTACAGTAAAGCTAAGCTGTGGGTTCTGAGCCTTGGTTTACAGATACAGGAATCAACGATGAGAACGTATGGGGATTATGTTCTAGTTGTATGTCATAAATCATATCAACATTTAAAAAAACTCTCTTTACATTTTAATGAAGGATCTTTAGACATTTCTAGCCTTTAAGCCATTTTCAGAAACCTGAACTGTTAGCAAAGGCCCTGGATGCCCCACTCCCCGAGAGGCCACTCGTGATCTCCCAGGAAGCAGGACAGTCAAGTGACCGCTAAGTCTCTTTTTTTGCTATGTAGTCAAAGATGATTGAACTTCTGATCTTCCTGCCTTCACCTTCCAGTCTCAGGACTGTAGGCACAGTCCACTACAAGTTCTTCCCGTTGCTTACAAGGGACAGCTGCTGAAACAACTCTTTTATACACAAGTTCTGGCAACACACAACTCTCATGCAGCATTGCTAATCTAGGCCTCCCTGACCTGGGGTGGACGTGGGACATGGGACATTGGCTTGAGTCAGGGAGGCAGGAGGATTCTGAATTCAAGGCTACCTTTATTGAGACCCCTCTAAAAAATAAACAGGCCAACAAAACAAATGGCCTCTGAAGTCTGGGAAGGAGCTGGTTTGGGGGGCTGAGCTGTCCTGAGTCTGGACTTTGCAGACTGTGCTGTCATCAGATAAAGTGTTTAGACACATCAGTCTCTATAGGAAAGCCAAAACTTCAGAATTAAGTCTTATTTTCGGATGGCTGAAATATTTCAGAGCTCTGAAGAAAAGAAGTGATGAATCTTTCCTAAGTTGTGTAAGTCACACTAGCTGTATAAAAAACAGGTGGTTTTCAAAAAGAAAACCAGATCTTGATCTAACCTTTATCCAGCTCATCTATCACTGATGTGCAGGAAAAACCATGAGACTTGACAGTTGGTGGGATCATGGGTAGGTACCCTGCCAGTAGAGTATGTTGGTGGATGAGCCAGAACTGAGAACATGAGGTGGGATTGAGTTCTACAAACTTCCACCTTAAGCAATCAGGGCTATTTCTTATTATTTTGTCCCTTGCAATTAAACCTTTGTGTTTATGCAGATCATTACACAATGCTATTGTTTTGCTTCTGATGTCTTTTTGTTTCTAAATGCATGAGAAACTATGAATATTTCTAGCTGAAGTTCAAATCATTTAAAAAGTACAACCAAGCCAGGCAGGGATGGCACACTCCCTTAATCCCCGCGATCAAAAGCAGAGGCAGGCAGATCTCTGAGTTTGAGGCTGGCCTGGTCTACAGAGCAAGTTCCAGAACTGCCAGGGCTATGCAGAAAAATCCTGTCTGTTGAGAAAGAGAGAGAGAAAGAGAGAGAGAGAGAGAGAGAGAGAGAGAGAGAGAGAGAGAGAGAGAGAGAGAGAGAGAGAGGATGGAAGAGGAGGAAGGAAGAAAGGAAGAAGGAAAGAAAGAGGGTGGAGGAAGGGAGGGAGGGAAGACAGTTAAACTGGTTCATTATGTATAATTACTCAAGGGTCTTACATGGTCATCCCTACACCTTAAAGAATCTGTGGAACAAAATATATTTCAGGACCCAGAGAAACAGTTCATGGGGGTAAAGGTGCCTACCACAACCAAGTTTGATAGCCCGATGGGTGGAAAGAATCAATTCCTTCAACTTGTTCTTTGAATTTTAGAAACTCCCCATATATGAATATGAGCGCACACACCCACTTAATACATAAGTAAACAAAATGTAATACAATTTAAATTCATTTCAGACTTCAGACATAGATTCAGATTTTGCTTTTGAGAATATGCCTCTAGATTTTTTTCTTTTCCTTTTATTGTACAATTGCAATATTCATGTACTTCAGTTATTTTTGACAGTTCTTCTGCAAACTATAAATGCCTGGGAAGAACATTTCTAAATTACCCCACTAAGGAGTAAGGCAGATACAATTTTTTTTTAAAACAACTGAAGCAAAAGCTCTCTTCTGCTGAGTTCTGTGTTAACTCACTGCACTTACAAAGACTTACAAAGACAATATAATACTTCTCAGCTGATTGGCATACAAAGCTATTTGCAGATAATTATTCTCAACTCCAGATTGTGAATTTGTGTGTCATGCATACGATCTGTTTGTGGTTATTCAAGAGCCAATAATGGAGTTTGCAAATGTTCTGTCTCCAGGACTGGGATATAGTTTGGTTGGTAGAGTGCTTGCCTAATATCTGGGAAGCCCTGGCTTCAAACCATAGAAATGCATCAACAATAGCATGCTAGTACTGCCTGGACTCCCAGTGCTTAGTGGTGGAAGCAAAAGGTGGAGTCATCCTTGGCTACATAACTTGGGGTTATCCTTGGCTACAGGTGAGCTCAAGATTAGTATGACCTTTGTTCCTGCTCCTCACTGCAATAGTCGTCCCCCCCCCCTTATTCCTTCATTTCTGGGACCTCTTGGTCATTCTTACCTTTCTACAGGTTCCTTTTCATTCTAGAGACATGAGTGATGATGGCAGTTTGTGACATAATCCTGCTAATCTATGCCATTTAAGAAAAACACATCTGTTCCCAGCTGACAAAAATGGGTCCATGGGTAAAGGAACTTGCCACCAAGCCCAAGAATCTGAGTTTATTTCTTGGGACAACTCCTCAGTAAGAGAAAGGAATCCAGTCCTGCAATTTGTCCTCAGACCTCTACATTTGTGCTATATAGCGTGTGCACGCAACTCCAGAGCATAGATAATAAATGTAGCTTTAAGCACGTCTTATAATCTTCTATCCATTTAGACATGTTTTCAGCTTTGTTTTTTGTATTGTTTTGTCTTGTTTTTGTCTTAGCACAAAATCTTACAAAACAGCGAGGAACAAGGCAGAGATTCAGGGTCTTGTTTTCATTCTTGGGGGCGACAGGATAAGAAGTTAATCGAGGGCTGGAGGATGGCCCAGTCAGTAAAGCTTGCCATGCATGTGTGAGGAACTGAGTCCAATCCCCAGCAATCACATTAAGAGCCGAGCATGGTGGCACCACTGGCATCCTTGTGCTGGGGAGGTGAGACGGGAGAAGCACACTGGCCAGCCACCTCCAGCCTAGTAGGAGAGTTCCAGGTAGTAACAGGCCCTGTCTCAAAAGTAAGGTGATAATTGACTAAAGGAAAACAAGAAAGGAGGACCGCTGAGTCACACACGTGTGCACACATGTGAACATGTGCACATACAAAGAGGTAACAAAGGAGGACCGCTGAGTCACACACATGGGAACACATGTGAACATGTGCACATACAAAGAGGTATAATTGCTATGGCATCACTGTCGATGGGCGTAGCTGGTCCCTTGGTACAGCTTGTGCTTGGCAGACCCTTTTAGCTTGTTCTTCATGGAGAGGATCTGATATAAAAATTCCCCTCCTCTCTTAAGCAGCTCTTCACCCTGGCTTACAACTACAAAACAACCCATCTGTCTGTGTGCCTTCCACCCTTCAAATTTTTCATTTTTGAGTTCTAGTGTGGCTGTATTTGGAGATCTGGTTTTTGAGCATACAATTAAGGGAAAATGGAGTCACCCGGGAGTAGAGTTGTTATCTGGTCAGATTAGGAACAGTGACTTGTTTTCTCTGGGCATTGCTGTTACAAACTACCCAACAAAAGCAAGGTAAGGTAAAAAAGGAGGCAGAATTCATCATGGTGGAGTAGCTGACAGCAGCACTGGCCTGGCCTACAGGGCTCCGCCTGCTGCTAGGGAGCTCAGTGCTCAGTGCACTCATCAAGGCTGGTACTTTGCTGTTCAAATCTGTCACACCCACATGCAGGGTGGGTCTTCCCACCTCAGTTAACCCACCTAGGAACACCCCACAGACACACCCATGGCTCTCCAGTCAGCTATGCTTACCCACCAGAGACTGCTCAATGTACAGCAAGCTATTGACCAGCACCTGAATTTGGCCAGCACTTTGATCATGGAATTCCTGGGCCTCCAGAATCATGAGAAATAAATTTTTTGTTTAAAGCCAAACTGGCTGAAAGTGTGTATTATAGAACCAAGCTAAATAAAATACGCCCTCTTAAGAACAAGACAGGTGTTTGTGTGTCAGGCTTCCCCTTCCTTCTGACTCTTCTTTCCCAGACTGCCCCTTTCTTCAAGAGTTCTAGTAGCACAGCCAGTAGAACAGGATCACACACGGGTGTGCAGTGTGTTCCACAGGGCTCTCTCTATCTTCTCTTCAAGTGGAAACCTCTACTGCCTTCCAGTATTTCATGCTACTAATTGACCTTTTAAGACAATTTTGGTGACACTGCTTGTCATCGAAACTCATTTCCTCATATAGTTGTTTCTTTAACTGAATTTATTTTTCCAAGAAATGTAGAAAAATGGGAAACTCACTGAATTTCTTGATATTCCACACGTACCATTGGTTGTCTTCTTCTTTCCCACTGGAGCAGACATGCAAGTTTGGAATCAAATTTGAGATGTCTTAAGGAAATGTTGCCTTCTAGACTCTGCTGTTCTCTGTGTGTGTCTCTCTCTTCCTCCTTCCCTCCCCACTCTCTCTCGTGTGTGTGAAACCTCAAGATTTATATATGAAATGAGAGTCCCGACCATTGTTTATTTAGTGGATGCACCACATGCCTGCAAGACCTTGTTTATCTCTAGGGTCAATGTCATCACTTCCCCAAGTCTGGTGACAGCCAAATTCAGGGCACAGTTTATGGGAGAAGTGACAAGAGGTAGAGATGAGATCATTGACTTCTGTTGCCACGTGTGACTTACAGCTTCTCTGATGGACATCTTCCCCCAACACTGCCACAGGAAACAAATTTTAGCATCATCTTCAGTGAATCAAAGGCCCAGATTCCGCAAGCAGGAAACATACCCACATGGCAGGATAACTACCAAGCTACACCTAGAAAGCACTCTGTGGCTGGCTGGTGGTAAGGGCTCAGATAGCTGCAAGGATGTCAGCCCAACCTTTGTGAGGTACTTGTCATATCCACATACACACTTAGGTACCCATATGATCATGTACATGAGTGAGGAGTCTGTGTATAGTTTGTATATGTCAGGCTCCATAGCTGAGAATGACCTTGAATGTCTGATCCTCTTGGCTAGGGTTACAAGTGTGAGCCACCACACCCAGTTTATGGAGTACTTTGGATCAAACTCGGGGTCTCATACATGCTGAGTAAGCACTGTACCAAGCAAGCACCATCCACAGTGCAGCTGTTGGAGGAACACAGACTGAAGCTGAGAAATATACCATGAACTGATACTGCTAGTAGAGTTGCTGAAAATTTGGTAAAAATTTTGTGCACTGCATTTTGTGCCTAAATGAGGCACTGGGCAGAAGAAACAACCCTGAACAACAGAATGATGACAGTCCATGCATAAGGAATTCTCATAACTCAGAAGTAAGGAGACTTGGGAGAATCACTGTGACAGAGACCAGTAGGGAAATGCTTCAAAAACCCAAGTGAGCAGAAAGAGGTTTAGCTCCGACTGCCCGAGTTACCAAATGCCAGCCTGACAGGGAAAGGGTCTATCGTGGGTGGAATTCTCAGCTGTGACTAAGCTAAAAAGGGCAGAGGAGCTTCTGGTGTAGAGTGAGGGTGTATTTTTAAAGATGCAAACTATACAAGTGGGTATTACATATGCTGTCAGTTAAAGCTGCTGATTCCCCGGCATCTTGTTACCTGGCACTCCTGGGCTGTGAGGACAGTCCCTGTTCTCCAGGCTTAGGATCTTGGGGGAGGAGAGTAAATGGCAACAGGAACAAATGATGAGCACTCAGCAATGTCCGCAGCTTACTGGAGGGAGCATGGACCCATGAGGGCTTAGATATGCACATGGCTGGGACAGTGAAGCAGATCAAAGATAAATGTGGCTGTGACAGAAAGAGGCAAGAAGTGTGGGTTTTGAGATGCTGGCGGTTCCTTCCTAGGATCTAGAGGCCCCAAATTTGTCCAACTTACAGTCCTTGCCTTCTCTGTCTTCCCTGAGCCTCCTCTAAAAAGGTTATCTGTCTATCTGTCACATCTCTTGACTTGTGTAGAACTAATTTCCACCTGTGTGTTTCCACAGGCCTAGGGTTCACCTTCACTTGGCAGACAGACACTGTGTGGAGTCTCCAGGTGGATCTACTACCTTCCTGCTCTCTGTGCTTCTCTTGCAGTGGCCTCACCATCTGACCACATGCCCAGTATAGAGTGCTGTGGCTTTATTTCTTCCTGTTACCCCCTAGACACAGTTAAACATGAGGGCAGATGTACACTGTGCACACTGACACACACACAAGGGCAGATTTATAATGTAGGCACTCATATGGCACACACTGGAAAGCTGCTTCGGCCTCCCTGGACCTCAGACTACGGCATGGACCAGCATACCTGACTGTGATCCTTATCCAGCCATCAGACTGCTCTTTTCTTTGACAATCTATCCTTGCTTTAAAATATTCAAAAAATGCTCATAGCCTACTGGGCATGACAGAAAAGCCTTGGCCTGACCTAGGACCCCTACATCTACTGGCCTTGGCACCTCCCACCACCCTACTTACATCCCAGGTTAAAGCCTCTCTAGACTTCCTTGTCCCAAACTGCTGTGCTGTGGTCATCTTCACTGGAGTGTCCTTTGTCCTCGGTGACCCTTATCTCCTTCAACTTCAGTACTAAAAGGTGCACCTCCGAGCACAGCAGAGACATAGGACAGATGCCAGCTATTCATTCCCTTAAGCTCTGAGAGACACAAACCCAGATCTCATGTGCTGACCTTGGAGGAAAGCTTGGGTTACAGCTGTGTTAGCATGGTCCTGTTAGTCTCAGACTTTTCCAGTGTTTGAAGAGGACCAGAGATGAGGTGTAGAGACAAAGAGAGAGGGGAGAGACTCCGTAAAAGTATGACTAACCAACAAGGAGAGAATTTGGGAAGATCTTTTTTGACTAGGACATCCTGATGAACGGGGATTTCTAGAAGTATGCGTTGGTAATAGAGTTGCTCCTTGTCTTCAGGCACCAGGATTTCTGACACCCAAGTCACATATAGACACATGGTGTCTTCCTGAAGGCTTCACAGTCCCCTCATCTAAATTTCTTATAACAGGATAGTGTAAATGGTGGTGCTGTTTAGGGGAAGATATTAAGGAGGAAATGTCTATGCATATTTGTTACTGTGCAATGTCACTAGACTTTCTGTCCACGCTGACTGGAGAACCATCACAGACCCAGGGTTGACTTAACAGGAGCAGGTAATGTGAGGAGGTTAGGAATCAGTTGAAAGGTAGTTGACAGCAGAGTGGTGAGACACATGCAGCTTTCTGCAGACTCAGCCATCTGCTATGGTGGCATGTTGTTGTCATTCTCCAAATCCTTGTTGTAAAGCTCCAGAGCCACACAGTCAAGTTACAAAGGGGACTCTCTTTCAGAGTCCGCAGAAAAACCTTGGACACACAGAAAGTGTTTAGGAGACTAGACAATCATTAACTGTCCAGGTGTGGTGATTTAAAATCAAAATAACCCCCACACCCTCAGACATTTGAATACTTGGTCTCCAGTTAGTGGCATTTTGTGGGAGGCTTGGGAGGCATGATTTTACAGAAAGTGTGCCCTTGAGAATTTAAAGACTTGAAACATTTCAGATTTGCTCTCTCTGCTTTGTGCTTGGGAGTTGTGGTGTTTTTGAAAGAAAAAGACCCCCAAAGGGCTTGGCTTTGTTGGAGGAAGTGTGGCTTTGTTGGAGGAAGTGTGTCACTCTGGAGGCTGGCTTTTGAGGTCTCATATATGTTCAAGCCACACCTTAGTTCCCTTCCTGTTGCCTGCAAGATGTAGAACTCTCAACTCCTTCTCCAGCACCATGTCTCACCATGATGATAATGGACTAACCCTCTGAACTGTAAGCCCCCCCCCCCAATTAAATGGTTCCCTTTATAAGAGTTATGGTGTCTCCTCACAGCAATAGAAACCCTGAGGGGAAGTTCAGGATGTGATCCCTGCCCCCTCCTCCTGCTGCCTCTGTTCTCCCAACACAGACTCTGAGTCTTTGTAACCACAACCCTAAACAAACACTTTCTTCTGTAAGTTGCCTTCATTGTGACGTTTTATCACAGTAATAGAAAAGTAATTAACACAGCAGGGTGTTGTGAAAGTGTAATTAGAGTGAATTTGGAATGGTGTGCTTTTAACTTAGGGTTAATCAGAGACGCTTCTGTTACATAAGGGATGGAGATGATAGAGGTGAAGGTATATGGTGGATACAGAAATTTGGGATGTTATTAGTGGGTGAATTATCTAAAACTATATTTCAAGACATTATATGTATTAGAGAGACTTCTACAACTTTCTGAAATGACACTAAGACCCATTAACTCAAGCTGTCCTAAGTTACTTTCTAAGAGGAACAGAATGATGGCAGCAGCCTGTGAGGCCTTGTACTGTGCCTGGTGTCAACATCGTGTTATTCATGGTCCACAACGGCTCCTTAAGGGTTATTATCCCCACCCTTCAGCTAAGGAAATGGAAGCACAGAGAGCTATGTTGTATGTTATTCTCATAGGGCCACGGCTTAGACCCCCAAGACCAGTGGACTCCAAAGCTGGCTAGTGGACTAGATTATTTCCTCAGTGCTGAAACAAAAGGCCAGCCAAAGCAAGGAGTGAAAGGTTTATCTGGGCTTCCTTTGAGAGTCCAATCCACCATAACAGAGAGGTCTCAGGTCTCTTCCTCTATTTTATTCAGCTCAGGAGCCTGGCCCTCAGACTGGGGCTGTCTACATTTCAGGTGGCTCTTCCCACCTGTTTACCTAACCTGAGGCTTATCTCTTGATGATCATCAGTATTAAGTGACACCTGGATATCAGGGTGGGCTGGCCACTGAGTGCACATAAGCAGCTTCCTGTACCAGGCTTTATTAGTTATAAAAGTTCAACACTAGCCTAGCCTTAGGTTGTTTTTTTTTTTTTCTTTTCTTGATTTAACCTGTTTCTCTTCATCTTGTGGCTTTTTATTTTTCTCCCCGTATGTCCTACTCTGCTTGTCAGCTGCTGACCAACTGGCCCTCTGTTCCTTCCTCACTCTCTCTCCCATCTAGTCCTAGATTTCTCCTCCTACTTACTCTCTCTGCCCTCCAGCACCCTGCCCCATCTCTCTCTTTCCTAGATATTGGCTGCTCAGCTTTTTATTAGACCAGACAGGTGCTTTAGGCAGGCAAGGTTAAACAGCAACACATCTTCATATCATTAAACAAATGTAATACATCTTTATTATCGTCAACAAAGGCAGCAGAAAGAAATGTAACATATCTTTGCCTGGTTAAAGTAATATTCCACAAGAGCTTCCTAATGCTTTTGTGGTCTAGAATCTTCTCCATGAAGGTCAACCGGCCTTGCTTTCCAGGAATGACTTTTTTCCTTGTCTGTTGAAAGGCTCAAGAGAGAATGAATGGAGTGAAGCATAGCTCACTCCTGTCTCCAGTTTCTGAGACGGGCAGAGAAGAAGGTGATCACACTAGGTGGGCTGACCCCATAATAGAAGACAGCACATTTCACAGCCCTTCCCACATGCTCACCACCTCCTCCTCACAGCTAACCTCAGCACCACCCCCAGCAATCTGGATTGGCTGCCTACCATGTGAGAGAACTGCCTTCATGTTTGGAGGCTTTGGTGACCAGAGAGCCAGGGTGGTGGGAGCTCTGAAGTGCTGCTGTCACCTGGAACAAACAGGAACTGAGGGCAGAGGGAGTTCTGCTGGAGCAGAGTGTGAGACCCCCAAATCCCAGCTAGGGAGATGGAGAGAATGGAATAAGAGCAGTACAGAAAGCTGAATGCACATTTCCAAAGACTGTGCAGGAAAAGAATGATCAGCTCGGCAATTTAAAGACTCAGAGTGAATCTGGCATGGCAGTTGTTGTGGAGAGGTCTGGAGGCACACAGGGGACCTGTGCAGTCAGCGAGAGAGGGAAAAGAAAGCAGTGGTTAGTTCAAGAGTCCAGGAGCAGGCTCCACATGAAACCTGATTTTACCACCTACCGTAGTGGCATCAGGCAGGGTGTATTTAGAGTCTGTGAACCTTGCTTTTTTTCTTCTTGATCATTGGAGAGGTGACAAAGAACATGGAAAGTAGCACCTGCTGTGATGGGGTCCAATCCTGGGTGTGGGTGTCTCGAGTAAAACAATTTCTATGCCATTCTCATCTATTATAGAGTGTGCGTGCTTATGGATTTGTGTAGTATACATCTGGGGCCAGGGAACAAGCTAAGTATCTTTCCTCAGGTATTGTCCACCTTGTTTTGTGAAACAGGGTCCCTCACTGGCCTGGTACTAGTCATGTCATCTAGGCTGGCTGGCCAGCAAGTCCCAGGGATCTGTTCATCTCTGCTTCCCCAGTCCTGAAATTACAAGCGAATCATGCCACACCTGGCTTTGTAATGTGTGTCCTCGGGAGTAAACTCTGGTGCCCATGCTTTTGCAGTGAGCACTTTACCGAATGAGCCCTCTCCCTAGCTCCTATATACACAACTTGAGTCACTCCAAATTGCAAAGCTGGGACCATTCCATCAACTCAATTTCCCAAATCCTATATTGGTGAAGAGTGGGAACAGTCTAGTTGCTAGGCTGTCCCAAAACAGGGCCCAGAACAGACGTGTGAGCATGAGTTCTCCACAGAGGTTTGAGCAGCCATGTCTCTCTGAAGGGAGAACAGGGCCTGGAATTCTGTGTAAGTTTGAGGTTTCAGACATTGGGACACTGAGTATGTTGCACCACTAGCCCATCCTGGCACTGGGAAAGGACTTAGAAAATTCCAAGAAGTTGTTCCAGTCTGAGGGAGCTGACTTACCCAGGTCAAAGGCTTATATTAGCTAGAACCTTCCTCACGGAACATAGATTTCATTCTCAGAATCAAAACAGATGTCAGACAAGGTAACTCCATGGCTACATGAGAACAAACCCCACTGGCAGACATAGACGGCTCAGAAGAAAAGGATATTACAACCACAAATGAAGATGTCCCTCCTGTGGCTGACCACACTCATGTTTCTGTATCAGGGTCACTTCCACCCTCCCAGACAGACACCCATTCTGGGGCTCACTGACCAGCCTGTCCACTTCACAAGTTCCAAGACAATGGGCCACTGTCTCAAAGTCAAGGTGCTCAACACCTTGTGGCAAGTATTTTACCAAATGAGCAGTCCTCCAAGCCCTATTATAAACAATCTGAGTCACTCAGAATTATCATTCAAAAAACATTATACCAACTCAATCCCCCACAGTTTGAAAAAGAAATAATGAACTATGGATGGTGGGGATGGTGAGACTGCCAGGCTCTTCTCCTTTGATGTGTCTAATCACACAGGCATGAAGAATGACAATTTGTCCTCCACCTTCCATACTCACGAATACATATTCTCTGCACGCACAGGAACACACACACACATAGGCACATACACGCATTGTATAAAGATGCTCTCTACTGTCTAGTTGACCTGTTTCTGCATTTCATGAGCCCCACACTAGCTTCTCTTTCCCTTCACCCCAGTGAGACCTCCCAGCCCCATCCCATAAACCCTCCCAGCCCTTTGTCTGCATCCTTGCCTGCTGTAGCAGGCTGAATAAATCTATTTTGTAAGAGGCCTGTTCTTGGTAGTCTGTGGACATCAGCAAGGCTACTGTAAAAAATAGCTCCCCACTCTGCCTGATGCATAGGGTGCCATTGTAGTTGGGGATATTCTGGAGTCTTTCTAATCTGCTTGCCAGGTGCCACCCTAGTCATTCTTCTTTATTCAAAACAAGTGAAGCCTGGGGGCAAATAGCCAGGTTGTCATCTGGAGCTTGTTAAGAATGCAGACTTTTCTGTACCATCCCAGACTCCTTCTGATCTTCCTGCCAATGCTGGGATTATAGGTGTGGCCGTCTTGCCATTTGTTCAGGCTGGGGACTGACCCAGGGCTTCATGAATGAGGGACAAGTGCTCTACCAACAGATCCACATTCTCAGTTCATAGTATGCTCTTGTTTTGAGTTTTTGAATGATGTCTAGTTTTATTTTATGTGTTTTGCCTACATGTATGTATACCACATGTACCCCTTGTACTCATCAGAGGCGAGAAGAGGATCACAGATCCCCTAGAACTGAATTACAAAAAGCTAAAAGGTGACATGTATGTGCTGGGAACCAAACCCGAGTCTTCTTCCAGAACAGTTGGTGATCTTCACTGCTGAGCCTCTTTGCCAGCAACCAGAGTAGCTTTGAGATTGTGGGTGTGCTTGTCCAGAAGAATCTCTGACATTCAGGAAAAGCACTGCTGTGGCATGAGACTGCACCACCTGTCACATGCTCAGGCTTGGTTGAAGGGCATGATTAAAGAAATTGCTGCCATCTAAACAAAGACCAGACTCTTGAATATTTCCCAGTAGTCAGTGTAGGCAAGTCAAGCTTGCCCAGGGAGTGTGTCCAACGCTAGGGGATCTTATGTGTGTGCATGAGACTACCATTCATGAGTGTTTCCACCATCAAGAACAAAGAAATAGCAGGAGCAATTTCATATTTACATCTTCATGGTTTCTTCCTCCAGCCCTGTGAAGCAGCATAGGTTTAGAATATTGTTCTTATTCTCATTTTGTATGAGAATACAAATACAAAATGAGAATAAGAACAATATTCAAATACAGAACGATATTCTCTGAGAAAACTGAGCCTCAGAGATGTCAGGTTCTGTTCAGTTTCCTTGGTGTAGAAATAAATGGGTCAGGGATCAGGATGAAACAAGTGATATCTACTAACCACCAGGGACAAAGTTGAAAAAACAAAACCCTCAGAAACTTAAATAATAAAATGTTTCTATCAGTACCAGGGGGATTTGAACCCAGAGACACACACATGCTAGGTAAGAACACTACCACTGAGCTATATCTCCACTCTTTCCTAAGTAACTTGGAGATAAGGTCCTGTGGAGGCATCCAGACCTATCTCGGCCTTGTGGTCCTTTTTGCCTCAGCCTCCCCAGTACTGGGACTATAGGAATGTACTACTGTATCCTGCTCAAGATAAGCAATAGTTTAATGCAATAATTTTGGGAATCAAAATTAATGCAAAAAGCTATCAGGACAAAATATGAAAGTAGTCAATAAGGATAGGCTCTAAGGTAACTAGAGTCTGGGAGAGGAATCAGACAAGAAAGGTGTAGGAATCTCTTTTTTGTTATTTAGAGATAGGTCTCATGTTGTTCAGGTCTCAAAGCCACTTGTAGTCAAAGATGGTTTTGGATTTCTGATCCTCCTGCCTCCTATTTGTTATTTGTTTGATTGTTTGATTACTCTTGGTGGTGGTGGGGGGTCTAGATTCAGCTTCCAAATAAACACATGGAGACTTATTAGTACTTATTAAAAAAAGCCCAGCCCTTTACTTAGCTTGTTTCTAGCCAGCTTTTCTTAGCTTAAATTATCCCATCTACCTTTGCCTTTGGGCTTTTACCTTTCTCTTTTTCTGTGTCTCTTTTCTTTTCCTTTTATTCCAAGTCTGGCTGTGTGGCTGGGTGTTGGGTCCCCAGCATCCTCCTCTGCTTCTTCTTTTCTTCACACCTCTCCTCTTCCCCTCCTTCTGTTTATTCCCTCTGCCTGGTAGCCCCGCCCATCCCTCTTCTGTCTAGCTATTAGCCCTCCAGCTCTTTAATAGACCAATGAGGTGATTTAGACAGGCAAAGTAACACAGCTTCACAGAGTTAAACAAATGCAACATAGAAGAATACAACACATCTTTGCATCAGTAAATAATATTCCACAGCATAAACAAATGGAACACATCCTCAACTAATATTCCACAACATCCTCCACCTGTGGAGTGCTGGGATTATAGGTGTGCATCACCATAGTCAGTTTTCTGCAGTGCTGGAGATGAAACCCAGGGCCTCAGGCATGCTAGACAAGCAGTGTACCAAGTGAGCCATGCCCTAATTCCTCCGAATCTTTCTCTATTGATAGGGTTTCTATTTAGCACAGATTTTAAAAATTGCTTTATTTATATGTGTATGTCTGAGTACCTGCATATATGCATACATCACAATACACATTCCTGCAATGCTTCAGGAGGCAGAAGCATGTCAGATCCCCTTGAACTAGAGTTAAAGTCCATTGTGAGGCACAATTTGGGTGCTGAGAACCAAACCCTGCACCTCTTCAAGAACAGTCAGTGCTCTTAACTGCTGAGCCATCTCTCCAATTCAGCATAGATATAAAACATAATAATAACTAGATAGTTTTCAAATTCTTCCTCTTGCTCTTTTGGAAACCTACTTAAATGTTACTACTGTCATCCTTACTACAGTTCCCAGAAGGTGCTGGGGTGTAGCTTGAGCGTGCTGCCTGGCTTTAAACTGTGGGGTCCATACTTCCTGAAAGCTACAGTCCACCGTTTCTGTTGCTCTGTAACATGGAGAGGAGGTTCACCTTAGGAAGCCCAGGCACACACCACTGCAATTTGAGTGCAGAGCTCTGCTGCTGTTATTGCTCCAAGACCAAGTCTAAGCAGTGTAAGATGGACAGCAGGCTTTTGTTGTTTGGGTTTTTTAAAGACATTATCTCTAAACACAACTTCTAATCACAAACACATCACATCACTCTGTTGGTTTTAGCTCAGCCTTCCTCTCAGCTTGATGCCCCATCCCCCTTCTTTTCTTTCATCCCATGTCTTATAACCCATGTTGATATCTTGAACTGGACATGGCACATGTGTGTAATTCCAGTGACAGGTGCCGAAGCTTTAAAAGGATCTGGGGCTAAAGGCTACATGTTCAGATTCTACATCAAGGAATATGAAGAACTACACTTGAAAAAAATCCTTGAAAAATGCAATGTGCATATTTTTCTATGTCATTCCACATTTCCATAATGAGATACAGACACAACACACTAATGTTTATAAACATAAACATACTCGGCTTTGAAGATTGGGATTCTTGATCTATAGAACAGGATGATGTCATAAAGACTTTTCTGAATTCTACAGTTGGATAATAGCCCAGATATCCCAGCAGCACTGTATCTGTCTGTCAGTAGCAGTACATTGGACCTTAACACAGATTCAACTTCCAGTTCTTTGTGGATGAGGTTGTACTTGATCCCACTTTTGAAAATAATGCTACAGTTACTGATACTGATTGGAGGTTCCGATGTTGTACGTTCATTTTCCCAGGTTTAGAACATGATATAAATGGAATCTCACACAGCTGCGGGACTTGGCTATGGCTGGGTTATTTTGACAGTGAAATGTTTTCTAGATCTAACCATGATGCTTGTCTTCATCCCTCTTTCTGTTCCTGGGATTGAATACCCCAACAAAAGCAGCATATTAAGGGAGAAGGGCCTTCTTTTGGGTCACAGTTTGAGGTGACCGTCCATCAAGGCAGGGAAGCCACAGCAGCAGGAGCTTCAGGCAGCAGATCCCGGAAGAAGACAGTAGTGAATGTTTGTGCTCAGCTTAGTTTGTCCTTATTATATAGTCTAGGATCCCAGCCCAGGGAATGGTGCCACCAACAGTAGACCTGCCTTCTCACCTCATTTAACCAAATAAAGATAATCCTTCATAGACATTCCAGAAGAACAGTTTCCTAGTTGATCATAAATCGAGTCAAGTTAACAGTTAAGATTAACAATCACTCTGGTGTGTATAAAATTATTAATGCAGATGTGCTTATGTAAAATAGACACAAGAATAAGCTGTAGCATGTTTATGAGAGATCACTCAGCAATGAACAGAATTATACTGCCTAGATCTTAACTTCAGTGCTATAAACATCACATTTCTGACCACAACATAATCTGTAGGAAGTTTTGACTTTGGCAGGCTAGATAGATGGTGTCATGTGTCATTACTTTACAGGACTATGGTGAATTCTAGCATCTTTTTGTACATTGCCTGGGCTTATGGCTCTATCAGCTCTCATTCCTTTTCTTTATTTTTTTCTGTTGTGTCTCCAATTTCCTAAGCTACTTCCTGTATTATATGTTATTTGTCATTTTAATTATAAGTGTTTTTTTTAAACCCCAAATCTATTATTTGTGGCTTGAATTTGTTTATAATGACATTTACCATGCAAATGGGGTGTAGGACTTATTTTTTTTTCAAATAATTTTCAAATAGTAATTGTATAAATTATGGGATCATTTAAATTTTAATATACCATCTTTATTTTTTTATGACCTCCGTGTGTTCCAGTCTTAAACAATCTTCTTCATCTCTCTCTACTTTGTCTGTAAACTCTCCTAGATATTGCTGTAAGAATTTGTTTTGTTGTCCCTCTTAATGCTGTTATTTCTGGGGGTGTGTTTTGCAGAAGGGTATTTTGTTTTCGGTAGATAGCCACTTATACTAGTATTGATCTCTGCATAATTTCCCTTCCCACTAAGCAGAACTGTTCATTGGATGTATAACATATGTTAACTTCTTACATAGAAGACTCTTCCTATATTCTCTTTCCTGATCCACTGACCATTCTTATTCTCGGGCCTATATAACCCTTATTTCCTGTCAGCTTTACAGTGTGCTCTGAGGTCTGTGGCAGCAATTCCCTTTCTTGCTGTTTCTTTTCAGTGTTTTGTGCCATTTTTAAACATCTGTTCTCCCATGAAAACTTGAAATTATTTTGTGTAGGCTCCTACTGCCCTGTGGGTCACACTTTGGGAACCATTGTTCCAGACAAATGGTTTCCTGTTTTGCCCTTTGTAAAAGCCAATGTCCTTCTGTTCTCAGAACCTGCACAGGCTGGTCCCGCAACTAGACCTCTCCTACAGTGCCGGAGTTTTCTGCCAGTTCAAACTTCTCTTTCCCAGGTCAGGGCCCAAAGCCTGGACCCCCAGTAAACACCAAAATCTCCACCAAAGCTTTTACTGAAGCTTGAATTACATAGTACCTGTGTGTTTATTCATTGGTATCTGCTCCTTGTAAAATGTAAACTTCTGACTCCAACCGCATCTTCTGCCTCAAAATCTCTCCCTCACCACACGGCTAAGCTTGATGTCCTCAGTGGGTGTCACTAAGCAAATCAATAAGCGAATAGTCCTGTTCTGGCACTTGTTAGCTCTTCTCTTTAGCTCCTATGCTGAGGCAGTATTATGGGCTGCACTGTGCCCTAGGGACATTTCCTGTGAAAGAACACTTGACATGGGCAACGTACTGTAGGAAATTCTACTTCCCTCAGTTTTGGAGGTTTCCATCAGTGGTTGGGGGCTGGGGTGGCAGGTTGACAGATGTTCGTCATCATGCCAGACAGGAAGAAGAGTGAGGAAGGAACAGGAAGATGCCAGATAGAAGCCCCTGGGCACAAACCAAGAGAAATCCTTCTTCCAACCCAAACCTACCTTTCACAGTTCCACATCTTCCCAAGTCATGCTCAGGTCAAAGTCTTCAGGAACAAACATCTCTGGAAAAGTCCCACACAGATTTGAAAGATGTGCTTAATTCACCACTAGACCATTCTCTATGCAAGCTTGTTGACTGACAGGATTCACCACCACACCAGTTATAATGGTACACACCTATAGTTCCTGTGTTTCGGGCCATGAAAGGATTCAGACTTCAGTGTCTTTATGCCTACACAGTGAGTTCCAGCCAGCCTGCACTACATCAGCCCGTGCCTCAAAAATAAAATAAAACAGGCTGGCAAGGTGGTTCAGCAGGTAAAGGCAGTTGCTGCCAAACCTGATGACGTAAATTTAATCCCTAGGATCCATATTGTGGAACAAGAGAGAATAGAATCATAAGAACATTGTTCCTTGTCTTCCACACCCATCATGACCACCCCCCACACTCACACACATCACAGACATAATAAACACACTAAAGAGTGTTTAAATCAAGATCAATCACGACAACTTCCCTTTCTCTCCATTTTCTACTTTTCCAGTTTTTATTGCCAGTGAAGTGGGGTGGAGGTTTCAAAGGGCAAACCCATCTACCGATGGGAAATGGTTCCAAACTTCCTGCCTCAAACTTTGCCTTGGGCTTTTCATCATCTGTGAGCCAGAAAGACAAGCCCAGCTCTTCCTGTTCATCTGGGGCAGCCTCCGACTTCCTGAGACTCTAAAATCTTTCTTATTTATTCACTCACCAAAGTCCCCTGGTCCCTCAGCAAATACACACACTTTGCAAAATCTTGAAAAGTCATCAGGAACTCTCCAGCTGTTATGAGCCACACTTAAAAACAAACAAACAAACAAACAAAAACCTCTGAACTCATGAAATTATCATTCTGCCCCAGATTTAAAGCCAGTTGCAGTGTGTACTGTATATTCTGCACTTCTGGCTGAGAGGGCAATTTAATTAGAAGCCTCTGTCTCTAGGCACTTGTAACTCCACCCCACCCACAAAAATAATTCTTTAGGATGAAATTCATGCTGCTTTTCAGCCTAAAGGTATATTTTCTTGTAGAGTGTTGAGTAAGATTTCATTTAGGCTATTTTAAAAATTCTAGTAAAAGGGCAAAAGGGGGGAATTTCGCCACTTAAGAAATCATTCCGATACTTTTTTACTTAAAAAAAAACTCAACGCAAAGTGATTTCTTCAGAACTTTCAAGTTGCCTTTCTTGGTACCCTTTTCAGCATGAAGAAAGCCAGCTGAACTGTAATGAAGTTGTTTTCCAAATGTATGTTGTTTAGGTTGAGATTCATTCTCACTTTTTAAAAGCAACTAGCATAGAAAGGTCTGTGGGGAATTATGATAAAAATCACTTCTATAATAAAAGAACTGTGTGTGTGTGCATGCATGTGTATTTGTGTATTGGTCAGATACTTGGCTTTTGTATGAAAATGGCCTCAGAAGTCTTTGAGGATAAGGCCCTTGTTTTACAGGTGAGAAAACTCTTGTCCAAAGAGTTGCATGAGTGTCTTGGCCTGAATGTGTGCTTCACACAGAAATCCCAGTGGATCTGAGAGGGCCCCTTGCCTAGGGTAAGGCTATAGCCTTATATAATCAGACAGATCCTGGCAATCACATGAGGGGATGCACTAGGCCTGGCACAGGATATAAGGGGAATTAAGAGAGGGCAGGGAGCTCCTGGCGGCCTGCCTGTCTTTGTGGGCAATGGTTTGCTTTCTTCCAGTCATTTGTTAAAAGAAATTCCACCACCGATTTCCCAGCCTCCTTTGAGAGCAGGTGCTTCTTCCTGTGTGAGTAAATGCAGCTGTGACTTTCCTCAAAGGGGCTTGTGATCCCAGAGCTTGGGATATTGAGGCAGGAAAATCAGAAATCCAAGGCCATGTTCTGCTACACAGTGAGTTTGGGGCCAGCCTGGGCTATATGGCATGTGTCTCAAAAAAGAAAGAAAATGAAATGAAAATGTCCAAGAGCTAGGCCTAGTGGCACAAGCCTTTAACGCCTTCTACTCAAGAATCTGAGGCAGGAGAATTCCAAATTCAAATCCTACCTGAGCTACAGAGTAAGTTCAAGGACAGCCTGAGCAACTTTATAGGACCCTGCCTATAACAAACAAACAAACAGACAATTTGAGATAGATAAATGATAGATAGATAGATAGATAGATCAATAGATAGATAGATAGATAGATAGATAGATAGATAGATAGATAGATAGATAGAACTATTGATCATCTAAGGCCAGGTCATCCAGGCTTAAGTAACTCTCCCCTTTGTCTGACTATATTACTAAAAATTGGATAGAAACATAAACCTAAATTAAAACAAATACTAAATTGCATAGTGTTGGAGTGTCCCATTATGGTTCTTGTATTTACTGACCACAACTAATTAAGGGGCAGTCAGGTGGCCAAAAATGACAAAGGGCAACATTTCCACAGGGAGTTTTCTGTAGCTGAGAGAATGGTAGCTTTGAACTGTGGTGACATTTAAAATGATGTTACAGTACAAATCAAATCATATAAATTAGTTGGTGTGCAATTTTCTTTCATATTTTCTAGTTGTATCATGTGAGGTTACATCAGGCCATTTTCACACAAGTGTACAATGTATATTGCTGCTCCTACCCATACTTGTTACTCTTTTTCTACCTCTATTAAGACCCTTGTTTCCCTAAACAATTTCTATTTTCATGCCATGTGTGTATATATGACTTTGGGCATCTATAATGTCCAGGGCCAACAAATGAGAAAAAGCATGCCATGCTGGTCCTGATGACCTTACATTTCCCTGCAGAGGATGAAATTGCATTCTTCTGGGGAAACTTCCCATGTGTATAACGTCTGTATTTTCTTTACTCCCACCACTAGGCTGGCGCCAGTTTGGCTATTGTGAGCAGCGCTGCTGCATGGTATTACAGACCATTTGTTTCATTCAGAGTGTCATGTGCATCTGGTAAGGAACCTGTGAAGCTGAAAACATGGTGTTTCAGAGCAATTCAGGTTATACACTCTAAAACAGGAAATGTTCTCCAAGACCCAAAAGTAATAAAGCTTTAAAACAAGGGAGGAGGGCAGCAAAATGGCTCTGTTGGTAAGGGTGCTTGCTGCCAAGTCTGACAGCCTAAGTTCAATCCCCAGGACCCACGTAGTGGATGGAGAATTTTGAGCTCTGAAAGTTGTTCTCTAATGCTACATCTTTGCCATGGCGAGTGTACACACACACACACACACACACACACACACACACACACACACATACACACACACATACACACACATAATCAAGAGAAAAACATATGACAATAGAAGGTGTTAGATAATATACTTCTTTCCATGTGAAGTTTGCTGTAAAAAGCTGGGATGGCTTGGAAACACTGTAGTCAGAAGGAGGGATCCTAAGGCCAGTGAGGGCACATTGCAGAAGGAGGTAGGACATAAATTAGGCTTTGAGATCTTCAGAAGATGTGTGGTTTCCTTCTGTTTCTATCAAGTGATGTCCTACCCTGGGACCCGTCATAACTGCATCCTTTCCTCAATGTTCTTTTCTATCAGACTCAGCCTCTGCTTATCCTTGAGCATCATCCTCTGAACAACCTCCTGCCTGCCCAGCCAAGCATTTTCCCTCCTCGACTACGGCTATTTTCCTTCTTCTTTTTCCTCCTAGACATCACAATAGACAAACAGCCCCCTCCAAACCCTGTGATGAGAACATAGCTTCATGAAAGGGCATGCCTAGCACAGACTTAGGTAGTTACGTGTTGTAAGCAACAGGAACGCCACTTGAAAGAGCTCCAACAATAGAGGGATTTTTTTGTTTTGTTTTTTGGCCATTGATACTGTAAGTCCCAATATCTGTTACTGAAGAATGATCCAGTTTCTTCTTGTCATCACTGTTTGCCACAGTGTCAGCTTCAGCTTGAACCTCATGGTGGCAAAATGACTACAACAGCTCCAGCCTTCACACTAATATGACATCCCCCAGGGTAGAGGATAACTCTTTCCAAGGATGTGAGATGAGTCTTGAATGCCTCTGATCGGGCTGACGGGAGTCATTTCATGAGTCCAGAGAAAGGAGTTGAGCTGTCTAAGCCAGAGTGGAGGCTTTAGAGAAATAAAACAAGAAGGAAATGCCAAGTCCTGACAGCAGGTGAATTGTAGAGGACACCACTAACTACGCCGAAAACATGAATGTAGGAAGATGTGTGGGGTCTTAGTGCAAAGATGCTGTTTTGTTTTTTTCCCAAAGGGGTTTTGCTGTGTAGCCTGGGGTGGCCTCAGCCTCCTAACTGCAGGGATCACAGGTGAGGTTCCACGTGCAGCTGCTGCTGAAGACCTTAGAGGGGGTGTCTAGCCATCATTCGGTGGGTGAAGCACTTGATTACATCATAATCTCATGAACGAAGTACCAAGGGAAATGTTGGTAGACTTGGTGAGAAGAGACATCAGTGTGTGTGTGATGGTGGGGGATTGGATTGTTGAGGAAGGGAAAGTCTGGAACCAGGGAAGTCTATTAAGAAATAGTCAAAGCAAGTACAAGGCTAAGATAATTAGCACATAGAGCTGGGGCTGGGTACGTAGTCATGTGGTACAGTGCTTGCCAAGAGTGGACTAGACCGGGGGTCCATTCCAAGTAACCCTGAGCATGGAACATATCTGCAATCCTAGGTCTTGAGAGGCAGGGACAGGAGTTGGGGTCACCTTAAGCAACATGGTAAATTCAAAGGCACCCTGGGCTACATGAGATCTTGTCTTAAAAACATATAACCACAGATGTGTTCAAAACTAGTATGAACCAGTGTGAGGGCTAAATGGATGATGACTAGCCGAACTAGATAGAGAAGCTATGCATGTCTCATGGAGTAAACCACCTGCTGAGGGTCTAAAAGACCTGGTTGCCACTTCTCCATGTCTTCTCTCTTCTCAGGTCACGCCTGCCTTTGCATCCTTGATCTACTCAGCTGGGGTTGTGACAAACCCAGGACCCTGCAAGGCATATCCCCAAATGCCCTCAACAACTTTCTCACAGCTCCTATACCTGCTTCAGGTCATACTTAAATGTCACCTCCTTTGAGAATCTGCCATATTTCCAAATTAGCACAACTCAATGTTTCCAGTAAGAATTCCTTTTTTCTGTTTGGCATTCACCCCAGACCACAGTGAAAGGACTCCAGGCTTTATGTCCAGATGACTAAGAGGAAACAGTATGCCCCCAGAGGTTAGCCTGGAGAAACGGCTTCAGGAAAATATGATGGCTTTGATGTGGGTGTCATTGATGTGACCTCATACTTGACAGAGAAGTAACTTTGTTTTGAGAACAGGGTTGATTTGGCTCAGTTTCATGGTGGAGAAAGGATGGGAGCTGAAGCAACGTAGTCAATGACAACAAGAGTTCATAAAATGTCTTAGACTCAATTGGCTATGAGAAATAGAGAGTAGACCAGAGGTAGGTTACAATATATCCCTGAAAGGCCCAGCCCCACTCAGTGATCCACCCATGTCAGCTCTACTCCTATTCTGGAACGTTCCAGAAACTTCCCAAACAGTGTTACCAGCAGGTCACCAAGTGTTCAATCACATGATCCTGTGGTGGGCATTCACACTCAAATGCCCCCCACCACCACATAAACCTAAGGCTCTAGTAGCCTTAGAAATGTCAGGAAATTACAGTTATTGGAATCCTGCAGTGTTGATGACAATAAGGCCACTTCATCTATCCCTTAAACAGCAAGCACACAGCAGCCTGCACACAAATAGGACTGAAGTCATCATGGAGAGGAAATGTGATGGGCAGTTTAACTTTCATTATTTTACTTATCAATTTCAAATAGACTTTATAATATACAATCAGAGGCAAAATCTACACACAAAGTCAAGAATGAATAGTGCTGGGGGAGATTGTTAGTTGGGGGGATTGTTACTGCTAGGGGAGATTGTTAGTTGGGGGGATTGTTAGTGCTGGGAGATTGTTAGTTGGGGGGACTGTTAATGCTGGGGGAGTTTTTAGGGATGTGCTCACATAGGAAGGTTTCACAGGGCATCCCAACAGCATCAAATCTAATTTCTAACCATAAGGAGCTGGTTAAGATACTTAGTGCAGCAAGGTGCTCCAAAGGTTTGGAAACAGCAGAGATACCCATACAACTTATGTCTAGACTGAACTCTGCCCTCATACTGGAAATTAGAGGACTGGACTGGGCTATACCCTTTGGCAGAGTGCTTATTAGAGTATGGGAAAGACTCAGCATTTGATGCTCAGGACTGTAACATCCACAGACCTCCAACCCAAAAGGCCTCTCATCCTGTATAACTTCAGATACATACACAGTTACTTCATTTCTAGCTGGATTATAGAGCCCTGATTAGCAAAACAGAAAACTACCTGGAAGAGAATGTTAACTGGATCTGCCCCACATAATATTCTGAATAGATCCATACAAAACTGACCATCTCATTGTTGAGATGATCCAGACACAACTGACCAACCCAGTCATTACTGAGATGATCCTGCCATTAGGTTCCTCCCTGTTCACATTTTCCTTGTCATGGGACCCTGTTTAAGGAAGATGGAGATGGAGGCACTCTATTCTAATTTCCTTTAGTCATTGGCTTGTGATTTCTGAAGATGTAGGTGGGGTCTGCATTTCCAGTACTTCATGATGGGGCTCTCCAGCACCGTCCAGCATACTGTCCAGGAGCTAGCAATACACAGTGAACCAATAGCTTTCTGGAGCACCCCATTAGTATCCTGTAAACTCAAGGCCACACCCAACAGTGCCACCACCCATCTGCACAGCTGCCTTGAAGACACTTGAGCCACCTTTTTTGCAGATGAGAAAAATAAGATTTAAGAAGATAAAATGGGTTGCTGCTGGTTATATGGCTTTCAGTGGCAGAGGCCTTTCCCCCTAACCTTTTAACTTCTTACTCATTCATCTCTAGTGGGTGTTTTAAACTTGTGACTGCAGCCTTGGTACCCAGCACGGGAGGGACAGACAACAAAGGAAGGGGTTATTCTCTGAGCAGTGGTGAGGGTTGTGCTTTAGAACTTCAGATGGCTTTCTTGTTCTTTCTATTCTATCTTTTCTCCCTCCCCTGCCTCTCTCTCCTCCTTCTCTTTCCTTTACTTCCTTTTTTCCCCTCCCCTTTCCACTTTTTCCTAATGCTTATTGCTCAGAGCTGTGGTTTAGAGATAAAAGTCAATGCATGAAGCTAAGTTCTCTCTCCCTTCCAACACTATATACATGCATCGTGTGTCTGGTGTGTGTGTGTGTGTGTGTGTGTGTGTGTGTGTGTGTGTGTGTGTGTGTGTGTGTGTGAATCTTTCATTTCAATTATGACTTTCAGGAGATCTGCACACCACATTCTATATGCCAGACCATCTTGCTACATTGGTGGCTGTGTCATAGTTTGAAAAATTAAAAGCACTAAACTGATACCATTGGTTAACTTAAAATACCTTTCATCATTTAGAAAACATGATCCCCCTCTGCCTTTTTCTATTTTTAGTTCAATAATAAAAGTAACTATCAGGGCAAAGGCATCTTGCTTATCTTGACTTTCCTGTCTTATAGTCAGAAGTTAACTTGTCAGCTCCCTCACTTCTAGAAAGCTGTCTTTGCAAGGAAACGTGGGAAAGAAACATGTTGAGAAGCCCCAGCGGTTGACAGTGCATTCCTCCTGGCTGACATAACCAGTTTGGTGGATTATAGCAGTGCCTGTTTGTTGACCCTGAGTTTAGTAATACCCAGACATAACCTATGATTTGAGTGCAAAGTAACCTTGGGGGTTACTTTGGAATGGTCAATTTGTTTAAAATCATTATGCCCAGCACTGATAAGTGTCAAGTGAGTAGATCATGACAAACCCAGAAAGTCCTGCTGGTCCTCTTTCCTTTCTGACTGTGCTCAGTCAAGGTCAGGGAAAATGGACTCCAATAACAATCAAAATAATAGCAACTTTGCTTGTTCTCCACATCAGCAAACTATAGAATACTGAATTTACATATCAAAGTCTACCTCTCTGTGATAATCTCCCCAAAGCAAGCCAATGCTGGTGAGCATATCTCTGACCATGGATAAGAAATAGATACATCCCTAGTTTATGCTAGGTGTGATGCTTTGGAGAGGAGGGCAAGATTGTTCAGTGTGTAAAGACAATTGCCAAAAGAGCAATATTTAATGTCTGGACCCCAATGTCTGTGATCCTCTCTGATCCACTGAACTTCCTCCCCTGACATCAGCCAATGTGAAAATATTTGCTTATAGATATGGTCATAAAGTTAACATAGGCACATAAACATCTTACATTGTTCTTATAAATATTAAGGCCTTATTCTCTTGCTTCTCAAAGAAAAGTTTTGAATAAAGCAGCTTTGAATGAGTGGTTTGATGTTTAGTAAATAAATTCCTCACAAGAGAGGTTTAGTACAGTGTTAGTCTGATTCTCTGTTGTAGTAAACAGCTGATAAAAACAAACATGGAGATGAAGACAGGAACCTGGAGGCAGAAACAGATGCACAGGCCATTCTGCTTCTGGCTTGCTCCCCGTGGCTTGCTCAGGGACCACCTGCCCAGGGCCCCACCTATAATAGGCTAAACCCTCCCACATTAACAATTAAGGAAGTACCCAGAGGCGTGCCCACAGGCCAATCTTGTAATTTCTCAATTAAAGTGTCCTTTCCTCAAGCAACACTAGTTTATGTCAAGTTGACAGAAACTAAACCAGCCTAAGTGTGTACACTCCCATTTTGCACCTCACAGACCAAACAATAATGTGACATTGTGTGTCAAGGCAAAAGTTTTATTCACTTTAGCTACATCATCTGAGAAGTCTATCAGTGAAATTTTAACATTCTCCTCCTCCCTGTGAAATATAATTGATTTTGCATTTGTAAAACTTATCTTTTGAAAATCCCTTTCCGAATCTGAAGTGTGGAATGTCACTGAGACAGCAGGAAATAATATTACTGATGAGGACAGCAGAGTGGGAAAAAGCTGAGGTTGGTCTATCAAAACAATATTCTTCCGAGTTCAAAGAGGAGCAAAAAAATCGATGTTTAAAACACGAGTTGAATCCAGAATTGTAAGCAGCAAAGAACTTTACAGAAATGCTTGCCTGGCTCTGACCTGTGGTTGAGACCTGGAACCAGGACTCTGTTAACCTTGTAAGAGAGCCAAACTTGATGCATAAGAGAAAAGCCTTCTCAAACTCAGCTTTGTTTGTCCAGCATGGCAGCATGCTGAACGAAAGGCCAGAGCTGAATTCATATTAAATTCATAGCCTATTAGGGAGAATTAGGTCATAGTGCACGATGGTCAGGCACTTGAGATTTTTACACTTCATTAAATGTTTTTCTTCTTAAATAATTAATGCTTAGAGATTTTTGTTTCCATGTAGTATACAGAATGCAATGACTGATATAGCAGGATTTCTTTGCTACATTATATGAACTGTAGCTACTATTTTAAAAATTTATCCAGAGAGAACTAGTGGGCAGAACACAAGATTTATGACCCCAATTGTGACATCTTCCTTTGGACCCATAGGCAAGTGCCTCTAGTCTCTTGTCTCTGTTTCAGTATCTATAAAACAGGCTGGAGCCCCACCAGAATACCATGAAGTGTAACTAATTAGTGCCTGTGCTGTGGCTTTGATGAAAGGCTTGAAATGCTTTTCATTGTATATCATTCTGTAAAAATGATTGCTAACTTAGACTTCAGAATCAGCCAGCTTGGAAGGCAGAAGAACTTTTTCTTGAATTGGAATTTTGCAACGTATCTTGTTACTATAGCTCCTTCTCCAGGATAATTAAAAACCTGTGTTCATTGTGAAGCCAAAGAAGCATTGCTGGGCACAGTGGGACACAAGACATGATTTTAGTCAGCCTAGTGTTCCATGCTCAATGATACAACCACTCACAAATGGATAATATCCCCTAATCCATACGTACTAAGCATGCAAATGCAATTTATTGTTCTTGTCATTATTTTCCAAACAATAATAACTACTTCCCCAGAATTTTCATTATTTTTATTATACCCATCTGGAGACTATGTGAGACACAGGAGGATGTTCATACACTATATACAAAAACTTCGGCTTTAACATTCTCAGGGGACCAGAACCTACCCTCAGTAGACATTGAAGAACAGCTGTAATTATCATGAAGACAGTCTGAAAGTTTCATAAAACAGTGCAAAGGGTGTTGGAGAGCAATGAATTGGGGGTGACAATGCCAAGGATGGACAGTTGGACACTGGAGTGAGGGCTTCTGCCTTCTCCCACACTCCTTCCAGAATACTTAAGTGACTAGTCAAAAGATCATATTGGGCCTCTCTTAAGGTCCTTTGTCACAAATTTGTCATTTTTCACTAAGGACTGATAATTGAGCCTTGAGTGAAAGAAAAGGGAGAAGACTGTACTCAAATGCTGAGAAGTGACCAGTGTTCTGCCCTCCTGGGTAGATTGTTGTTACTGTAGTGATATGTTCCTTCTCTCTCCAGAGGAGGTTTGTTATAAAACCAGTGCTGACCTCTCATAGCCCTTTGACCTAGGACAATTCAATCTCTAGAAGCATGAACTAAATACATTTGTGTTCGTTCTGAACTTCCTGATCCATATAACTCTATTACAGAGTCACAAAGAGGATTAAGAAAAGAAAACCACATCAGCCAGTGTGTGTGATCACTAACTTAGATAAGGGCAGACCCCACACCACAGGAAGGACTAGGCAGTGCCAGAAATGGACTTCTACTAAGAAAAAAAAGAGGGGAAGGGAACAGGTTTTTAATTTGCTCTACACCCGACAATTTAAGGTTTTTTGTTTTGTTTTGTATTTTATTTTTGTTTTGTACATTCATGTAAGTAATTTTACAAAAGGTGATTTCTTGCTCTCAGCTATCTCAGACTAGAGGAGAGATGGCTATGCATGTGAGAAACCAGAAGTCACGTGTTCAGAACAAGACATGAAGCTCTTCGAAGGAAACAACTAGACCTGGACAAGAAACCTACCTACTTCCTATCAAATTTGATCTGGATCTTGACTTATAGATAGGTTTAAGAATGTAGTAATATGGAAGAAATGAGGCTGGGCCTTTAAAGCAAAAAGGGAACATATACAAAATATGATGTGGCTTAACAAGCCTTGGCAGGCCTTGTGGCTTAATCCAGCAGCCATTTATTATGTCTCAAGGGTCTGTGTGTCATCCAAGTCATCCCTGATCTGTGTCTATCTCATGAAGACTTGCTCACAAACCTGGGGTCAACAGACTAGTCATCTGAGGGCTAGATGATCTGAGCACAATGATGAACTACACACACACACACACACACACACACACACACACACACACACACACACACACACACCACAAACCACATATACACACCACGTACACACACACACACACACACACACTTTTTAAAAGAATAGATCATTTTTCTGACTCTAATTTCTGTTTTTTTTTTTAATTTTTAGATTTATGTGTATAACTTTTTTGCCTGGTGCCCAAGAAGGTCAGAAGTTATCAGATCCTCTGGGGCTGGAGTTAAAGGTGGTTGCAAGCTACTATGTAGGTACTAGGAAGCAGACCCAGGTCATCTGTGAGAGCAATAGGTGCTCTTAAGCACTGAGCAAATTCTCCAGCACACACACGCATCTCAAAGAGCAGCTAGAAGTTGCAGAGCTAATGGTACTTGCTGCTTCTTGTAGAGGACCTGGGTTCAGTTCTTAGTATCCAGGTCAGCTAACTTACAACATCTGTAACTCTAAGTCCAGGAAGAGCCCAAGGTCTCTGATCTCTGCAGATGCCTACACTCAGGGACAAGAATAATTCCCCACCCCACCCAAACACTTACACATAATTAAAAGGGTTTTATCTTTAAGTTTTTAGTTAAGAATAAAAACAAAATCAAAGCACCTTAATTAGAAAAGATGTAACTAACTGCAGATGACATGTATGTGTGTGTGTGTGTGTAAAACATCAAGAATTTCACTAAAAAGTTATCAAAAGTAAGTTCTGGAATGTTGTTAATATAATTTCCTATTTAAAACTCAACTTTATATGTTAATAGTGAACAGTTCAATGAAACAATGAAATTAAAGCAAATAGTCTCAAGTCATCAGGAGCAGTGGCACATACTTAAAATTCTTTTTTTTGTAATTTTTTTTTTTATTTAAAAAGTTTTTTCATACCCTCCTCTGTTCCCCCTTCTTCCCCCTCCTTCCTCAGCACTCCCTCATACATTCCCCAGGGAAGACAAGGATTCCCAAGAATTCAGTTCAGTCTGGCATATCCATTGAGGTAGGTCCGAGTTCCTCCTCCAGTATCAAGGCTGAGTTAGGTATTCCTCTGCAGGGAATGGGCTCCAAGAAGCCAGATCACACACCAGAAATAAACTCTGGTCAGACTGCAAGAGGCTCCACAAACTACCCACACTGTCAGAGGGTTTTGTTTCAGAAGGTTTCAGAGTCAGTGAGCTCCCAATAGCTCCGGTCAGCATCTCTGTGGGTCTTCTTCTCGTGATCCTGATCCCTTTGCTCATATACTCTCTCCTCCCTCTCTTCAGCTGGACTGGGAGCTTGACATGATGCCTAGCTACGGATCTCTCCTTCTACCTTCATAAGTTGCTGGATGAAGGTTCTATGACAATTAGGGTGGTCATTCATAGGGGAAGGGAAGTCCTGCTGAGGCACCCTCTCCACTATTGCTTGGAGTCCTAGCCAGGTCATATTGTGGGTTCTTGGATGTTTACTTAGCACCAGGTTTCTCTCTAACCCCACAATGGCTCCCTCTATCAAGATATCTATTTCTTTGTTCTCCCTCTCTGTTGCTCCTCCCACTCAACCATTTCCTTTTCTCATGATCTCTTCCCATCTCCCCCTGCTCCCTCCCCATATGATCCCAATTTACTCAGGAGATCTTCCCTATTTACCCTTCCCAGGGGGATCCCTGGATGTCTCTCTTATGTTCCTCCTGTTCACACTTATAATTCTTATATGCTGGAAGGTCATCATGAGTTTGAGGCCCATCTGGGATATACAGAGAATTCAAGGTAGTCTGGGCTGGAAAATAGAAAGACAAATAAAAGAAACAAAAGCCCCCTGACAATTCTAAGTGTGATAGTATAAAAAAGAAGAAAATATCAAGGCGTAATTTTAAAGAAGAAAATGCCAGACTTGTAAATTAAAAACTACAATTGACATGAAAGGAAAAAGAGAGAAGAAAGACTAACCAGGGACAGTGTCCCATGCTCACAGTTTGGAAGATGCTAAAATGGTATAAACTGACCTGTGTTCAGTGTAGTCTCTGGCAGAACTCTGGCTGCCTTTGTTGCAGAAACTGACATTTATGGGAAACTCTGAAGCATCACAATGACCAAACCTTTTTTCAGTGCTGAGTATCAAAGCCAGGGTCTTAACACGTACAGGGCAAGTGCTCCATCAATGAGAGCTACAACATAAGCCTCCACAGAACCACATTTACAAGGGGAAAACAAAACTGGAAGACCCCAATTTCCTCAATTTTGAAATTTACCACAAGGATACAGAAATCAAGACACTGGTACTGCATAAAAATTCTGTTCTGGTTTGGAGATAAAATGTCCCCTCAGGTTGGATATGTAGAAGGCTTGCTACCCAGCTGGTGGTACTGTGGAGAGATGACTGGATTGTGAGAGCACTGACCTCATCAAGAGATTAGCCCACTGAGAAATTCATAGCTGAATGATCTGTTAGGAGGTGGGGCCTGGCTAGAGGAAGTAGGTTATTGGAGAGAGGCAATGTGATCTGTGATGTCACATTCCACCTCCTGTCTACCATGTGGTGAGCACTTTACTCTATCAAATGTGCCCTATAATTTTTCTGCCTCATTCCCTCCCCCCCTACAAGAAGTCACAATGAGCTAGAGATGTTAAGTCAGATGATAGAATACTTAACTAGCATCATTAATATTTGGGCCAGATTCCTAGCACTGACCAAGTGTAACCACAGCATAAGGATGTGGACGCAGAAGCTTGTGAGTTAAAGCACACATCCACCCAATTAAAAAGTTTGAGGCAGCCTGGGATACATAAGACCCTTTCCCAGAAGCAGTGACAACATCCCTCTTTCTTTTGTCTCTCGGCTATTTGGTGAGAGCAACAAAAGATGACTAATCCAGACTGACACATAGATGAATAGAGGACTCCAGATTCCAGTCTAACCTGCCTCAGTCTCCTGGTTCCTCATTACTGGTGGATACCACCATACCTGAGAAGTGATTTTTATTAGAATCTCTTAAAAATCACAGTTTCAATTTAACACAGCCTTTTAAAGGTAAAAAATACGATCTATGATGATTGTCCATCACTGTGAAACACATAAAAATTACACTGGATTCCATAGAGCATGCTCTCTCCTCTCCCTTTCTCCTCCTTTTTCTCTTCCTTTCCCTTTCCTCTTTCCAACCTCCTTCTCTTCCTCTTCTACCTGATATATTCAGAAACCAAACACCCAGGGCTTCCTGGGCAAGTGAAGTGCTTCAAGCAGCTGGGCGCAGGAGTGAACCGTGGGAGCATTGCATTGTCCCAGGGTTGGGACTGACCCAAAGCAAGCAGAGGATCACCAGAGGAATGAGAAGACTGGAAAGACCAGCCTCAGCTTGGAGACCTGAGAATAGAGTGGGTGTGAGGCAGAGCGAGGGGTGGGAGACCAGATTCTCGGAGCACCAGCTGTACCACTGGATGCTTCCAGTCGGCATGAGGACCACATCAGGATCCCAACAAGTCCTTTGTCCCATAGAGGGTTCAGATACATGAAGAATGTGCTTGCACACACAGCCAGCTAGATGATCTCCCTGCTGTCCAAACTATCCTTTCTTTTCTGTTTCTTTGCATTACTCAGCTGCCTCCAGGGTCATGAGCAGAGAAGGAAATAGGACCATGCACAGAAAGGGGATTACAATGCATAAGCTCCGGGAGCAGAGCTGACATGGGAAAAGACAAAGACAGGAGTGTGGGCATGGAAGGTGTGGGTCTCATGTTGAATGGGCCCATTGGAGGCTGGTGGAATCTAGAGTAGAGAGTAATTTGAGAGAAGAAAGTCAAGAGCAGATGCTGTGAGAAGAAGTTGGTAATAATGAGATGCTGGGCATAAAACCATTGCAGGTAGATAGTTGCTACCATCATCCCCTAAAACTGAGCCATCCCAGGACCATGGGCTTCTTCATATCCATCACTATCTAAAAAATCTGAATGGTTTCAAAAGTTTATTTGAATTATCTTTGCTGTCAAATGAAAATAAACAAAACTGTAAAAGTTTACTTTAATGACAGGCTTTAAGTATCTTTTAATTCAGTCAGGTGTGGTGGTCCTCACCTTTAATCCTAGCATTTGGGAGGCAGAGGCAAGCAGATCTCCATAAGTTCAAGGCCAGCCTGATCTACACAAGGAGTTATGGGACAATCAAGATTATATAGTGAGAACTTGTCTCAAATCAATCAATCATACAGTCAATTTGTAACAGATGAAAACACTTCTATACAGCCAGTAAGACCATGTAAGGCAGGACAGGTGTTCATCACTTAGTAATGGGGACAGGCTATGGGAAATTCATCATTGGGAAGTGTCATTGCTGGAGGCACAACAGAGAGCAGGCTCAGGCCTACATAGCTTTAGGACAGTCATTCAACTTGACCCCTTAACACACTCAAGAGTTGCAGAGATGCACGAGGCTGCTTATTGCAAGAATCATTGTTAGACACTAAACTTTCTTGATGAGTATGCTCTTATTAAAAAGCATAGCATAACAAATACACAGAGCATCATTTAGTTATTTATTACCATCACCAAATATTATGTCCTATGCACAGTTCCATTGCCCTAGTGTGCACGAGGCTCTAGATTTGATGCCCAACACTACATTGCCTGGGTATAATTCCACACACTATAATCCCAGCATGGGGAAGATTAAAATTTAAGATCACTCTCAGATACACACAGATTTTGAGGCTGGCCTTCTCTAGAGACCCTGTCTCAAAAAATAAGATATAATATGTTGTTACTATTTCTGTACTAGTTTTTCAGAGCTGTGGGTTGGGTCCAGATCCTTGCACATGCTAGGCAAACATTTGCCACTGAGCTCCATCTCTGACCTAAATGTTGTCTACTATACTCTTGTACGTCCAACAGCATAGTAGGTTTTTCACAGCACCACCACAGTCACATGACCCATGTATCACACTGCCCAGTAGCTCTTTGTTAGTGGACGGTAGAAGTCATTTCACTCTGCTCATACAGAACCAACATCATATCTCTGGCTGACTGGTGGCATGTGGCTCTATCGGACATGACAAAAGCATCATGAACATGCACAGGTGCCAAAAGTTGCCTCTCAAGCAAAAGAATAAGTAGTCATGGTAACTGACTAATTTGTGCTTTTGTATCTACTGGGAAAAACAATTCTGAGCCCAGGGTTTTCTTTTTATCACTTTAGACAGGGTGCTAAAGTGTCTAGAGATTTGCCCAGCTGCCTCTGTGCTGACTCTGATGCCTTTTCCTGCCTATTTCTTATGTGTATCATTTGCACAGTTTATGTGCTGGGGGGAGGGACAGAGTGTGGCACACGACTATGTTCCAAAGTCAGGTAGACTTGACATCCAATCCCAGTTCGGAACTTCTGAACATGAGTCAGGAGACCTTGAACCATACAAAAGATGGTTAGGTGGTCCTTAAAAGAGGTTCAGAAAGGTTTGAAATAGATTCTTAAGGTATTTTCACATACATGATCTAATCTGAAGCACTTTATATTTCCTCTATCATAGAAAATAAATAACATAACCAAGCAGCTAACTAGAATGTACTGTTTCTTTTTTTAAAATTATTAAGTGGATTTCTTTTTAAAACAAGTCCCCAGAAAAAATAAGGTGTGGCTTAGCCAACATTTGCTGAAGACACGATTAATGTCTATCGTCCACGTGTCATGTCAGAGCTCTGGAGTTAGAAATGCTCGTGTCTCACACAGGCAACCTCTACCCATATTAGACTCTGCACAGTGGACCAACAGGGGGAAGACTGCTAAAGCAGCCTTTAACATGACTCTGTAAAACCATAGCAGCAGAGATGCCCTGATTTGTGGACAGAAATTCCAGATGAACATACAGCCCACTATCGTTAAGAGTTATTTAATTAAGTGTCTTCTCAAAGAGGATGCTTCTGGCTGAAGGTAATAGAATATTAAAAATGGTCTAAAATGTTTTAATAAGCAAGAACTTCATTATTACTTAAGAAGTACAGAGCCGCTGAGGAATTATCTCAGTTGATAAGCAAGCATTAAGACCTGAGTTCAGATTCCCAGGCCCCAAATAAAATCTGGGCTCAGGGTATTTGTCTGCACCATGAGCAGAGGAAGAGAGGACAGCATAATAGAAGGATCCATCCCTGGAGCTTGCTGGCCAGATAGTCTAGTCCACTCAGTTTAATGAAAGACCCTGTCTCAAAAAATAAGGTAAAGAGTTATTGAGGAAGATACCAGGCATTGACTTCTGGCCTCACATAAACAAGTGCATGTGATCTCTCTCTCTCTTGCTCTCTCTCTCTCTGGAGTCTGTAGGCATGTATTTGAGGCCATACATAGTGATTTTCAGGCCAGCCTGAGCTGCATAGTAAATTTTTCGTCTCAAAAGAATGAAAACAAATAAAATCAAAAACAGCAGCAGCTCATCCACAACCTTTGCCTTCTTTCCATTTACCCTCTCGTATCAACTCTCCTCATGCTCACCGGGCTGACTTTCTACGTATCTGGGTATCACATGTAATTGACTCCAGGACACCAGAAGAGGTGCTGTTTCCTCTCACGCATCTCTATTAGCAGGAATAAGGTCTGCCTTGATAGCCAGAATTATCCCGTGGGTCAATTTCTGGCAAGGAGGTGGAACCATCCTGTCGGGTTTTTGGCCAGCTCTGCTCTATCCACTGTGTCTAGAGAAGGAAAGAACCATGTGGACACAACTCACGCTAGATGGATGAGTGAAGGCAGAGCTCGCTGACAAGGGAGAAGGGAGGCTGGTCAGCAGGCAGATCGGCTGTTGCCGGTAGCTACCATAGCAGCTAAAGCATGTCGAATACATTTTTAAGTTGTCTTTTTCAAGTTTGTTTAATCCAGCTCAACGTTTAAAAGTTAGTTTTAATTTTTTTAAACCTGTTTGTTTATTTATTTATTTATTTATTTATTTATTTATTTATTTATTTATTTATTTATTTATGTGTTTGTATGTGTGTGACACATACAGGGAAGCAGTCAGAAGGAGCTTTGGGGAATTATTTCTGTTTCCACTATCTAAATCCCAGAGAACAAACTCTGGCTTGGCAGCAAGCCCCCTTACTCACTGAGCCGTCTCATAAGCCCCAAAGCTGCTTTTACAAAAGATATTTCAGAAAGCCGGTTCCTCCATGTACCCTTCTCTCTAACTACTTAATTTCTCTCTTTTCATAAAATGAGGGTGGGGAAGGGAAGTAAAACCTCATAAAATTTTTGTGAGGCTGAGGCAAGGTCACACTTGGAGATGTCACACAGAATGCCTAGTATACGTGCTCAATTGATGTTGTGTTATAAGCCTTCATTC